>JAVJGG010000029.1:49661521-49703403 GCA_035590195.1 Aviceda cuculoides | reverse complement strand
CAATGAAATACTGAGATCTCGAGGTATAGAGGTAATAGAGTATCGTAGTGAGGTGTACAGTACTAATGGTGTTATTTGCTGGCAGTTTGTGTGTGCAGAAGGTGTTGAGGTACTTAATGTGGGAGGGGGTGAGGCTAAGTACCCCTTGCTGAGCTCAGTTCTGCACCTGGCACAAGCTGGAATGGCTCTCTGTGCTCTCCTTGGGAGTGAATGCAAGTGCTGCTTCTTCTCATATTCATACCAAGCAGTTTGATGGAAACTTCAGTCTGTGCATTGAAGTAAATATTATTGGAAGAGTCAATACTAATGTATAAAGAAGTCATGCTTTACTAGCCTTGTAGTGACTTAAAAAAAAAAAAGGAGAAAAAAGATTAAAAAGTAAAGACAGTGGAGGGTGGGTTATGATGTTTCCTACATACCTATGCAGTTCCAAGTGTCACCTAGTACAGAAGGAGGGGGAGCCATGTTTCATTCCTAACCGAAATGCAACATTTCAGCAAACAAGAGGTAAGGGAAGGGTAATGTGGGATGACAAATACAGAATTTCTGGTCTTACCTTCTGTAGGGGAGAAGCAGCATGAAGGAGGGACTAGGTGCTAGTGGGTGGGTTTTTTTCTCTTAGAATATGAGTATATTCACTACATAGGCCTTTTGGAGTGGCAGAAAACAGAGATTGTATTGAATGGAGGCATTGCTCTTTACAAATGCAGAAAATACTATTATATTCTTTATTTCTAATTGTTGGAAAAGGCATCGGGAATTAGTTCAACATCGTTTTCTAAAGGTATGGAAAAGTGAATGAACCATTATGGTCAAGTGTGATAAATAGTCCTAAGAATGTTCTCCATTTCCCCCTTCATTGAGTAGAGGTTTGCCTAAAGATGGAGTTATTTTGTAGATTGAATTCACATTTAACTTCAAACTGGGTTGCTGACTTGTGGGTAAGCCATAAGCATCCCCTCCATTGTTTGGATGAGGCTCACTATTTGCATGACTTAACTCAACATGCATTTTGTAATTAAAAGCACTTCTCTGCATCCCTTAAGAAGGATTTCAGTAGTACTTTGTACGGTTCTGAATACAGGGATTGGTTAAGCCACCTGGCTTTTTAACAGTAAGGATAGATGTTTTACGCTCTGTATGCTCCTTGTGTGCTCTGGTGGTGCTCTTCTGCCACTCTCCCCACCTGCAGGTGGCCAGTATAGTGGTGAGAACCAGCTTTTTAGTATTTGAAAATTTGAAGGATAAATTTGAAGGTCTAGGCTGCAAGAAGGACGTGGGAGGAAAAAGAAAGGACTAACACTTGGTGTCTCTCGCTAGTTGACATTGTCGAGAAGAACCTTGTGGGTTAGAAAGAACATTCTTAGTTTCTTGCCTGCTGCTTTCTGCTGGAGCATTGATCTTTTTCTCTTTGGTTCTCTGGCATTTTGTTCTTATAGTCTTTCACATTCTTATTTGAAATATAGTTGTAACTTAAAAGCAAGCTCGATTGATGTCTTGTTTCTCCCTTTCATCTCTGACTGCAACGCCCGCTTACACCATTGGTGTCTGGGAGCGATTCTGGTCTCTGTGATCATATCCCTTCTGGCACTACGAAGAGATCACATCTCTATCTTACAGAGGTCAAAAAGTAACCAGGATAACCAAGGGAGCTATAGATCTGTAACTTATTATTTGTTCCAGACAAAATAATCATAGAATGATTTGGGTTGGAAGGGACCTTTAAAGATCATCTAGTCCAACCCGCCTGCCATGGGTAGGGACACCTTTTGCTAGATAAAAGAGTTGACTTGAGAGTTAACATTGCTTGAATTCTTTTGCAGAAAGTGACAATTATTCAATAAAAATCACGTCTGGATTAGGTCTACTGAACTTAATGAGATTACAAGGTTGAAGGCAATGCTGTTTATCTAACACTGACTCCTTGTTAAAGTATTTAATTTCCTACTATAACACTAAGAAATTAGAAGCAATCTGGCAGAGTTGGATCCCTAAACTTCTCAATAGTCATACGTGGGACTTAAAATACGACCAAATGTGAGGACAGCTCCTTCATTTTTGCTCATCAGTATTGAAGCAGCTGTAGCTCTGATAGCCCACCTCAGCTTATGCAACGTGCTGTGGCTAGAAAATGTGGTAGCTGCTCACTGAGAGACCAGAAGAACATTTAGAGAGGGGCTCCATCAAAAATCATGTGAAAGGCATCATATATGAATCCTTGACAGGATCCAGGCACAGTTTATATATGGTCGGAGTGATAAAAAATAACAGAAATTTAACACATGCAGAAAAAATGGGGAATGCAAGAAGATAGTTGAGCTGAGTGTCCTAAAGAGTTGGCTTACGAGTGTAAATGGAGACACGTGGTGGCCTGGGATGAGCATGTGCTTGAGAGAAGTATGGGAACAGACTGAATGTGATGGGGACCAGGGGCACCCCATCCCCAGGTGGTCTAACTGTGGATAGAATTTTAGGGGCCATTCCAGGAAAATAACAGTTTATCAGCTGTGGGGTCATACATGGCTAGGAAACTCATGGCGAATGCAAGAGAAAGATGACCAGATGTGTGTTCAGAGGGGGAAGGCGCTCTGGTGCATGAAGATGGTAAAAATCCAGCATTCAGACATAGGAGGGGTAAACGAGGAGTAAGTGAGCTTGAGCTTTAAGAAAAGGAAATGGAGATCTGCAGATCCAGTGATCCCAATGGATGGATACAAGTGACAACCTAAACCCGTGTGCTGAAGCATGCATAGGTGTATACAGCTAGAGTTGCAACCTGTTTCAAAGTAGAAATGTGGCTCTGGACAAATAAAACAAGGAGTCATAAAGCATCGTTAACAGTGTTACCTGTTCACTTTGCTATCAAGTAGAAGGACAAGCAACTTCAGAAGTTGCTTTTGATGTGTCCAGTGACCACTGTGCATGCTGTACAACTTACTGGGATACCAGGAGTTCAAGAAGTAGTTAAAGGAGTTGTCCTAAGTAGTCTTACATATACTTTATTTGCATAAAAAAGATAAGAAGAATTGTTTTTCCCTTTTGCTCTTTAACTATTTCCATTCCTTTTAGTTGCTTATCAGGTTATTTACTGGGCTCTACCAAGTACTGGTTTTCTAGAGGATGCATTATTAGCAGAAAGCCTAATTAAATCTGGTAAACACACCTTAGTAAAGAACCTTCGATAGTTGATACCTAAGAGGATGCTGTAACAGATACTAGATTTAACTGAAGTTCTGATTACATAATCTCTTCTGCTTTCCTCCAGTGTTTTCCTCATGGTTTGTTGAGTTTTTGGGGATAATAGATAAGTCGGTTACCTTTATTTGTTGTGCATAATCTAGTCCAACAATGCTATAGCTTGACTGAAGAACTTTTTGTTTCCATACTCTAAAACATGTTTCATGAGCAGCAGAGACAGACATACAGGTTCCATATAGATTCCTTTACCCCCATAATATCAAGGGACTATGAGCTGCAGCTGTGAGTTTTCCTTATCTCCTAGAAAACACCGCCAGCTTTTCTCCTATCTTTCTCTCACAGTTCTTAACAGAAAGCCAGTGCGAAAGTTAAACTTCTCTGTAAAACCCAGACTGTAAGAAAACTCGAAGACTGCCCAAAGTTTTTTTTCAGTTGGGTCCTAAAAAGAAAAGGCTGAACTCCCTGTATTTCTTTTCTTGCTCTGACTGTATATATATGTAAATAAAATACATAAAAACTCTGTGCAGATCCTGTTAAGAATTCATAATGGATGTTTTCCACATTCTTTCTGAATTCCCTCTATTACTGGTATTTCAATAACTATTTGTGGAAATCCTGTTTCCCCCACCATGGGGTGTCACCTCTCCAAGTCTCCCACTTCAAACTGCACTCCCAAAAGGGGACATCACCCATTTGCAAGCCCAGTGACAGGCCACCAAGGTGGCTAGGGAAAGGAGCACATGACTCCAGGAGAGGCTGGGAGAATCGGGTTTGTTCAGCCTTAAGAAGAGAAGGCTAAAGGGTGGTCTGGCTGTCTACAACTTCCAAAGGGGAAGCCGTGGAGAAGATGGAGCCAGGCTTGTGGCAGGTGCACCAGAACAGGGCAGGAGGCAATGGACAGAAGCTGGAATGCAGGAAACTCCAGTTGAATGTAAGGCAAGTTTATTTTACCACAGGGGTGATCAAACACTGGCACACGTTGTAAGAGATGTTGTGGAAACTCGGTCCTTGAAGATATTCAAAACGTGACTGGACAAGTCAGTCTGGTCCCTTCCAACCTGTTTTATTCTATGTTCATGATACTCGAGCACCTCTACAGCAGCTGCTGGAGAGCCTTTTCAAGCAGATGTGTCTGTTCCTTTGCCAGTCTTGGTTCTTTTTAACCTGATGATGGTGAACACATTTGTCATTTTTTTTGTTTCCTGCAGTTCTGGAGACAAAATAGCTGATCGCTATTTGAGGACAAGTTATTAAACCCCTTTTTTTCCAAGGAGTGATGCCTCCTCTCTGTGTCTGTGTGATGGAATCAGTAACTGACCTGGAGGCAACAACGGGTACGCACAATGGTTGTATAGTCCGTGCTGCCTGCAAGGCTGGGGTTGGCAAGCAAGGTAGATTAAATCAAGTGCTGCAGGAGAACTGAATTTCATATTGAATTAAAATTCTGTACTAGCATGAAGTTTGGCCTTCTTTTATTAAATACTTGGGTATCAAGTAATCAGTGTATCTAAAATACTTTGAAAAATGCATCTGTTATTGCACAGCAATATCTGAAAATACCCGTAGTGATGATTCAGATGAGCTGCTCGGTTGTCTGATACTAGAAACCTTTGCTGAAAGTGAAGCTTCTAAATAATGCTTCCTGCCTTCACCTTAGTTTCATTTAGAGACTGTATTTTTAGAAAAATGGTTTTAGAGAGACTTCCTATTGACAAACATAGATTGTGCTAGCCCAATGCTAAAACATGCTTTGAGTTGTGAAAACACCACCTGATTATTAAGTATGCGTTAGGACTTGCCACACAAGGAAACTTATTGATATAATTACACTCGTATAATTATGCTCAGGCGATTTCCTGTGTCGACAAGCCCTTAGATGCAACTAGTTTGGCCCCTTCTTATTTAGTAACTCATTAGGCCTCTGACTGCACATTAAAATTGCACAATTCTCTGCTAAAAAAACTTCAACGTGCAAGTTTAGTGCTGACTGGCAGTGCTTCCACGGTGCTAAGCAGACCAGCAGTTAAGCTTTAAAAGATGAAGAGTGAAGGACAAAAGAAATGAACGCTCGTAAGTCTGGAAAATGATTATAAATTAAATGGTCCTGAAAAATCATCATGACATAATTGTGTGGATTTTGGAGTAGATGAGCTAAGCCATGCTCATTCAAGAGTGTGTTTCATTCACACCTCTTATACACTAGGAGAGTCTTGGCCAGCTGACTCCTTGAGTCACTCTCTTATCTCTAGTTTTGATCCACAGTAACCTGCTGGAGTAGGAGCATGCCTTGTGTTTGCAATAGTTTTCAATTTGCAAAGTTCGGTATTTGTATTAAAGCAGCATTTCTGTGATTGTGCAGAGTTCCTCTACCACTACCTTTTCCCTGCCACTGTCTTTTGACAGAGTAATTTTGCTTGATTATTAATTTTATTTCAGCAAACTGCCACAAGACTGTTATTTTTCTACTATCTGCCTTTTTCCAGATTCCTTTTTTTTTGGTAGAAATTACAGTTCTTATGATTGATAACTATGAACATTTAGTTTATGTAAATTGGATGAATTATAATAGGAAGTCTGTTTTTTTCCATGATAAAAATAAGCCTAAAGACAGTATACTGGCACCTCATTATTCAATACCTAGCTTACCTTAATTCACACCTTTAAAATGGGGCTCTTGATGGTCTCAATCATCATATCAAGGCTGAAACGTTCTCATTATTCATATTTCCATCTAGCAAATGAATGAGGAGCTTCTGATACTTATCACACGGGTGCTCCGTCTTATTAGTCTTTCATCTTTCTTCTAATTCATTCTTCCCCTGACAGCGCTTTAAAAGTAAAATCCAGGTATGCATATAGATTTTTCCAACGCTTTGAAATACTGTCTCTCCGAAAGCATCATCTGTGCTCATGAAGGAGTCTCTGAAAAACAGGAACGGAGCAAATAACATGTGTTGGGGTCTTAATTTTGGTAGGTTCCCTTGGGCAGGGTGTCACCTTGAGCTCCAGTGTCCAGCGATATCCTCTGTAACACACCTCATCACGCTGCAAAACCTTCTTACGGGGAACCTTTGTGCCAAGGAGCATTCTTGTATTTTTACGGCTTTTGTCACATTTGAAAGTGAGTGAGTGATGGGAATTAGTCAGGAGTGCTTCAAGAAGGAGTTGGGGCAGCTGAATCACTTTGAATGTAGCAATTATCTTTTACGATTGAGGGTCATAGTTTTTTTCTTTGATTGAAAAGAGTAATAAGCCTCTATCCTTTCTCATCCTCACTAAATTCAGTATTTAGTGACTCTGCACAGCTGGTTGCTGCAATAGGTTTCGTGCAAGATAGTTTGATTTTGCATTCTTAATTTGAGGCAGTAGTCCAAAAAGTGAGTTTGGATAAACGGTTGTAATATGTTTTTTTTTCCCTTGAAGTTCAATTCACATCCCTCAGTTCTATAGTTAATGTGTATGTATCTGTTTTATGCAGCAAAAATATACGTTGACTGCTTATCGGGTCAGTGCTGCTGTTTAATAAACAGTACTTATCTCCTTGAAGCAACACCCTGCCCTAAATAAGTTTGCCTAGGGAGCTGAGCCAGAAATAGCTTCCTTTTTAAATTTTTTTTTATTATTATTATTGGATTGTAAAAAAAAAAATAATTGAAAAGTATGTTTAAAATGAAAATACAGGGTGGTAGTAGTCCTGCTTTCTGCATAGCTTTGTTCTTTTTTTTTTCCTCCATCAGACATGCAGGTTGTAAAACTGTGATCACATCTTTCCCCTGGAGTCTGTACTTCTCTCAGCATTTCCTGTTATTCTCAAAACTGAATATATGCCCTCACTTTTATTTACTGTTTGTCACTGAAACTCCAGTGGAGGAAGGTAACGATGTTGTTGAGCCACACGTGGTTGTGTTGATCCCTGAACACTTATGGATTTGTTACGCTCCTGTGAGAAGTAGTAAATGATCCCATTTTAATACAGCAGGAGGAGGATGTGTTACTTAATTACAAAACTACTTAATTTTGCAGCATAAATAAATAGCTTGTAGAGGGGTTCCACCCTCCGTGATGCTAGTCTTTGTACTTCCAAATCTTTTAAGATTATTATTATTTATTTTTTTTATTTCTGAAAATTAGTGATGTACCAACTCTGGCACAGAAGAAGGAAGGGCAGGGGAATTAGGATGTGGCAGTAGATACAGAAATGTTAGAAGGCATAAAAATAGACAGCAAAGAGAAGGGAAATGCTTAGTATCGATGAGATAATAGTTGACCGGGTTGTAGTAGTAAGTTGTACATTATGTACAATACATAATGTAGCTAGAATGCAAAGTGTGGGTAACAAGAAACGGAAATGTTAAAATACAAATGCCAGGAGCCTGTGCAAAAAATTAAAATATTTTTGAATGGGTGGTGCTCTGGGGATCATGAAAGGACAGAAAAAAATCATAAAATAATGTTAATGTCTAGGACGTGGTTTTCAAATGGGAACGTTCTGTTACAGAAAGATGGAAATAAAAACATGTACAGTGATGAGCTGTAAAGCATTAAGCAACAGAATGGCTGAAATCGTAGGTGGGAGCCAGATTTCTTCAGGAAAGTGATGGTAAACAATATTCTGGTGGAGCAAAGGTAGATGCTTGGTGCACATCCTCCTGATCTGATGTGGAGGTGGATAGTAGAAATCTTTGTCATATTGCAAGTATAAATATTTGTGGGAGTATTTTTATGTTACTTTCCAGTTGTAGTGAGAATGCTATAAATAACTTTGTTAGTTGTCATATCCACAGCAGAGGGTTCTTTCCACTTAATGACACAGAAACTTTGAATTTGTCATACCAAGCAAGGTGATATGGTGACTGCGGGGGCCACCCAAGTGAGTTCAGAAAAAATATTTGAAGTAAACTGAGGTCCCGTAAGCGTAGGGGAAAAAATGACAAATCTGTGCCTTAGAAGTCAAGATGTGCAGAAATTAAAAAAAAAAAAAAAAAAAAAAAATTGCCAAAGGTTGAGCAGAATTAGAGTCAGCTAAGTATTTCAACTTGCCTTCAGGGATTTAAATAGGAAAGGTCAGATGCAGAGGCAGATGGGTTGCTTGTGGTGAGGACTGGGTTATAGATAAGAGTCTAGAGCTATTGTGTGAAAACTAAGAAGATACTTTGCTTCATTTCTCAGTACAGGTGTTGACACTGCAAGGGCAAGATGGATAAATAAGAATAATATTCAAATGAGAATTACTGTATTTCCATTGAAAGCGAAACTGAAGGAGTTGGTGTACTTAAATTAAGGAGACAGAATAATCTTTTATTACAAAACCCTGACGTTTTAGGTCATGGAAATGCAAGTCTTTAGCAACAAGCATCTTTAACATATTGATCAAGTTAGTGTTGGAGAATCACAGACTTTAGTGGCAATGTTTACAAAAGGGAGGGAAAGAAAGGCAAATTGAAGTTATGTAACCTGACATCAAAAGGGTGTATGCCTCAGAAATATGTTTGCAAGAAAAGATCTGAAACAAGCTTCTCAGACATAAAACAAATGAGAAAACCCAAGATTTTAAAAAATAAATAAATAAAATAACTAACATAACCCCCTATCATGTTCTCAATGTCAAACCAAACTATCTGGATTCTGATGAAATATCTGGTATGTGGGGAAATGGGTGCTGGAAGTCGCATTAGTAGAATGGTAAAAATAAGGAGATACTGATGAGTGGGAAACTGCCCATGGGGAGTGTTGTAGGGTAAAGCAGGGAAACAATGCTACTAAGGTTGTGAATGGTCTTGTTTATTACTTCATTAATGATCTTTGCATACATGTTAGGAATAAGTACATGAAACTTTGTCCTAGACCGTAGGAGGCATTGTCAGAAAAAGGAGGTCTTGAGCATCATGCAGAAAGCAGCAGGGTAATGGATATGGGTTAAAAAAAAAAGATACATTAAAGATCATGTAGCCTGGAGTTAATAGTGAACTGGGAGATGATCAGTCAAACAACTGAGGCACGCACGTACTGACTGGTCGCTGCGTGGCCGAGAGCTGCTCTTACAAGGCAGTGGTACAACAGGCAAATGCAGTTCAGGGCTCATTAACCCAATGTTTCCAGTTGAGAGATGAAAGCATCAGTGTGGTTCTGCTGGACCTTGATGGGCCCTCGTGTGGAATAACACTTGGTCTTGTTCAGGAAAGGTGAGGTGAAAATGCATTAGCTTGAAAAATGACTGGAAGGATGAGAATGAAACCTGGTTTACGAGAAGAGACTAATAGACATAGTATAGCCTAAAATGAAGAATTAAATGAGAACTTGGTTTAAATCTAAAAATGCAGTAAGGACTACTTAATCTGAAGGTCAGTGAGTATAACCTGACAATGAATAAATAGAAATGGAAGGATGTTTTTGAGCGTTAGAGCATCACAGTTCTGGAACAGCTTTCCAGTAGGAAAGTGAGGGTGGAAAAGTGGTGACTGATCTGCTAGTGAAGGGATGTGTCTTGTTTCTGGTGCTAGCAAAGGACTGAATTTGATAATCTCGGGAAACCACACCTGGATTCTTACATAAGTAACGAGAAGCCTCCTGGGTTATTTCACATGTGAAGATTTTGCCGCAAGTTGTTATTCTCTAGACCATGGAAAACCTGAGTACTGATGCTGCAGGAGTTTTGAATACTCAAGTTGGTACCTTACGCACTTCTCTGAATTTTTAATGGATTTTCCTAGGTTGAAACAACCGCAAGCAGCTATTTTGCTTGTGCTTTATGTTGTCTGATCTGTGGCTGGCATTTGAGCTCAAGAATACAGTACAGCAGCAGTAGGCTATTTGCTCTGTTTGCTTTCTGTTTAAAGGAAGCAGTAGGGTATAGTTTAATTCTAACACATAGTGTTTTTTCCAGAGAGCTGCGACGTGTAGGAGCAGCTCATGTGCTGTATTTCCCTCTTTGGCAGGCTGTGTAGTATGGTCATTAGAGCAAAATGTATATAGCTGAAATGCCTGCATTGTATTTGCTTTAGATGCATGCAGCTCATACAAATGTGATCTCAGAGGTGGTTTAAGTGGTAGAAACTCCGTTTTATAGGTGTTTGCTCAAATAAACGTGGTTAGGTGATTTGCTTTGGTGTCTGTTCTGAAATTGAGGTTCTTCCCTGCAGCAAAGATCTGGTTCTCACTTTCCCAGCAGTGCCTGCTTGGCTGCTCAAACTCCCACCCAGCTGACTTGTAGTATAGGAAAATGCAACTCATTTTAAAGAATTTGTTCAGTAATCAGGGCTAGGAAATACAGCAAATGGTGAACCAGCATGGGAAGAAGACAATCAAAATTCATGGGCTCCTGATAGGGTGTGGGGTTTTTTTTCAGTTTTTGGATTGTTTAAAAAAGTTACAAGTTTAAATGTACTGTGCTTTATTGGTCAAATAGCCTGTAAATTTGTTTAACTGTCAGTTTGTGAGAGCTGATGGCTAATTTGTGCTTTCTCTTTTTTCAGTGCTTGCACCTCCTCCACCGTTGCCACCACCAATACAGGGATATGCCTTTAAACCTCCTCCTCGACCAGATTTTGGCACTTCTGGGAGAACAATCAAACTGCAGGCCAACTTCTTTGAAATGGACATTCCCAAAATAGATATCTACCATTACGAATTGGATATAAAGCCAGAAAAATGCCCTAGAAGAGTTAACAGGTAATACTGTCCTTTGCTTTTCCTCAATTTATTTACATTCTTGTTTTCCTTTGAAAATGCTGGAGCTGTGTGCCTGTCTTCATTGAGGGTTGGAGGATGTGTCTGCCTTTAGTCATTGTTTGTACTGGTGGCTTCCAACTTTGCATATCCATCAAAAGGCATTTTTTTTCTCCGAGCCTTTCTGTACCAATCCAAGATTTCAGTGCTAATTATCCCTTATTTTGATTGAACTTGTCAGCGTCTTAAGATTCTGATGATCAAAGCCACTGGTGACAGGTGGATAAACTATATTGACTCTAGTGGAGCTAGGTCAGTATAAGCCAACTTGATAAATATGTTTCTTAGTATTGCTTGGTTAAATATTGTAGTGCAATTGGCTGGCAAGCCCTTTGGCAGGGAGTTGGTGTTACCAGCTTGTTTTCCCACCTTCCCCTACTGACGAGGGGAGGCAAAACCCATTTGTTTGTGCTGCTGTGAGAGGATTGTGGAGGGACTAAATTAGGTAAGAAATTATCCTTCATCAGTTGATGCTATATAAGGGAAAGATATGCTCCTGAAACAGATTGCAAGGTGAAAACATGGATTGGTTGGCCAAGGAAACAAGCAATTAGGTCTTGCATTTTGCATATGTGCCCTATTAGTCACAGTGTGGCAACCTCATTGACTTGAAAAAGAGTGGTGTTGCCAGAAGTGAAACTTGAGAACAAGGCTTGGCACTAACTGGAAACCACAAGTGTCATCTTCATAACTACCTACATCTTGACTGTAGAGGATCGGAATGGCATGTTTATATATTCAAGAGCAAAACCTTTCCTTGCTAAAAAAGGTCACATGGGTGGAATATGTAGTCATGAGCATGAACAAAGTGTGGAGTCAAAAAAGCCACCCGAAAGCCAAAGTTTTCTTAATGTGAATTAATAAACTGGAGTGCATTTTCCATTGTTATACTAAAGAGTTGGTAATGATAGCATTTTCACAAAGCAGCATCTCTATGTTTTGCTGTCCTGTTTTTTTTCCTGTGGTAATCTATTATAAATTTAACTTTTAAGCTAGTCAAGAATTGAATTTAATTTTCACTTAATGAAGTGTGTGTTCTGTTTCTTTTGAATGCTTATTCCTGCATGCGTTACCCTGTAGATGTACATGCAGTCACCTACACCTGGGTTTTTGTGAGCTGTGACCTTTCAGTCCTACATGTATACCTATATTTTTGTGTATGCTTATATATATGTATATAGGATTATGCAGGATGCATATGTAGTCCAGTTCTAAATGATAGCTTTTTCAGCTGGCTTACACGTTTCTAGTATTTTGGTCATATAATTCAGATGTTTATTTACAGTACATAGTTTTTATCATTAGTTTATATGTTGTAACCTCTAGAAGGGGTAGAGGGAGATTTTATTTTCATTTACACTGCTTCTTCATCTGTCCCAGCTGCGTTCTTCAGTTTTATTCAAGGACTTACTACAGCTTGGACTGTGACCCTGCAGACCCACTGCAGGGATGCGTACAGTGTACATGCAAGTTCCACACTGATGAGACATGAGCTGGAGCAGAACTGGAAAACACACAGCTGAGACAACGTGCTGCTGTGCCAAATCAGTACAGTCTGACTACAGTTCTTCACATGTTGCAGAAAGGCCAGATCTATTTGGATAGTTAAATAGGTAGAGCGGGCAATGTGAGTTTGGTTCTGCACTGTGGGTGCCCTCGGTTTAATTCACAAGGACAGCTAGGACTCGTGCAAGGTTCAAGATGAACTTTGCTTGCAGTCACTGGCCCCGAGTTCTGGATGTGCTTGCGTGGTCTTGGTAGAATAGTAGTCCCAAAGGGCTGAAATTAGTGAATTGATAGATAACTCTTCTTTTAACGTCACATGGAGAAAATAACTTACTTTTCATTAAGATATCTCCACCCACAGCTGAGAAATACCATTGCTAAATGTGATTTGAAGCTCGAAAACCTTAAGTGGAAGTGTTCATTTTTATATAAACTAGCTCACAATCGGAAGAACTTGCTCACTAGAAGAATGGGTTTTCCATTGCTCAGTCTTTAACTCAAAGTTGAAAAATAACCTCCTTCCTCCCACCCTACAAATTATGTACTTGTTCAGTCAGACATTGCAGACCTGAGGCAGAAATTACTGGGTCAACTTTTATTCATACTTCTCAGGAGGTCAGGCAAGTTTCTTTCAACGCGCACATCTTGTCTTAAAGCCTTGTCACACAGCAAAGAAACTCAATTAAACCAATCTTCATTCTTTTCTTGAATGAATTCAGTGTTTCATCTCAGCTTTTTGCATCACTTTAATATCTAACCGTATGCTGGGTTAGTTGCCTTTCGAAGTCAAGGTGTATGAAATAGTCAGCTGCAGCCTCTCCGAGCTGCTAGTTGACAGTGATGCTGAAGAAAGAGTATGCCATGGTTTCCTTTCTGTGTCAGTTTAACTTTTTAATGCTCTTTAGCCCCAAGCTGTATGTTAAGGATCTTGTAGGCAGCATATTGCAGACTGCTTGATGGATTTTTGGATTTTACAGCCTTGTGATACAGATAGCCTGAAGGATGTCTCTTTGGGACATTCGGACCAAAGACCTTTGGCATCAAAGGGTGTTGTTATTCTAACAGACCTCTCATCAGCTGGTGAACTGCTTTGCATGACCAGTGTGTAAACACTGTGGTTTGACAAGGGCTTTGTGAGTGGTTACCTCATTCATACAAATGTGCAACCTAATTCCAGCTATGCTTAATTAAATGAATATGTATTTTTAATATGTACAGGTTCCAGTGAATGCATATACCCAGGTTTGTTGGATGGATCCCAGTTTTGTTGCATACATGAAAAAAATCACATTTAAAAATACTCTTTTTCAGTGCGATGCAAAAGGTTTGGGTATCACTGTCATCACAGAACTATTATCCTTACACCGAGACTGTAGGCTTGGATAATGATTTTTTTTTTTTTTTTTTTTTTTCTTTCTTTTGAAAGCTTCTCGGGTTGCTGAGCTTTTGGCCCAAGGTCATCTGCAGAAAGGGCTGTAGGACAGGGGAGCAGAAGCCCCCAGGGAATACCAAGTACCTCTCGTGCTCTCTCAAGTTCAAAACGACCTTTTGCTTTACCACTTTCAGTAGATCACAGAAAAGAGGAAGGAAAGTTTCAATCTGAAAAAGCTAAAAATAGCTGCTTTGAGAAAACAATTCAGTCTGCGAAAAGGTTGTTTTAATTCAGATCAGTCAAACAAATCTTGCCCTTAATACCCAAGAGTGAACAAACCTTTCATTTACCTAGTGCCTCTATTCATAGGTAGTGGCGTTAATGTTTACCTGCTACTTAACTTTAAAAGTAAAAAGTTGAATTAACATAATCTTTTTGTACTTTCAGAGAAATAGTGGAGCATATGGTTCAGCACTTTAAAACTCAGATTTTTGGGGATCGCAAACCAGTGTTTGATGGAAGAAAAAACCTTTATACAGCTATGCCACTTCCCATTGGGAGAGATAAAGTAAGTTTTAAATAGAGAAGTTTCTAATTGGAGATTTTAATGTAATATTTGCAGAGCCTTTTGATAACTGATAGAAACTGATTTTATATTTCTGGAATAGATTTCTCCTTCTGTTGCCACTTTGCTCAGCATGTGGTTTGTCAGGACAGAAGTGTGAGCTTGCTGCCCTCAAAATGCTTGCTCCCCTTTCCGTATCCCTCTTTTCCTCCCTCTCTTTCTCCCCACTTGCGTGGTTTCTGCTGGTTTGGTGAGCTGGATCAACTGCCCAAGACAGTGGACAAGCTCCATACTGGCACTAGGGAGACAGTGAAAGCCGAGTTGAGTTTGGGAGAAGGGAGTGGAAGCACCCCTCTGGGCAGCAGCAAGCTGTTGTGTCAGCTCGTTGATCTCATCGAAGCCCATCGTAAGCTGATTTCTTGCTACCCACTAGCTGAAAGAAACTCCTCCATTGCCTGTATGGAACTTCTTCCCTAATCCTTTACGACATGAGAGCCAAATTAATTTAAACTGCACAGGTTAGGACCTGCTAGCTTAGCCCTGGGGCAGTCGAAGCGGACTGGCATGTTGTGTTTGCCTGCTCGGTACGTGGGGCGGTGACCTCTTTGGTCACTCTGGTTGTAGCTGCAAAGTGTACCCACGTGTGTGCCCATTGACCGGTGAAGTAAAGGGACTGTGCTGGAACATGCTAACACACAAACCCTATAAAATAATTTAGCCTACACATCTGTGGTCTAGTATCAGATTGAATTTTCTGTGGCTTTTTTTATTTAGATGGAACACTTGAGGATACAGTCATTCTTACTGCTTGTTTGTACTACAGTAGTTCCCCGAGGCTATTTTAACCTTTCGCTGAGGGTGCGAGGTGAGACATGCACAGTTACAGGGGAAGAGTGTTGTATCTGTAGAAGTTGATTACAACCTAAGTGCACAACAGTAAAATGTAAGGGGGAAAAGGAAATACAGAGAAATGTGGAAACTTGGTTATGTTATAAAACTGGGAAGAGAGCTCAGGTCTTCTGAAATTCAGTAGCAGTGTGCTATAAAATAGTTTATGCTGTCCTTTGCTGTCTCATACTGTATGCTTGTGCAGTGCTTGGCGTAGTTAATAGTTCCACCTGAATCAAGCTCTTAATCTCATATGTGTAATTTTTATTTCCCCCAAATGTATTTAAGTGAATGTCATGCAGTAAAGGTCAATCTCTACTCGGTCTTAATTATTTTTCATTAACCGATAAGGTAACATCTGGGAAAACTATAAAGGAATCATTAAAAGTAGTAGAGATTTGATTTTTTTTTTTTTAAATTGCTTTCACATACAGTATTCCAGTTCCTACAGACTTGACAAATAAGATTGCAGAGTATTTGCCAAAGATGGAATGATACTTGATGACTGTGTCCTAGGGGTTTAAACAAGTTCTCTGGATGCATGTAGAGTTACCTTATAACTATAAAACTTTCCAAGTTGTGGATGACTGACAGTAATATTTTATGACAAGTATGAAGTGCTACAATTAGTAAGTAAAGGTAAATGAAAAATGGTTTATCTATGGAGGATGAACAAACTGGGATCATATTAATCCTTGGATCTAATGAGACTTTGTGAGATGCAAGTTGACCCTGTTCTCATTAGGAACCGGATGAGATGACCTCCTCCTCCTGGTCCTTCTGTGTCTGAATGCCTGCTGACCAAATAGGGCTTGATTCTTCATGCTTTGGATTTTAAAGCCCACATATACTAAATCATACATGGTAAAAATGAAGTCTAGTGACAGTGTGTCAGCAGGAAATGCTTTTGATGCCCCAGTTCCTTTGTGTCCATGTAAATGGATGTTGTAGTGTACAGCTGGGAAAAGGCTGACTTGAACGATGTTAACCGTTTTGGGTGGGACAGAATTATCTAGCCAAGGTGATGATCATTTGCAAAAGGTGGTCACTGAGGAAACTGTTTTTGGCGGAGGTTAGCATAAGATGGTTCAGATAGTTTCATCTGTGGCTCACATTTAAGCTCGCTTTTAATAAACACATTTTTTCCCTATTTCCCATGGGATATAGGACTTTGTCAGTTGTTCTGCCGTACATATATTAATGTTATTACCCTGGAGGAAAGAGCTAATAGAGATAAATCTTCAGCTGGTTTAAATCGGACGTAGGGAAATTTAACTTAATGAGGGAAATTTTTACATGGTGCTAAATTAGTTTAAGTGTGGTTTAAACCAGTTTAAAGCTTGTAGGTATTAGGACTTTCCTCCAGCATAATTAGATTAGGCTTCTTTGGGGTTTTCTTTGGCTGTTCTGTACATAACAAATGTAGCAAGTTTACTGCACATCTGATTACATTTAGGATCATATTGAAAAGATTCATGAACATACAGTGATTAATAGATGATCCTTAATCTAAGTGAAAGAAGACCTTGATTTACTTGCAGTGTGCATCAGTAGTGGAAGAACTGATGCTAAACAGAAGGCTGAAACCAAATTGCCAACATTTTTATTTCCCCCCTACCCCCTCCTGTTGCTCTTTAACTTAATTAATGCACTCTGTCCTCATCTCTTGGTGGTGGTTGTTCTGGGGTTTGTGGGTTTTTTTGCGTCCTTGCTGACAACCTTGCTTCTTTTATAACTTTTTCTATTATATAAATACTTTTCTGCTTGGGCTTCAAGGTTATCATACCTATTTTTATTCCTTCCTTATTGTAGCTTGTTTTCACTCTTTCATTCCTTCATTTCTTTAGGCCTTTTGGAGCAAACATGCAATATGTAAATGTTATCAGAATATTTCTTAGTTTTTACTTGTACATATTGAGCTTAAAGAAATGTATAGGACACTGTCAAGGTATGAAGATTAATAGTCTCCTCTTTCCTCATAGGTTCTAAGAGAAAGCCCAGGTTACCTCTAACTGTGGCTTTGTACTCAACTGCTGCATTACTGTGTTATTTCCCTAAAATGTCCTTGTACGATTAAAAGCTAGAATTAAATTTTAACTGAACTTGAAAGTTTTCTTACCTAGCAAGATTGAAGAACAACTGATATATCTTAACATACATATTAAGCAGTCTTTCATTAGAAAAACAGTAATTAAGAGTGAACCGAGCTGCAGTTTGATACAAAAATCCTTCTGCTGTTCTTTTTCAGAAGGAGAGTGTTTAATCCTGCCTATGGCTACAACCTCACTCCTCTTGACTTTGTCTGTCTGAAGTACTGCTGATGACTCTGTACATGATAGAAGCAGACCTCTTTCTTACATCCATAGCTTGAGATTTCCAAACAAGTCCATAAGAAATAGGCACCTCGGTATTTGATTGGAAACTCTGCATCTGTTTTCCTCTGAATCCCTGCAAAGGAAAAGCTCTTAGATTAATAGAGAAAAGATATATTGTATTCTCAAAACATGACAAAATAATCACGTAGTGTTGCATATATTTTACAGAGGAGAAGGAGTACTAAGAATTCCACAGAAACACATGGTCAAGCTTAATTTTTATTATTTTTAAACAGTGATATGCTGACTTGAGTCAATCAGACTACAGCTACAAGACCTATTCTTTTTAAGAATGGTTTTCAAATTTTTCCACAGACTTAATGATTTTTCACATCCCTACAGTAACTTCCCTTTCATTTAATTCCTTAAGCTACAAAATTATCTCCACTGTGTTGCAATTTAGTGATACATCTTGCTAGACGTCTTGCTAGGTAGTAGGTTAGTGGCTGAGATAGTAAATTTTTTCTTTGGGTATAGATTACACCTGGTAACACTGTAGGAAATCAAACATTAAATTTGGCTTTAGAGTTTTTTCGTAATAGTAAAGTACATGGTAAAATTCCTGTTTAAAACTACTTTGTCTTGAAATTTTCCCTATTTTGCTTATCTCTCAACCATGAGTGTGTTCGTTTGCCCTTAAAAATATAGAGTGGGATAAATAAAATGTTACTGAGCGATTAAATTCTGATTAGCAGTGCCTAAGAGTATATGGGATCTTGTGGATGTGGATTAAGGACACATTTTTTGGTCCGAATGTATCTTTATTATTTTTTTTTTAAACATAAACTCTTCAGAGCATGTAGTTCAGGTGAGATATTAAAGGAAGAAAACCTGGAAAGTTAGATTTAAACCTTACTTCTTAATTCAGCTGTTTTGAAGTGGAGTTAGACTGAGCAGCAAAAACTGTTTGGGCCAAATTGAGCAGTATGAATTCACCATCACAGCTATGCTAAACTTAATCGGTATTTGCAGTCTAGCAAATGGAATAGAAATTCTTCAATCCCGCGTCGTTTATTTCCACCAGGGACACGGATACTGCAACACAGGTAGTCCTGTTACTTATCTTTTTCCATTCCATCATGGTGAAGGAGGTTTGTGAATTGAAAGCGGGGCAGGGGAGTTTGTTTGTTTGTTAGTTTTCTTTAAATTAAGGGTACCAAAGTTGTTGTTAATCAGATCAGTTGCATACTAACAGCATCAGGAATAACAGAAATTATGAAACTTGATTTGGAAGAGGAGAGAAGTTTAAAGGAGAATGCTATTCCGGTGCGACAGACATCTTCCGTCTGCTGGAAGTGAGATGCAAGTTGAAGACTTTTTGATGGTGTAGCGGAAAAAAAGCCTTCATAGAAGGCTTTCAAGCTGTGTCAGCTGAAAACCCGTACCTTTATTTGCACAGCTTTTCAGCAGAGTTAACCTTACAGCCCAGATTCAGACCAGCAACCCCACAATTACCAGACTCCAGTTCCTGTTGCCCTCCCACAGCCATACAGCTCCTTCCTTTGCTCGAGTCTCCTGGTGAATGATGCTTGTACTAGAGGAGAGATGTGGCTGTAATGCTAATTTTGACTGCCTACTATAAATTGTCAACTCATTTTTGGGGGGTACAGGAAGGCTTATTATTTGTGTTTTATCTTTCCTTCCTGTTTTTTGACTGAAGAAGCTAACTATCGCAAAAGACCAGATGATTGCATATATTAGCTCGCCGTTACCCATGTATTATTTTTGCTAGCCCACTAATTACAGTTTGTCTTTTAAGTGGATGTCTTTTATATTTAAATTGTAAGCTCCCTAGGACAGGAAAATGCAATGCTTTTGTTTATATCCAGCGCAAAGGATACTCTGATCTTGTTATTTCTTGTAGTCACTCCCAGAACTGCTAATCATTTCAGACAAGCCTTAATTTTAGTTGGTTTAAGAACTTCAGTGCTCAGGCTTTCTTTGTTTTAGTAAAGAGGAGAGATCAGCATCACATGTAATTAGAAGTAATTGGCTAAAGTAATTTACCATAATGTAGTTTGCCAGAGTTTTTTTAGAGAAAAAAATTCAAAGTAGGGCATAACACGTCAAAGGAGTGCCCCTGTTCCCTGCCTGATTGCATCACTAGTACTTGGGGGTCATCATTTATTCTTTCTTTGGTATAAAACCAGAGGGTTTTGGTTTGGTGGGTTTTATGTTTTTTTTTTGTTTTGTTTTGGGGGGAGTGTGTGTGTTTGTGTGTTTTTGTTTTTTTTTCTTTTTTGAAACCTCCTTGTGGATTTTATTTTTCTCTCATTTGAACTATGTCTACAGTAATAGGATACAAAGCACTCCGGTGCTCTAGAGAGTGAATACCAGAAATTCATGAATCTTGGCAGGTAGTGACAGACCTTGTTTTATTTTAGGCATGCAGGAGCTGACATGAGCGGTGATGCATTAGTACGTGTTGGGTGTCCAAAATCGGGTTATCGGATCTTCACTGGGACCTCCCAGTTGCTATGCAAGCACTTTCAAATTATAATGTTGCCTCCAAGAGGGAGATAGATGCCAGTTGGGAAGCACACCAGCTTTCTGAAATACACCTTTGGAAAGATGTAGCTGTAAAAAGAGGCTGTACCTAATGTATGTTGTTTCTTCATCATTGCTTTTTGTCTCCTCCCATGCTTTATAGCGCCGTTCAGAGGAATCCATCGTCCCTTCCAAGCCCCTTCCGTTTTCCCCTTTAAATGGAAAGAATCATCTTGGTTTGTTGTTTGGCATTGTTGCAGGTGGAGCTGGAGGTCACGCTGCCAGGAGAAGGAAAGGACAGAATATTTAAGGTGGCTATAAAGTGGATGTCCTGTGTGAGTTTGCAGGCTTTACATGATGCTCTTTCTGGTCGGCTGCCAAGTGTCCCGTTTGAAACCATCCAGGCACTGGATGTAGTGATGAGGCACTTGCCTTCCATGAGGTGAGGGGAAGACCTTGATGTTGTTTAGGAGGTTGCATTGTTACCTGAATTGCTTCAGCGGCTTCTTGGGTAGGGTGTGCTTTCATAGCTCAACCAAAATAATAGCTAGCTGGCAGATGGCATGCTCGGGCAAGAGGCAACACGGTGCTTTTCTGCTCAAACGGTGGAATTGGTAGCCTCCAGCCTGGACACAAGTCCCTTTCCCCACTGGTCTTCAGACTCACTCCATGCTGGTGTGCTCTCCGGTCGGGGGTGCCCTGCCATCTCACTCGGACCCCGTTGCTCTGTAGGCCTCGGAGAAGGGAGCCCTCCCTGAACGGAAAGTAGTTGGAGGTCGGTAGATGCGTAAGGGTGGTTTTAAAACTTGTTACCCTGTTCCTACGTGTCCTTGGGCAGATGTTTGTTGCCAGTTTTGTACAGAGGTTACTGCGCTAGGGGGATATTGATGTCACCCAGTATAGAAAAGAAAAACTTGAAAATTATTTGGGTTTTTTTCCCAGCAAGTGGGATCTACAGCATTTGCAGTCAAACCCAAGAGATACTGGGTTTAATTCTGCTGCCATGAAACAAGTCGCTGAAGACCACTGTTCAAATTAGATTTTATTGGAAAGTAAAGAACAAAGACCAGTAGGGCTGAACTTTCCCATTTTGAAGGGCTAAACAGAGAAAACGAGTTAAATTTATGTAAATATCTTTAAATGGCCTTATATTACGTTGACTTTGTCCTCACGTTAAGGATTAAAAAAAAAAAAAATCACTTTCAAGTGATTTTGCAGGTTTTGCAACATAGAAAACAGCCCAGACTAGTTAGTCGTACATCTTTGTTCAGAGAAACATATTGGCGCTGGTTTTGATTAGTTCGATATTAAGTGTGCAGTACTGAATTACCAAGGTGAAAGAGGCATCAAAAATATGTTAGATCAGTTGTTTACCCATGCAGTTTCCATGGATTTCAGAGGCAGCTATGCGCAAGTAAAGGGAGAGATTATTACATTGTCGTTTTAATAGCAGAGTTTTAAAATTATTTCCTTACTGAAGCGTAGCTGAATTTTTAATAGAGTACAAAAAAAGTTATTAATGCTTTTTGTTTGAATTAGTAGGTATAGTAAGGACTATACTGAAAATAAATAATAAACATGAGTAGTAGCCAGTTTCTTACTGTAACTAGCTGGATTTTGAGACGTGTAACCTGAGTCCTGACAGGAATCTCAGATTATTGGTAATTTGAACCACTGACATTTCTGTGCTTTTGTGAATAGGAATTTGCATTAGTTATGGCTTTATTGCAATTTTTTTTTTTTGTTTTAGTTTTATGATCTGAATTTATTTTCTTTATTGCAGATATACTCCTGTGGGGCGATCTTTTTTTACAGCATCAGAAGGGTGCTCAAATCCATTGGGGGGTGGCAGAGAAGTTTGGTTTGGCTTCCATCAATCAGTCAGACCTTCATTATGGAAAATGATGTTAAATATTGATGGTAGGTCCTGTAAAAATCTTTTCTTGTTCCTTCTTTCTCTTACAATGGAAAGGCAAAAATATACTTCCATTTGTTGGATTTTTTTTAGAATTTTTTTTAGAAATTTCTTCAGTATTGTTGTAATACAACATCAACGTTTTTGTCCACAGTATCTGCAACAGCATTTTACAAAGCACAGCCAGTTATTGAGTTTGTATGTGAAGTTTTGGACTTCAAAAGTATTGAAGAACAACAAAAACCTCTGACGGATTCCCAAAGGGTAAAGTTTACCAAAGAAATAAAAGGTAATAATTGAATTGCATAAAACTGCTTTATTCTGTCTGATGATATGTTACCACCTCGTGTTCAAAATGTTTTCTATAGTAGTTGCCTTATTGGGAGACAGCTATCACAACAAACAGTGCACATACTTTTTTTTTTTTTTTTTTTTTTAAATCAAAACGAAGAGGAAAGAATCATTTTCTTACTTCCATGTATTTCAAGACTTTCAGAAGTCTACTGATCAGTGTTATGTTTAGGTCTGCTGGTCCTTTTTTCTTACTACTTCAGTTAATCTCTATAGCTTGACAGAGTCACTTTGTGAATATAAGCAAAGTTGGGTCACTTTAGGGAAACATCTGGCTTTAGATTTGATGTATCACTAGTCCAAGGAGTTAAGTGAGTTTGTTTATTGAACCAGCCACATTTAGGGCCCAGGTATACACATAAGTAAATTATCACATATTAAGGAATCCATGGTAACTATATATGTGTGTGCATTTTGCCTGTGGCAAATAGGGTAGTTTAATTAGCTTTGCCCTTAGTGAAAGGGCTTTAGTGAAACAATGAAGATGATATGTTTTTCTCTTAAGTGATGGGCTGAACTAAAACTTTCTACCAGATGGATGATAATTTGTTTTAGTGAGATTAGTTACTGGCTTGTGACTTGTGCAAGCTCCTCCTCATTTAAGAATAGGTTCTCTTGACATACCTTTGTGTGTGCGTGCCTCGCTGCCACTTGATTGTGTCGTGTCAAAGTTACTGGGGTGTGTTGGCATCTGAGAACATTTCGGTGTAGAAGTACTACTGAGATCTTCTCTTTTCAGCATGTAGAGCAGCATCCCTTACTCTGTCAGTCTCCTTAAAAACAATTTACCTTCCCAAATGAATATTGCTGTATTGTATTTTGAAGTTATGTATACTGTAGTGCTTTACTCTTCTTAAAGTACCTCCATCTCTAAATATGAGTTAACGGTTAGAAATAGAAAAATTTCATATTTTTTACTTTTGAAACGACCTGGTAGTACTAATCCCAGTTCCATGACAAAGATACTCTAGTTCCTAATTTGATGATCTCAAATTGTTTACAAAGACTGGGATTTAAGTTTTTTTTTAAATTACCTGATCTTGCGTTTTTCCAATTGCTAATATCAAGATTTTCATATTCCAGATTTTGCCAATACTTTAGAATTTTGTTTTTTGCATACTTAAGTGTATTCCATACATTTACTGTCCTGGAAGTAAATTAGAGTTATTCTAATATGTAATGGCTGAATCAAAGAGTAGAATGAAGGAATATTACTGGGTTTGTTCACTGAAGGTTTCTTCTGGAAAATCGAGATCTTTCCTTCATGATATGCAAGACAGAAAGCAAGCAAATTTAAAAAAGAAAAACAAACTCCATAAATTGATCATGCAGCTTCCTTGTTTCCACAAAATCACCTTTGCCCAACTAGTATTCTGTTAGGAAGAAAAGTATAAATAAATCCTCAGTTTGTACTGGTTGTAAATGTTTCGGGAAAAAATAATGGGGCACTGAATTGCTGGCTGCTATTGTCATTTTTTTCTGTGAGGATTTTCATTCTTCAGACAGAAGAAGTCATCTTAAATTTGCAGCAAAGCTAGTTGTAAACTGAGGTATTGAGGTAACAGTTTATCTTTTAATAAAAATACTGTGATACAGATTTCAGAGGTATTAATGAAAACTTGATATTTATTGAAGGTTTTATAATAGACGGCACTTTGAGCCCTAATAAATGATGTGGAGAGAGTAGTATGTTTGGCAAGTTATTAGTGCCTTTGACAGGGGAAATATGCACTCTTATTCAGCAGCAGCCTGAGTTTATATACACATGCGGATACATAAGGAATTCTTCTCTACAGCCCCCTCTTTCCCATTCCGAGTCCACATACATCTGTTTCTGCCTGAGCAGGAAAGTAATATAAACGAAAACGCTGCCTTCAAGCTTGTATTTGTGGGTAATGGTAAATTAGAAACGCTTCTTCACAGGTAGCTGTTGTGCCGGTTTGGGGTGGATAATTTGTTCTTCTAGAAGTTTTTGGCTCTCAGGTGGGCTCAGCTTTTGTGCCGGTGGGGTTTGCAACAGATGTTTGTCTTCAGGAAGAGTGAAGCCCTATGGCCTCGTTCCCACGGGCTCCTAGAGACTGTACGCGTATTTTTCCCCTCTCCTGCCCCAGTTCATTAGGTGAGGGTTGCTTGCAATAGTTGGAGGTCTCACAGGCACCGTATGTTTAGACATAAAGTATAAACAAGCGTTTTGTTTCAAGGAGGTTGCGTCCCCTTTATCTCCTTCTGCCATCCTGGACTTCCTTAGAGGTACAGAATTGGAATTCACTGAATGCAGCTTCATCTGCAAACTCTTGGGGCTTTCAGGTTTCATCTTGTCTCTGAAATTCTTTGTGGAACTTTGGCTGAAGCTCAGGGGTTTTGAATTTTGAGACTATAAATTGGTTTTCTGAGTTCTGTCTGGTATAACCTGTGGTGCTTGGAGAACATGCTATGTAGTGACTAGTTTTACTGCATAGTTTAGGTGGTCTCGTGTAGCATTTTAGGGGACTGACACCTTGATTTGGAAGAATTGGTGATACGTGTTTTCCAATTTTTAGGTCTAAAGGTGGAGATAACACACTGTGGACAAATGAAAAGGAAGTACAGAGTGTGCAATGTCACCAGACGACCAGCAAGTCACCAAACGTAAAGTATTTTGCTTCTTTTTAAGCGTATGTTTAATCTCAGGCTGGAAAAGTATCTTGCCTGCCTTACTGACATAGGAAAAGTTGTCCTGAAAAATGATACTTTCTTTGGTCAACACTTTTACAATACATCTCAAAGTATTTTCCCAATTTTGCTATTCTTTTTGTTCTATTTTTGTTCTATAACGAATGTCATGATATTTGAACCAATCACTTTGTTTTAACTCTGTGGGGTTTGGCTGGTTGTTTTTTGGTTTTTTTTTTTCACTTACAGATTTCTTCAACATTGGAAGAACAGGGTGCTCTATTGGTAGGGTAGCATTGCCCAGAGCTGTTGGGTAGAAAAGTAGCGCCAACTGGGATCAGATTTCTAATCTTGCTTATTACCAATCTATTTCTCCTGGAAAAAATGTTTATTTTTAATCACTAACCAGAGATTTGCAGATAACTTGAATATGGAGGTATTTATTCCCATTTTTAAGAAAGTAATGTAAGGAACAAAACTGATACCAGCTTTTATACAAGATAACTGATCAATATCTAAATCTGGTATTTAATTGTTTGGGCTTTGTTTCATGCTCTTTCAGTGATGTATTATATTAATGAAAAGACAATATTTGTGCCACCTTGATGTAAGTATATGTAAATATGTGTGCATATGCAGAGATATGCTTGTAATGTACAGAGAGAAATGCATTTCTGAAGCAATAATTGGTTTTGCAACTCTTAGAGTAGGCTTACTGTTTTCCGTGCGTGGCATATCATAAAATGTAGTACTTCAAGTCTGCCAAAGAAGCAGAAAACATTAGTCTTTGTCTCGAAGGCACCCACTCTTAGGAAACTTAAGTTACAGCTTCAGGTATCGCCAACGTTAGAGAAATAGCCATCTGTGGTACTGTTAGAAGACATGTGGTAGTGGCAGTGGTGGAGTCTTAATTATAGAAGTACACTTGCATCATTTCAGCAAGATAGCTTAAATCATCAGTGAGCTTAACTTGTGCCAAGAAGTGTATTGAGCAAGTGTGGGAAAGTATTCTACATAAAGTAATGGCTTATTTTCATGTTGGATTTCCAACAGATTCCCACTTCAGCAGGAGAATGGACAAACAGTTGAATGCACTGTAGCTCAGTATTTTAAGGACAGGCACAAATTAGTTTTACGCTACCCTCACCTTCCATGTTTACAAGTTGGACAGGAGCAGAAACACACGTACCTTCCTCTGGAGGCAAGTAAACTTGTAGATAATACTGTATTCTGGGAATGGGGGAAGGGGGTTAGAGGCATCAGATGTTGACAAACTTTTTTTTGAGTAGCTAATTTTAGAAACTGAGTAGTGCAGCAGTTGGGGGGGTTGGGGGGGAAACCCAAACCAAAAACCAGTTGCATTGTGTTTTTTAACTTCCTTTGCGTGGGGATATTTTAGGTGTGCAACATAGTGGCAGGACAAAGATGCATAAAGAAACTCACTGACAATCAAACTTCCACTATGATTCGAGCAACTGCCAGATCAGCACCTGACCGTCAAGAAGAGATTAGCAAATTGGTGAGTGTTCTGTTGAAGATGAGTGAAGCATAGTAACGGACTTAATTTTTCTCTTACCATTAGCAGATTCTGAATAGTTTGTGCACTACACACAGATTACGAGCATGTTTCTATAAGCCTTTCTCCATTAATCAGAGAGAAATACATTCTCAAAAAGGTTTCCAAGTGGTTTTTTTTGGTGCTTTATTTCAAATTTTGAGGCATTTCCATTTAAGTGGAATTAACAGAGGCTCTGGATGCGTGGCATCACCCATATATAAGGAGTATGTGCCCAAATACGGGTTATCTCAGAAAGTGTTATTTCTTGCAGAAAAAAGAAGTTCTTTTTACGAGATCTATCTAATTCTTTTTAATTTCAGATGCGGAGTGCCAGTTTTAATACTGACCCTTATGTTCGTGAATTTGGAATAATGGTCAAAGATGAAATGACAGATGTGACCGGCAGAGTCTTACAGCCTCCTTCAATCCTGTATGGAGGCAGGGTATGTTGAACAGATACTGCACAATCTGTGATAGCTTCCATTACCAGCTGCGACAACTTCTGTAATGTGGTTGTTTTAAATTAATGATGTTGGATGTAATGGGATAAAGTCATCACAGATGTGATGTTTAGAACTTATGTGTAAGTTTTGAAAGTCCTTAAATGTACTGGCCATTTTGCATCTCCCTCAATTGCTGCTTTATTTCTGAAAGTAAAGCTAGGTTAAAATGCATTTATGTAAACTTCAGAGAAAAATTTGTGTATTTTTCCTTCACGCACTGTTTTATTGTGTGTTCCAAGAGGAAACCTGTAAATAATGGTTTAAATCAATGTGTGTGGAGAAGAACAGAGACAACTTCAATTGTTACAGTTCATATTTTCCTCCATTAACTCTGAAGTTTTACTGAACTTTTGGTTGGTTTTGAGTGTCCTAGGTGGAGCAGCATGTTTAGGACAACTATCTTAAACATGTTGATAGAGATAATACCTTTTCTTTAGAGCCTTGTCTTCCTGTTGGGAGTATTTACTCACAGGTTTTTTTCTTTACAATGGCTTTTCAGATGGCCTTTCTGACATAATCTTCCTACTGTCTTTAAAAAAAAGCTTGAGAAAATGATTGTTCTATCAGTTATTTAATGTGTCTTATTTTTATGCAAGATGAAAGCTTTGGTAGCTGGGATAACTTAATTTGTGGAGGCTTCTGATGATAGTTCTGTCCCTATGCACAAATAGGGCTGCTACTTCCATAAACCCGCAATGGGAAAGGATCTGGCATCTTTTACCTAAAGCTCTTCAGACAAAATCAGACAGATTAGCTCAAACCTTCCTTCACTGACAGGTTTAAGATAACCCAGCTGTCTTTGCCTGATCCTGATTAGGGAGAGTGCTCTCATGAACTGTTCTGGCACCAGGGGAACAGGGGGAACAAGAGCTTAATGGGAGATGAATGATGGAAAGTCGGAGTGGGGGAGGTACTGCCGTCAGCAGACACAATTCTTTGCAAAATGAATTGCCAAATTTGTGTGTGTGTCCTGAAAAATTCCTATAAATCTTAGCTGTTGCTGCTAAATGAGAAGGCAGACATCGTGGTAACTTGTCTAAAACATCTACAGGATACTAATACTTATTAAGGTAATTAACATCACCAGAATTACTTTAGTCATCTTATTATATCCCTTGTCCTCTAGATAACCCATCACAGTAATGTCTGCTTGATGGGAGGGAAAAAAAAGTGTTGTGCAGGTCAAAGTTGAATAACTGATCATCTCTTGTTGGCTTGTTCACATTTTTTCTAGAGTTGTGTGAGTGAAATTGAACCACTATTTGCCTCTACTTACTGATGTGTAAAATATTGATAAAACTTAAATTAAGTAGCTTTTGGAAGGTTCACTGAGTGCTTGTAAGGTCACTGTAGAGAAGTATGTTCTTGTTAACGTTACATGCCAAGCATGAGTCTGACTTACTGTCCAATTTCTCTCTGCTGATGATTTATACAACTAAAGGAAACTATCAACAATAAAAATGAATAATATAAGCTTTATTTTTCATCTGGCTAGCAAGCTGTCTTGCTACAGTGATAGAATGATCTTTATAAGACAGGCTAGATGTTTGAACAGTGGAGAGAAAGACCTGAGAATATAAATAGCCTGCTAGTTGGAGGGAAGTGGAAGCATAACTGATTTTTGTTAGCATGAATCAATTTTTGCATTAGTGTTTTGGTTTTGTGGTTTTTCTTTTTCCTTCCACTTCTAGAATAAAGCAATTGCTACACCAGTTCAAGGAGTCTGGGACATGAGGAATAAACAGTTTCACACTGGAATTGAAATAAAGGTTTGGGCAATTGCGTGCTTTGCTCCCCAGCGCCAATGCACTGAAGTTCATCTTAAGTAAGTGTGTTTCATAAGATGGTGATTTCATTATTCATTATGCATGGAAATAATGTAATTTTATTTATTTATTTAGAATATATATATTGTTAAGTTGTTTAACATATGGCAGTACATCTTTAACAATGCTTTTGAAGTTCTGTCTCTTTGTGTTTTGAATGATGCCAATATGATTTCAATGCTAGCATCATGAAATCCTCCAAGTCAGACTTACCAAAAGCATTTTGTATTATATGGCAGGTTTCTGACCAGTGAGGCCTTAGGACAGAGTTTAAGATGACTGAAATGATGTAATTGATGGGTGTTTATGACTAAGTATTTGTCAAGAGTGAAAGCTAACGTGTATGTCATCTTAGGTTCTTTTCCTGGTTATACAGAATAGATTTATTCATGCAGAACTTATTTAAAAGGAAAATTTTAAAAAGCAACCCAACTTTTGTTTAAAACTTTCTACCCTCTGGACTTACTATCATGTGCAAGTTGCTGTATTTGCAAGATGAGTAGAGCTAGTTGTTTTGTTGACTTTGAGCATTTGAATGAGACTTTCAAATTTGGATGGAACATGATTGTTGAAAAGACTATTGTTAAAAGTGACATCTGTCATTCTCGGATCAGGGAAAGTGTGCATGCTTGTGTAGATGGATTGTCTTAATTCCTTCTTTTGCACGCAGTTGCTTTCCCTTCATGCATGGGCAAGTGCAGCTCTTACAGCTGCCCTAGCAGGTGACTCAGCTGCCCTTTGTAAAGTGAATGCAAGACAGCAATTTTTCATAGTAATGGTATTGCCATAACAGCGTTCCTTTAGATAATTGGCCAAATAGCTCAGGAATTTTTCCCTAACAAGTTGTGAGCGAACAGTGGGAGTCTTATCTTTTGCTTTTCTTCCCGTTGTGTAAGGCTAGGGACTTGTTCTCTCCAGGTACATGGCAGGAACTATGCTGCCAGAGAATTTTCCCTTCCACGCTGTTGCTTCTAGTGGAAATGGTGCATAGGAGAAGTTAGTCAGTTTTGAGAGAGAGGCAGAAGTCTTCAACATAATGAGCCAAAATAATATTATTTGATGGCTTAGAGTTTCTCCTTCCTGTGAAAGAACATTCCTTCATACTAGGAATATGGCTGCATCCAGTTGAATCTTGTTGCCTCTTGTTACGTCGTCTTGAGCAAGTTGGAACTTGGCTACTGTAGATCCGTCGGAGTAAACACCTTAAAAATCTCTAAAAGTCTTCAAAAGCATCCTGCTTTACCTCTCTGGAACAGGGAGAGAACCTTTCCTCTTAGACACCACACTTAGAGATGGACATCTAAAGGCTCAAAACCTCTGCAGTTTTAGACTTGCATGTTCTGCCACTGACTCTTTCTGCTTATAGTGGTGAGTGCCTGTTCTGCCAGGGAAAATGCTTAATGTGCCTATTTTCTGCAAGAAGCCACAAGCTGCAGGGCTGAAGCTCCTAGACTGTTGTGATTCATGAAAGTTAACAATAGGTTTGGAAGAAACTAAATCTTCACACCCTCTCAGTGGGTAAGACTCTATTATCTGGCACCCTTTGAAGACAAGCAACTTTTTAGACACCTATGGGGCATCCACTCCAAAATAACGAAAGGGGGGTTTTGTCAGCATTTATGTCAGTTAAGCTTTGCTACCTGGGATCATGCGTTTACTGTGCTGGTCATGAAACCAAGTGCCAAAGGAGGACATCTCTGGGCGCGTCTGCGCTAGTGTTTTAGTTCGGATCGGGAGGGCGTATTTGAAGTGATGCTCCTTGATGGTCACTGATTGCCGTGCCATGTTCTGCATCAAGGAGCAGTCTGAGTGTACAATGTTGATTTCTCTCCCCCCCCGCCCCCCGCCTGCTGCTAAAACTGGACTAGAGGATGTGTTTCAGCCACTAACGAACATTCAGCCCGCCCCACCAGACTACAGCCACTCTTGACAAAAAAAATCCCAGAAACACATGTGGTGTGGATGCTGGTCCCTTCCGCACCAAGTACTCTGTTCTACAGGTGTTGTGGTTTAACCCCAGCTGGCAATTAAGCACCATGGAGCTGCTTGCTCACTGCCCAACCCCCCCAGTGGGATGGGAAGATAATTAGGAGGGGGAGTAAAACTAGTGGGTTAAGATAAAAATACTTCAATAGGACAGAAAAGGAAGGGAAAATACTACTACTCCTACTACTAGAATATACAAAACAAGTGATGCACAATACAGTTGCTCACCGCCTGGTGACTGATGTCCAGTTGATCCCTGAGCTGCGGTGCCCCCAGCCAATTCCCCCCCAGTTTATATACTGGGCAGGCATAATATGGTATGGAGTAGCCCTTTGGGTCATTAGCATCAGCTGTCCTTGCTGTGTCTCCTCCCAGTTTCTTTTGTACTCCCAGCTTCCACTGGCAGGGCAGTATAAAAAGCTGAAAAGTCCTTGACTTAGTATAAACACTGCTTAGCAACACCTCAGACATCAGTGTTTTATCAACATTATTCTCATCCTAAATCCAAAACACAGCACTATACCAGCTATTAAGAAGAAAATTAGTTTTATCCCAGCTGAAACCAGGACAACAGGTCTGCACTGTGACATCAAATGGAAGTATGGTAGAGCGGTCTATCCAAAATACCATCGTTGCAGTATTTTTGCAAAAAGTCGCTTATACTGTATCTCATAGAAATATCAAATAAGGTATCCAATTTGCTTTGGAAATGAAGGTTTTAGTAATGGTGTTATTTTTGCAATGTATTTCCTCATCTTCCCGTCTTTCCTTCAGTGACTACATAGGCACAGTCCATTAAAGATGCATTTGGGGTAAATTCCCAGGTTCTTGGACAGCGCAACTCTGCAAGTTTAACAGGATTGTTACACTAAAAATTAGAACAAAAATCAGGATGGATTTTGCTACGTGAGAATCTAATCTATTTGCATCCTTTAGGTCCTTTACAGAGCAACTGAGGAAAATTTCCAGAGATGCAGGAATGCCGATCCAGGGGCAGCCGTGCTTCTGTAAATACGCGCAGGGAGCTGACAGTGTGGAGCCCATGTTCAGACATCTCAAGAACACTTACACTGGGCTGCAGCTTGTTGTAGTAATTTTGCCAGGAAAAACACCAGTCTATGGTCAGTAAGTGCAAATCATGAGCATGTGTATTTCAGTCACAATTTCATGTATTTTTTGTGAAGTATCTGAATGAGAGAAGTTTACTTCTGGTTTAACTATATAAATTCCACTTTAGGGAATGGGCTATAAATTAGTTTTATTCTTCTTCTTGTGCTGCATGATGTTTTATATTAAGACCTTAATTCTTTTCATTATTTTTGTCTATGCTTTTAATTTGCTTTTCCACATTCTTCCCGTTGGTTGCATTTGAGATGCAGTTTGTGAGTGCGAAAGCTAAACCAGGGCTTTTGTGAAATTGGTGAAATTGATATGCAGTGGATTAAAATATGCTTACTATAATTTATGTGCTAAAAATTCCAAGTGATTGAAGAAGTAATGACCTCAAGAACCATGTAACCATGCATTTTGGTTCGAACTAGCTCTTCCTATAGGCAAGACTGTTCATTTCCCTATCCTGCCTTCCTCCTTTTCTCACTTACCTTGCCTGATTGCAGCACCATTTTTCTCCCATAGCTTCATGGACTCTCTCTTCTCTAGTGGCTCAGATCTACCAAGCAGCTGCAGATTTGTTTTATCCCATCCCTCACTCTCACCAATTTAATACAGCAGAAAATGATTTCCTAGCTTTCTCTTCCCCAAATTATCTCCTATAAGATAAGATTCCTTTTTTAATCTCTCCTTTTAACGAAATAGTACCTTTTTTTCCCCCTCGAATTCAGCCTTGCAAAGGAACTGGCTCGTCTCTAATTTGTTCAGTAGAAATTCAGTGCAAAATGACATTTTCACTTTCCTGCTTGGCATTAAAAGGGGACTCTTTACTTAACCACTGAGAGGATGTGGTACCACTCTCATCTGCTTTCCTTGTCATTATCTTTAATTATAGTTCTTTCTGCCCCCTCTAATCATGTCTCTCTATTTTCTCCCTGCGCTCTTCCATACTCTTGTCTTGTCTTTTCTCCTCTTCTCACCCTGCTCCTCAAAAAGCCCCTTTCCCTCTCCTGTTGCCAAAGGGGGGGTTTTGTCTTCTCTGACCCTGTCTTGGAGCCTAAATTTCTTCTCTTCCTGAATGTAAGAGTATGGCTCTCTTCAAGCCTTTAAATCTCAATTTTGTTGGTAACAATAGGATTTGTTTTAACTTTTTGAATAGTACAGGTCTTAATGAGTTTCTTCTGGAGTTTTTATGGGCTGTCCTTTTCTAAACTGGCCACGTTTTATGGAAGTGATAAACTTGCAGTGATGGACTGATAAACTGGTTGGCTGAATATTACTCAACACGTCACTGTTAAGTTTGCATTAGTAGTCCAGTCTTTAATAATGAAACAAGTGCTCATCATCCTAATATTATCCACATTACCTACTTTATTAGCCAAAGGTTTTTCCATGCTGATGATAAAACACGAATACTAAAATTACAATTAGTTTAATTTAAAAAAAAATCTTAGTTAAAATAAGCCAACAGTGCCTTTAGTTATATTTAGGATCCAGTTACTGCGCAGTCAGCAGGTGGAACAGTACAGAACTGGGAGGAGGTTTACTGGAGGCTGGAGTTGGGCTTGGGCTTTAGTTTTTTTCCTGTTTCTTTCAGTTTAGTGGGCAGTCTGCTAAAACTCTTTAAGTGTAGTTAATTGTCACTGAATTAACGCCGCCTACATTGTTTGATTTGCAATGTGCGAATATTTTTTTTTTTTTCTTTGTTTTGCAGCGGAAGTGAAGCGTGTTGGCGACACTGTGCTGGGAATGGCTACACAGTGCGTTCAGATGAAAAATGTGCAAAGAACAACACCACAAACTCTGTCGAACCTTTGCTTAAAAATAAACGTCAAATTAGGAGGCGTAAATAATATTTTACTGCCACAGGGAAGGTAAGCCATCTTTCAGAGAGGAAGAGGGTATTGTATTGTAAAGAGATTGTGTGTCATATTAAGATAACTGGGTGCTTTTGTTTGTAGTCATAGCACGGTAGTATAAGTAACTCTTCAGATGAGCTATCTTTTGGCTTCTAATAGATAGTCCTGCAAGTTAAGTTACGAACACTGGAGAGGAATACTTGTTCCGGTTGAAATTTATAATAAAAATATTGTTATTGCAGTCTGACCGTTGAAGTATACAACTTTCATTTGAATGAAAAGTTTAAAATACTTCATTTGCTTGTGCGTTTTTAGAAACAAATAGAGACCATCTTGAATAGTAGTGCCTTTTCCTTTATCGTTTAATTGTGGTCAAGATTCTTCCTTTTGTTGAGGGTATGTCTTAACTTACATAGGCATTTAAAAAACCAGAAGTGGGAGCAGAAAACTCTTAATTGATTTCCAGATCCAGTTTACCTTGCAATTTCTTATTAGTGTTACATTGATAAGTCTTAGTTATACTGTGGCTGTATTCTGTCAAGTTGCTTTGATACTGTTGAGTTCTGTATCTGACAAGTCACTGAAGTCCTGCATATAGGTGAACGGGAGTGAAAGAAGTATCTTGTTATTTGTAAAAAAAGGAGAGACCTGCTGTAAAAGACTAAATTTGGTTTGTGTATCATCTTAAAACAATTATTCTTAAATTGAAACTTTTCATTAATTTTATTGACAAATCGGTGACAAGAAATTCTAATCGAAGAATGAACAAAATACAGCTTGTTTTGTCTTACCTGTGCAGGCTAGAGCAGGCTAGCATAAAGATATATAAAGTTATTTTAATCAAAATGAACAACTAGGTTTGTACGTCACTAAAAAGATGGTGTTTTTACAATCATTGCTGTTCAAGCTGTGGAGAGAGCTCAGGGAATAACCTGCTATATCGTTCTTGGGAGCCTGTTTCAAAGAAGTCAACATTCTGTTTTGCACAGATAAGGAAATTTTCACTTTTGTATTTAGGCTAGTCAGGAGGCAGCTGCTGAAAAATAATCCAGCAAGTACTTAGGGAGGGGAAAAAAAAGAACATGTTATCAGAAGGGATATATATTTTGTCTGTCTTGTTAAATTCTGTTTAGTGAACTAAATATACCCAGCCTGGGCAATGTGCTTGTTGGAGACTCCTATTAAAGCAACTAAAAATCATTGTATTACAAAGCATGCATTTCAAAAAGGCACAGTGGGGTTTTTTTGTTGGTTTTTTCAGTTTTGTTTTTGTTTTTCAAAAAGGAGTTTAAGATACTGCTGTGGAAACAAAACAAACACACACACCATATGAATCCAGCATAAAACTACTTATAAAGTCTCTGTTAAGTGGCATGTGTTGACAACAATGTGGCCAGAAAGTTGAATTCTGCTCGTTATACCAATAAACTGTGCATCCTTGAATATGGAGTTAAGAGGTGGAAAAAAATGGCACAACTACACACACCTAGGTGTTCTGGCAAAGTGCAGGTTTGGGGTATTTAAAACAGAACTCTTTAATTATTATTTTCTGTTGGTTGAGGGGATGGGAATAGAACAGCTTTTTATTTATACGATTGCACTGTAAGTTACATTTTTGTAATTACCTTCAAATTCCTTTTCAGAAAAGGTCTGAAAACAGCTGAATCTATCTACATAACTATTCCCCCACATACCCACATATACACCAAAAAATTCTGGTGGCCTAAGATTTCCTCTTTAAAATTGTTTTATTGAGAAATAGAGTTGAAGCTTAAAACTTCCAATGTAGTGTTTTGGTGTTCCACTCTTGATGCAGTGAATTAATATCTTAACTTAAAGGTTTGTTTAAAACTTTGAAGCATAGTAAAAACAAAAACAAAAAACCACCAAACTTATGATATCCACAGTTTGTATTTCCTTACCAATGCTAGTTTTTTGTTCAGAAATGGAATTGTAGCATCTGAATAGGAGCACGGTGGTTTAATTTTCTCAGGTGGCATTCGTTGCTAAGGAATCAACTGTTATTCTTTTCTATGGTTTAATTAATAGAGGCTGCAATTCTCCAAGTTAAAAAAAAAAAAAAAAGCTTTACTCACTTTTAATGAAAACATTAACAGTTAGTTATGCTTTAAAAATATGCCTAAGTATTTAGTATGAGAACCCTAATCAGAACTTCTAATTACTGTCACAGTATGAGTGACCAATTCTGATCAAGTGCAAATTTTGGCTAATTTACTGCAAGATTATAGAGTGCTATTTACTTGAGTTATAACGTGCTCTATTAAGCGTAAGCCTTGCTGCTTTTACAAATTTGCTTTCTCTTTATCAGACCACCGGTATTTCAACAGCCTGTCATATTCCTTGGTGCTGATGTAACTCATCCGCCAGCTGGAGATGGAAAAAAACCTTCCATTGCTGCAGTAAGTAAATTGTATCATGATCTTTAACCCCTGCTCTCTCCTGCTGCTCAACTCTGATGCATTTTATTACTTTTAATTCTTTTGTGGTCCATTTCTCCTGATTGCCTGATTATAGTAGTATAATAATTTTTGCGCAGGAATCTAATGAAACTTTGGAGAGCTTGCTCTGATACTAATTACTTAAATGTGTGTATTAGCTTGTAAAATGCCTGAGCTGCTAATAATACACAGAGGAGCTCTTCTATTAGCTGATATTTGTCAGCAACCTGTAATGAGCTGGTGCATGTTTAAATCTGCTTTTTCAGCAGTTAAAAGTGGTGAGAATCTATCCGTTACTGATAGGGAACTAAGCTAGCTCAGTTGTGGTTTGGGGGGATTCAAGCTTCCTGACAACACAAAATGCAGTAATCGCTTGGAAATTTACTCCTTAAATACAGGGAATGGCCTTTGACTTGCGTTATGTCAAACAACTGTAATGGCTGTTCTGGCGTATTTAATAATGAAGATCTGTGGTGACAGTTTGTTCAGTATCTTAGCCTGTGGTGCTAAATAAACAAATACCTGTTTTAAAATATTACACACGTGTGTCCAGGGAAGACCAGGCGGAGATGTGATAGTTGCTTAGTTGTGGTACTTGACATAATGGAATTTTGATTTTTTGTTTGTTTCTCTGATTATTTTTTTAAGTCCCGTGCCACTTTTACGATATATGAATTTTGATGTTTCATAAACAGAAAAATACCTTCCCTTGGTGAGCAGTGTCTCTTTGGTGTGGATATTTCTGTGGTGCCTCAGCATTTCAATTTCATGGATTCATCCACAGTGTGCCAGAAAGGGACTTGGTCTTCAAGAGTTCAAATTCCTATGCTTCAGTCCTAACTAAATCTGTGGTTTCATGGTATCAGTGCTCCAAATTGTATTTGTTTTTTTTAACTGTATGTAGGTACAAATAGGAAGTCTTTTAGATTTAAAATAAGTTTTCTCTTTAAGCAGGGTGTGTTGCCACAGGTAGACTAAACTCAAAGGTCTTCCAAGCACATTATGATTTTGACTACATCTTTGCTAGGTCAACCCTTTAGTTTACAAGATACAGTTAAAAAGATAGCGGAGTTATCTCAATGAAATACTTTTAATAAAAGTGCTTTTAAAGTTGGTTTGATACTAAGCATTTTTTTCCACAGGTTGTTGGAAGCATGGATGCTCATCCTAATCGATACTGTGCCACTGTTCGGGTCCAGCAGCACCGCCAAGAAATCATCCAAGATTTGGCTGCCATGGTCAGGGAGTTGCTGATTCAGTTCTACAAATCAACCAGATTTAAACCAACTCGTATAATCTTCTACAGAGATGGTGTTTCTGAGGGGCAGTTTCAACAGGTTATTTTTTTCTTTTTGAGATTTTAATTATGTAGTTTTCTGGTAGTAATGTAGTTTTATGTAGTTGGAGTTATGAAAAGAAGTATAACCTCAACAAATCTTCCCTCAACAAATATGTTAGAACAGAGCAAGGAAAGTGTTTTCTTATTTTTCATGACTTTTTAAAAATACTTTTCCCCTTTAAAATATTCCCTTTGCAAAATTATGAAGTATAGTTTTAGCACCCAAGTATGTTCAACATCTGTGTCCAAGATAAATTAGTCAAACTGTATCCCATAGAACTTGGACAATAAAGAAAAACTAAGTGTTAGCTAATTTTCCTGCTTTTTTTAACCAGGATTAATAAATGTTGTTTTTTCACACTGTCACTTTGAATTTATTCCTGATAAAATTCAACAGATACTTTCATGTATTTATTTTGTTTGCTTAGAAGTACTGTATTTCATGAAATATTTCTCTATGTATTTTAAAGATACTTAGATACACTTTCCTTTCCAGTATCGTTATGTGTAAATTAAGACACAGAATTTAGTCAACTTCTCAGAATCCAAGGGGAAGGGAGTAAAGGTCACTTAGTAAACTTGAATTAATAAAATAATCTTTGTATGAACTTTTGATATTTCTTCCCATTTATCACTGTTTTTCACTGAGTTTTTTTAATTTATAATTGACCCACATCCTAAATCATTGCTTTTTGGTTTTTTGCACTTCCCTCTCTCAGTTTTTATTGATGCCTGTAGTCCTGCATGAGACTTCACAAAGCTGGGAAAGAGCATGCAGTTGAGCAATTCTGGATTTTATCCCTTGTACTAGTTTGAAAAATAATTAGGCTGTTGTGTATTCAACAGCCTAATTAAATGTTCATTTGTATTTGACAGTTAAAAAGACTTTGACATACAGCTTATTAGTCCAAGCCTTGTGCTTGGAGCTGAACAAATATGGAACCAGCTCTCGCCTGGCTCAGGAAACTGGTGATCTAATTTGTTCTCATTAAGTGAAGAAATTAAGGTTTGATCGTGCATGCTTTGACATCTCATTACTCTTGACAACGCAAGAAGGAATGTGATAGCTATCTTACAGATTACTCTTATTTATCTTTCATACTTACCATACATCTTTATGTTTATGATTCAGGTTCTCCATCACGAATTGCTGGCTATCAGAGAAGCATGCATTAAACTAGAAAAGGATTACCAGCCTGGAATTACATTTATAGTTGTGCAGAAAAGGCACCACACCAGACTCTTCTGTACAGATAAAAATGAACGGGTATGTACTAGTTGTGACTGGCAAGTATCTAGCAGGCAGCCAAGGTACCTATTACTTACTGCTTATTTAAGCAGTAAGTCTTCTTTGAAGAACTATGTAACATAGTGGATGAGATCTTTCTGCCTGGAAAGGAAAACCTTCATTCTGTCCCATATAATCAACTGGCAAGAAGCTTTTACGAAATGTCAGCAGGACGTGCCTTTCAACAAGGCTGTCCATCCTTTTTTAAGTTCATCAAAGTTTTCAGGTTTCTTCTCAGTTTTTTTACTGTCTCAAGATCCTCAAGGGTTGAGATTGGTCTGAGTAGTGTAGGGTTTTATAATGTAGATGTCTACATCTGGAACAGTTACCTCGGGCACACTTTGTTGTAAATGGAGATCTGTTTTGGATTCCGAACACGCTTTAAGACACGTTTCATCTGATCCTAGCGCTAGGAAGTTCACTAGTTTGGTTGCCACTGACTACAGAGTGACTCTCTTGGGTTACCAGCTGAGATGTAGATGCCTGCACGGTAGACACTGAAATTGTTAGGTAAGGTGAACCCTACTTGTTGAGAATACTTGATTTTCCGTTAACACCGCCTTTAAGGCATTGTAGGTGTCTAGTGTCTTAGATGGAGTTTGGTTTGGGCATATCAAGTGTCACAACACGTTATTTGTAGTACTGAACATCTCAAATTGTTTAGGAGTGTTTCATAGTTGTTATTGTATGTATGTGAAGTACACGTAGAAATATTTGATTGCACGTTTCTGGGTGGAGAGGAGACTCCCCCAGTCTAGGATAGAGTCATTGCCGTAAATGAAGAGTTCCTAACGGCAAACCTCTGTTCACAGATCGGGTTTTTCATGTTCTTTTTCCTTCTGTCAGGCTTCTCTGTATGAGCATGTGAAGCCCACTAGGTTTCAAGGTCATAATTACTAACTTCTAATGCTGACAGGAAGGTAGTTTTTATATTGATAACGTGCTATGATTACAGTTGCTAAATTGCTCTAAAGTAAAGGGTGTTTTTAAGTTCTGCTCTGAAGTAAAGTGTTCTTGAGGGAAGAAGAGGCCTGTCTTACAACTATAGATTGTCCTCTTTCACGTATAAGCAAGAAAAGTTATAGAGGAATAACCTGTCCTGGAATGGGAAGGTGAAAAGAATTTGACAAATCAGTTGCAGGAAATTCTTTTTACATTAGTCAGAAAAGCTAGTCTTTGCAGGTAACTTCTATGAAGATTTTGCACCTCGTTTTTTTTTTTGTTTGTTTGTTTGTTTGTTTGTTTTAATCCATTGTAAAGGTGCTCCAGATTTTCAGTTTTAACAGAATTTCAGTTTTGCGCAATCTTTCTTGACTTACTACTTTTTACAGATTTTTTTTTTCTTGTGTTTTTTTTCCTTTCTATACATCTGAAAAGAAAAAAACTTTTGTGCGTTACTTTATATGCATTTTCTGTTCACACAGGTTGGAAAAAGTGGAAACATTCCAGCTGGTACCACAGTGGACACAAAAATCACCCATCCATCAGAGTTTGACTTTTACCTGTGTAGTCATGCTGGTATTCAGGTACAGCATTTTGTGTGGGATGGTAACTTTCAAAGATAACACTGGCTCCTGGTATTTCCCTGCATTCTTTGCCCGGGAGACAAATGGTACAACTTTCATCTGTGTATTTTGGCTTTTCATCTCTGCCATCCACAGTGCTCTTCTGTTGTTAAAATCTAAAAGAAATAATGAAACTAAGCGGTTACGAAGCACGCCCTGGGCATTGAGTTTATTGTGCTTCTCCCCTGTCTGTGTACTGCTTTGGATGGTAGCAAAGTAGTTGGACTATTTTACATAGCTGCCTCTTGCATTAAATTCTCTTGAAATGTGCATCGAGTTCCTAGGAAACAACTAATAAATTTAGGTAGCACTATTGTAGTTCCATGTTTTCTTGTGATTTCTTCTTCCCAGTCAGAAACAGAAGCTATTAAACAGCAGCAGTACTGACAGTCAAAATTTAATACTCTCAAAAAAAGCGTATTCAACAGGGGCACAAGTTAGATTTGCTGTTGGCTATTAATGTTTTGCCTAAAGCTACTTTATATGATGGCTTTTGGTCAGATCTAAGTTTCACAAGATGAAAGTGCATTTCAATAAGATCATTTAATTTCAGTAAGTGGGATTAAATTCTAGAAAATGCAATCCTATCAAAAAATGCAAAGGGATTAGTTATATGGGGAGCAAGGAGGGAGGTTGTTTGCCTCTTTAAAGGAAAAATTTACTGAAGGTATGTAGAATTGCTCACATGTGATTTTTGAGGAAGCATCTGGTTATACTACAGTTCTCCTGCAGAGGTAGAGATTTAAAGAGATGTTTTTTTTGAAATGCTGACATCCTGTGTGATCTGCCTTCAGGGAACAAGCAGACCTTCTCATTACCACGTCCTCTGGGATGACAATCGTTTCTCTTCAGATGAACTGCAGATTCTTACCTACCAGCTGTGTCATACGTACGTACGCTGTACTCGTTCCGTTTCCATCCCAGCACCAGCATATTACGCGCACCTGGTTGCCTTCAGAGCCAGGTATCATCTGGTGGATAAAGAACACGATAGGTGAGTTGCGTAGTTTTGAGTTACTACAGAATTTGAAAGGAAGCAGGCAGGAATTCTGAGGTCAGTAGTACCCTCAGTTAGCAGTTTGAGGGTAAATTTGGTCTTACCACTGAATTATGTTGTGGAAAAAGCAGAAGACGTTCCTGTATGCTTCTGTGCTTTTCTTCTGTTTCAGAACTTCAGTGGTGTTTTAAGTGTAATTAACTTTTGACTGTTTTGTTCAGAAGAAATGAATGCTATGAAAACACTATATGCAAGGAGAGGCAGATTAAACAGGGTTTCTCTCCCCCCCAAATTTTTTTTTTTTTTTTTTTTTTTTTTTCCCTTCTTTTCCTCCCTCCAACCTCCCTTATCTTTAAGT
>JAVJGG010000029.1:49618522-49632470 GCA_035590195.1 Aviceda cuculoides | reverse complement strand
AACAGGGTAGGTATGTGCACCTACGAGAGTCGTAAGGAATGCTCCCCGGCCTTCTCCAAAGGCAAGAATCCTAAGTTCAGCCACCTTGAGTGCATGCCTACCAATGCAAGTAGTCTGAGCAACAAAAAGGAGGAACTGGAGCTCCATGCCAATTCTGAGAGTTATCATGTCACAGGAACCACAGAAATGTGGTGGGAATACTCACCTGACTGGAAGATGACAGTGGATGGCTACAAGCTCTTTCAGAAAGATAAGAAGGGAAGAAGAGGTCATAGAGTTGCACTTCATGTGAACGAGAAATTGGAATGTATGGAGCTGAGCTATGGAGACTGTGAGAGTTCTATTGAATGCCTTTGGATCAAGATTAGAGGGATCATCACCAAGGGGTCTCTTATGCAGATATCTATTATCAGCCTCCCAATCAGGATGATAAGGCTGATGAAACCTTACTTCAGTTGCTTAAGGAGGTCTCGGGCCAACAGAACCTGCTTCTCATGGGTGACTTCAATTACATGGAAATTTGTTGGGAGCGCAACACAGCGGTGCACAAGTTGTCTGTCATTTTCCTGGAATGCATTGAGGAGTGCTTCCTGCTATAGATGCTGGACCTGCGACTAGGAATGGTGCAGTGCTAGATTTACTGCTCACAAACCAAGAAGACTTGTTTGACAACGTACCTACCAATGGTAGCCTTGGATACAGTGACAACAACATTGGGCAGTTTAAGATCCTGGTGAGCACACTGAAGACCAGTAGCAGGACAAAGACCCTGAATTTCAGAAGAGCAAACTTCAATATGCTTAGAGCCCAGATGGGAGGGATTTGATGAGAAGTATCCATGGACAGCAAAGGAGCTTGTGAGTGCTGGGAGTTATTCAAGAACAGTCTCCTGGAAGCACAAGAACAGTCCATTCCTTACCGAGGGAAAGGATCCTGGCTTAACAGTGAGCTTTTGGGTATACTTAAAAGCAAAGAAAGAAGCATACCAGCTGTGGAAAGGCAGTCGCGTACCCCGTGAGGATTACAAGAACCTTGCTTTGGAGGTTTTCAAGATGCGACTGGACAGGCTGCTAGATAATCTCCTCTAGGTTCCCTTTCCTATGAAGGGTTGGACCAGATGATCTTTCAAGGTCCCTTTCAACCTGTCTGATGCTATGATTCTGTTTTATTTCATTTGTGACAAGGCTATTGAAGTGCTCTGAAGTGCAGTCTTTTAACTTTGTGACTCTATCTGTGTAAATGCTCTGTAGCCAAAATATGTGATGCATTGGGGTTTTTTTCAGTATCTCCGCAAAATGTTGGTTCTTTTATGTATTATGGTGGTTAGAATTCACACTGGATGTTTGCTCAGAGAAACAGTAAATTAACATTGATCTCCTATTAAGGAGAAAAGAAAATTGACTTTAGGTGTTTATTACCTCAAATAAGTGTTTCTTGGAAATAACTGTAAATTTTACCTTTTATTTTGCAGACACTATAAGAAGCGTTGTCAAGGCCGGATGCGGAAACATGTTGGTGACCTGTGTCTACAAGCTGGAATGTTACAAGATTCCTTGGTGCATTATCACATGGCGGTGGAACTTCTGCGGTCTGTGAATGACTTTCTGTGGCTTGGAGGTAGGATTAATTGATGATAGTGAATCAAAGAATTAGTTGCTAAAACCAAGTAAATCAAACTGTCTTCAATAAGTTTTCTTCTGTATTATGAAAAAGATTTTGGTGACCAAAATCTGAATATCGGGTATGACTAAAAATTAAGTCAAAATAAAAAAATTAGTTAATAAGACACGAGAAAGAAATGTGTTTAAGAAAACCTGAAACATAAGATGTATTATTGTAGTAAAGCATGTACTTAAAAAAAAAAAAAGTGTGTGACTTTTTAATACTTCCCTGGAAGATGTGTATTTTTTCAGTGGATTGTGTGGCTGCTTTCAAAATCTTGCTTGCAGATATCTACAATGGACTGTTAGCAGAAGGTTTTTGTCTTTACATCTGCCAAAGCCACAAGTGTTTAACTTCCATGAGCATAACTTACTTCCTTTCACATTAGTTCCTAGGGTTCACTTTTTCCCTGACTTTTCCTTCCTCCTTTCCTTTTCTTTTTTGCCATTCTGCTTTTTTCTATTTACTGGACATACAAGTCATCTTTGAGCACAATTTCTGCTTCTCAGTTTTATACCCTTTTAGGAAAATTGCTGTCTCCAGTTCTTAGCTTTTAGCTTTCTCATTCTACTTGGAAATCCATTTAGCTTCCCAATAGCTCTGTACGTTACATATTATGAAAACCATAATACCTTCTGACTTTCTACTTCTTTCCTTCTGTTCTTTCAGAAGGTTAAATGGCTCAGGATTCTTCAAGCTGGAAAGGAGAACTTTTCTACTTCTGCAGGGCAAGTAAATAAGGCCCATCTGTTGGACTACCAAATTATACTTCTAGACTCAGAATGATTTGAATTGGAAGTGACCTCTGGAGGTCCCCACATCTGATCTCCTGCTCATACCACATCCAGTTAAATCAAGTTTCTCAGGGACCTGTCCAGTTGAGTTTTGGGTATATTTAAGGACAGATGTTCTACAAACTCTGAGCAATCTGTTCTAATGTTTTGCTGCCTGTAGTTTGAAAAAAAAACCCCAACAACAAAACATTAATCGTTCCTACCTTACAGCAGAATTTCCTGTGTCAACTTGCGTTGACCCTCATCCAGTCACTGCACCTCTGAGAAGCATCTGACTCCATCTCTTCTGTGTCTTCCCACTGGTTGTTTAAAGACAGCAATAAGATCTCCTCTGAGCCTCTTGTTCTTAAGGCTTAACAAACACAGTTCTCTCTGCTCCTGACATGTCATGGCCTCCAGCCCCCTGACCATTTCGATGGCCATCCGCTGGACTTGCTTCAGGATTGCAATGTCTTTCTAGTACTGGGGCGCCCAAAGCTGGACACAGTGCTCCAAATATGGTCTCTCAGATGCAGAATAGAGGGGAATAATTGCATCCCTTGGCTTGCTGGCTACACTCTGGCTGTTACAGCCCAGTATGCAGTTGGCCACCATTGTTGCAAGGGCCTACTACTAACTGCTGTTAACTTGTTGTCCACCATGACCACCAGGTCCTTTTCTGCAAAGCTGCTTCCCAGCCGGTCAGCTCCCAGGCTGTACTGGGAGGTAGGGTAATCCCGTCTGAGATACATGAGCCTTTCTTGAAATCTCCTGTTGGTCCATACTTCCAGCCTGTCAAGTTCTCTCTGCATTGAAGGTCTGCTCTACTGTTCCCCCCAATTTGGTATCACCCATGAATTTTCTGGGAGTGCTCTATGCAATCATCCAGGCTGTTAATGAATACATTATAGTATTGTTCCCAGTATTCATCCCTTAGGGACACCACTAGTAACTGGCAGCCATTTGGACTTCCTACTGCCAGTCATAATCCTTCGAGCACAGCCATCCAGCCCATTTTCCAGGGCTTTACTGGAAAAAAAGTAATTTATAGTACTACTATATAGGCCAGCTATCCAAATCTTATCAATTTGGCTTTAAGCATGCTATGGGAGACCAAGTCCAAAGGTTGTGTGAAAGTCAAAATATCCAAAAACATCCAACATCCACTGCTGTTCCTTTGTCCACTGAGCTAATCATCTCATCCTAGGAGGCAGTAAGGTTGTCAAGGACTGATTTATCCTCAGTAGATCAATGTTTGCTGTTCCCAGTCACCTTCTTGTTCTTCACATGCTTGGAAATGGCTTCCAGAAGGATTTCTTTATAGCCTTACCAGGGAGTTGAGGTTGATCTGCCTGTGGACCCCTGGTACTTCCTTCTTGTGATGTTTCGCTTTGTCCAGTCATTAGAAACCTCCCCCAACTGACATGACCTGTTGGAGGTGGTAAGAGAGTGGTCTCACATTGGCCAGCTCTCTTGGCATCCGTGGATGCATCTTATCTGTTTTTGTGAATTTGGGTCCAATTGGACTAAGTGCTTTGTATGTCTGTCTTTCTCTACTGTGGCTACTGCAGACTAGTACTACAGACTGCTAGTAGGCTTGGGGACCTGGGAGGTCTGAGGGTAAACCTTACCAGTGAAAACAGAGATACAAAGACATTGAGTATCTCAGGCTTTCCATGACCTTTGTCACTAGGTCTCCAATTTGAGGCATACTTAATGTGTAAATACACTTTACTACATGATACTTCATTTCTTGCAAGTATCTCTACTAATCTGTTGGCTTTTTTCTTTACAGCTGCTCTTGAGGGGTTATGCTCAGCATCAGTCATCTATCATTATCCAGGTGGTACTGGAGGTAAAGTTGGATCTCGCAGGGCACAAGGAGGTTCTCTTTCTGCCGAGGCAGGCAACAGGCACAGACCAGGTAAGGTTGCAATTTCGTTTCTACGCTGTTTGCCACCACTGAACATCTGAAAATTTCCTCCCTACTTCCTGTGTAAAATTACACCGATGACAGGATAAACTGGAGGAGGGGGTGGGAGGGGAGACCTGTATTTAATTTTAAGATTTTTACATTAATAACTCTTCTACTGTTTTGGTGTTAATATCGACATGCCTGCTTTGCATAGAGTTGCAAAGCTTTTGGTCTCTTCGTCTGATTGTTAATAGTGTCTGTGTTAGTTTGAATTTTGCTGAGGAGATAGATAGATGTATCTCATGAAGTACATATAATGTGGCAGAGGTGCACATATTAAGAATAAGTTAGGTACTTTTATTCAGAGGTGTTTTGCTATTAAAAGTCAACATATAATAAGTAAATTTTGTTAACTAAATACCAATAAACCAACATAATTTTTAAGATTTAGTATACTTTTCCTGAACTCTCAGATTGTGTAACTAATATAAGGATTGGATTAACATTGATATGATAGACATTCTTTGACAAATGGTCTGCTTAAAATATTTTAGAAATTATTAGGAGAGTAACAGAAAGAAAGAAATAGAAAATATCATTAAGTCTGTGGTTCACCTGCATCTGGAATATTGTATGACATTTCAGTTTTCCATCTCAAAAGGGTATTCATGTTCCCTGTGTCCCATTTTTCTACTGGAAGGAGGTGCAGATTGGCAACAGAGATGACCTTGGCATGGTCTCTTTACAAAGAATAACTGAATAGCCTAGGACTCATCAGTTTTGCAAAGGAGATGGCTGAGGAGGAATATGAGAGAACGCTCTAATATGGTGGACGTTGTGGAAGAGGATGGATAGGGATCAGAGCTTCACTGTTTCTTCTGATAGAAGAACTGGAAGATATCAAATAGAGCTAGCAGATGGAAAAGCAAATTAAAGGAATTATTCTTTATCCACTGTATAGGTATGGCCTGGAACTCCTTGTCATTAGTAGTTACCAGATCTGGTAGTGTGATAGAGGCAAGGCTGCTGCAGCTCCATGCCCCCAGGTCCAGCCAGTTGTGAGGCTGAGCGTGCATTTCCAATAGATGTAGAAGTGCACACACACACACACACACACTGAGTGTACACACAGCCACACAGACCAACACACAGAGAAAACACAGCACTCGTATAAACACAGCACTAGCAGCCTGATCCTGCTCCCCTCTCTGGCTGATCAGGATGAAAGCCTTTTAGTAGTATGGATCCATCCAGTAGCTGGCCGTTGGATTGCACCAGTTACTGGCACCTGGACCTAGAAGCCTCCGAGACCCAGAGCCCTGTTCCAGTTGTTGGTACTTAGACCTACACACACACACATGCACTCCCCTTATCCCTGGTTTTTCATGCTTGTTCCCTAAACTGCCTTGATCCCTCATTTTCCTTGTCGTTGGTTTGTCCCCTACACATCCCATAAGAAATCTTGTGCAATCCCAAGATGTTCTTTTCCTGTATCCTATAATAAGCCCCGTATCCCTGTAAGCAGTAACCCCGCAGTCTGTCTGTAAGGTGATCCAGAGAGCTGCTCATGTTAACTGGTCTTGATGGGTTTCACCCCTGGACAGCTCGGTTGGCTCTGATTAGGTTATTGGGCTTCAGCTGATCGTCACTGTTCCTCTGTGCTCCTTTGTGTTTATGGAGATGAGCCTTTAATCGCATAACCTAACGCTTGCCACACGGTGTTAAGGCTCCTAAAAGTTTCTGTGGCTTCCAGGAGAGGCTGGCTAGGGTGGTGAAAGAAAAATGTGTTGATTATTATAAGCTAGATGGGCCTTTCGTCTAACCCAGCACAGCTGTTCCTGTGTGTATACTCTGGTTCTTATGCAGAACTGAAACAAACAGAAGCTGGGTTTAAGTGGTGGTGTTAAGTGCTCTTGTGTGCAATGTGATCAAAATTAATTCCTTCATCTAAAAACTCCTACCACCCATCTTTATTTATCTATAAGTCACAATCTAGTAAACACTTGCTTTGTATTATCTTTATTACAAACTGTGTATGTTGACACCAGATAATTGTGATAGTAAAATTACCTTATTTCAGGAGACAATACTAATTTTTCATATAATATCTAGTCATTAAAATCTGTGCATTTGGTCCCATGACCTACAAGTGCATTTTACGTTGGCTGTTACAGTATAATTTCACACAGTTATTGACCTTTGTCCACTTTTCAATGAATATTTAACAGTAGATGTTGCAATCTTTTTGTTTGTAATGAGTACTCCTTGTTACTAAAGAAGGTGACAAATAAATCACAGCTATCAGGATAATTGAATATCTATTTTGGGTATATTATTGCGCTTCTCTATTTGTCATCTTGTCATTCAGAATCCTGTTTGCAAACTTGTTAGTGTGGTTGTATTTTAAAAATGTTTTAGTTTCATATGACAAGATTTTTCAAAGGACTTTTGTGTGAAGAAAAACTGATTACAGGTTTTTTGTCATCCCTTGCAGATGAAAATGTTACTTCGTGGTCTGTTAGATACTGTTCCCTAATTCCAGTTATGATCTCTTAATGTTTTGAGATCTGAACTGCTGAACTCTGTCTACCCAAACAGCTATTATTGTGATGTCTTTTTCCTACAAGGTTTTCTGAAAATTTCTTTTCAGTATCTTTTTTTTGACTCTGCAGTGCCTTTCATTTAAAATCTTTCCAAACTGCAGGTTTGTCTATAATCTACTTTGTTATAATGAATTTTGTGAGGACAGCATTTAATCTGGGGAACAAATTCCAGCATATCTTCCTGTAGGATAAGGCCAGAAACAAAAGGGGTTTCCAAATTCTGCGCAAATCAAGAAATGCCATACTTGGAACTGACATTCAATTCGTGCCTGCTTTTGAGACATATAGATGTGAGTTACCTTTATTGCTTCCTGATGTGCCTGGAATTGCACCTCTTCTTGTGCCTGTACTTCAGCCTTAACAGGACAGGGTTTCTTAGTCCTGCCTTTGTGCCCAGACCTGGTCAAGAGAAATATCTTTCCTTGAATCTCCTGTGACTTCCACCGTTTGGCATTTTTAGGCTATAGCACAGGACCTGGCCGCTCAAAAAATGTTGTCGTGTCTGCTTTATATAGAAACATCTTTGGAAAGGGAAGTATTAATATCGTCACTCTTTGTATAAAACAGAGCACAAGCTTAAGAGGACAGCGTTCAAGGGGGGGGTGTTGTTGTTTGTTTTTTTTTTTCCCCCTACTAAGCAGCATTGCAATATATTTCATACCTATCTGTAACCATCAGAATGTCATCTCTTTTTTTGTCGGTGTACCCTTCAACTTCTTTGGAAACCCTTTTGATAGGAATAGCTCATTCAGAAGAGAATTAGTCAATAACATGGTGTTTAAACTACTTGTCTGATGGAAAGAGACGTGGAATCTCACCTGCTCCAACGACAGGTTTTTTTCTTGGTCATTGCCATGAGCCCTTGAACTGCAACATCTTGCCGATTGTGAAAAGGAAACTCTGATGTTTTAAAGAAGTCTGACTTGCATTCCTAAATCCTTTTGTTTGTAGGGGGAGAGCTTTAGGCCGTGTCCCCTTGAACAGCTGGATTCGTCTCTGCAGCCTTCAGTGTAAAGGAAGATTTTGAGTTGCTTAGTTCCTGTTGGCCAGGAACCTGGCCATGATCTGCTGGCTATGTGATTTGTATGTTGAATAAGCTGAGTTTATATTGCTTTATGTTTAGCTTACTAGCTGTTTTGGGTTTCTCTGTTGTGTTTTATTCATTTGAAGTGCTAAGCTCTTAATTTTGTCATCTGACCTTCCTCTTCCTGAAGAAGAATTAGGACACCTGAATGAAGTGTTGGAGTATCTTTTTGATCTAGCTCTAAATCTCTACTCTACTAGTCTGGAGTCTGAGCAAATAAATGGAAGGGAAGTCCTGTCTCGCTCATAAAGCAATTGTTTTTGGCTGCTTAACCCTTGATCTTAACAATTTTATTGCCACGTTTAAACAAAATTTAGGGCAACAAGGTGTTATATATCTGATAATCCAACTTTGCAATACTTTTGGCAACTGTTTTATGTGAGTAGTCTGGCTTGTTGGGTTGGCATGACTCAATTATTCAGAAAATTTGATGGAGTGAAATTAATGACAATTGAAAGGGATAAAATTACTTGAAAAGGTTATCCTAGAGTATTGTGTAGATTAAATGAGCTCCCACAAGGAGATTTAAGTATTGTAGGACCTGATCTTGAAATATATTAAGTGGATTGTGACAGAAACTTGCCAACTAAAACAAGAATAAAGAAAAAGGAGAAAAAGGATATAGCTTTAAATTGTACACTGAAAATTCTTCAATTCTTCTCGATATGTCTTGGAATTCATTGCAAGTTTATGGGATTTTTACATTTATTTTTTAACAAAATGAGATCTAACATATGGTGACTACTTGAATTATAATTGGTAGTCCTTCAAAATAGCAATGATGATCCTAATCTTATAATTTTGTTCAAGCCTGATGTTAGTTATAAAACATTATAAGAGATTATTTTGTTGGCTATATTTAAGGCTGAAAAAAAAATCATTTTTGTTCCTCCTTTTAGGGGCACAAGAAGTTCTCATTGATCCAGGTACATTATTTTCATGCATGTTTCCAAAGTCTTGTATTTTATTACTTGCATATGTTCTGCATTTGTACAGATAGTTTCTGCCACTTGCCAAAACTAGTACCAATTCCTGATGCTTCAGTTTTTGGCTATAAATCATGAGAAAGCAAAGAGACTGAAGGGTAACTGGCACAAAATAAATGATTTAGTTCCATGATTGTTTCCCTGTAAATTCTAATTAAGATTGTTTCTTTTCATGAGTAGTGAGGATTTTTAATTTTTTTTAATTTTTTTTTTAAACTGACAAACCTGAATGGTCACATGTAGTCTTGTAGTGGCAAGTGACTCTTTCAGCCATCACTTACAAAGATTTTGCACTTAACTTCCATAAAAACCCTAAGGTGTTAATCTACAGATGTGCTTGGTATGATTCTTTAAGGTTGATAAACATATAAAAAAGCTGCTTTAGCATTTGAGCATGTAAAATAACATATTTCTGAGTATGTAGAGTAGAAAGTATCTTTCACAGTAGTTTTTAACTGTCTGTTGAGAGTTAGGTCCAGCTCTGAAACACTAAGATTTCTTTGCCATCTTAGTAGAGAAACCTATTGGAGAAATAAATTACAGTATAACCCTACAGATTAAGTAACAAGTAAAAAGGGTATAGAGCCTTGCGAAACCTTTGATGTATGTTTTCAATTTTATTATGTTAACTCTGCAATAAAATTAAATTCTAGAAGTAAAATTTTCATGTTCTTTATAATACCCCAGATTTCCTTGGCTTCTGTTTCAGATTCTTACCCCTTATGTACGTAAAGGCTTTTTCTGTCTCTTACCTTCTTACTTATCTAAGAAAAGCAATTTCTTACTGTTTTGTCTGAGCCTCGGGTAATATTTTTTTAATGTGGAAGGCTCAGATTTGGTGGCCTTTGTTACCACGTAACATTTGGTTTTCTGTGATTAGACATAGGGAAGAGAAGTATTTGTTTTAAATAATCGGAGAAGGTAACTGTTCTAATAATTAGTTTATAAAAAAATGTATCTTTTCTTCCTTTAGGTGTGCTTTAGAAATACAATTTTTAAGTAGAATAATTCAAAGATCAAAATTGCATATTCAGATGTGGCCATAATCTAATTTTAGCAACCTAATATTTTATTCATAGTCTAAATATTCAGACAAGTGTAAAAGATTATGAATATATTTGTTTTTTAGTAAATGCAGGATTATTTCCTGTTTGCTGGTTTATGATGGAATTAATTTTTCACTTGTACTCTTTAAAAAAGAGTAGTAAACCACAACTACTGTTTTCTAGGTAGGGCAAGTATTCTTTGTATATGCTTTGGTCAAACCTACAGTATATCCTAGTTTTCTTCTTAGATGTTTAGCATTTGCTGAAAGTCCTTCTGCTCATTTCTCACTCTATTGTGTTCTAGGTGCGCTGACTTCAAATGGTATAAATGCAGATACCAGTGCTGAGATAGGACGTGCCAAGAATTGCCTTAGTCCTGAAGACATCATAGATAAATATAAAGAAGCCATTTCTTACTATGGCAAGGTAATCCTACTTATTTTTAAGAAACTTCACTGAAATTCTTTTGAATAATGAACTACTGTGGCTTTGGTTTCAAGAGGATCTTCTAAAGCATGTGCAATAAAATTTGTAAAACATACTATAATGGAAGAAATAGGAATAATTTATACTACTGAACTACGTGCTCGGTTTAGAGTCTGGAAATTTAGTATTTAGAGCATGTGGAGAGGTAGGGGGTCATGGAGGAAATGTGAAGGACAAACATTCTTAAAAGAGGGTTTAGAAAAATTAAACAGTTTTCAGCTCTACTGGAGCATTTTTTTAGATTTTTTTTTGTGCAAATTCTCAGAGCATAAGATAATAAGGTAGCTTAATATTTGTATTTATAATACGAAGAGAAAAAAAATATTTCATACTGTGGCAATAGTGGCTCAGTATCCACATCAACATTAAAGGTAAGTTTAATTGTATTGCAGTGTAGTTATTTATCCTTTAATCACTTTTAATTTCAGGTATATCTCTTGTTTGCTGTTGAAAGTATCTTTAGACCAAGCTATGTAAATATGATGTGGCATTTCCATGTCTGCGTTGAAGGGAGACTCTCCAAATGAAACAAGATAAATTGAGTACATGAGTTAATTTATGATCAGGAGCCATGAAAGGTGGTAGTTTTGGGGATAGTTTCAGATAAATTTGAATCCGTCAATATAACAATAAATGTCAAGTATGCATTCAGCTTTTTATGGTACCTTAAGGGTAAGTTGCTCATCTAGAAAGAGTATGATTTCTTTAGAAGTAAAAGATTACTGGACTTTGTTGGACCTAGGGGCAGGATATTTATATTTCGATAATAATATACATTATGTTGTCAGGAAGTAATAACTATGCTTCTCTGCAGCTTCACTTGGAAATAACGAAGAGCTTTGTCTTAGGATTGATCCATAACTGTTCAAGACAAGCACAGTTAGCTTTTGTCTGTACCTACAGATAGAGTAACTCCGGGCTCTAATGCTGAGGAAGCGGCACTTCCTGCATATGTTTTATGTTATCACTGTGCTTAAGAAACTTTTGTAGCATCTTCAAAAATGGATTTAATTTCCAGTGATTTGTTTTTGCTGATATAAATGAACAAGAGAGGAATATGTAACTGCTTTGGTGGAGTAACTTGCATTTTGTTCTGAGCTTTATTTCCCCCATTAGATTTAAAACATGATAAATACCTGAACAGAGTTTAACTTCAGCAGGAGATAGGCCAACTCAAATATCCAATAACAGTGGTGTTTGAGGAAATAACTACATCAGATTGTTTGTTTAGAAAATTGCCTGTGTTTGTTGTCTGAGCTCAAACAGATCAATACACATCTACATTGTCTCCTGCCTTTCTTAAGCAAGCTAAATAACTGACACAGTCATTTATAGAAAATGTTTTGTAAATAGATACTAGAAAACTCAGAATGGTTTGTAATTCATTTGTCATCAGTGATAGTTCTAACTAAAGAGCAAATCGACGTAGTAAAACTAAAGTTCTGTTGCTAGTTTCCTGTGCTATATAGCGTATTTTGTAATAAGTAGAAAAGGCAAAATTAATTCTTCATTTATCATGATAGAACAGTTTAAGTGTTGATGAATTATTGTAAAAAAGACCTTTTTGCTTACATACCTGTTACACTGTGAAGGTAGAATTTATTTCTTTGCTGCAGACACACTACCCACACCCATCATATATATGAGGTTATCCAAAATGATAGTAATGTTCCCAACTTTTCTCCTCGTCTTAACTCTGAGACTGAAGCTGTGCTGTGTCTCAAAATGAGAAAACTGGGTGAAGAGGCTGAAAACCATTGTTTTGCATAATAACATTTTAGACAACACCTTAATTTTCACTTGGGCATATGTAGATAATTTCAGTATAGTCACTAGCATTAAGGAATTGCAGGGTTTGGAAGAGGTGACAGCTGATTTATGTGTTGAGCAAAACCACTTATAGAATCTAACAGGTGCAATACTTCAATATTACTTTAATTTTCTCCCTCTTCAAGTACAAGAATGCTGGTGTGATTGAACTGGAAGCCTGTGTGAAGGCAGTGAGAGTCCTGGCAATACAGAAAAGGAGCATGGAAGCCTCTGAGTTTCTTCAGAATGCAGTTTATATCAACCTTCGCCAGGTCAGTGCAGAAAGTCGCGTTATTTTTCTCTTCTCATTTGAGAGATTATACTGAAGTGTGAAAGTACGTAGATTCAGGAGACTCCAGTTTATTTTCTGTATCACTACTTTCCTTCTCACTAGGACTTGATTTCTGAGGATTTTCACATCCATGAGTCTGGTTTAAAAGGTATTCAGGGCTCAACTAAAAACATGAGGACTTAGTCTGAGATTAAAGTCTCTACTGTTTATTCACCCTTGTGAAGAAAAAAAAATCTCGTTCTGTTGTGATGATGTGCAAGGGAAAAATTGCTGCTTGGGACAGATGTGCAATGGATTTTTTTTTTTTTTTCCTTGATTGTATCTTGTTCAATGAAACTGTGAGCAAATCAGGAATGGCCTGTTGCAAAGTGAGCTTAACAGTCTGACTAGTGTTGTTACTCAATTGAATTTGTGTTTTGTAGTGTGAAGTTTTGGTAGGCCAAATCAGAAAGGAATTCAGAGGAGAAAATCAGTATTTGGAACTGAGAGAAAAATGCTCAGTACCAGCACAGAACAAGACTAACACTTTATCAATGTCTCAAGCTTGGCGTCACTGGTTACAGAGAGACTGCTGTGGTTGAAAGAATTCACAAAAAGCTGTTAGGTTTCTTACCGTTTTTCCTTTTTGCTCATTACGTCTTGGTAAGACTAGCAGTGTAAGTCCACACCATTGAGTTTATTAAGCCCAGATGGGGACAGCAAATTTATGAGGGAGGTAGAATACTTTCATTTGCAGAGAATCCTTTCTGTGGAGTAAATTTTCTAACCCAACATAAATGAGAAATTAATTAATTGATAAGCTATCATAACAATCATAAATTTTGTTGCAGAGTACCTTAACTGCCATAATCCTTGCAGTGCTAAGGGCCTTGTCTTTAATTTTGTAGTCTGTCTGACGCTAGTAGCTCTGTAGCCTCTCATGTAAGCTGCTGTGGCAGTATTTTCCCTGGTTGTTCTTGTGCCGTTATTCTTGTGGCCTGCAAACTCCAATATTGTTGTTATGTTGATTTTCTTACGGAAGCAAGTACTGTCACTGTGAGAATCACCTGTTCTCCTCCCTGACACCACCGATGTTGCAACTTTCGCTTTACATTAGAGGAAAAAAATAAGACTTAGTGAGTGGCAAAGTATGTAAGATTTAAATAGCTGATAAGTATTACCTAATAATACACAAGTACAAAGCTTGGCAGCTAGTCAGCATGCAACAGGTGCCCTGCTGTCCTGGTTTCAGCTGGGATAGAGTTAATTGTCTTCCTAGTAGCTGGTACGGTGCTGTGTTTTGAGTTCAGTAT
>JAVJGG010000029.1:49601907-49617108 GCA_035590195.1 Aviceda cuculoides | reverse complement strand
TTCTTATCTCAACCCACGAGTTTTACTTCTTTTCCTGATTTCCTCCCCCATCCCACTGGGGGGGGAAGTGAGTGAGCAGCTGCGTGGTGCTTAATTGCTGGCTGGGCTTAAACCACAACAGTTCTAGAAAAAAAGAAATGTTAAATTGGATGTTAAGGAGCATGATCATTTTTCTTCTCAAGTGAAGAAAGTGTTAATTGATTTTTTAAATATTTTTTTTTAAAATCATATTGATAGTTTGGGTTGGGTCTTTTCCACTGAATTTTCTGCTGTACCTTGTATACCTAATGATCACTTGTTCATTTTCTGATGTCAGCTATATCTGCTATTATCATTATGCCACTGTAGAAGTTCAGTATGTGATTGCTTTAAAAAACCCCAACAAACCAACACTTTGACGATATTGATTATTTGGGCATTGAGGCCCACTGCTAAGCTGTGAACCATTCTTCACCTTTATTGATTTCAATCAAGGATGAAATCATCTAGCTCATAACTGCACATCTACTATTTTGTCATTATCTTGGGTGGAAGTGTTTCTAGAAAGCATTATTATGAGAAATAGGAGTAAGATAATCTTTCCAGTGTTGGGGAATGTATTTTCCATAAAGAGGGATATGGCTGGGAATTATATTTACAGCTTTTCAAGATTTACCATATATAGCATGGAAGCAGATAACTGTTATAATTTAGACTAAATCAAAAGAGGAGTCATCCTGTGATAGGTTAAGAAAACAAACTGTAGGACAGTGTTTTTTTTCTTGCAGGTAGAGAGAGCATCAGCACAACCAATATTTAACAGCAGAAAAAAACCACCTAACAGGATAAAGCATATGCCTCTCATTAACAGGAAAACTAGTTTCTTTCCATGTATTTGGTCTCCTACCCAGTGTAGTAACATTACATAATTGGTGTTTTCTGATTATAGGAGAGCTGCAGGGTAATAAGATTTATTTTTGCATCCAGTTATGAGGGATAAATTGTAACATCTAATTACAAAGAAAATGAGATTATAGAATTTTAATATCATAAGGAATAATTAAAAAAACCCAAATAATAATACCCTCTTGAAACAAGCTTGTGAAAAAACTGGCTCAGTTGCTTGGACAGTGAACTACAGCCTTTACAGGTGCAATTGCTAACTCGGTTTGTTGTAACAGTTAAATGAAAATTTACCAAATGGAAAAGATACTGTGCTTCAAGGGTTGGCTCTTTTGCAGCCGCTTTAAGCTTTTATAAATTTGTAAAGCCAGGAAAGATGTTTGTGAATGCTACAGTAACAGCCTGCAGAATGCCTGCTGCAGCCTTCCCAGAATTAATTACTTGGACTATCTGTGTGGTTTTTACTTCTTCTTCTTTTTTTTTTTTTTTTTTTTAAATCCCTGGGTGGTAACACATAACTATTTGTGCTGAGGGAAAATGCAGTTTTGCTGTCTTTGTGGAGATGTTTTGTGGGGATGAAAAAACAGTTTCCTGCAACTGCAGAAAATATTTGAGTAACTTGATGGACAGTCATTAAGCAACAAGTTAGGTAACAGTGTTAAAAGCGTACTCAGATATGATAAAAATAAAACTTTCTGAGAATCTGTTGCCTCTTTGATAGTTGTTCCAATTATTAGTGAGTGTTGCTGTCTACATAAATAGCATGACCTTGTCTTTTCTCGTCTTAAAAATTTAAGTTTCCATAGGGGTGTGAACATTGACACTATTATGTATTTGAGGAATAGCTTTTGATAGTGGTTTAAGTTTTTCTAACTTTAGTAGGCGATCATGCAGTCATGCACTTTTCAACCCTGCTGACATATTTTTTTATTGTGCTGACATTTTTAAAATGACATAAGTGGAAAAAAGAGAAGAAAAAAAAGGTGGAGCAGCTCCTTTTCTGTTAGAATAGGTAACCTTAATCTGACACCTCATGTTCTTTCTGAATGATAGCTTTTGGGGATTCTGATAAACTGGTTTAAAATTGTTCTGTATTTTCTTTTTGTCCCTCTATCTGTCTGTGTCTCTTTATATCCTGAAGTACTAAGATTCGAACTATTAGATAAGGTCATGGTGCCTTCTGAAAACTCTAGGCTTCTTTGAGTTCTCTTCTATCTCTATGTCCAAAATTAGAAATGACTGTTGAAACAGACTATTTTTTTGTTATCATATTAGGATTTAAGTGACTAAAAGATGTTTTGAAGCTTAATTTATAAGAGCTAATTATTTCTGTAAAAGTTAACTGCTGTGGCCAGCATCTTTTGACTTCCCAAGGCTTTAAGTATCTGAAGTTAAATGCACAGAATCCACTGATCGATATTTTCAGTTTTGAAGAATGAGTTGCAGAAATGCTGTTTCTGTCCTTTAGTGTTATTTCTGTATGAAGTTTGTCACTTTAAACGCCTTTGCAAAACGTGTTAACAGCTTTAGAGTAATTTAAAATATTTTATATTGCTTTTGGTTGTGCATGCCAGATATTGTGCACTAGGTGTCAGCATTGGTCCACTTTCAGAACTCAACAGTGCTTGTTACTGGGATGTAGACTTGAACCAGTTGGTAGCTTCCAGAGTTTCTGCAGCAGCTTCTTCTTGGCTGTCTGATTTCAAAGCAAGATTGTCATTCAAAGCAGAGGGGAGAGAATGGTTACTTGAGACTTGTGCCAATATATTGGTAAACTAAAGCACATGTTGGTAGTCACTCATCAAGTTTGTTTCAACTTTAAGCCTAATGGGGCTTAATTTTTCACTAACTCCTCACTCACTAGTTGGCAGTCTGCATATGTGTAGTATCACAGAATGAAAATTTTGTGGTTTACAAGATCAGAGACATGTAAAAGTTGAGACAGTAGTTTCTTTGCTTTCATAGCCTGAGATTTCAAGACTGATAATTGGATTTAATCTTAAAGGGATGAAAATGCTTAAGTTGGTAAATCAATACTTTTTGGAAGTGGTAAATTTTTGCATTCTTAAAATGTTTCATAAAAACATCTTGTTAAATAATTTCCACAAAATGCAAGTCTGTTTAGCTGTTGTTGACTGTTTTGACTATTTACTTGTGAGTAGTACTGACGAAGTTGCTAAAGAACTCTGTCTTTTCTGCTTTCGTTAGCTGTTGAACTTGAAGCAAGCTTAAGTTTTCTTGGCAGGAGAAGCTGTCATGACTGGCTAGATGCAAAATCACTGGCCTTCCGTAGTCTTGGAGATAGGTCTGCTACATTTGTTTTCCTTTTTTTTTTTTTAACTTGGATATATGCTTTAAAATTTTGATTAAAAACAATCCTTTTCTCTTTTCCCTTTAAATTTCAGCTTTCAGAAGAAGAAAAAATCCAGCGTTACAGCATTCTTTCTGAGCTGTATGAACGTATTGGTTTTCACCGAAAGTCTGCTTTTTTCAAGCGTATAGCAGCAATGCAGTGTGCTGCACCTAGCATCCCAGAACCTGGGTGGAGGGCCTGCTACAAACTGCTTTTGGAAACCCTCCCTGGCTATAGCTTATCATTGGATCCTAAAGATTTCAGCAAAGGTAAGTGTCTCTGGGAAATTATGGATTAGCATACTAGGTCACTCAACTGGCTTTCTATAATTTCCTTGAGAGATTTCAAATTAAACCAAAATAATTTGCCTATCTGAAACTAATTGTGGCAAATAGAGCAGTTCTTTAACACTGTACCTTCCCTGTTTCTTAGTGTTGCTTTCAATAATTTCAAATTTCTATGAGCCACTGCTGATTGTGATGTTGTATTCCTCTGTTTGCAGCAAATAATTGCGTTTTATTTATGAGAGCTTAATTTCTACTCTTTTTCAAAAATGTCTTTGTTTTTGATTATACACTTAGTACAAAAAAGGTCATATTTTACTTTTGAGTATTTTCTGAATTAAAGTGCTCTCAATTTGTGTATCAGAAAATGTATTTCTTTTGGTATTTGTTGCTGTTTGATCTTGCAATGAAAGAATGAAAGATTCTTTTACATGTTTTTGTATATAGACACACGTACATTCATATAATGTAATTATATCTGTATCTGTAGTGTCAAATATGTCACATTTTTCCATAAATAGATCAGAATGATGTTATTTGTAAGACTAGTATTTGGTTAAGACATTTCAACAGTTTTTAGATGCTATATATCATTTGGATGACTATTTTATTGCATCTATTAAAAAACAAAGGAAAAATGGTCCATAAGAACACATGCCAATTCTTGTAGCTGTTAAATACTGTGTTCACTTTCTGCAAGTTATGTGCTGCTTGCTGCCCTTCTTTAGGTAAGCTATATTTCAACAATTTTATCAATGCTATCTAAAGCTGTATATAAAGTAATAATTTAAAAAGTTGTCTTGATTTACTATACTATGCTGCATTTTTCCTCTAAAGGAAGAGACAGCTAATATGCTGCTTGGGAATTCTTTTTGAGTAAACCTTTCCATGTTGCCCAAAAACTTGCATTCTTTTACAGCCTAGCATTTTCGGGGACCATTCACTAAACGTTGTAGCTGCAGGAGAGGTGCAGCAAGCAATGGGCCGAGCATGTATTGTTGGAAAGGAGGTGGAGTTCACCAGTATGAAAAGTCAGAACTGGTTTAGATATGAATGAACAGCAGCATATTCTTCTCCGTTTTGTGAGAGTACGTTGACTAGTGTTAGCATTCCAGTTCGATGTTGTCTTGTAAGTTCGATTTTAAGTGTAGTTGTTTCTGTATATGCTAGGTCACTTAGCCATTGAAATAATGGAGTTATCTCATCAGTTCAGTCAAGGGAGAATATGGAAGAACTCATCTGTCTAGCCACTAGGCGATATTTTCCAAGCTCTCTTAGCTCCATTGATGAAACAGGCATGTAGATGACCCACTGTAAGTGTGGAAGGTTAGGGTTTTTTTGCTTTTTTTTTTCTTTCTTTTTTTTTTTTGTTTGTTTTTTTTTTTTTTTTTTTTTTTTTTTTTTTTAAACCAGTGTGATTTTAGCAGTCACTGAAAGAAATGATGTGCGGGAGGAGGTAGAAAATGCCAAGTGGACTAGACAGAAAGGTACAAAGAGTCTAGGAACAGTGAATGTGCTGGAAAAAATATGCTGTGGCCTATGATGGAAAAGGAGAGGACTGGGATGGGACTGTGTTGGGAGAAGAGGTTGTAGAAGTTCTGCAAGAAGTGATAATTAAAAAACCCCAAAAGTGATGTGATTGGTCTTTATCTTTCATTTCTACCTTATCTTTATGTTGCACTGAAGTGCTTTGTCAGATTTTACTCCTAAAATAGCTGTTTCAGAGACATATGGGAAGATCACTGTAAACTGTAAGAACTACTTGATAAGAATGACTTTTCATACATGAAAAATAATGAGACTCTTGTGAGCAAAATATAAACTCTCAAGGTTTGGTTGCAGTAAATATTTCAAGAAAAGTTTGCTGAGTGCTGAAGGGTGATATTAGAAGGAAGGCTGTTTAGAAGCTTATGTAGTATTGTACATTTTGGAATATCTGTTATTTAAAAAGTACTGCTCTTTCTTACTACTAAAAGCAGGTTAAGTTTCATGAAGAGTACTGCATGTTATGCTTTTGAAAGAAAAGTTACATTATGATGATCTATTTGTTGTTACCACAGATATGTTGCAAATACAAAATAACTTAAAGTCTGAAACTTAGTTTTTGAAGACTGAAAATCAGGAAATGTGCTTTGTGTCCTGTAGTTTTATTGCTTTTTACTGACTTTTTAAGGCCAGGAAAGCATTTAGAGAAAATATCTTTTGCTTAAACTTTAAAGAGAGCTAAGAAGTACTTGATTTGGATAAAAATGAAGTTTCTGTATGAAATCTCACGTGCATTTCTTGTTCAGAGAATTTAAAAAACATAAAACTTTAATCTGTATCATTTTGTTTTTACTTCATGGGAAGTGTAAACTTCTTTTTCTGAATTCTGATGATAAATTTATTAGTTGCTAGACAAGCATATAAAACAAAAATTGCTTTCACATTTAAATATTCATGCAAACTCAAAGATCCTAATTTTTCTGTTGAGTACAAGATTTGGATTTTGTAATTATTAGTTCCATTGGGTAATTTTTTTTTATAAGTGTCATTAAATTACAGCTTAGTATATAAAGAAAACCAAGCACAATTGGTTTGTGATGACTTCCAGCTTTAAAAAGTATTGAATGACTGCTTACTTTATAGGAACTCATAGAGGATGGGCTGCAGTACAGATGCGTTTGCTTCATGAACTTGTATATGCTTCCAGAAGAATGGGCAATCCTGCTCTGTGTGTCAGGCATCTGTCTTTCCTTCTCCAGACCATGCTGGATTTTCTTTCCGATCAAGGTATGATTTTTAAAAGAAAGAGGTATTTGCAATTTCTTAAAGTCAAATAATGTGACTATTTTGAAATATACTTAATTTGAGAACTGATGGAGAGCACAGAAGTTAGGGAATTCTGTGTATGTATGAGGTAGCTTGTTGATGGTAATCAGTCATGTATACCGTGTTACTAGCTTTAAATATTAGTGTTCTGACCTTGATGTTAGTATCTAATATAAAACTTCCTTTAGTGTTTTCCATCTGAAAATTGACTGCCTCAAGCCTAATGCTGTATTTCCTCTGTAAATATTAAGAATATGATCAGAGGGCTTAATTTGCATGTGGATTAAAAAAAGAAGCATTATTTAAAAATACTAGCAGCTTTTGTAAGTGCTATTAATGGAGAGATTGAGAGGAGTTGAGGTTGAAAAGTAAATTCAGAAAAGAAGAGTCTATGGTAGTTCAGACTGAATCTACCATAAGTTTTCTGATGAAACATTTGTAGTGTGGATACAGAATTCATCTAAGGGAGTAGGCAAGATTCTCGTCTCCATATTTGAGACGATGAACTTCTAGAAGCTGAGTGTGATGGAATTGAATTAAACAGTGTTTAACTAGGACGGTAGGCTTAAGTTTCTGTAAGTTTTTGTGGTTTCTTTAAAAAAAAATGAATTCTGCAATAAATTAAAGTGGGATTTATTAAATTTGTCAGTGGATGACAAGGGAATTAATGTATCTGTGGATGATTTTCAGAAATGGTAATGATGTGTGTGAGGACCCTTTTGCGGGGGACGGCCACACAGCATTTACAAAATCACCTGGAAAAGCAAAAGGTGACAACTGTTATGTTTGTGTTATGTTTGTATTATATTTATTAGGAAAAATATTTCAAACAGGTTTGTTTATCACCCAGGTTAATGAGATTGAACTAGTGATGAAAGGTTTTAAAAAATGTTTCTGATTCAGAGTAAGCTAGGTAGAAAGTGCATGTTTTTTAAGTTAGTCCCTTGTTTACGATAAAGAGGATGGGAGTAAAATGGTGTAGTTTTTTGTTGTTTTTTTTTTTTTTTTTCTTTTCTCCTTTAGTTATGGCCAAACGTGTCTCCTTGGTGACTTTGCTGGTGAGCTTTAGGTCTTAGCCTGCCAGTGAATTCCCTCAGTTTAGTGGATCAAATCAGTAGTGGACGAAGGAGAGGAACTGATAAACTGGAATAAATTAGCTTTCTCTCGGTAGACCTTATTTACTCTCAAAAGGTCCTCGGATTTTCCAGAACTTTTAATGAAGCTTCTTTGATTTATGTATGGAAAGATTGGCTGAATACAAGGTTTTAAACTCTTCTACTGTGCATGTCCACGTTTGATGAGAAGCGACTTCTGTGCTTCTTATCTTCAGACAATGTATGTCTGAGTAGAGCTTCCAGTTTCGTAAGACCTATGATAACTCATATTTACTGCCTTTGAAAAATCAAACTAAATGTTCTCCAATGTGTTTGAAAAGTAACTGAATGTTTTTCTGCTCGTCTCCTGAAGACATCCAAAATAGAACTTGCTGTTGTGTTTGAAGTCTTTTATTGATAGCATGTTGCTCAGACACGGTTAGTGGTGTTCCAAACTATCTAGAGTGTGGATGACAGTGCCAGAAATGTATTTCTGGCTTGTAATTTTTTGTATGTTTTCTGAGATTGATATCATGTGATGTTGTACAAGGGTCCGTTTAGCATAGGAAAAAATAAACTGACAAAACCCCTTCAACCTTGGATTGTAGTAAAGGACAAAAGCAAGATGATTTGAATGCAGAGGATTATGCTACTTACTATTTTAAGTCTATGAACTGTTTCCCTTAGATTATGAACTTTTTAAAAGTGTTGTAATTAGTATTCTTCTCCGATAATCACATGACCGAAACGTCCAGGTTTTCTTAACCAATTAAAGGTTTATTTAGTAATACAGTAATCTTCAGTTTATTTGAAGTAATACAGCAGCATTGGAGTTCAAGAATGTTAAGTTTTTCTTATTTTTCTATGCTGCATAGAAAGTTTTTCCATGAATGTGTTTTTTCTTAAATCAAATAAACTTCATATTTTTAAAGCTTGTAATTGATAATATATGTTAAATCCTACACTTGCATTTGAAATTCAGGTAGTTTGCAGAGCATCTTTAAAAACAGCATAAATAGAAGTGAAAACTCTTAAGCTGAGAGAAAGTTACCAGCTAAACATTTGGCACTGGAACATGATCTCCTAACCCTTTTCGTCTCAGGATTAGCTCCTTCTAGGTGCAGAAAAGGAATATTCTCTCGTTCTAGTTTGTTAATCTAATTCTGTTCATTTACTAGTTCAGTTGAAGTTGAGATACTCGGACTTCAGAAAACAGAAAAAATTGATCACTTCAAGTAGAAGTTCAGATGATGAGATGTAGTAGTTATAATGAAAGAACTATTAAATAGAAGCTCTTGCTTCTATTTGTCGTACCCAAATGCATAGTCAAAACTAGTTGGTGTTTACAACAAAATTGTCTTATATTTTAATTGAATGACACTTGATAATTATTTTAAAATACAGCTTTTGTATATGTTTACTTGAATTACAATTTCCAACCACGCAGCCTGGCAAATTTGAATAAAAAGTGTCATCAAGTAAATGGGAGATGTCAGTCACTATTTTAACAACATGGAAGCGAAGAGTCTGATTTAAAATTAAGCTATTTAGTTACATAAATATGTAAAATGCTGTCTTCTGCTTAGCAAAAAGAGGTACCAAATTCTGCATAAAAGCTCTCTAATCTCAAGCCATTATGTTTTAATGTTAACAAGCCCTTGAGAATCACTCTTTCTTTAAATAAGAATTAAAATGTGCAATTGCAAATTTCCTTGGAATTAAATCTATCTCTTTTGCATAATGCGTTTTGAAATATAACACTGGGTGTACAGCTTACACTGAATTTGATTTGGGTAAGGTCATATTCTTGGAAAAAACCCCAATATTCTAATGTGGATGCTTATTGATAATACCCATAGTACTTAAAAGGACTGTGATTTGTAATGTGTGCAAACTATTCTGAGTTAGCTCATCTGTTAGGGCCTGTCTAAACACAGAGTTACTTGGAAACAGCTATTATCAAAATGTGACTGTTCACACAGAACCCACTTACAGAGAGCATGTCTGTCACCCCTGCAAGTTCACATTCTTTCACGTTCTTTCAGACATTCGGTAGGTTTCTAACTTTCATGCCGGCTGTTTTGCTTTTGGTGGCAAGGATCTCAGTGCACTGAGGTGATCTTTTCTCACCATTCATGGTATGGGATGAAACTAGGAGTGCTTCATTCCCCCTTTTTTTTTTTTTTTTTTTTTTTTTTGTGGATGAGTTCAGTTCATTAAAGTTCTTTGAAGTTTGTCTATTTAATTATTTGGGAAATAACATACACTTTTCAGTGCTTCTTAGTATACCTCTGCCATTAAGATCTTCCTGTCCTGTGATTGCTGTTGCGCTTTAGTTCTTTTCAGCCTTCTAGTGGGATGACATGCTTCACATTTGAGATGTCCACTGCTCTGTTTTGTACTTAATTAATAACACTACTGATTCTGTGATGATTCTGCCCTGCATTAAACATGCAGCAGTCATTTTTCATCTGTTGACTAGTGTTCTGGATGTCTTTATTCTTGAGGTGAGTAACAGTAGGTGATGGAGAGAACGATATCTAGAAGTACTTCCCGAAATGTCCTAGGGTGCTTTCCTGTCATTCCTGTGCATGGATTCTTACATCACTGGACACCGCTGTTAGTTCCAGCTGCATCCTGTGTTACCAGACTTTAGGACAGAGGTTGGTTCCCAAAGCAGTTTGGCAGGGCTTTTAGATTGTGGAGGCTAAAGTGAAGGTGCACTTTGGCCTTTTGACACCAGTTCTACCTGTTGGTCCTGGATAGTCAGCAGGCAAAGGTAACAAGACAAATGACAATGTTCCATATTTTTTCTTTTCTCCATCATGGTTATTGATTTTGGATACAGCCTACATGATTGAGTTCTCTTGGGACCCTTCAGGTGCGACTCTAACCAACTGGATTGTCAGCGCAGGTATTATTACAGCATTAGCATGGCCTTTGGTGTCTTGAAACGTCTGTTCTGCTGCTAATATCGTTCCCTAGATTAACATGAATATTCTCTTCAGAAACAGAACCACGTTCAGTAACAATCTGAAGAATGACCATGTGGCCTCTCATGTATGTACACGTTTACCTTTCAACACCAGAAAGACAGAATAGTGGATATCATGTAATTCAGTCTTTCTGTGATGACCTTTGCCTTTAGTCTTTTCAGCAGCAGCACTGACCAAAAATAAATAGGCCAAGTTCCACAGCCACGACCACAAAATGTCTGGCAGCTTGGCAAGTAAGACACTTGTTGTTCCAGTTTTGCAGATCTGGTTATCAGGGCTTCTTTGCTTACCGAGTATAAGATTTTGAATAACTTTAGCTCTGTTATCTTTCTACTGATGCCATGAAGAAATTTGTTTTAGCCCTAGCAAACTAAAAATTATATCCTGGGCTTCATTACAAATATCCCTTTGATAGAAGCATGCCCTCCCCAGAGTGGATACTTATCACCCTGGCCACAGTCATTGATTCTGCTGAAAGACATGAAATCTTTAGTGAAAGACTTATGACTTCAACAAGAGGACAGGTGAGGTCTTGCATGTGATGAAGAACTTTAAGGGGTTTCCTTGCCGTAGGTGGGTATTTTATCTTCAGAAGCAAACCTTATCGACAGAGTTCATCAGTCTCCTTTAGGAGGGATTTCTGTGTGTGGATTTTGATTTTTCACTACGCCTACTTTATATATCTCCATACAGGCATTGCACAGGAAATACCATGGAGTGCCTGAGATTATTACTTGGTCAGAAGTTGTTTTTATGGTTTATCTCAGATAGCAACTGCATGCCATGGCTACACTTGGTCAGTGAGATGATAAAAACATAGTTCTACCTAAGAAAACAGGGTTTTTTTTCCTTTCAGAGGTCCTGAGTTGAATTTTCAGAAATATCCTTAGTTGTTTAAATTTCATTCATGTAATTCTGAACTCCATGGCTGCAGGATTCTACCCCTACTGCAGTACTGGCTATTACTTGGCACTTCAAAATCATACGACACATTGATCCATGCCATGCAAACCTTAGAGGTTTCAAAGTTTGGCTCCAGGCTGTTTTCTCATGAAAACAATCTCTCACCTTCCAGAAGATGCTTATTCTCAGCCAGTGCTGAGATCATCCTCCCTTGATGAAGAATTCCTGCCAAAATTTATGCTGAATGCTATTTCAGTTCCCCTCATCCTCTAGATCAGTTGTGATGGACTTGTCAGTGTTGGCTGGGCAGACGATTTTGACGCCTTGACAGCTTAGAGTTGTTGGTAGTTGGAGGACCGGGGACTGCATGCCAAAAATCTGAGATTGCTTTCGGAACCTTTTCATCCTCCTTTCAAGACGGCTGTGCTCAAGTGATAGCTGACGTGTCAACTGCTGGGGTGAAGTCTGCACTTTTTGCAAAGAAGGGATGAGCTTGATCTAAGAAAAAAAAAAATCCCCAAACCTTGTTTATCTTTGGAAATTACGGGTAAGCCTGGACCGATCGTAATTTGATGATGTCAGACATAGTGTCTGACAACTCTTGAAATACGCCTTTCTATCTCACAGCTTGAAAGAGGAAACTATGCAGTATTTTACAGACATTTTTATTTATAGAACGGAATGCATATGCATTCACTTGGTGCTATTTAAATTTCAAATTGCTATGTAGAAATATAGGAAATAAGAAAGAATATTAAACTGGGCTCGTAAAAATTGACAGCTAGACCAAAAGTGACTGTGTAAATGCCCTTAAATGTAACCTTTCTGGCAAGCCTAGACTGGCAGCAGTAAAGACCAAACTCAATTTCTGAGGATCTTTACTTAAAACATTGTCTTGAATTTCCACCCAAACACCTGGGAAAATGAAATCAAGCTGCATGGGCACTTGGTGAGTTATACTTCCCCAAACAGATTTGACTAAATAGCATTTCACTGGAGAAAGGAATAAGAATAACCTATAAACCTATAAATAATTGCTGCTACTCTACAGCATAGAATAATTTAAAAACACCTCTTGTTTTGATGGACTGCTGGAGCAACTTGTTTACCATATTTTCACCTAGCCATATCCCATTCTCTTGTTTATGTCTTGCTATGACTTTATAATTTTTTTCTGTTTAGACTGCTGTAGCAAGAGTTCTTGAGAGCTCAGGTAATTTTTTTAGTTTGAAATGGTTGGTCGCCATTGCGTGTTTGCTGTTCCTTCTGCCTATTGCCATTGTGTTCCTCCTCTTTTTTCCTCCTGTTGGTCATATTTAGGTCACAGGAAACAAGATTATAAGTATTAGAAATAAAATGTAGGATAAACAAATATGAAGGCCTGATTTTAAAATAAACAAACCACCTTGACAGTAGTAGTAAAAATTGAAAGGAGGAGATACATAGAAGTAAATAAGCTAATGGGAAGAAATTAAAAGGAGCGGTATGTTTGTTTGCTGGTAGCATAGAGACTGCTTAAAGATGTCATAGTAGATTCTCTGTAAGTGTATTCTCCTTCTCCATTAAAACACATTAAAAAAATGAAAAAAAGCAAGGGTGGTTAAACAGCAAAAAAAATGCAATTGGGAAGAAAAAAAAAGATTACTATGTAAAAGTGGATGTGGTGTCCAAATGTAGAAAGTAGAAGGGAATGTCAACCCTGATAAATTAAATGGGGTGGGGGGGGAGGAGGAGGAACATAAGCCAAGAAAAGATTTTGAGGCGTAACTTGATGAACTCATGAAAGCTAATAACTTCTTCAAACATATTAGAAGCAGGAAGCCTGCCAGAACTGAAACATGACTGAGGTATAAAAAGAGACACTCGGGGAAGATTGAGCTGTATCAGAAAATTTTGATCAAGGTTTTCTTTTTAGGAAGGAAGATTCTGAGGCTTGATCCTTGAGAATAAATCTTTGGAATTGTTTCAAAGTGTAATTAGAAATCGTTTATGGTGGGGAGTGATCTGAACTGTAAAATAAGTAGTAATAAATTTCAGGTACCAGGTAAGGTACAAAGATGCTAAAAGACTTTTAAAATTAAATAGTTGAACTACTAACAGTAGCAATGAATGCATTTCTTAAATTGTCTTCATTCTCATTTTAAAATTACAAATGGCAAATGCATCTCTGTCTGCATTTTTTAAGAGTTCAGAGAGTGATGGAAGTTCTTCTCACTGAGGTGGATTTATCTCCAGTGTAGATGTCTGCATCCTAGTCCCTCTAACGCTCCTGGCCATCCCAGTGATTCTTTTGATAAGATTCATCTCTCCCTTTACACATGGATGGCTATCTCAGTGCTGACTAGGTGTCTGCACCTGACCCCAGTCATTGACGCTTCTCTTGGAGTAAGGTAGATTGAATTCCATCCTATGAACCCGTCTGGAGTTCAGTTAATCTGTACTGGGTAAATTATAAGAAACTATATTAAATAATAGCAGGCTTATGGTTAATTGTGATCTTTGAAGCATGACTTCTTTCCAAGGAGTGATGGAGCATTTAAATGAGTGTGATTTAGTTAATACAATGTTCCTGGATTAAAGAAAAACCAAACCCTTTTGGTATATTGGTTAATTAATTAATGATTAGAAGAGATAGAAAGAAATAGTAAGTGAATGAGATTATGGTGTTGAGGAAAGAGATTATTAGTCATGTGGCTTTTGTTTTTCAAAAGAGTTCTAAGCTATTAGGAAACTGGCAAAAATGGCAATATCACAATTTGTTGCTGAGCCAGGGTTATGTAAAAGAGTTTCTAGAGTAGACTTGATTGTGATATTGTTTCTTGAGAATGGAAAGTAAGAGATCCTGTGTTGGAAACCTTCTCTTAGAAGGTGTGCTTACGCTGAGTGTCACAAGCAATCCCCTGAAGTGTGTGTAATGTAGGCACCAGCTGCTTTGCTCTACAGCTTCTCTCCTTTTGTGCTGCAATACTTGATAATATAGACGTAGCCTGTCAGCACTTCGCAATGTTTTGTAGTCATAAGGAACGTTATTCCTGAATACTGCGTTTAAATTAGGACAGCATTTTCCCTAGGGTCCTCCATAGGGTGTAAATTAATTTTTAGAAAGGTAGAAGTTATTGATTTCAAGGGCTGAAAAGAATGAAGCTTTAATCAGACTGAACAGAGAATATAATGCAAATTAAAACCTGATGTAAAATTATGAGTTTAAGTGAGGTTTACTTAACTGGCACAAATGAACTGGTTTTAATGCATTGCATTGTATTTTAGTTGACAAAGTACCTGCAAGTTGGTTTTGCCTAACCAATAAATCTTTCAAAAGGGAGATAGTTTGGTTGGTCTTATAATATTAAAATTAACTGATTTCAGGATGGAGACTGAAATCTTCAATAAAATTACCAGGGAATATTTATAGAAGCATGGTAGATTCTTAGCCATTAATTGGAAATCTTTTTCCAGCTTCAGCATAGTGCCATATCTTATCTGTGTACGTATATATAAAATACGTATATTAAAAAAAATGTAATTGAACAGACATGTCACCTCATGTGCGTTCGATGTATAGCAGTGGCACAACATAATATAAGAATGAATATATTAAGAAAAACTTGAATGTAAATGCTTTCTGACATATTGTAATAAAGGACTTAGGAGGTTGTACATGAATGTGGGAGGAAGCTTCTTAAAAGGCACTTAACTCTTCTTATTCATTATGGTACTATGAATTTTGCTGCTCTTCTCATCTAGTTCTGTGTTTTCTTCAGTTGTGTACTATAAAACTTCAGCGCTGTTATGCACTCTTGTTCCTGGAACTTGTTTATCTGCAACACTTTTCCCTGCTGTTTTGGGGGGGGGGGGGGGGGGGGGGGGGGGGGGGGGGG
>JAVJGG010000029.1:49583221-49601807 GCA_035590195.1 Aviceda cuculoides | reverse complement strand
CCCCTTTTTTTTTTAATTCAGAATAGTAGCAGCAAGGTAAAACTCTTCTGAGCTTGTTTTATTCTTTTAAAATCTCTCTCTGGAATTGGTGTTTTCTAGAGACAAGTGGCTTATTAAATAACTTCACTTGAACTGCTTTATTAAGAAGGTGTAATTTATTTTCCTGAAATACATATCTTTTAGACTATGTAGAAAGTGAAGGTTGCTAAGAGGAAAACCACAATACCTGTACATGTTTACTTGTTTCAAATAATAATCTGCTTATCCTTGTGTTTCCTGAATAACTCTAGTTCAGATCCTAATTCAGTGAATTTTTTTTTTTTTTTGAAGTGGAATAAATAAAGGGCACTAAGTGAACTAGCAACAGTGATAAAAGATTTAAATTCATTTGCATAGCACAAAATATGAAGACCAACATTTTTTAAGTCATATGTTATATGAAAGAAAAAATAGTGTACTATGAATAAAATGAAGACTGATCCAAATTGTCTATCATTATAAACAAACCTGAAAGTCTTTCACACATGGTCTACCTTTGTTTAGACTTGCATGTTGATGAGGTACAGAGGAAAACTCCAGTCAATACCATATCCAAATTCTCAGGTAAAATAGAAGATTGATTATTGCAGTAAACCAGTACATTTCTTTATGACAGAAGTTTCCTATTAATTTGTTTTAAGACTTTCATGAACAAAATGAAGTTTCTGAGCTTTAGTTCAAAATTCCTATCTTCATGCAATTGCCTCTGATTTTTGAAGAAGCCTGATTTGATTAATTGAGGGAAAAGATACAAGTGTTCAAATGAAGACAAGTTGCAAAGTTTTTGTTCCAGAAAGAAAAAAAAAAAAAAGATTAGTTTGAGGAAGACATACTTTAATTGGCAATATAAAGACATGAAGAATTTGTGCTGTATTTTTAAGAGCTAATATTTTTGTACTGAAGAAAGCCATGTTACTAAAATTTAAATGAATTTTATATGACACTTAGCAGACTCAATACTGCTCTCTTTAGCCTAAATCCAAATGAAGGCACTGGAATCAAGGCTGCTACAGAAAGTAGCTCTTTATATGTAAAAACAAATATCCATGTTTAAAAAAGGTCATCCATGTACTTTGGTGAACTTCCCACATGATGTCCATTGAGTATGCTAAGAAAAGAAGAGTAAGGTCTAGGAGTGATACTGAAGAAATGTTTTTTCAAAAGGATGGGAAAACTCAACCATGTGTTAGTAGAGAGAGCTGACGTTTTCATTTTAAGTTTTCAGGCAATTGTCTAGGTTTTTAAACAATTAAACCGTCCTTTTCTCAAGGAAGAGCCTCTTCTCTATGTATCACTAGTGGAGGCATCGAAACATTCAATCATGATAGTCCTCTCAGGCCAAATTCCTGTGATTTTGCATAACTATATTGGGGAAAATGTCCTACAGAAATGAGCATGTTGTTCTTGCCATCTTCTGTCTCTGTGCTTCTTCCACCCAAAATACGCAATCAGCTCTGTTTAACAGTTATCCCATTGTATCTGTAAATTTTTACAAAGCTTAATTTGCTCAGAAGCAGCTTTGCACCAGTCCTTAACTTTTTTTATCATGGAAGTTGTCTATGCTTAATTTGCTCCACTTTATGTTGAGGTAGGTCTTCTGGTATTTCTTAACATGAAAAAAAGTATTAATATTGTTCAGTGGTTTACATAATGATTTTATATGTAAAAAATATGTTTGTAGTATTCAAAGTATACAGACATCTGAAGTTCTCCGACATGGTTGAGAACTAGATACCAAAATTTTAATGGCGTGTTTCTGAACTCTGACTTCAGCAATGACAATTTTTCATGAGATTTTATCTAAAAATATTTTTGTGCTAGCTGTGAATTTCAAACTGGCTTTGACTTGATGTGTACGCATTTTATATAATTACTAAAAATCTTGTCATAGAAGACTGTGGTGTGTTTAGTCAATCTCTTCTCATTGTTTCTCGGTGGTGGTCATCTTAAAAGCAGAAAACATTATTCTGACACACACGTAACTCTTCTTTTGGTCTATGTCGAAAAGATTCTCTTCTCCCCCCCCCCCCAAAGTTAATAATAAAGCCGATAATTTATTTTTCAAAGATGAGCTGTTACCCAACAAATAACTGAATCCTTTTGCTCTCATTCTCATCTTTGTATGGATGGAGCCACTTTCTTGGATATTGTTCATGATGATCTGTTCATGAAAGTGGGTCTAGCTCTGTGGGTAGCATAGATTAATTATTTTCTTGTTGTTCCTGCTCTTTTCCATGTCAAACTGAATTTTATTAGTTTTAGTCTTCATTGTATTTACAGATTTATTTTCCTTGATTTCTCAAAGAAAGAGGATTCATGTAATATGTGGTCTGCTGGTGCCGCTCTGGTTTTCCCCATAAGAATAGCTTTTGAGTCTATGACAAAACATGGTGTGGAGAGCAGATCAGAGATGTTAATTTGTTAATTTTGTTCCAGTCTCTTGACAGTTGTTTATACATAGAAAAGGTAGACCCTAACAGTGCCCTGAGGAGGCAAAAGGCATAAAGAGGGAAAAAAGACCATTAATTCTCACTCATTTTGGTCATTTTGTCATCCAGTTGGCCAGGCAGCTTGCATGTTCTTCTTGTCTAACTGGTGACCTAATGAATGTAGGTAGGAGTCTGAAATGTAGCTGTTCAGGGCAGTATGGAAACTTGGGTAACAGTGCTGAGATTTATTGCAGTAGAGAATATTGGAGTGAAAACCCAGCATTCCTTGTGTTGCTTTCAAAGCAACTTGTTTAAGTATCAGATCTCTGAGCAGTTCGAAATCATGTTTACGTGCTCCATGTATTTTTCAGAAAAATACTAGAGATGCTGTTTACTAAAACTGTCGAAAATGCTGCCGCCTAATACCTATCAGACTTAATGTAATGGAAAAACAGGTGATGCTTGCCTGCAAATTAGAGGAGATCTGCTCAGTTCTGCTGAATTAAACAACTGAAATACTGAATTAGTGGATTGATCATGCAAGTCTTGCTAAGGCACTTCACTTAGAACATTAGCTCGCTTGTGGTACTGAAGAGTGATGTACTGAGTATACAAATAGGTTGCTTACTGTCCATCTGCATCTATCTGAAACTAGAGTTGAGGGACTACCTGAAAGGTCATGAAGACCTTTGCATACATGCTATAATCTAGTGATTAACTTCAAGGTAAAAAGGTTGTCGTGGTTAATGTCTATGAATACTCAATTTCAGCTTCAGCTTTTGTGAGGGTCTTAATGTATTTTGTGCCCTTTTTGAAATTCTTTTTTATTTTAAAGAATATACTGTGTCTTGATGGCAGGGTGATGCTGAAGATCTCCCTGGCAGCAGACGTTGACTTATTTTCTTCCCTAGTTGTAAGAGGGCTCACCAAGCAAATTTTTTTTTTTTTTTTTTGTGAAGGAAATATCTATGTTTCTGGGTGCAGAAACTACTGTTTCTCTTGCTTTTTCTGCTGTCAGACTGACTTTTCTGTCTTGTTACGTGTTACTAGTAACTTATCCAAGAGGTGTTTGACTCCTTGTTCCTGAGAGAGTTGGGTAGGCCAGTTGTCTGCCACTTCTCAGGGGCTGACTGCTGCAGGAGGTCTCCTCGGACTTCTCCTTTGTGAACATTATTTGCTCTTTTCAGGGGGAAGGAAAAGCTCAGCCAGCACAAAGAACCCTGGGTACTAGTTTTTTTTGTTAAAATGTTGATTCTGGGCTTATCACCAAGGGAAAATTGAAGTCAGAAGGCTTTTAGCTATTTGTTTCCCAACTTTCTTTTTCAATATTTTAGCAAGTTGCATAAGGAAATAGAAGGTTGTTTGTCTTCCAGCGTAATTGGCAGATCAGACATAGAATAGTCCCTTTCTTCATTCTACCTTGCTGTAGGTTGTTCTGCAGGGGACACAGTGACTTGATCAAAACCAGATCAACCAGTTGTTTGCCAGAGAACAAATGTGCTATTTTTAATATTTGACTTAGTTTTTAACGGGTAGTGACTGAGACTGTCGCATCCCAAAGTTGGAGTGACTCAGGTTTGTGGATTTCCTTTGTCAGAATTAAGGTGAAACAACACCAGGGGAGTTCAAACAACAATCAACATTTATTCAACCAAGCTAACCTTGCCCAAGTGTAAGTGAACTTATCAATATGAACCTTGCGTCATGTCATTAAGCTGCTGTTTGACAAGAGAAGGGAGGTGTAGAAAAAGGAGTGGAAAAAGGAACATTAAACTGTGTCAGAAGGAGATCCCTCCCGTTGGGTCAGGAGGTTCAGAGCAGACCCCCTTGCTTTCTGGACTCCTTCTCAAAGAGGATCCGGGGCGGCTGGATCCACTCCTAGTCCCAGACTTGGTCAGCGGTTTATGTTTAAAAGGATGAGGCATAGGGACTGTGGAAAAGAGAGGAAAGAAGAGAGAGAAAGAAAGAAAAGGAAAGGGTTTCACCAGTCCTGGGTCCAGCATTGGTCCAGCCAGTCTAGAGATCCAGTTCTGGAGGGCATGCGCCGAGAACTCATCCTCCCTTCTTCTATAGTCGGTGGTCTCGACGCGCAGGTCACGCTCTGGGGGTTCTCTGGAATCAGTCGGTGAGCTTGGGGGTTCACTGGGGAGTTGCCTCTCTCTCCCTGCTGGCATGACCGCTTCAGATAGAAGCACAGTCCCATCCTCTGTGGGGCCCCCTCCTCCAGGCACATACGCTGTGCTCCTTCTCATGGTTGCTTAAGATAAGGAATTGCTGCTTTGGAGAAATGCGGTCCCACCCTCCGTGGGGCCCTCTCCTCCAGCCATATTGTCCCGTTCACACAACTCCAGCACTTTTACAGAGGCTGCCTTCTCTACCAAAGTTCTTTAACAAAAGTTTGAGACACTGACTATAATTTGTCAGACCATCACAGAGACCAAGTACAGATATTTTAAATTTCTTCAAGTATTAAAGAGCTAAAACGTACAGTTATAGCAATTGTGCTCCTTTAATTTTCTCTGTTATCTGCCAAGGTATGAAATGCTGGTTTTGTGATGCTGTTAAATCACAGTTACTGAAGTGCTTTAAAAATATTAGTCTATAACTGACCTTCTTTCCTGCCTTGGTCTGATTTTTCAATGGCTCCATTATTGTGAAATACTGCTTCACATTATTGTGAAACTAGCAGAAAGACTTTTCGTTTTCACATTTAGAGCTTTCAGTCACAAATGGTTTCTAACTGTGCAGCTGAAGCTTTCAGATTTTTGTGTTCTCATATTAGAAGTTTTGAAGCAGCTTTGGGACAAAACCAACATTCGTGGTGTTGACATGAAATAGTTAAGCAAAAAATTTGCAAGAATGTTGGTGGACTTGCAAAATTTTCAGTTGTTAGAAGCAGCTAAAAAAAGGTAATGAAAAGAATTTGGTGTGAAATGGGGAAATTGTACTCTGAGGTTATACTAAACAAACAGAAGTATGTGCTCGAGTGGCAATACTGACTATGGCTTTGTTCAGCTTTATTGGTTGCAGCCGTCCTATGATCCTGATCTTTCAATGAGTCTGGAGAGAAACTGTAGGAAAAAAAAAATTATGAACATAGTTATTCCAGATGAGGAAATAGTCCATCATTTCTCACTCAATAAACGAGTCTCTGTAATACCTACACAAGAGTATCTAGTAGTGTTTCCCACTGCAGTGCAGGCTTTTAAAGTGGTTGAGGTGAATTCATAGGTCGAAGGATCAAGTGGTGATTGCCTTCCTGCTGATGTATACAAGCATGAAGGCACTAGGTGAGTCAAGACCTCCAAGAGCAGCTGTTTTCTATCTCTTCTTTGCAAAGAGAAAGGTAAGTGCTGGTGATGACTGTTTCAGTCACAGTCAGTCTTCTAAACTATGGGTCAGGAGACTTAGTAGTTGAATAGATCTTCCCAGGAGGTTCGTGCAGTTTGTGATTGTGTCAAAATATGATGACAGCCAGGCAGATGCTAGGAGAGTTCAGAGCTGTTTGAAAGTAACAGTCTGTAGCAGGTTTTTGGCAACTGTAAGGCTTTGCAAATTTGACTAAGTAGAGAAGTTTGTATCATTCATTCCTACCACAGAGGTCAGGTAGCAGAGGTGCTCAGTCGATGGAGAAAGGCTCCAACATTTGCTTTCAGAAGTGGCTGTCAGGCAAGATCATGCAGCTCTCGCTCGTTTGCATCATGAGTGCATCCCGATATGTCCTATTGATGTGGATTCCTTTAGCATCTCAGCTGAGATGTGGTGCTAAGTAAAAAGTAATAGAACTGCTGGCTTGGCAGCAGCATGTTTGAAACTGCATTTCATATAATACCAGCATAGAAAAATGTCTTGTTTTAGCCTCGTCTTTGCGGAAAGCATGCTGAGCTTCCACTGTGAAATAAAAATGCAACTCAAATCTATAAACAGATTCTTTTTGCAAGTGGCAGCATGCTTTCTTCGAATACAGTAATTGACTGTTTCACGCTAGGAAATGGAAGCCAATTCTTCAGAATGACAGACCTCCAGTTTCAAGCAGAATTAAGCGCATACGGTAGTGCTGTCTTTATCATTCTTGGTAGCTGTGATGCTTTCCACCTCAGCGGGTTCTACTTGTACTATGTGCCCTTGCTCACATAACATGGCAAACAACAACCTGAATGCTGTAGCCTGAAATTTTGATGAAAATACTGTCTTGAACCACTACAGCTCCCGGCAGTGTTATGCTGATCTGAATGTATGTGTATGTCTAATAATGTATTTTTGGGAACATTTTCTACACAAAATTAAAATGTAGTGAATGGTTCAAGAGACAGTTCAGTGAAACACAGACACAAGCAAGGCAATTTGTCAGTTACGTGGCATTAATTTCAGAGTGAAGGCGATTACAGTTAATGTTTATTTGCTTTGAAAGAGTACGTACTCATGGCCTTGGAAGCTTACAAACTAAGCTGGGTTGATGGGGACAGCACAAACGTTATGTTTGTGCCTTTCAAGGCCCAAGGTGGTGTTTCAGGCAGTGGCGTGGTTTAGAGGATATGCTTCTCTCACATTTTTCTCACTGCTCCCTCTCACAGCTGCTACGCAGCATTTTTTACCCTTTCTTAAATATGTTATCACAGAGATGCTCCCACCATTACTGATGGGCCCAGCTTTGGGCAGTGGCAGGTCCATTTTGGGAGTTGGCTGGAACTGGCTCTCTCCAACATGGAGCTACTCCCGGTCTCTTCTCCCAAAGGCCACCCCTACAGCACCCTTTGCTACCAAAACCTTGCTCCATAAACTCAATACACTTGTTGAAGCAGTTTGTTTGGAAAGCAGTATTTGCTATCATTCTTCTCTTTTCTCTTTTGAGTATTTTGATTTCTGAAGTATTTTCTAGAAAAAGTTTAGTTGTTGAATAGTTATTTTTATTGGTAGCACATATATGGAGGAGTGTTCACTATGCTTTAAAACAATGTAGGTCTAAGACTTTTCAGCTATCTCATTCTCCCCTCTAAACACACACTCTCAGGCTTATTTCTGTTTGCAGGCTCCTGTTTCATCACAGAAATGTAATTTTGTGTTCAGGCTGTATATTTCCAAATAGACTTTTTTTTACTGGAGACACAATTCTAAACATTGTTGAAAATAATTTTTGGATAAAATACATAAGCATTTATTATCCATTATTGAAGGTAACCCAAATAACCTAAGTTTGAATGTTCTTGTATTTTTAAGCAATTTAAGCAAAAAGAAAAATTTTCTTACCAGTTGTTATGATTTAGTAGCACAATATAGTACCATTATTTTAAGAGTTAGGTAGTTTTAACACAGGGTAACATCAAAAGTAACTTGTTTCTCTTCTTTGGCTTTGGTATTGTTTCAGCTAATGTTTCAGAGCAGGGCTTGTTCATGTAACAATGCTATTTATTAATAACCTTAACATGCTTAAGGCCAATTGTGTTGGATATGTAGATTTACTAGATAAATTGTAGACATTTGTATTTTGACAACGGAAAAATTAACAAAAGTAGGTATAGACTGACACTTCTCTGAAAAAGTGTCTGAAAAGTCCAGAAAACTGTCTTGTGTAAGGTCACTTAGTTATATTTGATCCATTCATTAAGACTTCTGGAGCATAACTCTAAGCATTGTATGCAAAAATTAGTTGTCATTCCATTAGAGTTATTTTGTATAAATACAAAAAAACCAAGTAAAACCGTAGGTTATAACTTCATCTTAAAGTTTTGTTACATGTAAGTTTGAAATAGTTTTTTAATTTTATTTTAAACAAATTTATTTTCTAGAAAAGAAGGATGTAACACAGAGCTTGGAAAGCTACACAGCAAAATGCCCTGGTACAATGGAATTCATCACTCTTCCAGATGGTTTGAAGTTACCTCCTGTTCCATTCACCAAATTGCCTATTGTGAGGTAAGACTCCAAAATACAATCTTTAACTTTTCCACAGTACCTGTCAAAATTTAAAGGATACTGGAAGGATGTAGTCTTCTCAGTTTATGTAAGTTGTTCACAGAAACATGGAAAAATGTCAAAATGTCAAATTGTTTTGAAAAGTTCTTAGGCAAAAATAGAGCTTTTGAGCAGAAAATACCTTCTGTGGCCTTCAGTATCAGAAGGAGAGAGGCTTTTTTTTGTTTTTTTTTTTTTAAACTGTCACTCAAGAGTTTCTGATACAATTGAAGGAAAGTATTTTTTCATTGCAGCTGAGATTTAAGTTCAGTGCCTGTTCATACCGAAGGTCCAGGAGTTGGGTGCTGTTTCCATCTGTGGAGCATGGAACTCAGCTGGAACTGGTGCCTTTTGTAGCTTGTTCCTTTCCAGATGATGCGTTTTCAGGCTGGCACCTTCACTGGCCTATTCTAAATCTGTGTTCCTTTTTGAGCCCGTGTGCCAAGGTACATCATGCGGTCAGTCCAATGAATAATACCTTGTTTAGATTAAAGCCTAGCATGAAGCATTAGAGAGAGTCAGAGAGAGAATACAGCCATTGGGCATCAATAATAAAAGAAAAAGCTAAAAGAAAATCTTTGTCAAGAAGTGGCTTTTTGAAGGAAAGATAATTGCTATTCAGAAAAAATATGGTAGAAGTTATTGAAGAGTTCTTGTAGAGATTTGAATTCTCAGTGGGATGTCATAAAACATTTCATGAAGCAAGAGTTATGGTACCACAAAGAGATAATAAAGTGTATAACCAAAGAGTAAAAATTATATTTATTTTCAGATTACTTTTAGTCTCTAAAATGAAAATGAATGTTTTACTTCATGACCATTTTTCATGATACAACTAGTTTTATTATGTTCTCTCTTAACTTCTTCAATTTTTTTTTTCACACTTACTGAAGAAAGAGACCTTGTCTAACTATTTGTAGTGCATTTAACACAAGAGGTCTGTTCACACTAGCAATTTGTTGTGTGGGAGGTGCTCGCTTAAGGTGCAGGTTTGACTGGAGCAGATGGAATTGTATGCGGAATCAGAATGGACACACTTCCAGGGGTGTCCTGGAAACAGTGGTTTTTTCCTCCTGGTTGGACCACGTACAAAGCTGTGCACTGGCTGGTCACCTGGATCACTCCGCTTTTAACGTGTACTCATGGGGAAAAAAATGCACCTTGCCTGAGGTGTTCCAGCATTGTCCCCTCAGTGGATTCAGTTAGCACTGACAAATCCTCTAGGATGATTTTGCGGATACGTGCTCTGTGTTGCCTGTGCAGTGGTGCAATATGTACTTCGGAGTTGTGGCTGGTATCAAATTTTTTTCTGGAAAACATGTCATGTGAACATATGATCCCCAAACCTTAACTGTTAGAACCAGAGCTACATATTACAGTGGGAAAGTTACTTGAGTAATTTATTATCAGCTGACCTTGGGGTTGATTTAGTTTCACAAAAAAATCTATGTGTAGAGCTAAACTAGTCATATTTGACTATCCTAGTTCATATTTGCAGTCAAGACATGTAGATAGTCACTTCCAGGTTTTTCTAACCTAATTTACATATCACTTTAGGATGAGTTGAGTTACTGGAGTATGTGGACTGCGTTGACTCATTTTTACATTGATTTTAAAGATGTCCAATAACAAGTTCAGGTGTAACTGTGTCTGTGTGTTAGGTGAGTTCCCTGGTCAGTACATTCTGAAGGCAGGTTCCCAGCTAAATACATGAAGGCGACCTGTGTTTCTTCTCTTGAAAGTTTTTAGATGACAAACTTAGTGCAAATTTTAACCTAGCCTTTTATTTTAGAAATAAAATGTAAATAGTATTAAAAAAATTGAAGTTAATTAAGCAAACCTGTATAGTCCTTTGTAGTATTTGAGTTAATGTGATTGTAAAGAGAAGTTAGAGCAAATGCTTCCATGAAAATGTTTTTAAGGCAAAATATTTTCTTTTGGGAGCAACAGTGCTGTCAGCCATTTAGTGCCTCTTGCAGATCTCTGTTCTAGGAATAATCTGAAGTCTTACCCAGTATAAAACCCAAACTACCTTCCTTAATCTGACTGTGTATGGTATCTGTCTGCCTTGGCTGTCAAATAGGTGTAGAAATGCGATGCTAAAGTTCCCTTGAGTCTAACCCTTACCTTGTGCTAAAAAAGCAGCCTTGTGTTTCGCTGTGAAGTGTTAAGTCCTGAATTAGTCTCAGGTTTTTGCTTTTTGCTTAACTTTTAAACCATGGAGAAGGTGGATTGTACTGAATGTATTCCATAACGCTTTCGATAACTCCATGCTGAATATTGAAGAAAATTCAAGTCTGAAGATACGGGAAATGCCAGTTGAATCCTTTTTTTATAGGAGTCATGCATATAAAGGCCAGTCAAATCTTTGGCAACAGATTACCAAGACTTCAATGGGAAAGGCTCTGCCTCACTTAAAATGTTTTGTATGCTGAGAGAAGGGGACAAGCGTGTTAAATTTACTTGTTATTCCTAGGGCTAGCTTTAAGAAATTGCTCACCATCCAGGGGCTTCATTTATACTTATCAGCTTGTGCTGACCTGGCTGCACTTGGAGTGTTGAAAAATATCAGCATTATTTAACAGCTAAGAATTGCCATTTATGCTCCTCTCCCCCTTCCCCCTTCTTGTCTTTTGAAAGTTCTATAAAAGCCATAGTGATAAAAATCCGTAATCCAACAAAATGTTAGTTGCGTCTAAATGTAGAGTCTCCAGTTACATCTACACAGCAGACCTAGTGTATTGTAGAGCTGTCCAGGTAGTTGGAAAATAAACATGATGCAGGACTGCAGAGCTCTTTGAGTTAAATAATATTAATTTTTGAGACATAAATTATGAATGCGTGGAAGTGTGGTTTTGATCAATTTTGAATAACCGAAGCTTATTACTCAATCCAGGCTAGAGCCCTCTAGAAACATACACATTTACTGAGGATGACGACTTCTATTTACTGTTGGCATTTCATGGTCTACTACTTCTTAATCCATTTAACGTGAAGTGCTTATTTTGGATGCAGATTTCTTCAATGTTTGACAGTATTTTGATTAAGTGCCCCAGTGAAATTGGAACATAGTTGCACTGTTAACTTTCCCCCCCATACCTATAAAGCAATAGAAGAGATTTGGACTGGCAAAATCTTCATATTCCATTACTCATGTTAACTAGTATTTAATGTCTAGCAGTCCTTTAAGTATGCTATTCTTTGTAGTCTTTCTTTGTGTGTATCATGTCTTTTAATAGATGCTTGATCTATTATTGACATGCTTTAAATATTATAATATTTTTATGTATTTTCTTTTAGCCTTTGGAATTTGGGGATTTTTTTTTTTTTTTTTTTTTTTTTTTTTGACATTTCAAATGCTGTAGTGCAATCTGGAAACCTCCTTGATGAATTTTTATTTCTTTTGATGAAGCTTCAGAAATTTAAAAGCATGTTGGATTGGAAAGTATTCCATTATAGCATACTGTAAAATCATATCTAGTATTTTCAGTAATACAAAATAGAATAATTTATTGTCTTTCTAATCTAATAGATGTGCTATTCCAATTTTCAAAATTTACCTGTGTTAAAACTAATTTTCTTACTAATATAACTAACAGAAGAAAGAATTTTCTTCCTTTTCACGACTGATGTCTTTTGGTTGTCCTTATATGCTTTTCTTACTACTTTAAATGTACTTGGTGCCATTTTTTTCCCTTCCCTCTGTTTACTTAGTAGAGTGTGGTTTTTAAAATTTTCTTCATTTCCCCTCTAAGCAAGGTTGTTTTTAATTAACACAACTTTTTCCAAATACAAGATTTTGATCTTCTGGGTAGCTAGTGAAATAATTTTGTAATTCAGAATTGTCACTCATTTGAATTCTGTCGGGCTGGGCCAGGGGCTAGAAAATGTATGTTACTGAAGCTTTTCACGCAAAGGAGTTAATGTTCTATGTATGACCTGTGAGGGTATAGCTTTCTAATATGTGGGTGAAGAACATTACTTCCACTGTCATGCATTAAGATTAAAAAGGTTATCCACCGGTATTTATATAATAATGATGGATAAGCCAAAGCACTTCTTTCTATATATAAAATAAAACTCCTTTTTATTAGCACTTTATCAAATGTAATTTTTCCTCTAATAAGTACTATTAACATGTTTTGCTTTAAATTGCATTCCAATTTGTAACAAAATTCTATCAGAAGAGGTTTCAAAATATAAAATATCCAGCAATCTGTCATACTTTCTCTATTCCTCAGGCTTGTTGTCTGTTATTTTGCATTTGATTGCAACAAATTGCTGACACTAAGTATCACCAACAGATAATGTATGGATGTGATTTATTTCTTGTTCCAAAATACTTTTGGTGTTATCTAGAAACTTCTTATCAGGTGTCTTGTATCAGAGATAACATGTAAGAGTAACACTACACAGACAGCCTCATTGTTTTTCAGCAAATAGCACATTATTTTCAATGATCTGGGTAATTTTTAAATTGTTTTCTTGTATGTATTTTCATGTATGTATGTAAGCTTTTTATTAGTGGGATATTGGTACAACTGTTCTTTAATGTGCTGAGGACTTAACATTATTTTCATGTTCTCAGTAATAGTTTATTGTTTTGAAATTAAGTATAATTCTGTAGCTTTGGCAGGTGAATTACTTCAGTTATATCCTGTAAATGATGCAAAACTCTTAACACGTAAAAGAATACCTATCTGCTTTTCAAAGTGAAGACACTTAAGTTTACAGCTGAGGAAGACAGGTTTCTTTCTTAGTGCTCAAGTGCTCTTGTCATATTATTTGAAGAACTTCATAAAACACGACAACTTAATCATGTACTGTAACATTGATAACCTCTTTGGTTTATTATGGCGTTATCAAAGAATTCCACTGAGATAAGTTTTACTGTGGGAGTTGGGTAGGAAAGGAGGAAGAAGGAAGTTAATCTTTAAACAAGTTGGGGTTTTCTAGCATTCTAGTGCTTGGCCTCTTAATTGGGTTTAGAAGTCTCCTAGGGTTTTAGCTAGACACTGTTGTTTGTCTTGGTACGTGCCTACCATATCTTTTAACTGTCTTAAATGTTTACTGCTGGAAAATTTTGTAAGCGTTTTATTTCATTCTTGCTTGTCTACCTCGGTGTGCTGGGATGCCTCTAGCAATTGGCAAAAACTGTAGTTTTATTCTGTAGTTGTTTTTTTTTTTTTTTACTTGAAAACCAAATTTTAGAAAAGTTGGAGATTTAATCTGCAAGTGATTATAAAGGGGGATTCTTGTCTCTTGATGACATTCTTAATTAAAAGCACAAATACCTCAAGCTTAATAGACTAGCAAAATAGCTATGATACTCAATGATGCCTTTATTCACCTATTGTTTTTCCTTTCCTCACTCCTTCCTGACTCTAAGTAACTAGGATTCTTACAGGCTTTTATAATGGTGCTACTTCTAATGAATATCCACTAATTTATTCCTTGTTCTTATGCCCAATATTTAGTCTTTTAATTTCTCATCAGCTTTGGAAGGCCAGTGATTTCCCTACATGGTATTGTAGGGATTTGGGTCTAACAGGGATATAATCTAATAAATCATTTGGTTTCTGTCTATTTGTAATTGCTTTCTGGTCATCAAGTTTCTGGGACATTTCCTTCCTTCCAGAAGCAACTCTGTGCATTTTAGCTGTTTTAAAGTCTGTTTTATTCACCTTGGAGAAGTTCTTTACATGGTCCAATGAAATTTTGTCTGGCGTCTAGTTTGGGTTTAAGGTAAATATTTGGTTGCTTTCTGCACTGGACTTGTGGCCTATCTGTTGTTATCGGCACTTAACTTGGAAATTAATAGCTGGATTTCAGATCAACGATCTGGCTAGTTTTCTTTTGTTTCTACAGAAGATGTTCTTCCTTTGGTATTTGTTTCCTGAGAGCTTTCTGAAACTTTATCTTTAGTTTCCTTGAGTTGGTATTGCTTTCTTTTGTACCGTAGGTGTTTACTTCATGTAATAATCTCAGGTATTTTAATCAATACCTACTGAGACTGTAATTTAGTATTTATCAGTTCATTTTTAACACAACCATCTATTATAAAATAAAATAGAATAGAATAAATAAAATATTTTAAAATTGTTTTTTACTTAACAGATCTGTTAAGCTTTTGAACCTCCCTACCAGTCTTCGACCTCACAAAATGAAAAGTCTACTTGGTCAGAATGTGTCGACCAAAAGCCCCTTCATATATTCTCCAATTATTGCGCACAGTCGTGGGGAAGAACGAAATAAGAAAATAGGTAAGAATATTTTGCATTTTTTTCCATTGTTTTATTAATGAGAAAATCTTTCCTGGTCAAGGAAAGCAAACCTGAACATTACTTTCTTGTATTTGAAATAATCAGTTTTTTAGCCTAAAGTTCTGAAGGAGCAAAGCTTTGTTCTCCATGGGCCAGTTTCAAATTCAAAAGAGGTATAAAGTCTTATAGATGATAAAACTGATTTTCAGAGGATATAAACTAGTTTTATTTCCTTCTCAAACAAAAGAGAAAACAGGTAAAATTTAGATCTGACACATTCTGTTTGGCAGCAGCCAGCTTAGCCAGTTATCATGTGTGGTGCCTTGAGCTAGATGCACTGTTGGGGTTTCCCCTTTTCTGATAAGGGGAAATGAACATGACGAAATTAGGATGAATGAGCTGCAGTTTCTTGGACAAAAGATGCAAATCCATAGGAAACTGGACTGTGGTAGTTCATCACCCATAGAATCCCAATGTTAGACCATTGGGATTTTAAAATTGGTTTTCAGTTTATTTCTTTCAGATGCATCTAGTTGATATCCTATTATGATTTAACATAAACTCAGAATGATTAACTGTCTGATCAGTCATTTTTTCTTAAAGGAAGTTCAGCAAAAAATCAAAAAAGCCTTATAAACAATGTTTGGAATACTAGTCATCTTCTGATAGAGGATTATGTCATTCATTGCAAAGCTCTTCGGTGCCATAATTGTGCCATTGGAAATAGTTTACAAGGCTTGTTTAAAATCCTGGATTAAGTTACAAATATTGGTAGTGCTTTTTGTTGCTTTTGTGCATATCATGTGCATGATAATTTTTAACATAAGCATTAGTGTCAGCACAAGAAGGACTTATGTGACAATGGACAGAACTGATTGTAAAAACTTCAATACAGAAATTTGCAGAATGTTGTTTTCCTTAACTTGCCTCCTTATGTCACTGATTTTAGTACAGAGTAACCACCACCAAAAAAAAAAAAAGTAGAAAAACAATACTTGGAAATGTTATCAAGGTTTGTTAGATTTTCTGTATCATGTCTTGAACTGTAAAATACTGAACATCTAGCAGGTTGTCATAGATAGCGGCTCCAGCTTCTTTTCAAATAGGTATCAGGAACAAGTTAGGGCAGAAATTTGAGCAGGACAAGCGTGTGTGCTCCTCAGCACCTGAACTTGTGTCCCCTGCTCCCTGCCCCTTTCAAGCATGAATGCATATGAAAGGTGGGGAATGCTTTCCATTTCCTATATTCTCAGTTTCTCTTGCTAGTGGTAGTGTATTTGTATTGTAGTGTATTGCACTGCTCTCTCGGACTCCTCCTTTTTTGTCTCTCTCCTTTTTTACCCTTCCAACAGTCCTCTTTCATCTACTTTTAGAATTAATTTTCTCCAGCAGTGTAGCAAATACTTGGCTTGTTCATCTGGATTGTGCCTGGACTGCAGAGCAGTACTCGGAGAATCTCTCTGTACGGTTTCTTCCTTCTAAGATGTGGGGCTACGGGCTTTTTCCACACAGTTTTCTAGGTTAGATGTTGGACTTAACCTCCTTTGCTGTGAACCCCTGATTATGATTAAGATGATATCTCTCACCTTGAGAAGAACATGCCTATTTTCGAATTTGTTTTATGATGGTGTATATTTTCAATAAATAGTTGAAACATGAGGAATTGGGTAATATGCAGAGGTATGGATTATTATCGGATGGTTTGGATGGACACAGCTTACTGCTGCTTTGCTACAGTACTACTTTGATTTCAAAAGATAAAGGAAAAGAAATTAAAAAATGAATAAGAAGAATTAAGTGAAGGATAAGAAATTATAAAAATGTAGATGTATGGGAACATCTTAAAGTGCTTTCCCATTACAGAAATATTTCTTTGGAAAATAGCTTATATTATTTCCCTTATATAATCACAATTAGATTTTCAACATTTAATCTCTTAGGCATAACTTTTCATGTTTTTTTCATTTAAATAAAACCTTACTGCTAATCCTGTCAAACAGTTGTATTATGCAGTATTCTTGTTCTCTGATGGATACAAAAGGCACCTGCATTTTTTGAAACAGTTTAAGTTAGGATTTGTTTATATGCTGTGTGAACCACAGGAGTTTTATATTACACAGGGCAGTTTCTCCTTTTAGGTTTTTATTTAGCCTAAGGAGATGTCTGAACTGCTTGTGATCCCATAAAGCATTTGTCTTTTGAAGTAACTACACAGTGCATTCACTTTTTAAAGCCTCTAATGTTTCATTCAAAGTTTTGCAAACAAAAGAATATACAAAATAACATACTTCCTTTGAAAGAAGATGAGAAACTTAATAAACTTTGAAACTAATGAGAATATTTTAATGACATGTATTTAACTTTAAACAACGACAAGAACAAATGAACTGTGTTTTTCTTACATGGAAATAGGTAAGTCATATTTTGATTAAATTATTGTTACAGCAAAGGAAATCAAGTGCTACTGGCAAACCAAAAAGAAACAAAACCCTTTAGAAAGTCTTGAGGATTTGTTTTCAGTTTTCAGCTTGATAAGCTTTTCTGACTGGAAACAATAAAACTTAGGATTCTTGCCTTTGGAGAAGGCCGGGGAGCATTCCTTACGACTCTCGTAGGTGCACATACCTACCCTGTTGCCTATGAATGCGTAAGGGTCACAGCTTTGGACGCTAACACCCCAAGTTTGTTAGTTTAAAACACAATTCGTGAAGTCAGCCGATCTGCCAGCCTAGTCCTGCCTCTTCTAGGTAGGTGGATCCTATCTCTCCCCAACAGGCTGTAGTCATTGAAGGACTTCCCACGACCGTAGAAACCAAAGCCCTAGTGACACCATCAGCCAGGAAGCCACGTATGATCTGCACGATGCATCGACTTCTGCCTGTACCCCCGTCTCTGACTGGCAAGACAGAAGAAAATCACTTGGGCCACTGTCCCTTTACTTGCACCCCCAGGGCTCTGAAGTCCTGCTTGACCTTGCCCAGGTTTTGCTTCACCATGTCATCGGGGCCCACATGGAAAAGAAGCAGGGACAGAGGTCTGTGCTTTTAACCAGCTGGGGCAGTCATCTCCCTCCGACATCCCAGACCTTGGCTCCTGGCAAGCGGCAAGCCTCCCTTGACTGTACACCATGCCGGCAGAGAGGTGCCTCGCTGCCCCTCAACAGTCACCCATCACTAGCACTCGCTGTGTCCTTTTGCAGCTTTTACCACGAGCTGCTGGTGCGGCTTCTCCCTGCGAGTTTTGCCCACGGGTTTCTGGCCTCCGCCAAGGCTTCGTGTCTGTTGCTGGTTGGTACTTCAAAGGACGGAGACTGAAGCGATACCCTGCTCCTCTGGGTCGTAAGAGACCGTGGTGCCTCCTGCTCCAAGGTGCTGCCAGTTCGCTGGTGAAGCTCTTTGTCCAGCAGCCTCTGGAGGTCAGTGCCATGGGGCCCCAGCATTTCTTCTTGCGAAGCCTCAGACCATATTCTTGTTCAGCCCAGCTGTCGGTCCCTCCTGCAGCTCCTCCGCCCGCTGCCCGAGTGAGCCCACCAGAGCCCACCTGGCGCAGGTGGAGCTCCCACCTCCTCCACCCGGGAGGCAGGGGTGCAGGCTTCGCAGCCCTCCACCCCGACAGCAGCCGCCCTGACAGCAAGCTCTGCCTGGGTGGCTGCCGCCACCGGCACGGCAGCCCGCTGCCGCCTGCTGCGGAGCGCAGCCCCGGCTGGTTTCCACCCCCGCGCTTCTGACGGCCTCCACGCGCTGCCTCGGCAGCCCTCCTGCTTCCCTGGGGACCTCGGGCCGCCGGCTAGGCTGGCGCGGCCACCAGCTCGCCGGGGCGCCGTGCCGGGGCAGCAGCCCAGGCCTGAGGATGAGCCGAGCGAGCAGCAGCCCGACCGCCGGCGGAGCCCGGAGCCCTCCCCGC
>JAVJGG010000029.1:49566968-49583107 GCA_035590195.1 Aviceda cuculoides | reverse complement strand
CCCCGGCCGGCGGCGGCTTCCCGCGCTTTCAGCCGGCCGCGCGGACAGCGGCACCGCCCAGCTCTCGCCCGCCGCGCTGTGGGGAGACCGGTCGCTCGATCCCTCCACACGCCCAGCCGGGAGGTGGCGGCGGCCCAGAAACCCCCTCAGACACCCGGCGGGGGCCTCGCAAGCCTCGCACCCCTCCTAGGGCGCGGCAGCTGCCCTTTGCTTGGGCTGCCCTTTGCTTGTGCTGCCAGCGTCGGCTTCACGCGGTTTCAATACTGTTCCAAGGAGGTGGATCAGGGAGTATTCTATACTGAGGGAGGGATCGTGGCTGTAAAACGTGAAGGATTATGAGCTCATTTCTTATTTTTGTGAGGAAAGTGATTACAGCATCAGACAAATGTATAGTTTGAGTTCAGAGCAATACTTGGATGAAATCAAGAGTTTCCAACGTGTTTTTCTGGTCACTGACTTTTTCAGAATTGCTTTTTACATGGTTGCTTTGAAAGCATTTTCAGAAAGAACATTCCAGTCCTGTGGTAGTTCTTACAATGTGGAAATTTATTTAGAAAGACTGAAGTGCCTACTCTGGCTACTACAAGTGCCTATGTTGATACACTTAACCATAATGGGGCTTCAGTGCTTAACTTTGAAGCTCTGTACAGTACCTCTTCAGAGGAGTAACTGATTCTTTTGGGGACTGCAGAATGCATAAGTCATTATGGACACTTAGAAGCAATTAAGTAAAAGGAAACTTACAGAACTTCTCATACAGTTGTTCTTTTGAACGTTTTGTTTTAATCAACAGTTTTACTTCTCAGGTTTCATAGTAATATAACCTGTTAGTATCTCTGAATGCATGTTTTTAATTTCCACTAGCATTAATTGGAGCTAAACATTTGCATTAAGTGCATCTCCCTTGAGCTCTCTGATATTGCTTGCAAAATGTAATCAGATAGTAAACCATTGTGAATGTACAATTAGGTACAGATGGTTTCAACTGTGAATGACAGTCTTAATAATACTGTTTTTTTTACCGGATGCTTTCTAATATCCTAGTAAAAAAGTGTTGGTAATCTATCTTAAAATTATTGAGTAAACTAATAAAAGTTAATCTATGTGTGTTATAGGTTAGCTTATATTCATGATTTCTTAACAAATACAGTTAAACTACCTTTTGTTTATTTGGACTGCAGGTCCTCAGCTTGTATGGATATTCTTGTCATATTCAGTTTTAAGTCTGAAAATCAGGTGCATGTGGTTAACTGTGAGAAATTTGGAAGTTAGACAGGATCTTGTGGGCTGAAAAGATTATGAAGTGCTCATGTAAAATAATCTTTCAGCATTGAACAGTTCCTCAGAAAGTGTGTCTCTGCTGCTGACCTCCCTTACATAAACTTCTTGCCTTCTTAAATTAAAAAAAAACCCCAAATTTTAAACTTGGCAGGGTGAAGTGTCATTAAAGTTGAACCTCTGTCTATTGTAGTGAGATATAGGCAGAAGTACATCTTATTACCTGACCTATTTTTGTTTGTTGTCTTTCTTAAGTGTTTTTGCAAGTTACTTAATAGTTTTTGTTATTGCTTAAGTCTCCATTTTGTGAACCTCAAAAAAAATTGTATCTATAGAACCTAGTGTCATCTTCCCCTCCCACAGCATCTCCCAAATTAATTACTGTTTCCCAAAGAAAATTAGGAGGAGGAAACTGAGGTGGCATCTTGCTGGTGAGCAGTTGTTTCCTTCTTAATTTAGAGTGATCTTTTACTTACTCTGTATCATCAGCTGTGTCTATATGAAGACTTGTTTTCATTATTTTTAATTTCCTTCTTCCTGTTGTTTTCATTCCTTATCTGTTTGCTGCTTATCTGAGGCTTAAATATCCAAGGCTATGTGTATTCTGTACTGAGCTCCAAGTATGTAAGCCTTTAAGTGTTTAAGGATGTGTTTAAGTACTGTTTTGAACTGATGCCTGAGTTAATTTTGCGAATGTAATGTTGGGTCTTTGGAGCACTATTACTGTATTAATGAATGCTTCTGGTCTTTTAACCCATTGCTTTGGCTGGGATTTATAGGTTGTGTCCCACAATGCACTTGAATAGGGCTTGGGCTGTGAAGATTATACAGAGATGTTAATTTAGACCATAAAGATAATACAGCAATCCAACAGCTCAGCTGACACTACTTTTTTATAATGCTATGATTAGGTAATTCCTGCATTAATTCTGTATCATTTCATGTAGACTTCCAGTGGGTCCAGGGAGATGTATGTGAAGTTCAGTTGATGGTGTACAACCCTATGCCTTTTGAGCTCCGAGTAGAAAACATGGTATGTATCTTTCTAAATCTCACCTTTCTATTATTTTTCTGAAAAAATTCTCATTTAGACTTTCAAGTGTGGATTTCTATAAAACCAGTAGTTTTAAAAATTGTTTAACCCAGTATAACCTCAGTTTAACAGTGCAGTACTGTCAATTTTCTCATATTTGTTGGTAATGAGGTATTGAAATGAAATTCTCTGCCACTCAGACTGTTTAAATGCTTTACTGTTAGTGACCTGTGAATCAATTCTGTACCTTTCTGCATTGACTAGAACTCATGCTACATAATTTACATATACTGGTTTTCAAGTAATAATTATATCACAAAACCTACTAATTAGCGTATACTTGCTACTGTAATTTAAAAATCTGCATTCTTCCTAGCTTTTCAAATTTCCATTTTGATCACATTTTTAAAAATCTGAGGAATTAAAATAGTTCTGAGAAGCTTTATTTTTTAACAGAAGCTTTAGCCTGTGGATCTGCTGTTCCCAATGATATATGTTATTTGAAAACACCATAAGGTAAAATCATCAGGAGGGAGGAAAAAAAGGCTAAAATACCAGCGAAGCACGTAAGGTTAGAAGGATCAAGCCCAAGCCCTCTACTACTTCAGTCAACTGCTTGTAGTGTATCCTGAAACAAAGTAAATTGGTTTTTTTTCCCCCTCTTTATGCCAACTAACAGGATTTTTTTTTAATTGTTATCCACTTAAAGGTTAAAAGGTGGCTAACTACCAAACCAACTTAATCTCCACTCAGTCCTAATCCAGTGTTGTCCTTTATGTTAAATATTTTTACCTTCAGTATTGCTTTAAAAAATAAATCCTATCTCTTAGAGCCCATTGTTCTTTAGACTAAGTAAGTCTTATGTATACTGCATGTATTTATTTGATCAGGATTGCTGTTTGTTTTTTTATTGATAGGTCTATTGCAGTGGCTAGTCAAACAATTTGATCAAATTTACTGATAATATGTTGTATACAATAAAGCGTTTTTCCGTGGGAAATGAGCATGCCCGGAGATTGTGCTTATAGCATAATAAAATTAATTCTTGGGAGTCAATACACTGGTTTCTTCAGCAGTGTTTTCTTTAACCCTCACAGAAGTATTCCACATTGTTAGAAATGAATAGAAAAAGTAATTGTAAAGCTGTGCATCAGAAAGGACTCTATATAGGAATTTATTTAAGAACATTTTGTTTTGTAGCATAATTTGTATTGTGTAACTAATGATGTAATTATATATTTAAAAAACTGGGTTTGGGTAATTTCTTAATTTCTTAATGAGGAAATTTCTTATGAGTGCTTACATATACTTAAGGACTCAGAATACAATTATTTGCATAGATGTGCACTCCATCCACTCCCTGAGCAAATTAATTGTAGTAGCGTAAATACTTCTTTTTACTGTTAGTGTTCTATCTTTGAATTAATACTGAATTTCAGTTTCATTGGTAAGCATAAGAGTAAGCAAGCATGCGAACTAGATATAAATAATTGAAGTGATTAATGTAATTCTTTAGTCAGTGCTCCATAAATAGAGTGCTTTGAGAAATTCTGCTGTGCGCTAATGTCATCTCATTGGTAGAAATTAGTTGATTTTGCTTACTTTGTCTACGGTATCAAGATTGTAGCCAGCAAGTTGAGGAAAGTAATTATTCCCCTCGATTTGGCATTTGAGAGACAATGCCTTTAGAACCAAGGCCAGTTTTGAGCTCCCTGTACAATAGCAATATTGACATACTGGTATCAGTCCAACAGTGTTACCAAGATGATTGGCAAGCTGGAACATATGATGGATGAGGACAGGTTGAAAGAGCTGCATCTGTTCAGTTTGTAGAAGAGAATACTGGGGTAATTCCTGTTGCTTTCCTCAATTCCAAAATGGGAAGATGCAGTGAAAATGGAGCCATACTCTTCCCAGAGGTGCCCAACGTAAGGGTGAGAGTCAGTGAGCATGTCGCAGCGATGGAAAACTTTCCTAATAAAAAATTCCTTTTTTGCAATCATGAGGGTGATCATACACTGGAACTGGTTGCCCAGAGAGAGCGTGGGATCTCCATCCTTATTTATCTTCAAAACTTGAGTGTATAGGACAGTGAAAAACCTAAACAACCATCAAAGTTGGCCCTGTTGTGAGCAGTGGGCTGGGCAAGAGGACGTCTAGCATTTCCTTCCAGCCTAAATTGTTCTGATTTTCCAGTCTCATCTGTGAGCTTTCTAGAATGTGGGAATAGCTATAACTTTATGACAAGAATAAGCTCTTTTGTTTTTATTTTAATAATTCAAAGCATTGTTTAATATTTTAAAATGTTTTGGTTTATTATTAACGTACTTATGCCTGCAGTTCCCATGCCCCCTTGTCTGATTTCTCATCATGTATCACATTCTCTCATATGACTTAGTCTCATAGCATCATTTTCATAGCAAGTGTATTCTTTTCTGTCATTTAGTGGCAGTTTCAGCTTGTTTGTCCCACATCTTTTTTCCTTCTGTCTGACTCAGCACCTTACCTTTGCAGTATGAGTACTTGTTCAAGCTTGTTTCCAATGACTACCAGTTCTTCTCTGAGTTCTCCATTGCTTGATTTCCTTTGTTTGTTACCCTTTTCATGGTTCACCAGTCATCAACATGTAACTGTCCTGAAATCGATAGTCTTACTGCTTTTTTCTAATTTTCCCCTTTCCCTCGTCTTACAATTTATGATTCGTTGTTCTGTTAGCTTACTTGTTCCATGTTAAATGAATGCTGGAAGCATCGATCCAAACTTTTATCATGATACTTTTCCTAATGTGTCTTCCTGTTTGTTAGGGCTGAAAGTTGTGATGGTAAATAACTTAGTATTGAGCACAAGTTGTTAAGGAGAATGATTCTGCATTGAACGGCTTCTCTAGCTTTTTTCATTATTTGAAGTATTAATGCTAAGTACATGTAGTTTAATTGAGGCATGCCTAAGTAAAAGAAATTGAATTTTCAGACTTGACATGAGACCGTGGACACAAGGCTTTGATGACTGTTACTTGGGTGATAAGTCTTGTACTGTCTGAAAGCTGATTTTTTTGTTTGTTTGTTTTATTTTACTGTTCTCAAAGCTCTTTGCCCATCTTTTTTGTTCTTGCTGTTTATTGTCATGCATATTCATAATTTGAGACTCTATTTAGATACCTATTCTTCATGTGTGATCCGTTTCTGTATTATTTTTCTGTCTTTTTCTATTTCGTGTTCTTGTTTTGTTCATATAGTTAGAAGGCTGACCCATTGAAAGGTGCTATAGTGCTTGTAAAAAGACAAATGGAAATGTTTAATCATGCAATATGGAAGTGATTAGGTCCAACAACTGTCTGTTTTAGTCAATAAAGTAAAGTAGGAGAGATCACAGAGTAATCAGAGGAAGTGCTTTAATGAAACTTAGCAGGTACCTTAAATCAAGAGTGTGAGAGAGACAGACAAAAATGAGCCTGACTAGCTTTGACCGCAATGGATTAGGCAGAATATTTTTGCTATCCTGGTGGAGCCCAAATTAACAGGAGATGTTTTGCTCAGATGTAAATAAGTGTATATACCACTTTTTCTCCCAGGAATATTGATTTCTCTATAGACTTGTTCAGGTATGTGAATGATGGCCTCTATCTCTTTTGCAGTTACTAAGCCTTTTTCTCTGTCCAGGAAAAAATGACCTTCAGATTTCAAGCTTTCAAAAAAATAAAAAAAAAAAATTTGGGAAATCTCTGATGGATTTATTTTGTATCTTGGGACAAAGGTTTCAAGCAGTAAATCATGTTACAGTCTAGTGAGACCTACTATTAAAATAAAATGCATGTGAAGATGCACTGCAAAGGGTGTTAAGTCCTCTAAGATTTTAACTACTTTTTCCTCTTTGTTTCCAAAGTTTCATATTAAAGGGGAAAAAAAACCCCCAAAACCAACTGAGAAATTTTAAGACAATGTTATTTATTGAGTGAAAGCATTTTTTCTGGACTTACTCTAGAAAATATAGCCATGGTTCTAAGAAGGCTACAATATATACAAAGCAGTGTAAACCATGTTTAATAAATTAATATCAAGGAACTAAAAAATACTACCCCAAAACATGGGGATGATGTAATTTATAGTATTAAGTCATGATTCAAGAAGAAAGGGTTTGTTCTGTAGTTCTTCTGTTTGGAGCGTGTATTTATGTGAAGACAATTTATGTGTGGTATTTTGATTAATGATGCTGTAGGAATGGCTGTTACATTTTGTTTGTAAACTTCAAAACTACACTATTAGCCAAGAGCTCTATGTTGATGTTTAAAAATACCATCTCAAATTTTGATAAATCTTTATGTATAATCAGTCCCATGACTTAGCTTATGATCAAATTGTTTCCATGAACTGCTCTTGTGAGCAGTTCACATCTTTGTACTGTTTCTGCCATCTTGAGAGAATATTTACTTACCAATATGCTACATTTAATTGAAGCTATATTAGGCAAGAATGTACATAGAAAAGATGTGGAGGGAGAAGGATAAAAGGTTTTTTCTACGTCTGCCTAAAATAACATTATTAGAAATTATAGGGAAAATTTCCTTTTAAATAAATATTTGACAATTTTTTTGTAAAGTATTTGACAATACTGTATAAAGTATGTTCAGTGTGAAAACTAACTTGGAAGGCGATGTTACTTTAAAAAAAGAATGATTACATTTCAGGATTGGTAAGTAAAGCCTAAAAAAAGCAGTTACATACTCATGTTATTTTAACAGCATCCCCAAATGCTACCATTTACGTACCAGTTGTTTTGTTTCTCTAAAACTACATTGAGGTTTGAAGTGATTGAAAGACATGCTGTGATAATAGCATGCATATATTCACTCTAAGACAATTTAAATTGTTTTATAAGAATGCAAGGAAATAAAAGTTCTTTTTTGTGTGTGTGTATGTGTCTGTCTGCGTGTGTGTGATTCATATATTCCCTGGAGGAAACCTTGTATATGCGTAAACTTTTCGTATAAGGTCAGAAAGAGCAGTGATTACTAAATGATTACTAAATATTATTACTTGAAATAAGGTACAAGACTGTAGGGGAAAAAAATCTAACACTTACTGCCCTTTTTTTTTTTTTTTTTTTTTTTTTGGTGCGTCTGATGCGTTTAGGTAAAGGATATGACAGTACTTCAGCCTTGATTTGATTGTCACTGTTAATCTAAAAAATTTTTAGGCAGTAGAGGGCAATGTTGGGCAAATATTGCTGAATTCTCCTATCCAGCAAATAGTGATATGGAAAATGTCTTTCAGACATTCTAGATATGTCACTGTCTTTTAAAACTTACTTGTGTGGGTTAAGTTTTAAAGGTAAGGATCTTGATTTGTTTATGTCTGGAACTCTGAAGCCTAGTTGAGGTTTATATTGGGTTTTTTTCCATTTTGATGAGTTTTTATGCTTTCTTAGTGTCTTTACTTTTAAAAACTTGAAGTTTTACTGAACAGTAAAACTCTCTTAATAAGAGAAATGAATGCGGTATTCTCCTTTGTGTGGTAGTACACTTGAGACTCTTTAATTTCTAGTCCAGGCATAGTATGTGCTCAGTGCAGGTGATTTGGCATTTGCATTGCATTTGTTCTCTAGAAAAGCTCTTAGTTTTCATGGTTTTTGTTGTTAAAGGATAGACTGAGAATGCATTCTTAATGCATTATAAGAAAAATACATTGTGCTGAGGACTTATTTTGCTTTAGCAGTTATCTGTGATCAACATGCTGTGTTTGTGATTAGCATGATCCAAGTGTGTCATTTTGATATAAATTTCAGCAGTTAGGGAGCAGTGTACACTGTACATAACATTTTTTTTTTAATTTTGCTTTACTGTTATTAAATCATTTTAATACTAGAAATTTCTCATAATAGTAACTCTTCCTTCTTGTCCATACGCATATGCGTATTTTGGGTGATTGTACTCCATACACATTCACATGCCTTTTTGTCTATTACTATCTCTATCTTGATTTTTGTGTGGATTTTGTTTGCTGTTCATACTCAGTTTAAATCCTTTGGCGAGGAAGATTCTTTCTCTGACAGCTGGATTGTGATCAGTGACTGAGCCTGACCATTAGCCTTTAAAAATACTACCATTGATTTGTTTAATTTTTCTTAGTTCATTTCCCTATTTTTTTTTCCCTCCATGGTTGTGATCTTTAGTTTCCTCAGCATTACTTGGCTCTGATCCATTCCAAGGCCCAATTCCCTGCAACGGGGGAGCTCATAGGTTCAATCCAGCTTGATAGTGGAGGATGTCTAATTGCTGGGATGGGGGACTAATTCATGTTAAGTAAAAGCGTAAGACTGGTTATACTGCAAGAAGTGAAATGAATGTATAAATATATGTCCTGACATCCAGCTTGGTTAAAAATGTGAAGTAGAGGAGTAAGAACATGGGAGAAAGCTTTATTTACTCATTGCTTCCATCTGCCCCTTGCCCCAAGGAAAACTGGGCTAGTTAGGACCATGTCTTCATGAGCAGCTTTCCATATTTAAGGAAGGTGACCTGGCTGTGGTGGTGTCATTTCTTAGTCTGTTGTATATGTTTGTAGACATTTGGTATACTGGCTAATTTGGGGAGTTAGCTAAGAATGGAAAAGTAGTGGTGTGTATTAATTGTTGAAAGTTAAGTTCAATGTAGTTGTTAGGAGAAAGTTTGAACTGGAAAGGCTTTCCAGTTTAACCATTGCATTAAGTTACCTAATCCCCTCTTAGAGACTGCCACTGAGGGAAATTCCAAAACTCCCTGGATAAACATGCTGGGAATGGTTAATGTGGAGTTGGCTTTGCTTCAGGGTAGGGAGGTGGATTATGTAATATTTAGGGGTCCCTGTCATTTCTGTTTATTTACATTTGCTGTAGCTGATACTAAAGAAGACATTGGACTTTTTTTTTTTTTTTAATTTCATTTTTTTGTAGTTTATTTTTTAGGACTTTAAGTCCTTGGATGAAAGTATTTAGTTGAGGTGAATCCAGAATAATTCAAATATACTTGAGTATTTGGCCAAGTGAAAGTTCAGTCCTTTCAGGACTGAAATAATCTTACAAAGCCTTCTGTACCTGTCTTAAAAGTGAGTTTTGGAGTGTGCATGACATCACCTTTTGTTTACGTTCTAAGATTTAGTTCAGCCAAAGCACAAGCAGAATGATGGTGATGAAGACTGAGGCTAATTCAGTATTAAAGTGTGAATACTCACCCCATTTCTGTGGGTTAATGTTCAGTCACATGCAATCAGTTATCATGCAGTCAGTTATCACATGCAATCTGATGCACTGGGTGGTGAGTGTATAGGAAGACAGAATTAGTTTTTACCTACTTTTTTGTGGATCGATTCTGACAGCTGAAGTCTACATGTGAAACTGGGTGAAAACTAGAATTCCGTAGAAATGAGGGTTCAACACAGTGTTTTCTTATAACTCAAGTGAAATGATAAATTTGAATTTTGTGCAATATTAAGGATAGAGTTCTGTAACGTACCTTTCCACAAAGCAAGAGTAGCTTTGATTGAATTAGGTGTTGTCTCAACAGTGTCAAGTCTACAAAGAAGTAATTGCTAGAATGAAGGATTTTGTAGCTTTTGGGTATATTATAATCTTGATGACTTCACATCTTCAGTAGAAGAGAAATCAAGAACCTGACAGACTTGTTCAGCTTGCTTTCTTAAGCTTCCGGTGTGTTTAGGACTTTGCTGTTAAAAATCTTAGGTACAAAGCATTTATTTAGCATGTATGTAAAAGAGAGTTGTTTGTTAATTTTCCAGAAGTCACAATGCCTTCTGAGGAGGGAAGACATTCTGAGAATGGCTTTTAATTTAGTTCAGTTTTTGACTGCTGGTGGGTTGATCTTGGTTAATATCTAGGAGTTGCTTGAAGAAGACTTGCTGGTGGTTAGTCCCGATGCAAATCAGGCCATTAAAGACTTAATGTACAAGACAGGTCAAGTTTCAGTCATTAGCTTGGTTATTCTGGTGGTGCCATTTGCGTTTCTTTAAGTACTTGTTATACGAGTATCAATTTTCCTAATTTCTAATTGAGAATTGGAAACATAAGAGGGCTAGTCTGCCTTTTACAGCTGACACCAGCGTTAGAGGTGCACCATTCAAAACCCAATTGAATTACAAACTAGGCAGTCATAGATGTTTTCAAAGGGAAGCAATGCTGGTATTCTGGCACTGTGCAGATAATGTTGCTGATTCCTGAACTCCTTGTTCAGTCTTCAGTCAATTTGGGGTTTTCTGTGGCTCCAACCATGAGCTTTTTCATCTGTCTTTACATCTTTCATAGAGTTTTGAGTTCCTGTGAACCATCCTCATGGAGTTGAGGTTTAATTCAGTTGTACTTACTGCATTAATTGTTGGAGTTATTTGGATGGCATCTTTATGAAAAAAAAATAAAAATCTGTATGTATAGAAAAGCAGCTGGTAACTTAGACTTAATGTGCTTTACAACATTAAATTTCTTACTTGCAACAGTACATTCTCTGTTCAAGCATCTTAAATTCATTAACTGAGCTACCCCTCCCCCCCAGTCTACTAAGGGCAGTAATGCTGTGTTTCAAAGTTTGTTAAATATTTTTTTTTTTCTTCATTTCTTATTTTGTCCCATGTTTTAAATTTAGGATGCTAAAAGATTTCTGTGGCACTAAGGGAATAAATCATACAGTCTAACTGCAGGCATCTAGGCTTGATAAAGGATCAGTTTAGCAAAATGAATGCCTTATTCCAACTCATTGAAGTCTTTAGGTTGGATAGCAAAGCTAGACTTGCTGTATTATCTGTAAATAGTAAATTTTTTTTCTCCCCATTGATAAATATTTTCTGGCTAGGAACTTTAATTAAAGCTAAGCAAGAGCTGCTATTGATGTTTGATTTCCACTGTCCAAAATATAAGCAAATATATATCTAAGGTCAGAGATACAATTAAATGTAGGTACAAAACAACACCATGCAGATTAAATCACTCATTCTTTTTACTGTGCTTGGGTATAAAGTTTTATTAGTTTTTCATACATTGTTCCCATCTCAGATCCTGAAACACATTTCACTGTTGAATACAAATCTTGCCATAATTCTAGATGCATGTTTCACTCACTGGAACTTAAACCCCAAAATAACTGCTATGAGCAAACTGGAATAAATTGTAAAAGTTTGGGTGATGTAATGCAAGGGATTAAAATACAAGTATATATCATAAAAATGTATGTGTATATCATAAATGGGTTTATCTATGTAATATTACTTTTTCAGGGTCTCTTGACAACAGGAGTAGAATTTGAATCTCTTCCTGCAGCTCTTTCTCTGCCTGCAGAATCCGGTCTCTATCCGGTAACTCTTGTTGGTGTTCCTCAAACTACTGGACAGATCACTGTCAATGGTAAGGGATGTCTTTAGTCATTCTCTTCCTACCAAAGCAACCATGTGTTTTACATCTCTGTGGATTACCTAAGTTTGTATGCCATGTATATATATGCCACTCTGAATTGTCCTCAGTAAGTACAAGAAGAAACAAAAAAAGAGATCTGTTTTCTATACTAGACTTCATTAAAAACATAGCCTGATAAATCACTTGGTTGCAACAGCAGTAATGAACACATATTTACAATATCTTATGTACGAGAGGAAAAGGATAATGAACTCGAACTCTCCTTTATTAACACTTTCATGTGGAAAGCTTCTGAGGAGGATTACTTGAACTTTTTCATGAGAATGCAGAAGATAATCTTGCAGTTCGTTTTTCTTAATTAATTGTGTTCATGTAAGATTACAGAAATTTTTGCAGATTGCTTCTGTAGAAACAATTTAGCCAATGTGTGTAGTCTCTTGCAGTCGAGATACCATTTCATTAATAAGCCTGAATTGAATTGTGTTTATAGTAAGTAAAGAGAATTAAAGAGCTTTTGTAGGAGACAAGCAGATCAGTCTCCTAGAAAAGGAGGTATATGTGAAGATGGTAGATTGAACACACAGGACTGAATCATCTTACCAGCACACAGTTTTAGGTCTGTGTTCCTGAAATACAGTTACAGGAAAAGAACCATTTAAATAAAGCTAAACACCAAAAGAAGATGGCTTTGAACTTCAAGAAACTGTTCTCACCGAATTTTTCTTAAGTGCTTTTCTGTCTGCTCCTAAAATGATTCTTCATTTGATTTTTTTTTTCACAGAAACTATTTCAGTAAATACAGAGTAGCATCAAAGCATTCCGAACATTTGTGCTGTAGTTGTCTACTTTTAGTTTCACATACTAAAAATGTATTGCAAGTAGAGGAGTTGATTTCTGCACTTGGCAGCTGTTTGTGTGTCAATGTATCAAATTTTCCTTCAGATACAGCTTATATATATATTGCCTGGTAAGGAATTGGTGTAGAGGTACTTTCCTACTAAATTGAACTTCCAGCGGATAAGCTGTGGTATTTTATGGCAGATGTCTGTGTGTGTATGCATATATACTTTTTTTTTCCTAATTAATTTCCTTTAGGATTCTTTTTTCCTTGCCTTCAGAATACCTTCTGAAGAGTTGAGACTCTTCCCTGTAATCATTTTTTGGAGGAAATAGAGAACTGTTAACTTATGTTGAAGGGTAATAAGTTTTATGTGCACCAGTGGATTAGGTGTTGCAGTATAAAATAGTGGTCTCTATACTATGACTTGTGATGTTGATCTTGTAAAGGATTCTGCAGTACTTAACCACAATGCATACTAGAAATCATGGACTCTTTTTAAAATTTTTTATTTATTTCACATGTCACAGATACAAAGGCATACATGTGTGTTGTTTGTATGTTGTCATGTTGTTATAAATGTTGTTATTTAGGGGGTTTGAAAATGTTTTACATATTTTGCGTCCTGAGAAGATTCTCCTGTAGAGAAGATGGTGGCTTGGGTAGCAGAAACGTTGGCAAGATCTGACTAGTAAGCTTAGTACTTTTACACCTTTCAGAAGACAGAAAAATTCACAACATACTGGTGTTTTCTTCTAAAAATCAGGTTACCATACTTCAGTTTTTGGAGTCTTCAGTGATTGCCTTCTGGACAATCTTCCAGGAGTGAAGACCAATGGCTGTACTGTTGAAGTCATTCCAGCTTTGCCAAGGCTGCAAATCAGTACCTCCCTTCCAAGGTGAGAAACTGAATTAAATGATGATTTTATTTGGTCATATTTAAGCGTTAGTCACATGCTGAATAAAAACTCCTTCATCTGAGTGCTTTAGTAAAATAAGACATAAACTATATCTGTACTATTTACTTCAGAATATAAATCTAAGTTTTTTGTTTTACTGCATGAAACCTTGTAATTTCATAGAAAATATTTTGCTATTTAATTAACTGAGGGAGTGTGTAATGGTTATTCATTATTAATGTCATACTTTTAAAGGACTGAATCCTTTAAAGGCTAAATGTTCATAAAGTCTTGAAGTAAAGAGGTAATCCATGGAGTAGTGTAGGTTGGAAAAGGTGCCTCTGGAGGTCGTCTGGTCCAGAGTCTTGCTCAAAGCAGGGCCAGCTTTGACAAGTGATATGACTTAAATGTTAGATCAGGGTGCTCAGCGCATGATCTAGTTGAGTTTTAATTATCTCCATGGGCGGTGTTTCCATCACCTCTGTGGGAAATCAGTTCCAATGTCTGACCACACTCGCAAGAGGAAAAATAATCCCCTCTTCTTTTTTGCAAACTGAACAATCCCAGCTCTTCGAACCTGTCCTCATATGTCACGTGCCGTAGCCTCCTAATCATTTTGATAACTCTCTTCTGGACTTGCTCCAATATATTGGTATTTCCATTGTTCAAGAGGGGCCCAGACTTGATACCATACTACAGAAACAATATGTTTAAGAGTACAGGAAGAATCAACAAAAATAACTTCCTTATACACTCACCAAAAAGGACACAGTAGTAGTGTGGGTTTCTTGTGGGGGTTTTGGGTTTTTTTGAGCTTTTTTTGTGAAGAGTGTGGCTGACTAGTTCCATTATTTTAGAAAGAGCTGGTAAGACACTGATTCAGTTCAAGTTTTGGAACTTTTCAAGTTTCAGAGCATTCACCTACTAAGTGGCATGTTGATCACTATATCTCAGAGACTTGCCATCCATCTACCATTTTGCAAATATTTGTAAAAGTATGAAGTTTCAGTTTTCCTTTTTTTTTTTTTTTTTTAATATTACTTTTAGCTATGGATCAGGAAACAGCCTTTTGTTACTTACTGCCTTGATAGCTCAAGTACCACAGGGATTGTTTTATTGATTGGAAGATCTCAGCTCCATTGGTGATCCTTAGTAGGATGTTCATCAGTATTGTGTGACACAAAGAGAGATATATATGTGTGTTTATGTATGTAAATTTTTTTTTGTTTTGTTGCATTCTTCAGTATGACTTAGTAAATAAAAAGAACCAGTTTGGTTCTGATTTTTCCATATGGAATTCCACTTTTCTAATGTGGAATGGGCTGTGTTGATGGCATTGTGTTACAAAGATATGAAAGTAATATCCTGCTGAGGACAGCAAAATAAAAAACCACCGCAATTGAGTTATGTGTTGGTAAATTCCCTATAAAAATTCTGCTAGATATGGAGTCTGTATGGTTTAGCTGTAATCAAAATTGATAGTAGCTAGCCAAAGTTATGAATAAATTAAAGAAGATGATGGGTTTGAAAGACTTTGAAAGAATTGCAAATATTGTTAGATGAGCATAATATCTGCGCTTTTTGGATATATGCTCAGCTGATAATGTGGAACATTTACAAGATTTTCTTTGTATATTGGTGTGTTTTTACTTTTTCATTGGCGTTAAATTTACTCTTAGTTTCTTCAGATGCTTTAGTTTCAGTACTCAGTCTTAGTTCCTGTAACACCCTGGGAATTCAGATGCACTTCTGGCTACTTTGCAGTATGCCAAAGAGGTCCCTCCTTCCCATCACTTACTCCTTCTCCCAGCCTCTATGATGCCAGCAAATTGCCTCGTGTGACTCCTGTCAACAATGCTTTATCCTTTGGGTTCTCTGGAGGATGATGTACTCTCAAAAGACATGGTGAAGAACTGAAGTGAAGAACTTAAATAAAGAACACCCTTAATTTACAGCCAGCAGGATAAGATTGGAATCCAGTTTTTTCTCCTTGCATCTTGCTGACTTGCTTTACATTTACATTTCTGCTGACAACCATCAGCACGTTAGCTTTTATAGCTCCTTCTACTGGAATCGAGATGACGTTTCTCAATTTTTCACCATATTTATTTTTGAAGTACTTGAGAAAATCTTATACCGTATTTATTGCCTTTTTTGTAGGTGAAACTGTAGGACAAGGTTTGTTTGAAAAGTCATACCTCTTTATCATTTTTTTAAAAGTTGATTGCTCTAATAGTAATTTTGGGGTGATAGTCATATTGCCAAGAATAATTCCAGGCCTTTCTGGCATACCATAGTGTCTTTTTAGAACTGTAAAAAAATTTTTATTGATCTGTATTATGGAAGGTCAATTTAATAAGCTCAATTTAGCAGAAGCTGTAATAGAATCATAGAATCATTTAGACTGGAAAAGACCTTTAAGATCATCAAGTCCAAACATTAAGCTAACACTGCCAAGGCCACCACGAAACCATGTCATAAGCACCATGCCTACACACCTTTTAAATACCTCCAGAGATGGTCACTCAACCAATATCCTGGGCAGCCTGTTCCAGTGCTTGACAACCCTTTCGGTAAAGAAATTTTTCCTAATATCCAATGTAAACCTTCCCTGGTACAACTTGAGGCCATTTCCTCTTGTTGTTGCTTGTTACTTGGGACAAGAGACCAACACCCACCTCGCTAGAGCCTCCTTTCAGGT
>JAVJGG010000029.1:49546171-49566598 GCA_035590195.1 Aviceda cuculoides | reverse complement strand
TCCCCAAGCCTGTAGCGCTGCGTGGGGTTGTTGTGACCCAAGTGCAGGACCCGGCACTTGGCCTTGTTGAATCTCATGCAATTGGCCTCAGCCCATGGATCCAGCCTGTCCAGATCCCTCTGCAGAGCCTTCCTACCCTCTAGCAGATCAACACTCCTGCCCAACTTGGTGTCAACTGCAGACTTACTGAGGGTGCACTCATGAAGCTTGCTGTGGGTTGAGAATGACTTTGTTAGTATATATTTTCATCATTATATGTATTTATATTCATGCATAAATGTATATGTATCATGTATATAAAAATATTACACTACTGAGTAAACCAATCCTAATAGAAATGCCTATAAAGTAAGAAAATTGAGGGAAGAAAATGACAAATTTGTAAATAAAATTGGGAAAGACTTCATATAGAAAAATATCAGTAATTTCTACGAGAACCAGAAATTTTTGAAGCTGCATGCCAGTGCACCAGGCATTACAGGTTGCTTTCTTGATGAGTACTTCCTAATATGATAAAATAATTGTGCAATACTGTAATGCTCAAAATCATGTTTATGGGTAAAGAGGGAACACGCTTTATGTATAAAGCCAAGAATTTACTGTCTGTATCTTAATGATTCCTGTATTAGACTGTTATTAGTCCAGATGCGATTATTACAGAAGAAAGAAAAAGAGAGGGAAAAATACTCTATACAGAAGAAGAATCACTATTAATAATACACTTATATTGCTATACACACACTTCCTATTTTCTACTTGTTTCCCTGGTGTTGTGCCTGCCTTCCCAGTGCTCCTCTGGGTCCTAAGGTTGGCCTTTTCAGTCTAGTGGTACAGTCAATTGTCAGCATGTAGAGACCTTCACTGAGAGTAATATGATGTTGATGGTGTTTTGTTTTGTGGGGTTTTTTTTTCCCCACTAGAAAACACTCGAAGCCTTTTTTGTCTGCTACCCCATTTTTATGCCTTGTTCTTTCTTCACTCAAGCTCCACATTGCATCCAAATTTAATATATGTGGTGCTTTTTTGTATATTAGATTGTATTTTTCTTTGTTACCCCTGAAAGTTCTTTTTGCCCAGCTTCATGTCTGCATTTCTTTGACTGTTAGTGAATTGTTTATAGCTGTAAGGCCTCCAGTGCTAAGCATATGCCTCATCTGTTACCATCCCACGCTAGTACTACTCTTTGCTGCATCCTGTGTCTCCACTTTGCAGTGCCTCTGCTATCATATCAGACCTGTGTTTCTGTACACAGTGTCACTGTGTTAGTCATAAATATCTCATTCTACCTGGAACAACCACTTTCCATTACTATCTATATAAATGCTGCTGCAGTAAGTCAAACCAAATTTGCAGGCAGGTCAGATCAAGTTCAGAGCAAGCACAGAATCATAGAATGGTTTGGGTTGGAAGGGACCTAAAGGTCATCTAGTCCAACCCCCCTGCCATGGGCAGGGACATCTTTCACTAGATCAGGTTGCTCAAAGCCCCATCCAACCTGACCTTGAACACTTCCAATGATGGGGCATCCACAGCTGCTCTTGGCAACTGGTTGTAGTGTCTCACCACCCTCACCGTAAAAAATTTCTTCCTATGTCCAACCTAAACCTATGCTTTTTTGGTTTAAAACTGTTGCCCCTTGTCGTGTCACTACAGTCTCTCCCTCTTTCTTATAAGCCCCGTTTAGGTACTGAAAGGCCACAATAAGGTCTCCCTGGAGCCTTCTCTTTTCTAGGCTGAAGAACCCCAGCTCTCAGTCTTTCTCCAAAGCAGAGGTGTTCATCCCTCTGAACACTTTCATGGCCTCCTCTGTATCTGCTCTAACAGATCCATGTTTTTCTTGTGCTGAGGACACCCAGAGCTGGATGTAGTACTCCAGGTGGGGTCTCACAAGAGTAGAGTAGAGGGGGAGAATCACCTCCCTTGACCTGCTGGCCACGATTTTTTTGGTACAGCCCAGGATACAATTGGGTTTCATGGCTGAAAGCGCACATTGCCAGCTCCTACCTAATTTTCCTTCTACCAATATCCCCATGGCAAGCCTCAGTCCTAAGGTCTTGCAAGTTCAGAACAAAGCTGTTGGCTGTATAGTACTTAAGAATTGAGATGGTTTTTAATTTAAGAAGCTGTATTACAGAAAAGGATGTGTAAGCTGATTAGCTTGGGCATGGGTTTCAGATGTACATTGAGACAGTCATTGAAAGTACCATTTGTTTGAGTTGTTAGTATGCAATTCCTTGATACTTTTGTCTAAGTATAGGGGGAGACAAGAAATTCCTTCTTTCCTGTCACTCCAAATGCCCAAACTTCAGAGTGCTGCAATGATAGTGATACATGACAGTAAATTTTTAAATTATTAAAAAATAAGTGTTTTAAGTACTTGTTGTAATAGGTGCATTCTGAAAGACTAAAATCTGCTCTTGTTTGTGGCAGCTGCTTATCTTGTGCTAAGGAATGACAGGATAGGATAGCAAGGAAGGACAGCAGAAATACCTGCCCAAAGAAGTTACTGAACCTGGGTTTACCAACGGATTTATCGGTCATTAATCTCAGTAGCTTTTGCCCTTGTATCCTTGATCCCTTCTGACCACTTTGCATTAGCATGAAAAATACAGTCAGAAATTGAACCTCTGCCCATCTGTCTTGTTCTGCAATTCTCATTTCTCATTCATGTTCTAAAGGGTTCACTTATATTCACTATTTCACCTTTCACACAGTGAATTTCCTACAGGATCCACTCCTATGAGTTTTATGCCCTCTGCTGTCCACTAGAACTGCATTCTCCCAAGATATGTATATACGTATATATATGTATAGAATACTGCTCAATTCTGCTTTATCAATGATGTGTTGTTGTAGAACTGTGCACATCTGCTATTCCAGTAATTGACTGGTTTGACACATTTGTTACTTTAAAATTAAATGCTTGTTACTAATTTAAATAAATTCTCATGTTTCTGATGCTTTAGATACCCCATGCATTTTCTCTAGCATGTATAACGTAGTATAATTTTTGTTTCATCTCTAAGTTATTTTTACAATATATTGCTCTACTAAGTATATCTTACCTCATATTTCAGATGCTGTTTATGATCCCTTAAGAAAACAGTTTCTGGGTGAACAGCTGCACAAAACAGTTAGTGCTGCTTATCTGTCATTAACGGTGTTTCTGTCTTCATTCCGCATATATCATATGTTGGTGGAGTTTAGGAATGCCTAGCAATGTAAGATAGTGTATCCTCACTTGTGAGTACAAAGGTTTCATCTCTTCTGAGGTTTCTTCCACCAGTTGACTTTATTTTCACTTTTGTAATTTTTACAGGCCGAGCAGGGTGCAGCATGGACTTCAGCATCTTGCAGAGGACTCTCACCCTGGTTTCTCCTATGTAGCGCTCAACTTCTTATTCACCTCAATTTTATTTTTCTTTTTACATTCAGCTCCTGACACTCTTTGTTACTCAACCCTAGTATTCAATCATGTGGTAGATCAGATATCGCTTTTTTAAAGTTTGCTCATTCTAATGACCTGCTCTTGCTTTTTTTCTCTCTTCCCTCTCTTACATTTTTTTTTTCAGAAATTTTTAACAAGCTTTCACAGTTAGGAATACATATTTTATATTGTTTGAAATCTGACTTGTCTTATGCATAAAATATTAACATTTGTCCTCAATGGTTATAAAAAATGACCCTGGCTAAAATGAGAATTGAAAATGATATCAACTATCCTCAAGATTGCAGAGCAGTATTTTCTGAGTCTTAAGAATAGAACCGTTAATAGAAGAATAAAGAATAGTTAATAGAATATATTGAACAGGCTTTTAACATTTTTATCATAATATTTTGTTTGTCTGTGTGTCACATTTTGTAGGTCTGCTCAAACACTTCAGCCTTCTTCAGGGGATGAAATCTCCACTAATGTGTCTGTCCAGCTTTACAATGGAGAGACTCAACAGCTTATCATTAAGTTAGAAAACATTGGAACAGAACCGCTGGAGAAACTAGAGGTCACAGCGAAAACAGTCAACACTAAGGGTGTGTATGCTGATTTATATTAAGAAATAATAACGATCACTTTTTCTCTGATGAAAGGGGGACTAGTTGTGTTATACTTCTTTTAGGGCAGTTTAGAATAAGTGTCATAATCCCTGTTACGGAACTGGAATCATTGTTTGGTTTTATTGTAGGAATATAGATATAAAAGAGAATGTGAGAAAATGTAGGAAAAAAATGAAAGAAATTGTAGAACCATCTGTGTGTCAAAGGGTCACCTGCTTTTTGGAAATCTAGATTTCACATTAATGTTACTTGGAAAAAAAAATCCTGAGGAAATTACTAGTAAAAAGCAAGAATCTTGTGTCTAAATTATTTTCTCCTTATGTCTAAATACACTCATTAGTTAATTAAATAAATTGCCATTAGCAGTAATGCAGTCCTACTTGAGAGAGTGGAAAGAAATAAGCCTAATTCTGTCTCACTAGGTGAGACAGAAGAAAAAAAAAGGGATAAAAGACTTTAAAAAACAAGGCAATAAATAAAATAAGCTATTTTGTGTTGAAGAAGAGTTGAAGTCATGGAAGAAATACAGTACACCTCCTGCTTCCACTTATTTCTCTTAAAATAGTCTGTACATGTTAGTATTAAAAATTAGTCTGACAGGTGAATCTTGCCTTTGTTTTGTGATATGTTTATTGTTTTTGGTTTGTCCTCTGAGGCATAATTATGAAAAAGATATTAACAGAAGAACTGCAGTTGACAAGCTAGATAGTCTTTACTTACAATAGAAATACCTTATTTTATTGCAGGTTTTATTCTGTCAGTGCCAGAGTATTAAAATGCAATGTGATACCTGGTGATTTTTGTTCATTTCTGTATTCGAGCTCTTGATTTTTTTAACAGAGTATCCTCTTCTCTGCAGCCTGAGAGAATAGGAGTTGCCAATCATCTAAGAATAGATTTTTTTTTTTTTGTCTGAGACTTGTTACCAAGAATAATTTTAGAAGCTGAAAAGTATGATGACTTACTGTTCTTATTTCAGTAATCCCAATGTGCTCCTACTGTGCTAGGTGCTGTATGTATGTAATGGAAAGACCAAATACAGCATGCATATTAAATGGTGAAGTCTATGTAATGAAATGTATTAAATGGTGGAATATATGGGCCTCTGAATCAGATGTTAACCAGACTCTTAGTACCTGACATTATGCAGTTAATCGGTTCAGAATTTTGAAAAAGAGACTCTTGTCAACTTTAAAACCATCATCTCTCAGTTACAACTTTAGTTAAAAAAAATGGGTGAAAAAGGAAAAAAGTTGTTATACTCAGCTATGAGGTCAGTAAAACTTTAATTTTACTTCATCCTTCATTTTCTTTCTATATAGAAAATGTTTACAATGAAGCCTTTTTGTGTATTTGACAGTCTCTTAGATGTTACTAAGCATGATAATAATTGTATTTATCAGAAAAAGGAAAATTTCTTATGAGTAAGTTATAAGTACGCATACTCAAAAAAAATGCAACACTTAAATTGCCATTTTGGAAAAATAGAAATGAGGACGAGTTTTGAGATGAGAACATGAGAACATGATGAGAACATGAGAACAAATGATATTTGTTCTGAGAGTGTGAGAACCATGCCATCAGAATCATAGAATCGTAGAAGTCTACGTGGGCAGGGGCCTCTGGAAACCATCTTAAACAACCTTCTTTTGAAAGCAAAAGTTTAGATTAGGTTATCCAAAGTACTGTCAAGGAGAATCTTCAGTTTCTTGCATGGTCTCACAGAAGTGAAATGCACCCCTGTATTTGGAACTGTGTGCTTGAGAAGAACCACGTTATTGGAGGAAAATACATATGTAAATAACTGACTTTTTACATGACTCTGTGCTGTGGGTACAATGTAAAGTGCTGAAAAACGCTATCCATGGCAAAAGAGCTCATGGTCCACATCGAGCATGTAATAATTATGTTATTTCAAATGTGATTACATGTAGGTCTTGCAAAGGATGGACCTTTGCCTTTTTTAATGGATTCTCTTCCATTTTAGTTATTATCATAAATTGATACAAATGCATAAGGATTAAATCACAGTACAGTGCAACACATGACATGGGATTCTGGTGATCAACAGGGAACTAAAGATTTGCAATGTCAGGAGCTCAGTTTGGTCAGTGAATGCTACTTGCATGGAAATAATGTGGATATGACATTAAATCATCTCTAATAGCGACACAGACTCTTGACTTGATATTATATATCAAGTTTACAGCATATGCAGAAGCTCGTGAACTGTCTGTAGTGCATTAAGAAGTTGTCTCTTGGATATTCTTTACTACTCCTCAGCTGGAATGTGCCTGTGATTTAAACTGCTCAAGGTTGCCTTGAAAGCTGTTAGGCGTCTTCATCTGCCGTGACCACAGCTTGCATGTCAGCTTGGGAGCCCATGAGAAGTTGTTGTGCATTTCAGCCAAATACAAAGAGCTTTCAATCATCCTTCGTTTCACCTGATTTGCTTTGGTTCTTTTAGTCTTGGCAGTTGCTCGTAAATCTTTTGCAGCTGCTGCATGCCTGCCTGTCTGACTTCCAATTCCTTACCTTCTGTTTCTGGGGCCACAACTTTTAGCACAAAGATGAATGCTGTGAATAGCAAACATTCTTTTTTTTTTTTTTTTTTTTTTTAAATTGCTGGATGGGATTAGCTGTTGTGGTGTAGTGGCCTGACCCCTCCCTCCTTAGCTATAGCCAGTTGCTTTTCTGGAGGAAGCCCACTTCTCTTGCATTGTTTTCAATGGTGTCTTGTTAATGAGAACCTCTGAAGATCAGTCTTGCAAACTTGCCTTCCCTTGCTTCCTCTCTTCTATTTCTTTCAAGGTGCAGCTCTTTAGCTTTTCCACTCTGGCCATCAGATAAATGAGCAGAAATTGCAGCTCACCCTGTGCAGTTCGTAAAGGACATCACAGGGTTTTCAAGTCCTTCAGCAGGCATGCGTTATGGAACCGATCCTGAGGCAAATCAGCAAAAGGGACTTGTCATGCTGCCACAGTAAACATGTCTGTCATGTCTTTTAACGTCTGATTGTACCACTCTGTATACCAGGCTGTGGTGTCCGTAGGTTGGACATGTCAAGGTCAACTCTGTGTCACCTCGTATCGTCCCTCACCGGGTCAGATGGTGTAATACTTTTTTTAGAATGATGACACGCAAAGGGGGATGCATTTCCATCCTTTGTCTCCAGTCAGGTCTTGTCAGAGGCTTCTTATGTATCACTTAGGAGTGCACTCTAAAACCTTTGATAACCCAACTATCTGATCCACTCAGGGGCAAATATAACACCTGATGTTTTCAAACTTGAAGCACTGACAAGAGTGTGCCAGGCATTCTCACCAGCCTCACAAATTATTAGGCTCTAGTAGTGAGCACCAGCTGCACACACTGAATGAACTTGGATAATGAAGCAAAACCTTAACTGATCTTTCTCAGAAATGGTTGACCTCTGGAGTTTAAACATAGAGAAATAAATTCACCTGTCTATCTGTATTTTTCCCATGGTCTTTGAACACATCTGCTTACTCTCTCAGCTGTTTAGCTGTGCCAGACCAGAGATGAAGAATCTACTCTGAGGTCCAGGTAACCATTTTAAGAACTGTGAATATACTGGAATAGACCTGTTTACCTTTTTTTGCCTAACAAAACTGTAAAGTCTTTCAAATTGGACTCAGGTTGTGTTCCATAGAGAGTTATGAATACAGGCATGCTTTTCTCCAGTTAGTCCAAATGTCCTTGTGAAGGTAGGTCAACAAAGAGTGTTGGTAATCCAGCCCCAGTCTAGCTGCCATGGTTTTACTATGCGGGTTTCTCAGCTCAAGTCTCTTCCTCTCTGCCCACACTGGCTGACCATGATCATGATTTTGTACAACTCTTCCCGACTCTTTTTTCTGCTCATACTATAAATGTCAAATGGTTCATGATTTTAGAGCTTTTTTTTCCCTCCTTTTAGGGATACTTGCTAATTGCCTAGAGGAAACTCTGCTACATACATTTACATTATAAAGACCATACCAAGTCCTGCAAGTTCATTTCTATCTACTAGGTCTGAATTAAAAATATTCTTGATTGTCTCCTCAATTTGAAAGAGGCTGTTTGTCCCCAGTCTCAAAGGAAAAGTAATAATAATACTGGTACACTGTCTATGAGATGATGAACTATTAGTGCTTTTAACGCTGTAATTCTAGTGTGCACACCCCACAGTTCCTCCTTTTATAAAAAGGCGGTGGATACTCTGCAGTGCTAAATACACAACTTTCATTTTTACTAGAGTTTTGTGCAGTTGGAGAAATTTAAGATCTACGAATGCCAATGCCTATGCATTTAGAACTGATAGTTATTTTGAGGTCCTATATATTCTGATAGGAATATATACTTCAGCTGGTGAGGCATGAAGAATCAAACGTGCAGATTACCATAGAAATCTGAAGAGCCTTGTTACCTTGAAGCCCATCGGATTTCTGTCTTCAGGTGTCTGATCATACTTGCATTTAGTGTACCTTTGTGCATGTTGAATTCAGAGATGCGGAGTACTTGGGTCTCATCCTTCTGTGCTAGTTGGAAACTGCTCTTGCATTTATATTTCCTTTCAACTACTCAGCTTGAGAAGCAGCAGTTGTTTTGCTTATATTCTACCCAGACTTCACCTTTCAGCTGTAGTCCGTTACCTTTTTCTTTCTACTTTGTTTCTTTTTGTCCTTGTCTTTAAACTCTTTCTCCCAGTTTTCCAAGAGTTTTAATTAAATTGTAGTGTTGCTAGTGTCTCACTGGACCTCCAGGCTAAACTGCATCTTTTTATCCCCCTGTTTTTTTTTTTTTTTTTTTTATATCTGTGTGTGTCAGGAATTCACAACTGTGCTCAGAACACTATTCCATGTATATACAATTTCTCTGATGCTTTAAGTTCAGTTTGCAGTTTTGAGGCTGTCTGGAGATCACAATGCTACGGTTAACAGAGGATTCAGTCCCATCCTGTCCTATTCTCCCACAGAAAGACAAAGCCATAAGAATTTAAGAAATGTCCTCCTAGAGCTGATGGTCCATCTAGCTCAGTAGTCGCAGGACATTAGGGGATGCTGCTCAGGGACAGCATGCGAGTCTTGCCACTGTTGTGGTCTTTTTGTTGTGCTTGCTCAGCATCCGTAGTTGCTGTACATACATACTCCTTTTTAAGTAGCCCTTTGTGGACTTCCCCATGAATTCGCCTATCCCCTTCTGAGGCTGCTGGTACTGCTTGCCTCTGCAGCCTGCTGTAGCAACAGATTCCAGAATTTCACTACCAGATGGGTAGAGAAGTGTCGTATCTGTTTCAATCTGATAGTTTGATCAAGTGTTCCCAGTTCTTATGCCAGGGAATTTAGTGAGCAACAGTTCTGCATTTGCTTTATCTGCCATCTTTGTAATTTTTGTAATCTGCAGTCATCTTCCCCTGCTCAGCCATTCAGACTGAAGGGTCTCAGCTCACGTGGCAGCTGCTCCACCCCGCCATCATTTTAGTTACCCTTCTCTGGACTGTCTGTAGCTTTAGTACGTCGTCCTTGCAGTATGGAGATCAAATCTGCAAGCAGCATCTAGGATGTAAGCGCACCAACGTTTTATATAGCGGCAAAATGCCCCCCCTTTGACTCACTTTCAATATCCTTCCTAATGATGACCTGTGATTTTTTTGGTGTTTTTTTTTTTTTTTTTCCCCTGTTGCTGCTAACTAAGCTGATGATTCCACAGTGATTCCTTGAGTCAATGGTGACTATAGGGTTTCTTTGTGGAGTTGTATTTGCCACTTCCAAGTTCAACATACCAGGCATAGCTCGTATTTTTTTTTTTCTCCTAGTTGCATTATTTTACCTTTATATATATTGAAGTCAATTTTTTTGCCTACTCACTTGGTTTCATGAGGTCCTTTTGAGTTTCTTGCCTTTGATGTTACTACTTCCCTGAATGATTTTGAAATCTAGTCAAGATAAACTCTCTGGAAATGAATCTGATCAAGTGGTAGATGTAATTTGCAGAACAATTTAATGCTGATAGCTTTAAACATTGTTATTGAAAGAAATGTCTTTGTCTACACTGTTATTCTATAAAGCATTTTATGAAGAGAAAAAAAGAAATTAAAAACTTGGTAGCCCTTAAATCTACATGTTTGGAATCTATGCAATTGAGATATTGATGTTCAAATATAGCAAATACTAAATACACAATGCTAGTCTAACTTGAATTTGTTCCTATTTAAGTAATTCTTAAATTTATCATTTTATGGTTTTGTTTGTTCACTGGTTATCTTAAGAGCAAATAATTTTGAGAAGAATGGTAGCAGTCCTAATAGGTGTTGTTCTATACAATAGCATGAATTTGTGATGGTGGAAAGGTACAAACAGATTATAGTTTCTAATAATTGTTTTAAGAGTCATGTAAAGTTAAATACTCAAACAAAGAGTTAAATTATTTCAGTAAAGAATGTTATAGATGTGCTTACATTAAAATAAACCATAGAAAAAAGCTAGATTTACCTGGGAACTTAATAATGAAAAGAATTGAGGAGTTCGGGTTCTTGTGATCTCAAAAGACTTTCTTTTCTATCGAGTTTCTGTGCGAAATACCTGTGTAGATTTTTTTTTTTTTTTTTTTTTTTTTTTTTTGGCAGACCTTAAAATCTGTTACAAGTTGGGGTAGCCCAAAGATAGATTGTAGCTAAGCTGTTACATGATACTTGTTAGATTTTAATTATTTAGTATCCAGTAAAAGGATAAAATAAGTTACTAATTTAAACTCTGGACTAACAGTTGCTTGTAACTTCAGTTCTTTGCTAAACACAAATTCTGGGCTCTGGAAACAACTGAATGCAGGCGTGCCCCAAATAAGGCTCTTTCACACTGAACTGAAAAGGTTGAAGACCCGTGCCACGGTATGATTCACTGTAATAATGGTTACTGAACAAGGTGAAGAAAACATTATTAAACTATAAACCAATGTCAGATAAATATAAACTAGATTTTTCTCTACAGCTTAACTTCTAGCTTGAGCGTTTAGACCTTGTCTTGTGATTACAGGTGTTGGAGAGTAGCTACAAGGGTTACTCGCACTTGGAAAGTTTTTTCACTCATGATATCTTAAAATAAATCTCATATTTAATGAAAATACATTTTGGAAACAAATTGGTCATTAAACTGAAGGTACACTCAAGTGCTTGGGATGTGTCATACTTTTCTTACACTGAGGAAAAACATCCCTTTTGCATATTAAGTTTTTACTTATCAGGAAAAGGGTATAGAGATTGCTGTACTTGTTAAGCTACTTCTTTTCTTGAAAATAGAAGAAAATCAGAACAGTAATATAGTTACAGCTAAATGATTAGAAGAGGTGGAGGTGACTTTAAGGAAACAATTATTAGGAGGATTTTTTATTTCTACCTCATCTTTATTCTTATAAAGAAGTCTATAATATTGGTTTGATGTGAAAAGACAAAAGATAACAGTTGATGGTCTGTGAGAAAAATATATCTGAGGCAAAGCAGTTATTGTTTAGGTAGAAGTTAATGGAAAAATATTAACTTTTTTTTTTCTTCCCTAGATGCATTTTTTTCCGTGCAAATCAACAAAGTTTGGACTGGAATTCGAACTACTTTTTTTGAAAGTTCCTTAATTCTAGATTGTAGTTGTTGAAGCAGTCTTCCCACCCCGTTTTCTCACACATGGGTCTTAGATGATGGTTTTGGAAAGGCTCTGAAATGCCAATACACTACCTTGCTCTTAAATACAGTAGCCTGGTACAAAGTAGAGATGAACTGTATGACTTTCAGTGGTCCCCGTGTTATGCAAAGTAGTGCCGAGATGGTATTTAAATGGTCCTTTAGAAGACTTCTTCCGTGTACTTTGGAGATAGTATGCATTGCTACAGTAAAATTAATATATTTTTAGGATTCTCCCAGTCAAACCTTCATGTTTATTTTATGTATTAATAGACTTTTCTGCAGTGTTTAGTATTGTATGGTCTTGCAAATATTAATGAATTTATGAATGTGGGGGGTTGACCCTGGCCAGAACCAAAGCCCCCAGACAGCTGCTTGCTCACTCCCCCCATCTTCTCCCCCAGTGGGGTGGGGAAGAGAATTAGAAGGGCAAAAGTGTGAAAACTTGTAAGTAGAGATAAAGGCTGTTTAATAAGCAAAGGAAAGAGGAAGAAAAAAACAAACCAAAATTACATTTTATGGCATGGAATATCCCTTTGGTCAGTCTGTCTCAGCTGTCCTGGTTGCGTTGCCTTCTAGCTTCTTGCCCACTGCTGGCGTACTCGCTGGCAGGGCGGAGTGGGAAAAGAGAAACCCTTGATGCTCTGCAAGTACTGCGCAGCAATAGCCAAAAAACTGATGTGTTCTCAACACTGTTTTAGTCACAAGTCCAAACCACAGCACCGTGTAGGCATGCATAAAGAAAATTATCTCCATCCTCTACAATGGATTAGAAGTGTAACACTGGCAGATTGATTCCACCTCCCAGATCATTCATGAAGTGTGTAAAAGAAATCAGACATTAGCAGATATTTCTTGTGTTTATTTAGTAACTGAAATAAGATTAATTCAGGAAGAAGTCACTGTTATTGTACCATTCTAGTATGTAACGACCTTTTCTGTCATTCTAAAAAAAATTATTTGCTTTTGCATAAAGTTCATAGAATATCACTTTTTAGATTGCTTCTGCTGAAGGTACTTAAATGTCCATGACTTTTGGTTTTGGCATACTTCAGAGCTTGAAATAACAGATAACTAACTCGCTGTTCTTCCTGAAGTGGACTTAACCCTCTGCTCTTCTTCACTTCAAGATGGATCTTTCAATGTTACTGGAGTAATAAGGAGACTGAATAACTGGATAAAGTATCTCAATGTATTGATGAACAGTAAATATTGGGTTCTTTTCTCATATTACCTTCTGGCACTTTAGGCTTAGGGCAGAGGAGCTAATAATTACAGATACCATATCTTATATGGACCAATGATAAATAATTTCTCAAATTCCTTTTAACATGAACAAATCCTGTGTGGCAGCATCCTTAATATTTGGGTCTTGTGTACTTTATGCTTCTTAGTTTTCAGAAAGTACTTTATTTTAATAAAAAAATGAAAGCCAGTAGTCTTCCTAGCCTTCTCCATTGTGTTTCAGTATTGCAACTGATTTATTTTGGTGTAATATTTTGATTAAATGTTTTGTGCATTCATATGCCATTTCCTGAGTTGGAGTCTGTATGATTCCAAACTATATGAACTTTTAGGTCCCCTTCAGGCTGTATTCTTAAGTGTTCAAATGTATATTTAATGCTGTCTATTGTGCTAGATTTTTCTTCTGGTAGTGTTCTTCTTAACTTAGTATCACATTTTGAGGTTTGTGATCTACATGCTTCCAGGTCAACGTCAGTAGCATCTCTAATGTCTTTCTAGAGTTACATTCATTTTTAATGCCTTAATTCTGAATATTTTAGAATATAAACAGAAAATGTCAGATCAGTTAATACTCTGTGCAACAGATATAAACTTAAACTTCCTTAACATAGTGGTTATGTTTATGAATTTTTTCCTTATTTTAATACAGAGAAGCTGTATGGGGACTTCTTGAGTTGGAAGCTAGAAGATACCCTCTCCCAGTTTCCTTTAAAACCTGGCAAGATTGCAACATTTACTGTAAACATTAAAGTGAAGCTGGACTTTTCATGCCAAGAAAATCTTCTGCAAGATCTCAGTGATGGTGAGTTTTTAATTTCTCCTTGCTTAGGAGGGTTGTACGTGCTTCTGAGAAAGACCCAATATAAGACCCCATAACACAATTGCTATGCCATTCATTTTAAAATAGTGTGTGATGTGGCTGTGTATTTTCATATTTGTGTCTTTTAAAGTAAAGACAACTGTTCAGTGAGCTGTATGGATTGGAGACTGAATTTTTGTGATGGCTGTGGGCATGGTAGTCTGACCAAACTTCCCCATCATGAGACCTTGTCTTGCTATCTTTTAAAATGCTTCTTGACAGAGAGTTTTTTTGATGTGTGTCTTTGTATCCTTATCTTATGAAGATAAAGAAAAAGTTTGCAAACATCAGTGGGTTTTAGAGAGAAATAACGTTAAGTTGGTCATTTAGTTATCCAGACTGTAGGATTCTTAATCATGGCTGACTGCAGTTTTGCCAGAAGTGACATACTGCAATGTTAGGGCATAATCCCTCTAATATTGTACTGTAGAGAAAGTTTCATGTGCTTAAATTCATAGTTTCTTTTGAATAAAAAAACTCCAATGTTTGCTTGTATTAGAATTATCTGGAATTACAAGTACCAGATACTTGTAATAAGGATTTCCTTTTTATAATAAACACACAATCTCACTGGAGTAATTGCTATACTCTGTATTTTTTCAATTGCCTGTTGTATTTACACTGATTGAATTAACTTGACAAAACAACGTATTCCCGTATTTAAGAAAAAAAAAAAAAGTATAATTATTATTTGGACTGTTTCCCAGGATCCAGTTGCAGGTATGCATTATCAGTATAATTAATCTTTTAAAAAAAACTCTAATATTTTCAGTATAGAAAAAATGGAACAGGATTATATGTATAGCTTGTTCAAGTTGAATAGAACTGAGCTCTGTGAGTTATCTTGCAAATGCATTTAGACAGAAATTATATTAATTGTTAGTAAAGATTAAAAGGCTTCTTTGCTTTTTAAACCTCCCTGGTGCAAAATACATATATTATAAAAGTATTTCAGGATTTAATTGCACAAAACCCGTAGTGTTGCTACACTAATGTTTACATTAGAACTTTTTGAAAAAGCTGATAGTGGAGGAAGACCACACCCTGATATTACTGTGAAAACACAGCTGCCAAGGAATTGAGCCTTTGAGAAATGCCCTTGATAGGAAATATAATTCCGTACAGCACAAATTTGTGCTACAATTTCACAGAACTGGGGGAGTGGAGGAGCAAATCCGATGCTACCTGTAGAATGATTTTACTGTTTCAGGAGCAGATGATACTGCATTACTTCCAGATCCCTGAACTCTTGGTCCTTGTGTACCCTGTAGATGACCTCTCTTTTCCATGGAAATTCCAATGGTTTATTGCTTGCTTATTTTATAAAAGCTTTTATTAGCTCATAGTACAACTATTCAATCTATTGTATTATGTGGAAGGACTATAGGCCAGTTGATTCAAAATTTAAATTGAACTTTAGAAACAGCTTTTATTTGTTGACAGGTTAACATTAATAGGAAAGAAATTAGTGGCGTGGAAATGAGAAGGAACTTGATCAATGTAATCAATATAAATTGAAAAATAATTATGAAAGTCAGTATTTTAAAAGCTTGAAGCCTGAGACTGATGGAAAACTACCAGACAAGACTCTTAACAAGCAGCAGCAATGAACTATGTAAACATTGTCTTGTGAGACAGTTATGTAAGCACATGGTAATCTTCTAACGGAACTTATCTTCAAGAACAGAATGCAAGGCCACTATGAGATAAAGAGGTATAGGATGCCTCAAGACTGCACAGCTGTCCCTGAAACCCATCCCATTTTTGTAACTTCCAAATTTACCCTGTCTCAAAAAAGCTTCAAAGGGATTCCGAAGCCGTAGTTACCCAGCAGTTTTTCAGATAAATTAAGATACAAACAAAATACTCTATAGGAGAAGAAAATAACAAACTTAATTCTCGGTATTGATATCGAACAGTTGTGGGAAAGTGGATTTTGGCTTCTGTTTTTTTACCTGTATCTAACTTTTATGGGACCACATGTGAACAAAATCTTGGAACAACCTTGTTATTTCTGCCTACAGCTTCTTTGAAAGGTTGTGTAACTGAAGCCTGGAAGCAATTCAACCTTTCCTTGTTCAGTGATGATAAAGGAGTAGGATCCATTAGTGTTTCTTTAGAACTTCAGTATCTTTGGGTGCTATCTACTGTGTGTACTTTGAAAGTATTATTAGAGATTCTAGGTACATTGACATTTTTACTTGCTACTGTAATTTTTCTATATTGCTTTTAACTTTACAAATATTGTGCTTTCTAAAGAAGCAGGTAAGATCCTGATGTGAAGAACAGTAAAGAGCTAGAAAAATCAATGGCAACTATGGCATGACTTTTAATCATATGGTAGCTATGGTACCTTTTTCTTTTGAAGACCAGATTTACAATGATGATCAAAATACTTTTGCCTTTTAAAAGTAATGCCCTTAGCTGGGCATCTGTTACTTTGATCTGTTTTCATTTGCTGCTGAAATTGTTTCCTTTTACGCTGTTTGTAATCAGGACATAGTACAGAAAGGATAAATCACTGATGTTTCTGATGATACACTTATCCAATTGGAAAGTAAACTAAGTTATCAATCAAAATTGCTGATCTAATTCTTGTGTGCTGATGGTATACTGTCTTGTAAAGAAAAATGTTAGATGTTCTTCTAGATTAAAGGAAGCAAAAACACATGAGTGGCTGTACAGGATCAGCTCAATGACCGTCTAGTCCAATATCCTGGCTGTGATAGTGGCTAAGAGCAGATGCCTGAGGCAGAATATAGGAAGAATCATGAACATACATGCTACTTTCCTTTCGGCTTTTGGGCTTCCAACTGTTGTTAGCTTAGGAACTTTGAGAGCCTGATATGGTTTCTCTGTTTTTTGGCATTGTTAGTCATCCTCAGTGGGTTTCTCATTCATAAAATTCTTCACGCTCTCCATCAGGACTGTACAACATGCTGTGGCAAGAAGAATTGCAGCTAAATTACTTTTAGCTGCTTTGCACTTACTGGTGTACTTCTGATATTACTTGGTTCTTGTATTGCAAGAAACAGGTAACAGTACGTCTTCTAAACATCTTGCATGATTTTATACATTTCCTCTTGTTATTGTCACAGTGGTCTCTTTCACAGACTGAAGATGTTTAACGGGCTTAGTTGTCCCTGTTATGGAAACAGTTCCGTACATTGATCAGCCTTGTTGCCCCTTTTGACCACTTTCAGCTCCATATGTTTGAAGTAGGCTGTACACACTGTTTGAAAGACGATCTATGTATTTCTGTAGTGATCTAGCAATTGTATTTTGTTTTATATTACTTTCCTTCTAATGATGCAATAATGCAAATCTGTCATTTGCTTTTTTGACTGTTGGTGAACATTGGGTTTGTAGATTCATGAATCTGTGAACCATAGCTCCAGGATCTTGCTCCTGAACAGTAATGGTATGCTGAGAACCTCTTATTTCACATAGAAGTTTAGGGGTAGTTTTTCCCATTTATTTATGCTGAATTTCATTTGACATTTCATTGCCCAGTCATTAATTTTTGTAAGGTCCTAGCTGTGATGTCAGGAACATGCCATTCTGTCTGTATTGTATTGCAGAAGAGTGCACATCCCATCAAAGCACGTCATTTAAGGTTCTTGTCACAATCTAGATTGCCTTGGTTTATTATCTTTGGAATTAATTACTTTGCAAACACTTTGAACAGCTGGACAGGCGTTCTAGAGACACTTCATTTATTAGGATTAAGATGAAGGGGCTTATGTCTTGAAGGCAGTTGACTAAGATGAAGGGGCTTATGTCTTGAAGGCAGTTGACCAAGATTCAGGGGTTCCCTGTAGGAGATCTGTTTGCTGCAAATGCTAAATGAAGTTTTGGGTCTCCTGTCCCTCAGCTGAGTGGTTCAGGGTTCCTTCTGCATATGTTCCTGGTTCTCGGGTCAGGAAACTCAATGTGTGTATTTAAGTTGATTCTAAGGTTGTTACACTAGGTAAGACAGGAGGAAGCACACTGTCTGCTTGGTACAGCCAGGCTAAAGGAGCTTAAGCAGTAAGGTCTCTGTCACCTGTTAAGGTGACATAAAGCAGTCAATGGGATGCTCACATTGTGAGCATGATGAATTCTCCTTCCCAGTCATTATAGTTTAATTTCTAAAATCCAGTATTTCCCTGATGCTAAATGGGAAAAGAACAATAGCTGCTCTTTCTGGATTGCATTATACATGGTAATTTGTTAGTGGGAAGCAGTCTTTTAAAAAAGGTTCTGTTACATGGGGATAATGTTTTGCTAAGTTAATGAATTAATCTACAATGAGTACTTCATTATGTTCGTTCATTTTGTGTATAGAGAACCTAACGACAGGTGCAAGAATATTTAAATTAATAAATTCATCAAAGGAACTAATTAATTACATGCGAAGAGAGAAGCAAAGCTATGCCTTAAGTCTCTCCTTCCCTTCTCTGGGGGAGAAAAGGTTGCAGAGAAATAATAATGTGTTTCTAAAAGCAGTCATCTTGAATATTTTTTAATATTGGTATGAAAGACCATTGCATGTTTCATACTCACTTGGTTGCTTTTCTGCTTAAATGGCTAGATTTTATCTTCTTAAAAATGTTCTTAAACTTACGTAGCATATAGACAATATATTTGTTAGAAAGATACCTGGTTTTGAATTTAAATGTAGTCTTGACAGGTCTTCTGAAAAACTAAGTAGCCTAGAGGACTCTATTAGGATAATTTTATTACTGATGATGATGATGGAAGTCATCTGAGCTATTTCAGTATGATTATTTACATGTTACTATGCTTGGTTGCCTTTATTACATTTAATCCTTCAGAATATTTTTTTGAAGTGGCTTCGTTTCTATGAAGTTTATTGTCTCTGCAGTTTGAAGATGTCAGTTTTCACTTTGATTGCACTGTTAATCTGAGTAAATGAGTTTGTGGGGATTTTTTTGGTTGGTTTTGTTTTTTTTTCCCCCTTAACTTCAAATGCCTCTGTGTCCTCCATAAATTTAGCACCATGTTACTTCAAAAATTTTCTTAATTTTTTGAGAACTTTTCTTACAGAGTTGTTCTTGAATTCCAGCTTTAGTGCTTACAGAAGATAAGGTGCCTTTTTCTCTTCCAACTGCCTTTTAATCTAGATAAATAATCTTGTCTTATAATTTGATTGATACAGTTTTTTTTTTTAATCAGTATATAAATGCCATAGGACCTTGGCCTATATCAGTTGTACCAGCTGCTAAACAAACATGTAATAAGAGGTATTTCAGGCCTCAAATCTTTAAAATGTAAATAGGTAAGACAGACATGAGGCAAATAACGACAAATCTATTACTGGCACGTACAGGCTAATTGACCTGCCATCCTGTTCTGCTATTTCGTTGCTGAGGCACTTTATCTTAGCATCTAATGTACTATGTATAAATAATCTCTAGTCTTTGATTGTAAATTTTTTCACACTTCATTGGCTCCCTTTTGTTGTATTCACCCTTATTCTAAATTTAACTTCCAATTCTAGTTTAGTTAGTTTACCAACCTCAGGAAGGAATCCTTACTTATAATGCATTTGCTATTGTTAATTATTGTTACCATCCTCCTCAAGTGTAGCGGAGTCTCAGAGGTGCTTAGTCTGCTACGTGTTGTCTCTGCCCTGCTCCTGGGAGCCAGAGAGTTGATGCATTCCTAGGAGCTTTGCCTGGAGTACTGCTACCTGTGGTCTCTTGTATAATAGTCTTAAGGATGTTTTTGAGAGAGTGAAGGAACTGCATCTTAATGCCCACCTGTAGTGTGAAGGGTGAAGTGGATTATATTGCCTGAAACTCTATCTACTTTTGTGTTATTCCCCTCTTTGTTGCGGCAGACAGCAAGTTTCCAGAATTCTGCCTGCTTTCAGCAGCATACAAGATCATTCTTTTTTTCTAGGGAAAAAAAAAGGCATATTCTGGTTTGGCAAGCATACTTTTTCCTGTCTTGAGTTGTTTTTTTCTCTTTTTTTCTGTGTGCTGAAAGTACTTTAAAACTGTTACAGTATTCTTAGGACAGGTTGCCTACCAAGAGGCTTTTTATTTTGAAATTTCTATCAGGCAATGGATTGATAAAATAAACAAATGGGTTGAGGGAGCATTTGGTGTTCATATTTTATGCTCAAGTTGTGTACTTTCCAAAAACTCTGACATGTCTCTTGGGTTATTAATTCATACCGTTACTCATGTAAGAAAGAAGTTATAGTGTTTTTATATTTTTTTAATATGTGGTGGTTAACCTTGACTAAGGGCCAAACACCCTATCCCCCCTCCCCAGCTGCTTGCTTGTTCCCCGTCTTAAACAGGACAGTGGGAGAAAATAGGTTGAGAAAGCTCACGGGCTGAGGTAAAGACAGGGAGATCACTTACCAGTCACTGTCATGGCAAAAACAGACTAGACTTGGGGAAATTAATTGCATTTACCTCCAATCAAAGTAGATTTGGCTAGTGAGAAACAAAACCAAGATTAAAACACCTTTCCCCCTCCTACTTCCCCATTCCCAGCTTCACCCCTTTGCTCCCGACTCCTCTCCCCCCGAGGGGCGGCGCAGGGGCCGGGGCCGGGGGCTGCGGCCAGTCCCTCCCAGCCCCTC
>JAVJGG010000029.1:49498723-49542149 GCA_035590195.1 Aviceda cuculoides | reverse complement strand
ATTTGTCCCCCTAGCACCCCTTATGGGGAAAAATTCCTTTAACAGAAAAAAACAGAAGAGGTTGTGAAACTCCAACAGTTTTTTTTTTTTTTTTTTGACTAGTAAGCCTCCTGAATCAGCATCTTCAAATCTGATGTTTACCATAGTGTATCTTTAAGGCTGAACTAAGGTGCATTTTAAAACTCGTTAGTGAAGGAAATTGGAAGGAAAGAAATATGGGGATATGCCCTTCGTTTTCTCATTTGGATACCTGTGAAGTTGAATTTTAATGAAGCAAAACCATTTTGTGCTCCATCTTGTTCTTCTGGTTTCCTCTTTCGAGGATTGTATCCTCAACAGGTGCAGATTCAAGGTAATACATGGAATTGGAATGTGATATTAGCAAATATAATTTGATAGGAGCAATTTCCAAAAAGGAATAATGTTTGGGTTTTGTGTAGTAATTTGGTGTTTCCCATAGGTTTAAATATATGTGTCCGCTGCCATATATGAGCTTTTGCTTGTATTTAATTGGTGTTTGTGGATTGCAGTTCCTCTGCACAGCATAAAGGAATTACATCCTGATCTTCTTTAGACTTTGGATGTAAATCTAAATAGTAAAAAATTATGACTCTAGTTCTAATGTATGTTAAAGCTTCATTATTTTAATTTTCTTGTTCCTCTGACTTTTTTTGATTCCACAGTAATTTTCACATGGTTTAATGGTTTGTGCTTACAATATTGTTTTGGTAGGTTGAGAAACCCAAATAGGCTGCAGTGTATTTATTTACCTTCAAGTTATACAAGATTGTCAGCAATAAAAGATACTACTAAGTAGTCATATTGTCTTTTATTGCTATAGTGTATGCCAGTACACAGACTGCTAGTAAATACCAAACTGAGGACATTCCTCTAAAGATATCCATTTCTGTTAAGCTTTTTGTTGACTATTACAATGTAAACCTTCATTTCCATTATGCCCTTGTTATACATGAGAAATGTTTTATATATTTTTACAGCAGTAGGTGGTACAAAACATGACTTCTCTATTTTCTATTCTTTTCCACAGTATATACATGAAAAAGGAATCCTCAGACCTCATACTGGAAGTTAATTTAAAGATATTAAAGCAGTTGATAGGGTCACTATCATGGAAAAGCAGAAACTTTTATCTGTGTTCTTTTCTAATATTGTAAATATTAAAAGTAATTTTGAATTATTAACTCTGACATCTCTGGTGTGATATTCCAAATGCAGTTATCTTCCTTTCCTGTGACCTTAACCGAGTTTTAGGTGTATTCCCATTCTGGTTGTTTTGGCTTCTAGAGAAAAATATAGCAAAATAATCTTTACCTTTTGTTTTGCCTTTTTGTATAAAATGTTAGTATTTCTTTTTGTGTGTTTTCTCTCCCTCTGATAATACACATACAGATTCATTGGAATTAAACGTAACATTAGGCAAGCAAAAGTAATTTTATTTATTCTGTTTCCAGATGGAATCAGTGTTAGTGGACTTCCGCTCTCCAGTCCTTTTCGGCAAGTTGTCAAGCCAAGAGTAGAGACTAAACCTATTAATCCACAAGAAAGCAGCAAAGTTGGTGACTTCAGTCACGTGAAGGTAAGTGACATCAAAATAAGTAAAAGGTGTGGTTTTCATTGTACTGTGTTATGGTTTGTTGTGTGATTAAAAAGTAGAGGTTTCTTTTTCTCATAAATATTTCTTTCTTTTTTTTTTTTTAAGAACAGCTTGATGATCTGTGTTTGGATTGTTATATTAGAACAACCAAACAAAAAAGTGAAATAAGATCAGGCTAACAATAGAAATTGTAAAGACTTGGTTATCAGTACAATATATTCAAGGAACTGTCAGTTCTTCACCTCATGTTGCTTTCTTAAGCTATATACTCTGCAAGAAGGTGCTTCTCTATGAATTTTTTGTTTTCTTATATTAAAATGTATGGAACGATTTCTATCTTCTGAACATTTTGGGATCAAAGGCTTATCTTCACATGTCCAGTAGTAAGCCTTTTAGAGGTGTTCATAAAAGTAATAAAACAGAATAGTTAAAAGAGCAAAAAAGAAAAGTAAAGAAAAGTAGCAGGATGAAAGACCAGTTGTGTAGGTAGAAGCTGCACTGAGAGAGTCTTCCCAGGAGTAAGCTACGGTTTGGTTTTTTGTTGAAGATCTTACCTGTTGAAGATGTAAACTTGTTTTGAGCAGTGAAATAAGAAAATCTTTGTACTGGCCAGATTTGTAGAACATATAATTTAAGATGAAGATAACAAAGATTGTAAAAAATGTACTGTAGCACTTCATTGGTTTCTTCCATAGCTTTGGTGAATGTTTTGCATGCCTTGTAGTATTTGATATATTTCCTACATGGATCTGTGTTCTGCATTAGTTCATTCAGAATTTAGAACGAGTGTTGTACAATGCAATATTTGGCTTAGCATGTCTTTAAGAAGGAAACATAGGCTTTGCTTTTCACAATAACTTGCTTTGCATGTGAATTTGCTTTCTTCCCAGTGAGATTATTTATAATCCGATTTGATCAATAAACAGGTGAAGCTATTAATTTTTAAGTATGTTTGGACCATTAGCACTGCTAATTCATCATCATTTGATTCTGCGGTACAAAAAGGATGATGACGGCATAGGAAAGATGATAAAAAATTAGTAAAGCTTTTCTTTGTATTTTATGACACAGCAAGATGTTTCCCAATTCCTCATAAATATAAATCAGCTTGATTGAGGAAACATTTTGATTTTTAAGTGAGTAAAATGTCCAGCATTAATTTTTAAGTTTAGAACTTTGTGTAGAATGTCCGACCTATAGACACTTCTGACTTATGCAAGCAAGAGGAATGTTCTTTTGAAATTGGACTAAAAATCCAGAAATGCAGAATTTCTTTGCACCAAATATATGAAAAAACCTTTTGGTGCACTTTTTGCTTGTCAGCCAGTTGTCCTGGTAACCAAGAAGTTGCAGGTTCACAATAATCTATGTGATGGTATTACAAGGATGTTGGAGAGCTGTAAAGCAAGAACTTCATTTTTAACGGTGTATAGTGAAACAGCCTGGTGAGAATGCACATGCTTGATTCTCTTGTTAGGTTTATGAAATTAATTTTGATTTAATTAATTGGTATTTTGTGATGGAAAGACCTTGCAGGTGATCAAAACTATGATCAATAGAGAATACACATTCCAATAGCATCAAGGGGTTCCTTGCTCAGTAAATTTATCTGTGTATTTAGCCTGATTTGTATGACTGCTGTACAGCTTCCATAGCATGCCTAAAATTAACAATTTACTGTGTTAACATCTATTCTAAAACAGGCTTAATCACCTTGCACTTTTGGTAATGTTTAGAAGAGATGATTTATAGAGGGGGAAAAATAAAAGTCAGGGTGTTAAAGTAGCCAAAAGGATAAAGCTCTGGAGGAAGTCTACAAAATTGTGTTTCTAATTACTTACATTATTATCATTCTGATTATGTATTTGCAGTCAACATCCATCATTGGAAAAATATGTCTTATATTTTCTCAGTATTTATAAGACTGGTCCATTGTAGATGAGGAGAGAGAAAACCACAGTAAGGTATCACCATCTGTAGAGTGAATTACTGCCATGGCTCATTCCAATTTAACAAATGACCATTTCTATAAATTCCATTTCTTTTTACCATGTTAATATACTCATAAATAATAATCTTATGCCAGTTTGTCCTGGTTAAACTGCTATAAACCAATAATTTGATCTACCTGGATTAAAAATGCTTATTGAAGTTCAGATGTGTTTAGAATATCTTAGAACTATTTTTCAATTTGCCAGACTATCCACATAATTAAGTGTCTATGTATGTAGACATAGATAGTTGGTACTGGGCAAATGACCAGAAGAAACTACCTGTCATAACTGAAGAGATTGAATTAGTCTATTTAGGTGACTACATTACATCTGATTGATAGTCTTTCTGTGATAAGGTATTATATTTAGCTTTTTCCCCTGCTGCCTACTTCTTCTGTTTAATACTGTCTGTTTATTTCTGTTTGTGACTTCTCTCTATGTTGACAGTGCTCTTTAGTACGTAGAAACGTGAGAACCACCCATCGCTTAAAATAAGAGCTAGATAAATTCCAAATAAATCATCAGGCAGTTATTGTAAATAATTGAGTCAATTAAGCATTTAAAGATACAATTAGAATCTGCTCTGGTCCAGTTTTCTCGGCTGGGTTCTGAGGAATTTGCTGTATTTTTGGTTTTGACTTGCTTGGGTTTAGCCTGGGTATCTCTCAGAGTACATAAATATATATGTTTGTTTTCAAATGCAAATGCTTTTGCTCAGTAAGAACATCGCTGTCTAATATGTAGCAAGCTGGGATATATACAGGAGAGATGATCCAGGGGTCTCTTTGAACCCAAGTCTCAAAATATTTGATATTTATGATTCTTTCTGAGTTCCCTAGAACCTCCTTAAAAGATACTTCAGTTTCTCTCTGTTGCTGCAGAATAATTCAGCGCTTGTGGGCTATTGCGTGTGCCCTGCACAGTGCCATTTGGGATGATTGCTTGATTATGTTTTAAGGTTTATCTTGTAATAGTCAAGCCAATTAAAATGGTTTGACAAGGACTAATGTAAGAAGCAAGTAGGAGTTTTTAAGTTAAGAAACAAGATTGATCTTAAACAATTTGTATGTGTGGTGAAAATGCTTTTCTGTTGTTTATTCATGATTTAGCAATAAGTGTCTGTTGTGAATGAGGAGTAGTAGTTATTTTTCAATCCTGTATGCTGTGCCTAAGCTAGTCTTCAAATAAAGCTGAATTTTTGAAAATGAAAATTAATGTAAATCAATGCTTCTCTTGTTGCTGATTCTGAAAGGTCCTTGTTCGGATATTTATAAGTCTTAATGCTTAAACCTTCCCTCCCGACTGTTTCCCTTACAATTTTTGTGCTTCAGTCTTGGATATTGCCAGTATTGCAGTTAAACTTCTCTGCAATCTATGTTTTCAATTTTGCTATAGGCTGTCTTCTAATAAACTAGTCACCAGCTTCTGGAAATGACTGTTATAATGATCTCATAAATTCAGTATAAAAATTGCTTTATGACCTCATCATAAGGCTTGTTTATACCCTCAAGCTGAATGGAATATCATGGTGTAATATTATCTTCAGATGTACTCTTTTCTACTATTCACTACCGAGTAGTTGTGGTAAGCATTGTCTAAAAGTCTTGGTCGTTCTAGGGTGTATCAGTATGGCAGAGTGAGTTAGCCCCAGCTTAGCTCTGCATTGCTGTGGTTATACTGGTATGTGAAATCTATTTTAAGGCTGAATCTGGTACTTTTTGAGTAACACTGCAGTGTGTTTAGATATTCAGCTATTCTATGTCTTAATGCAAAAGCTGCAGAGAGAAATTTGAACAAATATCATAATCTCTCAGCAAACAATGTGTTATTTTTAACCTAGGGAATTCCGTACTGGTTTTTGTGCTTGGAAGCTGAGGTTATTTGGCTTAGTCTGGTTGTTCTTAGTGATGGAAGAAACACACTCTTACTCTATGCCACACATTATGGACTTGAGTCTTAGAGATCCATCTGATCCAAACAAATTTGGTCCGTAAAGTCACAGTGATTACCATCACGTAATCGTAATTCTTTGGTAGTTCCTTTTTGTCAGAAGGTGAAAAGGAGAATTATTCATCAAGATATCTCGGTTCAACATAATGTCCATGGTTTCTTTGGAATAAATCTTCTGGGATTAAGAAATGCTACATGACACTAACTGCATGAAAGACCAAATCAAGAGATGAAATGTAGAAGTCTCTTCACTGAGTGAAGAAAACTTTGAAAGCATACTGTGGGTTTTTATAAATCTTGGTTTAAGGTGTTAGACATTGATTACTGGCCAGTTGTTTGGCAGACTGAGGGCTAGTTTATAATTTGTAAGGGCCTCGTCTGACTTACTTATTTGTTTTGAAAAAAACACAAAACTTATTTGTTTTATGTTCAGGATAATTTGCCTCTGCATACTGCACGAGCTGTAATTCCAGAGATTCAACTGCAGAAACTTGAGAGGTTTCAGTAATCTCATGGAACTACTCTGTTCCTGCGCTATCAGTAAATGGGAGGAAGTGTTAAAATACAGTATGTAGTACTAATCTAATTTAATACACCATCTTTAGTGTATCTTTTCTGATTTGGTCAGCAGTGTATTAAAATGAGATATAGGCCATAGTTTGATTTTTTCCATGCAGTTCTCAGGCTCTACTCTTCTAATATGAAAGTATGCTGTTAACTGAGATAAACTTTATATTGTTGATGCTTGAAGCTCAAACCCCTTTTACCTGTAAGCCTTAAATCTATTCTGTGTTTAAGCCCTTAAACAGAACAAATTGGAGAGAGATATACATATATATAGACTTTTTTTTTTTTAAACTTTTAAATAATTCTGGGTCCTGCTTAAGTTAGTGGACATGATGAATCTATGGAGTACAACTGAAATTTAGATTCCTTCTTTTTGTTTGGCTAAATGTAAATTTAGGAATGAGATCTTAGGCACAAACATATAACCCAAGTTAGATGTTCTACTTGCACACTGTCCTATTCTGGAATTCAATACTATGCTTGTAAATTCTGTGGCCCTGAGTTCTCCTTCAGTATTAAACACATCAAGTATTATGAAGAAAAAAAAAAAAAAGAAAGACACAAGTCTGTGTCTCTGTTTCCCTAATAACTTTCAAGCCTATAAAAGAGAAGATAAAAAATTCCAAAGCTCTTTCACTTCCCAAGTGGATTTTTATCAAAATAATACATACCTTTTTTTTAATAATTGACATTTGTGAGGTAAGTATCAGAAAGCCAGTTGCATTTTTGTGAATTCTGCTCAGATTGGAGCCATAAGGCAAATTAGCTTTTTTCCAGGTCAGCAAAGTGTTTTTCGTTGCCTTCCTGGCCGAGAATTGCAGTGTCCCTTGAGATAAAGTGAATAATAAAAATAGAGTTGTTCTGCAAAAACAAGAGCGAGCTGGATTCTTGGTAGCTGGCACCTGCCTGGCAAAATTTGATGTGATTTGGATTTGGACGAAAGCTTGCAGTTTTTGAGTAGTCTGGGTCTAAACGCTCTTAACTTTTCTTCCCTGTGCAGTTTGGCATTGTTTATATTCCTTTAAGTGCTTTTGAGTTCTATAAATAGTTAGTTGAGTATTCAGCACTATTTCTGCTCACCAACCCTCTTCCTCTTCTGTGAATCGTTCCATCAAGAAATGAACACTCTCTTGTGCCCTAGAGAGGATTGTACTTCAGAACACAAAAAAAATATTTTACTAAAGCTATTCTCCAGAGCCACGGGAAAAATAAGTTTGCTACTCCCTCTGGATTTGAATAAATTCAATTCATTCATCTCATCTGGCATTTTACATTCAGTATTATCACTCTAGTAGCTGCAATTTCAACTGAACACTTTTTACAACTTGAGGTACTTCCTATTTTTGCCATTTTATTTGACATGAAAGAAGCATTAAAAATTTTGTATAGTATTGATAGAAAAATTTTGGATAGATTCACTATCTGCCTGTCAAATGCACCATTTTCGCCAGACTTTTTTCATTGTCACTCAGTAAACAAGAGATGATAGTCTACTTATACCCAAATAAATCCCTCATCAAAGGTAGTTGCAGCAGGTGCAATCTACTATATAAACCACACTTCATCTATCTTTCTCTCTTGTCTAAATATGAATAAAGAAAAATTAAAGTTGACATCAACACAATAACCAGAGCTTACCTGAGCAGTAAGAAACTGCAGTCACGAGAGCTTCTTTCCCCAAGGAGTCATCCATGGCCACCGTTGGCCTTGTTACTCAGCTACAGTAAAATCCTATTGCTATAGGTAGGATGTGTCAAGATCTCTTCAGACAAACAATCTCTGGTGTTTTTTCATCAGCTTGCCAGACTACATTTGAGTCATTAATATAGCCAGTATCAACAGCAGACGTCATCCGTATATATCTGTTACCTGTGTTCACAGTGTTCCAATGCTGTCACATTGGAAATATTTCAGACAAAATGAGTGTGAGCAGCTGTTGTAACTGGGAAGGTAACAGTAGGTGAACCCATTTGGGGATAGGGATACCCCAAGATCACTGTGAAGTCTGAAAATTACTTTGGATTGTTGATCATGGTAATGCCAAAGAAGTGCTCTCTACAAATAGAACAGCAATAGGTGGTTACTTCCATAATGACATTATGATGAGAAAGCAGAAAATCTTAATATTGAAGTGGGCTTTCGTAGGAGGGCATTGGTGTATAGAAAGTGAAGGAAAAAATGGCGGGGAGGTGACAGGGTTAAGGTAATGGAGAAAAAGAAAAGATGGGCCCATGTGAAGACTTGCTGAGGTGGAAACTTGAAGTGGGGAGGGGGGTGGAACAAATGTTTAGAATAGGGTGGTGAAAGTCCAGTCATCCCTGTAAGAAAGTTTAAGAATAATTAGAAATTGAGATGTTTGTCTGAATGCTTTACTTGCATTGGATGATACATTTCCTCACAACAGCTTTTCCAGAGGACAGAGGTCAGCTGTAGCCTAGAGCTCTCAGAATGTAAACTGCTATGTGCCACATGGTCAAGTGTCACAAATTAAAAATACCTCTGGGTATATATATACTTCAATTTTGTTCTTTTGACTTCTTGCGTGTTTAGTTTTCCTCTCTTAATGAGAGCAGATGAGGTAGGTCAGACACGGGGTTTAGAGCAAAGACCACTCTTTATTTCGGGTGCCTTATTTACTTGTTTCTCAATCTGTGTACATTTCTACTGCTCATGGTGTGGATCCTCTGGCAATCAAGAGATGCTGCAGTAGTCCTCATGATTATTTCTGCCTAATGGAGAATGTTTCAGCACCAAGAGTTAAGAATGTGGTTGATCAGCCCTCTGAAGACTTGCTCTACTTATTAGACTTAGTTCACAAGAATGAACTGCCTTTTGTCAGTACTCAGCCTCCCCGCTTGCACTTTGGATTTGGTCTGAATGTCCAATTTAAAGTGTTTTTTCATCTCCTCTGCAGGTGGATTTTGATTCATTGTACATGCTCCTAAAATGAGAGTCTATCGTCCAGGTCTGAATCAGAAGCCCTGTACTGTATTGGCTATCATGCTATGCTTCAGCTAATAAACCCTTTCTTTGAACAGTGCTTATTTTATTCATAGCGCTATCCTTCTTTGACTACATGTCTTCCAGTTCTTAACTGACTCATGTTCAGTCACATCAGGTTCTGGACAAAGTGAGCTCAAGTATGTTTATGAAAAAAGCTGTAGGTAAGATTTGAAAGATTTCTTTTATTCCTAAGTGTAGAAAATCTTACTCTGCAACACAAGAATTCTTCCAGAATGACTTACCTGAAAATGTGGAAGAAACTTGCATTCTTTTCTAAGTAGAGACTCCTTCAAGCATTTGATATTTAGATTTCAATTATAATGGAAATTCTGGACATTGTGGATATTATAAACTCTATGGCCAAATGTATTTCCGCACTTCATCCTTACAAAGATTTGTGCAGTGTACTCACCCATTTAATTTATGGGTATTGATTAACAGAATTATGCTGTGCTCACTTTTGCTAGACTCATGATGATAATTTCTAGTGTTAACTTAACCAGAAGTGTGGAATTGGCTGGGAAGAAGGCAGCTGCTCTCATGGGAGATCATGGTGAGAGAAGCTGGAATATACCAGAAAATAGAACTGGGGAGACCAAGTGAGAGGGCAGCTCTGATCAGCTGGAAGGTTCTCCAGTGCCTACATAAATTGATCTAGTGAAGTTGTTCATGTGCTTTTGAAAGCATAATCAAGATTTTATTTCAGCCTATGTGAGTGTGAAATTAAATGCAGAGTGTGTCATACAGGTGCTGTCTTACTACAGTTAACAGTAATCTACATTAAGGATGTTATTGTTCCTGACACTTATGACAAGGTAATGCCAGTTAATGAACAATATTGGAGAGAATTTTATTCAAATCTTTAGATCTATGCATAGAAGAAAACGTTACACAATACAAGATTAGAGTTTCAATGTAATATATAACTTGCATCAAACTGAGAAATACTGGAAGTGTATTAAAATTAAATTTATGGAATTGGGTTATTCTTTTCTGTAAAGCAAAATTCTGAATACAAGGAATAGATGGAATCATGCTTTTCATTTCATTCTGAAACTACTGTTATTTTGTTTGTTTCAAAATCCCGTTGCTACTTAGTATGACACAAAGTTGTCCTCAATTGAGTATCTGTACATTCCGTTCAGTAGCTTTGCATTTGGGAGTTGTTCCGTGTAAGTTCAGATGCATGGCTGCATTTTCATTTTTAACTAGATATTCAAGTCTTAATCCTTTTAAATGTGCTGTAATATAATCAATATTCTAAGAACTTGCTTGAATATTTTTTGTCCTACCATAATTGAACTTGTGCAGTTCCATAGATGCCTTAGCAATGCTAAGGGCCTTCCATTTGCAATTCTTCAGCTTGCTTTTCGCGTACTGCTTAATTCACTCTTTTCTTCCCCCATTTCCTCTCTTTTCACCTTATAGGTTTTAATTTATAACTCCACACTAAGGTCTCTTCACCCTTATCGTCATAGCTGTTATAACTGTTTATAACTTATAGCCTAGTAGATAATATAGTAGGTAAATCACTTACCAAATACATACTACTCATGTCTTGTTTACTTTTGCTGTATCTCTGCTTCTTGTTTTGCCCCTGAAAATAAATGAGACTGTTACAGTTCTGGAAGACTGTTACCTGGAGGAGTAATTTTTCTAACTTCTGAATGATCTAGTCAGAAATGTAAGTTTACATACAGCATCGTGAACATGCATTCTATTTCCTTTGACTTAAATCCTAATAATGATGTATTACTGTTATAAATCTTCCCCTGAAACAATAACAAATGGCCGACTTCAAAAAATCATTCTGATGTGATAGACTTAACCAAATGAGCTTGTAAACAGTCATTTAGTATAAAAATGATGTGTTCTTCAGAAAAGTAGTTTGTGAGAGAGGAGGCGTGCTCTCCAAATTATGGTAACTGGAAGAGTTACTCCATAAATGTAATACCACTTTTGATGCTGTGCAGGAATTGCATCCCGATCATCTTCCTTCGCATTCAAAAATGCCTGTTTAGGCTTTAATTTCATTACTGGCTAGTGATAGCAAATGATGTCTCCATCCTAGCTATATTCATTAATGTAGCTGCTGCTATTAGCAGTTTTTATTTACCCTTCTTGTCTAGAGCCAAATACCAATAGCCTCTTTGAACATATGAAAGAAGACGTGGATAAGAAAGGGTAATTTAGGTTCTTTTTCCTCTCTTTGGAGCATTTTGTTCTGATCACTAAAATTTAGTTCTTATATTATGAAATGGTCAAATTCATACTATAATGATCTAGAAATTTGCTGCTGCAGTTGGTTTCAACCTCATGTTACTTTTTTTCTTAAATGTTGCTCATCCTGCATATGATCATCTCTTCTTGCCCAGTGTTTGATGGAACTTTTTTGAAATTTCATAAATTTTATCAACTTAATCTTTTTCTGTGGCCTTTTAACCAGAGGCATTGACAAATTAACCCAGTGCATTGACAAATAATGAAGAATAGCTTTTCTGAACGCTGAGATAGACGCCATGTACCGTATGCAGGACTTTCTTAGCAGCATATCCTTGATTAGTTTAAAATTGCTCAGTTTTTATTCTGTTCTTTTAAAAATATATAGATCAGTTCTGTTTCTCTCAATTTGAGAATAAATAAATCTGCAAGCAAGTTCAGTTTCTTAATTTTTCAAATAACTTTCTTCTTAAAATATTCTTGATTTCTCCATCACAGACACAGATCATAGTTACGCTTGGAGGTTTGTTCTGGTTTTTGGGCAACTAGCCAAAGGAGTTAAAGAGCATCTTGATAAAAAAGTAGAATCTTTAGACTGCAGATCTTCTGTTTAGCTAGAAGTCGCATTCTTAATAGCAACCTTACCCAGGAGTATGAGAAAGAGAATGAAGTTTAGTAATTTATCACTGTGGGGACTTCAAAAGAGTAGGTCAAGTGTGGTAGTTTTCTGCAGAAGAAATTGGAAACAGACTCTGATAGATGTAATTGAGGCCAAGCAATTTTTGACAGGGCACATCAGAATCTAGTTTACCAACTTGTTTTCACCTAGGGAAACGACTGGATAATCATCACAGCAAGCTCCACATTTACTGTTTATGGGGTAAAGCAGTTTTTAAATGTCATAGTTTGCAATTTTTAGAAAGATGGTTTGGACTAATATTCTCATTGAGGGATTGCTTAAGAGAATTCCAATTTTATTTATTTATTTGTTTAAGGCTTTCTACTGCTATCAGTGAAAACAGGCATAAAATCCCAGGTTTTAATGCAAGTTTATATCTTAGTATAGTACTAAGAATAATATTGTGCTAACTTTATCACTGATCAGTGTCAAAGGCTGACTCTTTGTTAGGGTCAGTACGACAAGTCTGACTTTAAAAGCCTTAAGTTTCCAGGAAATCAAATTACCTAAAATTCTCATATATAGGGGAGAGGAAAATCCTAGTACAAGAGGGAAAAAAGGGAGACTAAATGCAGTTTTTAATATTGTGTTACATGAAATAGATCCAAGTTATAACTCATATTTTGTTGGCCATTTAATGAAACTGGTTTCTATGCACTGTCATTAAACTGCTGTTCTTTCTGTGTATTGCAGTGACTGATAATGTGAGGGAGTAAAAAGAGTTGATGAAAAAAATTCTTGCGGGAAGAGTGGAAAATGCAGGAATTTGGAGATGCTGATCAAATAGAGTGTGTTTTCTTAGATTTTTCTCTATGACTGGTTTAGTCCTGATTTTCCGTAGGTGTAAACTTAGAGTAAATTAAATTTCAAATGTTACTGTGTTTAAATGGAATAAACATCTTGTTCTCTGGTGGTAGATGATGTAGAGAAAAGTACTATGACTATTACTGTGAAAAAATTAATCCTTCACATTGGCGCATGTTGTTTGTGCCTAGAATATTTTCCTTTGACTTGGAGATCTGTCGTTTGATGATTTATTAGTATAAATATTACTGCTAAGTGACTTGGTTGTGCATAACTGTCTGTAGCCATTAAGTACAGTGAACGTAATATATCATTCTCTGCAATTATATTTGTAAAAGTGGAGAACTCATAATGACTAGCTAATTTTAAACCTGGGACTCTTAAAACATATTATTGATTTAAGTGAAATAGGTTTGAGCAAGAAGAAAAGACAAATGACAAGAAGCAATTAAAATGCATGGTTTTTAATACGGCAGTTCTTAGCAGCAAGGCAGCTTCTAGATTACTTCATGGTGGTTGCTAGTTTATATACATTTTATGAAATTTGCTTTCAGTTATGTTATATCTTTGTATAAAATGAGTAGCAAACTGAGCAGTACATTTCAAGTACTGTACAAGTAACTTTATTAGGATTAAGTTATTCCATATAACTCCACTCATTTTGTGTTAGACACTATGCAAATCCAAGTAATAGACAATTTTATTACTATTGCTGCCGTTTGATGTAGTGGCTGACAGTCCAGAACAATCAATAAATGACTTGCCCAAGATTGCACAAGATGTACAGTTCGGAATATTTTTGATATAACCACCAAATGTTCCTTACCGTGACTAGGGTGAGAAACAGGTGATACAATCCTGTTTCTTAAGAATGCAAAGAAAAAAAAGTTTAAAATCCCACACTCTTCACTGCTGGAGAAATTCAACATGAGGTTTTCTCTGCTCAGCATCTTGATACTTTTTCCAAATGCCATTTCTAGATTTTGTCCATTGTTGTTTCCTATGGATAATTATCATAGAATATGCTTGTTTCCTATGGATAATTATCATAGAATCATAGAATGGGTTGGGTTGGAAGGGACCTTAAAGGTCATCTAGCTCCAACCCCCTTGCCATGGGCAGGGACACCTTCCACTAGACCAGGTTGCTCCAAGCCCCATCCACCCTGGCCTTGAACACTGCCAGGGATGGGGCATCCACAACTCCTCTGGGCAACCTGTTCCAGTGCCTCATCACCTTCATGGTGAAGAACTTCTTCCTTACATCTAATCTAAATCTACCCTCTTTCAGTTTAAATCCATTACCCGTTGTCCTATCACTACATGCCCTGGTAAAAAGTCCCTCTCCAGCTTTCATGTAGGCCCTCTTTAGGTACTGGAAGGCTGTTAGAAGGTCTCCCTGGAGCCTTCTCTTCTCCAGGCTGAAAAACCTCAACTCTCTCAGCCTGTCTTCATAGGAGAAGTTCTGTTCTGCAGCCTTTCGACCGTTTTTTATGTTGGGGGTCCCAGAGCTGAATGCAGTCCTCCAGGTGGGGTCTCATGAGAGCAAAGTAGAGGGAGAGAATCACCTCTCTTGACCTCCTGGTCGCTCTTCTTTTGATGCAGCCCAGGATACAGTTGGCTTTCTGGGCTGTGAGCACACATTGCCGGATCATGTTGAGTTTCTCGTCAACCAACACCCCCAAGTCCTCCTCCACAGGGCTGCTCTCAATCCACTCATTGCCCAGCCTGTATTTGTGCTTGGGATTGTCATGACCCATGTGCAGGACCTTGCACTTGGCCTTGTTGAACTTCATGAGGTTTGCGCAGGCCCACCTCTCAAGCCTGTCTAGGTTCGTCTGGATGGCACCCATCCCTTCAGCAAGTCGACATCACGCACAGCTTGGTGTCATTGGCAAACTTGCTGAGGGTGCACTCAAAGATGTTAAACAACGTTGGTCTCAGTACTGACCCCTGAGGAATGTCACTCATCAGTGGTCTCCATTTGGACATCGAACTGTTGACCACTAATCTTTGAGTGTGACCATCCAGCCAATTCCTTATCCACCAAGTCGTCCATCTGTCAAATCCATGTCTCTCCAATTTAGAGACAAGGATGTCGTGTGGGACAGTGTTAGATGCTTTGTAAAATCCAGGTAGATCCATTTGTAAAATGATGTCCATTGCTCTTCCTTTGTCCATCAATGCTGTAACCCCATCGTAGAAGGCCACCAAATTTGTCACGCACTGTTTGCCCTTGTTGAAGCCATGTTTGCTGTCATCAATCACCTCCTTATTTTCCATGTGTCTTATCATAGTTTCCAGGAGGATCTGCTCCATGATCTTGCCGGGCACAGAGGTGAGACTGACTAGGCTGTCATTCCCTGGGTCTTTCTTTTTTCCCTTTTTAGAAATGGGGGTTACGTTTCCTCTTTTCCAGTCAGGAACTTCCCCGGACTGCCATGACTTCTCAAATATGATGAATAGTGGCTTAGCCACTTCATCCGCCAGTTCCGTCAGGACCTGTGGATGCATCTCATCAGGTGCCATGGACTTGTGCGTCTTCAGGTGTCTTAGATGCTCTTCATTATCTGTGTCTATTTTAATTCTTCCGTGTTAATTTGTGTTGTACTTTAATGTATTTTTCTACCTCTTGCTTGGTCAGTGCAGTGCTGTGGTCAATCCAAACCCTCTCCCTGAGTTTATCTGATTGCTTGGTAGCCACCTATAGACTATATCGTTAACTCCTGCTCCAGTCTAGAATAGGGGTGGAATAGTTACAAATAGAGAGCAAATGAGTGGAAATAGAAAAAGATGGAATGTTATCCAGATGAGGCTTATCTATTCTTGTAGCCTTGGTGGAAAACTTCCCACGGATGATCCATCTAATCTTATCCTGATAAATTTACCTCAGAGATTCCAGCATCAAGCCAAGAATACCGAGCTGAAACATGCATTTTTGGAAGTCATCCAATTTTATGAAAATATTTCCATGGAGGAAAACTTTACATCCTTAGAGCAGTTACTTTAATGTTGGCAGACACGTGCCGTTCAAGAGTGCATTTTACCATTAGCCTTGATTTGTCCACCTTCAGTTTCCAGCACTGGGTTTTGAAGCAAGTCAAGGACCTCTTGTCCTAGGTAGCTTTTCTCTAGTTATTGTAAATGAGATCATGTGAGACCAATTATTTTTAGAGTTTTATTGCAAACTTTTGTGTATGACAGAGATGTCAAATTCAGAAGGAAGGACAACACTACCTTTCCAGCACTATTATACAGGTCAGTGATGATTTCCCAAAAAGTGCTGGTTTTGCTATACAGGCTCTATCTCTGTGAAGTTTTACAAATGATAATGAACATTTTTAAATGTTGCATTTGTGGAACTAACCTTTTGGGTTTCCTTTGTGGTGGTACTGTCATGCAACTATGATGCATAACTTCACCCAGATAATTTTTCTGCTACAAAAGGAGTAAAATAGCTTGATTGATTTGTAACTGTTCTTTGTAATTAGTATCCAAGTGTGTTATGATCTCCTAGTCTAGATGGAGTGGACTTGAAATGTTAGGCAATCATTAGATTTTTAACTGAAAAATTAATAACAGTAATAATAACTGTATTATCATGTTCTATGCCACTTAATTCAGTGAGTGTTACTCAGAGTGCTTGTTGTTAAACCTAAGAGAAGTCAGTGGAGGAAAAGAAAAATCCGTCCCCAAATTTGAGCAGTTACAACCCTGCATTTAACTGAACAATAACTTTGACTATGATTTCTGTGGAGGGAAAAACCAAAAAACACACAAACCAAAAAATCTAATCCTCAGATGTTAGTGTAGTGGCAGCTCTGCTTCCCTGACCTCTTTCGTGAAAGTCACTCGCTTTGAAAAGTCCCTGTTGTAAAAGGTAACTCCTGTGGATATGTGAGTCACAGATGACAGTGGAAGCAGTATAACCAGGCGGGACCAAATTTCTAACGATTACCTAGTAGCATTTTTTCAGTGCATGTTTTGTCAACGCACTTGGCATTTGAATTTAAAAGTAGGACAACGAGTATCTGGACATTCTCTCTTTATATCCTATATACAGGGGACCTTGTTTCTCCCTGAAAATTAGAGGTGATGACATAGCTATGTGCAAAACAAGACATGGCATCTCTCTGCTATGTGCAGTGCCAGGGTAAGTCCTGTTGGGTGACATGTACATCACACTAGGCTCTTCTAGTTGTGTGTGTTGAATCTGTCCTGGAACAGTAAGGCATAAGATAGGGTATTTATATTCCAAGAACAAAATTCTAGGAGATACTGGCTGAAAGAGTAAGGGAGGAGGAATCCGGACATCAGCTTAATAATTTTGCTTTGTGAGAAAAACACCTTCTGCATTCTGGACAGAATTTACAGATGCTTCTCTAATCTCTGTAATTGTGATATCCAGCTCACTCCAGGGAGGAATGTACGGGAAATGATACCAGAAGGACAACTTGACAGCAGTAACCTGAAATAGCTGTGTTTGTCCTTCATAACAGCAAAGAGCTGTCATAATTGCTACTGTCCAGTGGCAGAAGAAATGGCCCACATCAGTTCTGATACCTGGAGAGTGTCTCCCATGCATAAGGAGCATACGGAAGAGCAAGGGCAACATCATTGATGTAGAAGCATCTTCTTCCACTTCTATATCTACATGTTTCTGTTTGTAATTTCAGACATGCATACCCCTGCCTTATCCTTTCACTTAGTATTTTACTTTTTTTGCAACACTAGCCTGTGTTTACCTGTTTCTATAATTGTGTTTGCTGGGTACGTTAATATTTTTGTAATAAGTTGTTTGAAGCTTTTCTGCCTTTTTTTTTTTTTTTTGGTCTCTTCTCATCTCTCATAGTATTTTCTACTCACTGAAGTGCTTTGCCATGTACAAAACCCTGGCTTTCTTTTTCAGGAATCTTGCCATCTGTTGAGTGCCTTGTACTAGCCTAATGTGTGAAAGTTAGTAAGACTCAGCTCATGTTCTCTTTTCCTCATTTGTTCAGCTTACAGGCTTGCCATCTCACTCAGAAAGAAAATCAAACTGTATGAACATTAGGCTTTTTAAGGATAAGTAGAAGAATATCAAATGGGAATAGACCTCAGTCTATAATTGAGACAATAGTGCATTTTTATTTTACATCTGAATTTTTACCTTCCTTTCCTGGTTCAACAAAAACTCCCTACTTCAAAATACTCATGATATGTATGTTATAGACTACAACATAATGAGGCCATACATTTTAGGATTCACAATTCAGTTTTTCTCATGTATTTGAATATATTCAAATATGAGTTAGTCAGGAATCACCAAAATAGTGGGTGTATTTAAATTTACTGTTAAAACTTTTTGACCTTCTTATTAAACAAACAAACCACAACTGAATAGTTTCTTTATTGAAAGTTTTTTTTCCCCTCAAGCTGATTTAACACTGGTATAAAGTATCCGATCTGGTGAATTTGATGTGTTCTTACCAGGCTCATGTCCCTGCAAAAAAGGACCAAAAAGTAGAAACTTACTGCAATGTTCTCAGTGAATGAAGATTTAATTGCCATCAAAAGAGTTGGAAAGTCTTTCTGCGTATGTTAGGAAAGAGAGGAGACTGCTCTGTTGCTATTCAGTATGCTTTCCATGCAGGCAATCTGAAATTTATAAAAGTGGAGCTTGATTTTGGAAACCAAAGCCTTCAGGTCAGAGGATTAGGGAAACAATGGAAAATGCCCTTTGTAAACTTGCTGTCTCAGACAAGAGAAGATTTTTTTTAAAGAAGTTGATAAGAAGAATTCAGAGTGCTGCAAAATGAGGAACTGTAGTCCTTTGTGCTCAAATGGTTAAAGTCTCCAGTATAGTGAAACACTTCATTAAAATTTTGTCAGCCACACTGAAGCGTTAGCCTTGGACTAACCTACACAAATGTGATGGATTGGCACGTGAGTATCTTGCAGTGCTACATCTCAACACAATTTCACAGTTTCTCTAACGTCTTTTCTTTTATCCCTGCTGTATTCCTCCTTTGAAAGAAGGTACATATTGTTTTGATCATTTAGTTCCTGCGTTTAAAAAATGTATTCCTTCACATTTGTGTGGCTACCTGTTTGGAGTTACGGTGGTCCTTTCATTTTTCTGACCATTAAATTAGCCTTGAATTTTAGCTCATCATACAGTGTAAACTGAAATTTTTAATACTTCTCTACCTGTTTGACTAGCTTGCTGGTTCACATTTTATTGCTGTTTTATGAATTAGGAAAACCTTGCCCCTCTACTCTGTTCTGGTGACAACCCCTTTGGAGTAGTGTGTCCGGTTCTGGAGTCCTCAGCACAGGAAAGACATGGACCTGTTGGAGTGGGTCCAGAGGAGGGCCACAAAAATGATCAGTGGGCTGGAACACCTCTTCTATGAAGAAAGGCTGAGAGAGTTTGGATTGTTTGGCCTGGAGAAGGGAAAGCTCCGGGAAGACCTCATTGTGGCCATTCAATACATAAAAGGGAAGATGGGGACAAACTTTTTAGTAGGGCCTGTTGCAAAAGGGCAAGGGGTAATGGTTTTAAACTAAAAGAGGGTAGATTTAGACTAGATGTCAGGAAGAAATTGTTTACAATGAGGGTGGCGAAACACTGGCAGAGGTTGCCCAGAGAGGTGGTGGATGCCCCATCCCTGGAAACATTCCAGGTCAGGTTGGACGGGGCTCTGAGCAACTTGATCTGGTTGAAGGTGTCCCTGCTCATGGCAGGGGGTTTGGACTAGATGACCTTTAAAAGTCCCTTCCAACCCAAACTGTTCTATCTACGATAATAGTAGCAGATTTTAAAAAGAGATTTGCATATTTCCCTCTGTGTAACTAGAAATGCATTTCCTTGCAGTTTTATCTGTGGGTTTTGTTCAGGGCTCTCTTTGATTCAAAAGTGATTAAATGGGAAATAGACACTACAGTTTTAGAGTTACTCGGCAGGTTTCTCTGCAGCGTTTGTACTTGGAGAGTAGGTTCAGATCTGCAGTGGCTGGCTGTAGTTGTGGAGAATATGAAATGTGGATTTTCAGTATAGGGCATGAGAAGCCCTGGGTTTCTGGGAGCTGAGATTTATCTGGGGAATTCTGAACTGAAAGGAATATGGATTGAGTGAAATCTACTACTAAATGAATTTTAAGGTGAAGAGATGAGGGATATCTGTATGTCTTTAAGGAATACTATTGTTCTGTCTTGTATTCTGTATATCTATAATAATCATCTTTTTTTCAGTAAGGGAAATGGGGACCAAAATTGACAAGACAGGAAGAATAAGAAAGGGTTTTCAGGTTATTGTCATATTAAATTGGGTTATACCTTACGTTTTGCTCCATATTTGACTGCAGTGCATACGGGGTTGATAATTTCAGTAATGCTTTATATATAATGAGGCAAGGATGCACCTTTCTCTTTGAACTAACAGTGTTAGAATGATGCATCTGATCTATTTATTGTATGCAGTTCAGGTACTGTTTTGCTGTGTGCTTATCCTTGCTTTAGCCAGGTTAACTCAGTAGCAAACAATTGTGTGCAACAGAAGTGTGAATAACTATGGCTGCTAAGAAAATAAACAGGAAAAACACTGAAATTTGAATATTACTTGCCTTTTATAGCCTGTGACAATGTCCAAGTTCTTAAAATAATTGTGATTACTACTATTTTTTTCTTCTTTCTCTCTCTTTCAGGAATTCCCCTAATTCCCTGCCACTAACACTTATTCAGGTCTTTCTATCAGTTTATAATCATATAATCTATGGCAAATTGCTATCCTGCACCTTTAATAAATATTGAGGGCACAAAGTGAAAAGTAATGTCTGGTCTCATGGGAAGAATTAAGATTTTTCTGCAGCTAGAGGTTTTAATTTTTAATATAAACAAAATTATTTAACTGCAAATAAGCAGGAGTGAATTGTCAACATTTATGCCCTCATGCCCCTGACTGAATAGTTTTGTTTGCTTGTTTCTGGGTAGGTTTTCACTTTCCCTTTACTTTTACACTTAGGAACTTAGAAGAAGAGGTTATAGCTCTGAAACTTACATAGTTCTGTATCACTGTTGTGATAACAATGTCATGTTAAAAATGTCAACAGTGTCAATACACCCATAGATAACTGCATCTATTTATATCACTGGCCTTTTGAAAGCAATCTTGTTAGAATTGATGCGTATGTCAGTGCTCATTCTTGAAAATGTAGTGGTGCACCTGTTCTGAAATTAATTCAAGAGGACATTTCAGTGTTGTGGCAGTCTTGGCAAGTGTTAAATGCATTAATCCTTATGTCCTACTAAAACTTGCATGCTATTTGGATAAAATTCAGCTTAAATTATCACAGCATCCCAGCAACTTCTGGTGGAGGGGTTGTTCCCCCCCTCCCCCTTTTTTTATTTTTTTTGGCTGGAGTCTGAGTCTTCTTTTAAAGAAATCTGATTGAAAGTCAAGCCTCTTAATGTGTCACAAAAATGAAATTTCCCCATGTTTACCCATTAAGATAATAGTTTAATTTTTAATAGATTTCTGTTTTCCATTAATGCATGGTTTAAGATAAAGCTGAGTTCAAGTTACAAAAAATAATTAATGATAGCTAGAGAAGGCATGTCTAATTTTAACTCATCTGTTGGGCTTCAATGTAGCCATGACTGAGAGTTCGTGCTATTTTAGGAAAAAAACCTTAAAGGATACCTAAATTCACTATGTTTTGAAATCTGGAGGTTACCTCTCCTACCACCAACTTGTGATAGATTTGAAGAGGCGACTCTAAAAAAATGGCTGCTGGGAATTGAAAAGATTTGTTATCTGCATGGAATTACACCTTATGTTTTTATTTAAGTTAAGAAATTTACATACAATTTAAGCAGGAATTCCTAATGTGAATTTAATATCTCAAGGAAGGAGTTTATATATGATCTAAACATGTATCCCTAATACTAATATCACAAGGTGGATTGAATTGTGAATGACGAACTTCTGTGATAAACACACACAAATATTTCCTCTGGACAATTTACTCATATTCCATTGAAAGTAGTTTATTTTTCATACATCACATACAGGAGTACTTAATTTAAATAAAATGGCATGTGTGCATGCATGTGTATGAGAAGTTTGAACCATGAAATGGTGGGAAAAAGTCCAGAAATAATAGAGAAGAGTGCTTTTCTTTAGCAGACACTTTTATGCTTCTATTGGAAGTAATTGATCTATCAGATGTTAAATAATTGTAATGGAAAGGACTGAATCAGTTTTAACGCCTTTACAAGTGTCTACAATTCCTGCGACTTCAATAGGACATACCAAAAAACCCTAAAGAAAATAATGCACCAATACAATTTGGGAATGCTCAGAGTATATAATATGGAAAAGTGTTCAGAAAGATTATTTTTCTTAGACTCCATTACAGAAGAAAAGAGAAATACCTCAATTTATTTAGTACCCAGGGTACGCCTGTAAGGCTAAGTAGTCTACACTTACACTTTCCCTTAGTGATTCAAATGTTTGGAAGATTGATCATATAAAAATGCAACAACACAGTTTGCAGGAAAAAAAAACCCCAAAGAAGGCAAGGCTTTATGAGCATACAGTAGGTATATTTGAGTAAGTACAATGTTTACGTGTGGAGCAGAGATATTTGAACCTGCTAATTTTTTTGAGGGATATTAATGAAGACTACCTGGTTAGTAAGCTGAGGTTGTTGCTCGATGTAACAAGCATGTTCTCCTGCTATGTCCTTTCCTTTTTGTCATATAATTGTGTGGTATATTCCCTGGAAAATTGTACTACTTTCGTTAAATATGTGTATCAGTGCTTTTAGTGTTCTAATTTATGGCTGAGCTTCTGAGCCACATAAGGTACAAGTAACTTGGAAATTGAAAGGTAAAATTAATTAATTCAGCATTATGAAAAACAATTTTAAACTGATTAATGCCAGTTAAGATTGTATACAAGTAGGTATATTTAAACAAAGAGAACTATAACTCGCTTTTATAAATGAAAATGAAGATATTTCAGTCTTGCTTGATTTATATTTAGAAGAAAAATACTGTGACTATTCTACTAATTTCAGCTGTCATTTTTGTCAGTTCTTAATTTACTTCTTTCTAAACAAGTTTACAAATTTATTCATTTAAAATTGAAAGTTGGCGGCTGCTGTTTCTGTGTAACACATGCTTGAAAATGTGCTACTTTTGAAGATTCTTATTTAGGCGAAAGCTTAAGTTAAGGATTTGAATGTATTTACTTTCAGAAATCTATTTTGATTGTCTGCCTAACTAGGTGTTCCAGTGTTCCTGTTTTGTAGTTTTAATTTGAAGGTGGAATAAAAAACCAACTGCTGTTATTTGTTTGATATGGATTTGGGCACTAGTTTGTTTTTATTGAGTAATAGATTACACGAAGTTATATGCATATAGTTATATATAGTTGTAGAAAAATTCTTCTCACTTTCTACTAAGTCCTGAGAAGCTATGTGAGTCCTTACACTGTACGAGTTCTGGGAACTGAATTTTTACCCTGTGGTTTTGTGTTGAATATTCTAATTGTGAAAGCTTACATGATAGGTAGTGGTTGGGATGTTGCAGTTTGAATGAAGCTTTCTGATAAATTTCTTTTGTTGAGAGGGAAATTCTTGTTACAACAGGATACTAGTGCATTGGCATGTGTAGTAAGGGCAATTGCTTTGAATGGTGCAGCTTGAATCAAGCAGGAGAGAGATTTTGAATAGATTTTCCCTTACTGTAGAAGTGTACTTCATCAGGGTTGACTTGGCCAGTATCTTTTGTTAACTGTGCTTTCTTTACATAGATGTTTCTGGGGACAGTAGAAATCTTATTGGCTTAACACAGTCATTTTGGATCAAAGTCTCATTTTCAAGACCTTACTCAGCCTGATTCAGGACAGTATACTCTCTTAGGAGGCCACTCTTCCATTTTAGTGTGGGCTGCTCCATGCCATTTTTCATTGAAGAACTTCAAGGTCAAAGTGCTGAATAGGAGAAAATTGAAAGACATTTTTCAGAATCAGTGTGTTGTAGTTGTGTTATCATCTTTCTGCATTACTCTGGAGTGATCTGTAGCATTCCTGTAGCACCAGAACATGAAAAAGTCTCAAGAATGTATGATGCTAGTTATATTCTACATCATAGTAATATCAAAGTGGAAAACATAAGTAAAAATATGAAATCATTTGAATTTCAGGTTCTAATTCATTAAGGAAAATCAGTCGTTGCATTACTGAATCATATTCACTGGCTAAGAGCTGCAAAGCACAAACGAGAACGGCATCTGCTTAAAGTACAACTGTAGGTCTAAGACAAGGCAGAAGAACGTAGCTCAGGGAGTACAAGGAAACATACTAAGGGCATCTATTTATTTATCTAGCTATTTATTTATATGGCATCATTCACAGAATGAGACTCACAGAATGGTTGAGGTTCGAAAGCACCTCTGGATGTCATTTGGTCCAACTCCCTCCTCAAGCAGGGCTACCTAGAGCTGATTGCCCGGGACCGTGTCCAGACAGCTTTTGAATATCTCCAAGGATGGAAACTCCACAACCTCTCTGGGCAATTTGTGCCAGTACTTGGTCACCTTCACGGTAAAAAAGTGTTTCCTGATATTCAGATGGAACCTCCCTTTTTTCAGTCTGTGCCCATTGCCTCTGGCCCTGGCATTGGGCATCACTGAAAAGAGTCTGGCTCTGTCCTCTTTGTACCCTTCCTTTGGGAATTTATATATGTTAATAAGATCCCCTCACATATATTGTGAGGATATAAAAACTAACAATGGTATGGCAACAGGGAAGAGTGGATGAAGTACAAGAATAAAAATCTGATATCTGTGGCTACAGATTTGTTGAGAAAATTGTCACATATGCACAAACAGAGAGTCACAAAAGGTATAGTCCACAGGTGTCAAATTGTGAAGAGGTGCCATCCTTTATTGTGCTCAAAATCTTGTTCTATGGGCAAAGAGAAAGTACACCTAACATATCTAAGACAATAATTTATAGTAAGTACAATTGAAATCTTAACCTTTTAATCATTATTAGTCCAGATCTAATCATTACAGAAAGTATAATAGTACAGTTTGAATTGTTATACACTGACTTCTTAGCAGTAGGAAATGGGGTAGAAACTACACTCACCCTCCCACTGTTCCTCTGGGTGTAAGGTTGGTCTCTTCTGAATGCTGGTGAATTGTCAGCTACTGGTGTTCTTCACTGGGAAGAATATGACGTAGATGGTTTCTTCCCTAGAATACAGTTGGCGTCCTTTCTATATGTTTGCTAAAATGTTTTTACACCTTGCTTTTTTCTTCATCGGTCTGCAGCTCCATGTTAACGTCCAAATTCACTAGATATGGTGCCTTTTACATCTGTTGGATATTATTGTTCCCTTTGTTACCCCTGAATAGTGTTTTTGTCCAGCTCTGTATCTGCATTTCTTTATCTGACTGTTGGTGAGTCTGGGTTTCCGGTGTCAAGCGTGTGGATCCTGTCTCTTACCATGCCATGCCTACACTTCTCTGTGCTGCAACCACCTCTCAAAGCATCCGTCATCATGCAAGGCCTGTATTTCTTTACACTACATCATTATCTCATTCATAAATATCTCATTCTACATGGAGTAGTTGCTTTTTACAACTGTCTGTATAAAACTATGTTTGTACCAACAAAAGTAAAACAAATTAGGCATAGTATCCTGATCAATTGGACAAATTGTTGTGGCAGCTAAACCTCATAAAACAAAGTTGCAACCAGGTCAAGAAAGGTTCAGAGCAAGCTGAACAAACCTCAGTCCTGAGGCCTTGCAAGCTCAATACAATGCAACAGAAATACAATTTCTGGCCCGTTACTAGCTAGGGCAATATGGTGATACAGGACTACGCAGCGCAGAAGAGACAAAGTTTTTTTATATGTTTAGTACACAAGGGAGGTGGACATGAGTTTCAGTCACCTGTCTAATGAACGTTCATTCAAGTGAATAGAAAATGATTCTATGTCACTCTAGAATATTAATTTAAGGGAATAGTGAGTTGAATTACTATTCCTTCAGAAAGACTGGTTCTTTTTTCCTTCTGAATTTATCAAATAGTTGTGTATGCTCACTGTTGTCAGGAATAGATTCTATTACCCTTAAAAACAAAAACTGGTATCTTTGGGTGTGAACTGCTTTCTAGAAAACAGTGAATAATGGCAAAATTTTTAATAATTTGATTTAGGGAAGAAAACTTAATCAGAAATTGTTGACCTGCATAGTTTGTTCACAATAATTCTACTTACTGAGTGTGGAATCAGAGCAGTTTCTCACAGTGAAACTCTTAGAAGCAGTGGATTTTGGTTTTCTGGCAACAGCCTTTCTCCATTTTGTACAGTGAATAGCATGCCTGCTGAAATTTCTTACGTAAAATGGAATGTAACAATGTCTTCCAGAAGAAAATAGGAAATAGTTGTTCTCTTTGAGCGTCTCAGCTGTTTTAATTATGGGATAGTTGAAGCATTTTGTAACTACTTTGAAGGAGAATGGTAGCATCCGAAGTAATAACGTTTTGCATATGTGATTCCTTGTGGACATGTTTAAATAGTATAAGAAATGCTGGACTGGAAATTGAGGTGGTAGTAGTAATGATCATGAGCACCAATGATGATAATTTTCTAACTCATCAGGTGTGCACAGTTTGTTTCATATGAAGTTCAGATGTGATTACTCCTACTGAGAAACTTGAAAAAATGTAGTATTATGTGCCATCTTTTTATTCAAGAAGGAAGGAGAGAGAGAAGTCTACTTGTAATTTTGGTTCAATAGCTATCTTTTTTTATCTAACAGTTTCTGGCAGAATTGTTTGTACTGTCTTAACTTCCAGTCAGGTATTATTCTTACAGCATGTCTGTAGTAAGGAAAAATGTTACCAAGTATAGTACGTTATTTCCCTTGACGGTCCTTTTTTATAGATATGCAATATATTACAGTCTTGTCACTTACTTTGTTGTGGGAAGGGTTGAAGGGTGAATAATGATGGGAATATTTGTTGTGAGTTTGGGAAGAGGAAAAAATAAAGGTCAACACCAATATGAGAAATCTTTCTCCCATGTTGCTGTCTTCATCAAAGTGTCAGAACTTGGCTCATCACTTCTATAAATCGCTAAAAGTGATAAAATATATAATGAGCCTGGGAAGTCTATTTGAATTTTTCATATGTGAACACAGTAAACTGATCAATAAATTTTATACTTGATATTCCGATTTATCTTCACTAAGTTTATTTATCTGCCACCACTTTTAAAATGAAAGCTGTGGTAATTTTAGCACCAGAACTTGAAAAGCAAAGTTCAGCAATGTTTGTCCTTGCATAGCTGGCTTTTACTGGCCAAATTCTGGGCGAAAGGAAAAAAAAAACCATACCCTTCCATTTGTCTCATTCTTGAGATCATGCTGTTCATTTTCATCAATAGAAACTTTATTATTTTATAGCAATATTCATATGATTTGGTGGTTAAAGTCCACTGTGTTCCTAGTGCACTTTTAATTTTGCAAGAAGAACGTGCAAATTGGAAATTTTGAACCATTCCAGTTCATAGAGAATCATTTCTGTCCTCGCCTTCAGGTAAAACTTAAGACAAGAGGAGTAGGTTAATGGAGAGTAATGGATGACGTGAGGTGGTTGAATGAGCCTAAAACATACCATCTCTTTAAAATGTATGAGAGTATAAATAGTCACCAGATGGCACTGTGACTGAAATTTAAACAAGACAACCATAAATATAGTCATCTAGATCTTGGAATAAATGTTAGTTTTCTCTGAAATTGTTATATCAAACAGTGGGGTTTGGGTGGTTTTTTTGTTTTTTTGGTGTTGAATTTCAACTGTGCCTTTCCTTAGCTTCAGTAGCTAGTGCTTAGGAACTGCTGGTTTATCCAAGCAAAAACAGTTATGTAAATTGAGCCATCCAACTGATACTTGCTAACGATTAATTTTAGATTATCAGATTAAATTGTAATAAATTCAGACAACTTTTGATATGCTGCTTTTACTTCTCAGGGAATACATGCAACAAATTATTTGAGGAAAACAGTCATTCTGATCAGAGTCGAATGCTACGTGACCAAAAACTTATACCGGAGCAGAGTCATAAAGTAATAGTCATAGTATCATGTTTAAATTTGTGGCAGAAGTTTACTGGAACTCTTATTGAACCTTTTACTGCCCTTGGAATAAAAGCAATTTTGTAGTAGGTATTGAAGTTAAGTGGAACAAAAATTACTTTCTTTTGCACAGAGGTTTCATCTAACTTTTGTTTTATTTGTAAGAATCAGTTACTTAAATGACGTTTTAAAAGAATACTCTCAGTCAGGCTATTGCTCATTCTAAAGGCTTATCTTGTTATGAATTTTTCTGTTTGAAAAAATATTTAACCAGATCTGACATCACTTTCCTTTAGTACTTAACATCACACTTTGACTGGTTGAGTAAAAATCTTAGTGGCAGTAATATCACTTGGCAGGTATGCAAAAATCCTAGAGAGATAGGGAGTAGTACTGCCAGTATTTACATAAATTTTCAGAAGTTCAGAGTTGTAATGTATGCTCCATGTTCTAATTCCTGTGTGATAAATCTAGAAAAAGATTGGAAGTGTTGGAACTTTAAAGGAGGAACTGATATGTACTTGATAATGGACAAATCTGGGTAGAAGTGTTAATTCTTTTTGCCTTGCAGCCTAAGTTCACTGCCATGATCAAGTTGATCCATATGCTTTATGAAAAGAGCAATTCTAATTATCCTAAGAGCTTAATTTTCTTGCCTGAATATTAAAGTCTCATGCTACGGTATAGTTTACTTTTTCTGTATTTAAGTTTTATATGCCAGATTACATTATCTTACCAAAAATAAGGCTTTAAGAAGGATACAACTGATAGAAGTTGTTCTATTTAAATTGTAGTTCATCCTTAAATAATCTTCAAGAAAGATAGGAAGTGTAATATAAGCCTACTCTAAAACCTGTATTTAATTTTGGCTGGGAGATACTTTTTCGTTCCTAGAGTCTTGTTTTCACTTGCATTTGCAAGTATACGTCAAAGGTCTTACCTTTACTGCTGAAGAACACAAATTCAGTGCACTTCAAACTTTGTTTAATTTCTCATTTTAAATGTAGGTAATACCTTTTAAACCCCTATTACTCAAACTTAATACACATATATACACTTCTAAAATTAAATTAAATACTTACCTTACACGATATTACTCCAGGGAACAATATAGGCTGGGTGCTCACTGGGTAGGAAGTAGCTTTGCAGGAAAGGACTGGGCGGACATCAGGTGGAACAGGAATCAGCAACGTGTGTGCCTTTTCACTGAAGGCCGATCTATACTGGGATGTACCAGAAAAAGTGTCGTCAACAGGCTGAGGGAAGCGATTCTTCCTCTCTGTACAGCACGTGTGAGACCACGTCTGGAGTACTGTGCCCAGTTTTGGGTTCCTCAGGGTAAGACTGACATGGACATGCTGGAATGAGTCCAGTGGAGGACCACCGTGCTGGATAGGGCTTTGGAGTCCATGACATATGTGGAGAGTTAGGAGAGAGTTGGGTTTCTGCAGTCTTAAGTGGAGATGGCTAAGGGAGATACATGATGGGAGAGTGTAGAGAGGAGGGATCCGGGCTCATCTTGGCAGTAAAAAAAAAATCACAGAATCACAGAATGGCTGAGATTGGAAGGCACATCTGGAGGTCATCTTGTCCAACCCCTGGGCTCAATCAGGGCCACCTAAAGTCAGTTGCCCAGGATCGAGTCTAGACAACTTTTGAATATCTTTAAGGAGGGAGACTCCACAGCCTCTCTGGGCAACCCGTGCCAGTGCTCGGTCACCCTCACAGTAAAAAAGTGTTCCCTGGTGTTCAGAGGGAACCTCCTGTGTTTCAGTCTGTGTCCATTGCCTCTTGTCCTGTGCGTTCGGTTTGTGCCCATTACCGCTCTCCTGTCGCTGGGCACCACCCGAACAATAAGCAGGAGGCACAAGCTGGAATATAAGAAATTGCAGTCAAATATTAGGAAGATTCTTGTTCACAGAGAGGGCACTCAGACACAAAATGGTTGCTCAGAGACGTTGCAGAATCCCTATCTTCGGAGATGTGTTCAGAATTTGACTTGATGAACCCCTAAACAACCTACTGTAACTTACCCCTACTTTGTGTAGAGTTGCACCAGATAACCTCCAGACATCTGTTCTCAGCTAAAATATTCTATGATATATAACATTATTTACTCTGCAAGCACATGTTTCTTCGTAAAGACCTTCATCATTTGTACGATTTTTTTTTGAACGACCACATTTTCCGGTGTACGGTTGCTTATTAGGAAATTAGCAGTCTGTATTTTTATTTGATAAAGAAATGTAAACGTTTCCCTGAACAATGAAGGAAGCTTGCTTGTTTTTCATCAGCTGACCTAACTGGCCACAATGGTATTACTGCAGTGTTACCAACTGTGATCACAAAGATTCTGACTTAAGGTGTTGAAAATACTAAAAGTAGTGAGCAAAAGGTTGGGGGTTTTTTTTGAGAATATATGTCTGAATTCATGACTACTGAATTTAGAAATCTGTTTTCGGACAGTTTTCTTTTATTCATACTGAATATAGCTGTTAGTAACAACTGTGTAACAATCGTTTCCTTGTTTCAGTTATATGGAAGTATATTAGAATGAAGCTTAGCTCCAGCAGCTCAGACAGATGATTTGTGTGCTGTTGATTGCCATGTGTTCTTTTTTTTTTTTCCCCTTGTAAAATGATTTTTGATTCTGCCCTTGCTTCATGTACTTCGAATTCTAGGCATTACTTCATGTTTTATAGAAGCCTTTTCAAGATTTTTTCTGTTGTGCTTTTATTTGTAGTGTTATAGGGAGGAGGGAGGTCAAAAAATGTCATACTGTCTGTCTCCTGTGTGCCACAGATGTTCATTTTCAGCTTCATGCAGAAAAAAAATTGAAATTCGCTATGTGTATGTGACAGTGTTTCTGAGGACAAGTGTTCAAATGCAATATTGTCAAGCTATTTTTAGCCAACTGCTGTCCCTACAGTGCTGTTTAAAGATTCAGCTCAGGCTGCTAATAGATATATTTATAACCATTCTGTCAACTGCCACAGCATGAGTGCTGTTACAGATGATAATTCTATTCTTGGAAGCAGTGCCATGGTTACCATTCCCTTAGCTGCTCAAATAGAAGCTATACATCTGTACACACTTAGTAACATTTTAATATGCTAACACGTTTTTACACTGCAAGAAAGAACAAAGCTAGACATGGTATTAAAAGAAATAATACATGCAGAAAAGCACATGAAAGAATTAAAATCGGTGTATTTACTTGTTTAAGAAATTACAATAACTTATTTACTATTACGTATTCTGAAGTCTGGGTGTAAAAAAACTGTATGAAGGTTTTTAACTGCATTTTACTGGCTTTTTTTTTTAATGTCAGCATTTTGACTTTACTGGTTTTTGTTTCATGTCGGATTGCTAATGTATAGACACTTAAGTACAGTATGAGTATTCATGCTTTTGGTACTATACAAAGTTATTATGCTGATGAGGATTGTGTTATGCCTTCTAAGAAATTCAGAATTTTACTAAATTAGAGATTCATCTGCTTAAAGGAGAAATTCGATATGAAAAGTTTCACATGGCTTTACATTTGTGTGTTGTGCTCCAAGCGTGGATTCCTGAGATGCTCTTTCCTTTGGAAACGTGCAGCAGCGGCTTTAGATGACTGCCCGGCATCACAGCAAGCGCCTGGGTCTTTTCTCAGGCTGGGTATCACGTCGAAGCCTTGGATACTCCTTCGTTTGGGCCTAGGACACGAGGGATCCAAGGTCCTGCAGCTTTTCTAGCCTCTCACTCTTTTGGGTAAATAGTTGCTAAGCGATAATGCAGAGTCTGGGACTCAACTGTTTTATTTGCTTTGTCTAAGTACAGAGGAGGCTTTAAGTGTGACTGGAGTGAGGACATTAGGTCCCACGTTTGAATAAACGATGTTTCTAGTGACTGCACTGTAACGTGCCCGCAGCATTGCAGCATGCCGGACAGAGACTAGAAGAGAGGGTGTAGCTCTGCATGGTAGGGGAGCTGTCAGGGCTTTGGAGTTTTTTTATTTTTGTTTTGGTTTTGCTATTATATTTGCAGGGATTTGGACCGTAGCAAAGTAGCAGTAAAAGGCTCTGAATAATGGTGGTACAGATTTTGGGATGATGTGCTGTCATCTACTGTGCTGGGAAACAGATGAACTAGTCTAGTTCTACTCTGTTGCTTCTGTGGAGTTGGGGAAAGGGCTTCTGTGAATGATGGACAGCAGCAGTTAATTTTTCTTTGCCTTTAAATTCATTAGGTACAGATCAAAAAAACCCAAACCCTATCTTGACTTTTATACAACTACTGTAATCATAAAAAGATGAATATGTTTTTTTAGTACATCATCATTGTCGTTGAATGTATCAGTTTTCTGCTAGATGTTGATGTGAATTAGAGATCATGCCTGCCTGAAAAATTGAAAATAAAGAACTTTGGTTTTGTAGGAAGATTTGTGGAAAGATTAATATTTTGAAGAAGATAGTATCAATACTACTGACTTCTTCAGCTGGTTTTGCACCTGTGTTCAGATCGAGAAAGGAGGAGCAGGAAAAATGTCATACCAGTGATTACCAGTGATTATAAATTCTGTGAAAAGAAAAAGTAATCGATGGGCAGGAGAAAAGTTTTTACATGATATATACCTTAAAGCGTATTACATCTGTGAGGTTTGCTACTCTTAATTGTGTAACGCTATCAAAGCCATACTGTGTATTATGGTGAATGTGACTGTGATTAAAACTGCCCGTGTTCCAAAAGTGCTCGGAATAAAAGTATAACAGGATATGCTGCAAAGTGAAGGGTCTGTAGGGTTGGAATTTCTGAATGGCTGAGTATTTTTAAATGAGGTAGGAATATTGTCACATTAGGTGCATTTAGTAGGACAGCAGGAAAACATGTATGAATGGTCAAAAAAGGTTTTATCGGGTAATGAAGAACTTCACTGCATTGGTTGTTGTCTTGTCATGCCCAAAATTCTAGATATATATGCCTATATAAATTATTGGAGATTATATACACCTCTGTGTGTGTGTGTGTATGTATGTATCTGTATATGTATGCACCTAGTAACAAGTGGGAGAACTTGGTGTTTGGTCCTGGGCACATGTAGAAAAAGAAAGAAAAAATGTCTGAGGATGAAGTTATGGTAAAATCCACAAATTTTTAAAGATGATGCTGGAAAGCATGAAAAAACTGTGTTAGTAAAGAGGAGAACTTTGAAGGATAGAATTACCTTATTGTTGAATAACAATCCATGAATGGCATCCAGATGTGATTTTTGGAACGATGCAATTTCTTTTGAAGGATGTGGTGTTTTTCATATTGAAGGGACAAAAGCAGATTTGATATTGGCAACTCAGGAAGGTTCCTGATGACCGGAAAAAAGTTAATGTTGTGCACATCTGAAGGAAAGATAAGGAGGCAGATTCAAGGTTGCATAGGCTGCTCAGCCTCATTTCAGTTTCTGAAAAGATAATGGAGCCTTTTCCAAACACGTGAAAGACAAGGATGTAACTGAGCACAGTCAGTGCGGACTTACCAACCTCAGCTCGAGCTTGATCAACCTGATTGCCTTCTTGGATGAAATGGCTGGTTCTTTGATGGTACCGAGGCTGATATCATCCCTTATCAACAATCCAGATGGTGAAACAGAATGCATCCTCAGCATATTTGTGGATGATACCGAGTGTTTCGTAGACATTGTAAGTGGTAGAGATTGAGTCCTGAAGTACCTTGGGAAACTTAAGGTACGGGCCAATAGGAATTTCAGAAGTTCAGCAAGGAGAAATGCAAAGTTCTTCTGATTAAATGATCCTTGTAGTCACAATGGATACCAAGTTTAATATGAGCCAAGAGTGTGTCTTCGCTGGGAGCAAGGGCAGCTGGTTTTGATTCTACATTTATGGAGTATTATGGAGTCCTTTGTGGATGTAAAACGAGTTTGATCATTGTTAAGTTCTCAAACGCATTTCATCTACTTCATCCTAACATGCAGAAATCACATTGGTTTTATTACTTAATAATATTGTATTAATAATAGAAGATGTCAAGCATGAGTGCTGTACTCAGTTTCATTGGCCATAAGAGATGGTTGCCAGATCTCCAAATTATCTTAGTGTTTGGAGGAACCATGCTTTAATTATTCCCTTTTTATTTTCTCCCAGACAACCGAGTTGTTTGAAGCAGTTGTTTCTTCTCTTCCAGAAGTTTTCCCAGGGAATTTTTTAGATTCTTGCCAACCTTGCCTTTTATGTGAGACTGCAAAGCAGGTTGTGACAGATTGGTTTGCGGTTTTGTCAATATGCTGCTAATATTCATTTTTACATCTCCCTTTCATGAAACACAGATGGTCAGGTTTTTTAGATGATCAGTGTGTGACTGAAATTGGGTTTTGGCTGAGAGCTTGTTGGCTGAAACTCGTCCTAACTGAAGCAGATGACAGTGGTTGACTAAGGGGAAAAAATGAGAAGGTAGGAATTTGTTTCTTCAAGAAGGTGTAGCTGCATTTAGTTGTTAAGACATATGCTGCTTGGCTTAGATTATTGCTTTTGCTTTTTGGGTATGAAGAAAGAAGAGGCATTCAATCATATTTCCTAACGTTCATTTAAAATGCAGTTGTCTTCTTTTATTTTACTGATGAGATGCTGGCTTTAGCAGATGATGTCAAATGTCATTTTTGTGGCTTTGTCTTCAGAGGTATTGAATTGCAGTTACCAAGAGTGTATTTGTGATATGGCACGTACCTTTCTCTGTTTAATGTTCTGCATACAACACATTGTATATAGCCTTTCGGAGAGAGCATTACCTTTCAGAATAGTTTTTATTTCTGTTTGGAGTCCTGAAACCAACTTTGCATCTGTGTATCTCAGTTTCCTGTTCTTTTGACTGAGAACAGACAGAATTCTTAAGATATGGTTTGTAGATTGAGTTGCTGTCATTCATCTTCTGCTTAACATATTAGTTTCTTTCCATTTAAGAAATAATAATTTCCATAGCTCAGTTGTCTTCCACACACATTTGTTGATAACAGTGCTCATATCCACATTGTACTAACATGTTCCGGTAGACGTAGTTTTTTGTCACACTTAAACAGTTAAATGCCTGTAAGTCTCTCAAGCAAATACCTGGGAAAACCCCTGTATTTGAATTAAAATTTAAAAGAGAGATGAAGTTATATAAAAATCTCTAAGCTCTAAATATTGTTTAGTCTTTGAAAACATTACTGACTTCATAAAGGGATATCCAATTCCATTTAATGGAGCTGCGCAGCAAGAATTCCACCCATGTGTGCATGGAAATCGTACATTTGTATGCAGCTCTCACTTAAAATTGTTTTATAGTACTTAGACAAAGTAGAAATTTAATCTGCAAAATATTCCTTGGCAGGCATTGTCTAGTTTCTTTTTTTGTCATCTCTTTAAAAACTGGTATACAACATGCAAAATTATGAAGAGAACTCTAACTTAAGACAACTTTTTTTAGTTCAAAATGATGGTTTCCTGTTCTTGTTTATTTAGAGAGATGTCCTATACATCAAAAAATGCAACACTGAGAAATGTTCACTGTAGTTCAGCATTGAATGGAAATTGGAGAGTGCTGTGGGGAACTGAAAGGCAGCAACACAGCTGGGCAGATAGGTTGTGGAGAAGTGACGCGGACAGCCATCGAGTGCAAAGCAGTTGTAGTTTGCCTGCTCAGCCGTAGATGGGAAAGCTTCTATTTCATGCTTCCATCAAGTATGAAAGAAATAACAGTTGAATGAAAGAAAGATGTATACTGTGAAGGGGTGAAGTGGCCTCAACTATTCTTTTCTCTGGGTTTGTTTTTGGGTGTAGTAGTAAGGGCTTGTGGTACTGTGTAGTTTTACATAAGGTTAACAGCAGTCGATTTTTTTTATTGTGACTGTAACTTGTGTTGGTATCTGGTAGCAAATATGTAACATACATGAATTTGGAAAACTTCCCTTTGTGAAAAGTATAGTTCTGGTAGTCGGATTTGCCGCTTTTTTTTTTTTTTGTGTGTGTGTGTGTGTGTGTGTGTTGTTTGTTTGTTTTTTATTTCCTTTAAACAAAATATCAATGGTTAGAGAAGACCATCGTTTTTGTCTTTTTCTTTCAGAAAGTGTCTGTAAAGAAATTTTCATTTTTTTAAATCATTATTCCATAATCTGAAGAACCATAGACTAGTATTTGTATTTATCATGGCCCTGCCTTTAAATCTTGACCATAACTCTCTTCCCAAGGGATCAAGTCCTGTAATTCCTGAATGCTGTGGAGCAAGTTAAAACATCTAATACACAGTCTTTGGAAAAGAGTAAGGAGGAACATGATTCTAACCCTGCAGATATGGGCCGTGCTCTTGGATGTTCTGCCTAGTATCACAAAGGCCTTTCTCTTTGTCCTGGTCTGGTAGAGAAGATTGATGGATTATTAGGTCAGATTTCTTTGAGGTCACAAGTTAACTTAATGGCTTTCTCAAATGTTTTTTCTGTACATCCTCTGATAGTGACATTTAAATTTTGACATCCACATCCTCTCTTCTAGAAACCTTGAATTCCCTGCTACTTTTTTTTCTAGCAGAACTTGGCACTGTTATATTGCAAGAGAAATCCTGCAAATGATTGGTTATCCCACTGTCCCATTCCTCATAGTTTCAAGGATCCATCATTAGCAAGTTCTTGTTTGTCTGAAAATTTGTGGCCAGCTCAGCATCTATCTGCTCTATCGATATTTAAGAGAGTGTAATTGCTACTAGACTCCTTGTAAGGACTCATCATGTTTTTTAGACTGTCAGTTTTAGGATCATTAGTGGTAGCACTGCTGATGAAAGCTGAATGCTCCATTATGAGAAAAAGGAGTAAGCTTCTTCAGAAAGCTCTGAGTCATAAGTATAAAGAACTAATTTTTATAGCCTTAACGTAAGGACATCCATCTTTTTTCTTGATAAAAGAGCAGCCAAGAATACTCTATCTATTCAAAAGTGCTGTGTAAGCAGATCAGTGCAAAAAGTATTTGTTTTACCAAGGTAAAAGTAATTTATGTGACATACAGCAACAGTACTTTTTTTAAGCAGACAGAAGTTTCTACAAGGTTAGTGAAAGTAGGCCTGTCCCACATCTGTGACAAAAAATTATCCCTTTCATACTCCAGGAATCTTTTGGATTTCCTGTGTCCTGCCATGTTACCTTCCTTGCGGATGCTGAAAGTTTTTTTGTTCTCCATTAGCAGAAGGACTGCAATTGGGAGATGTCTTTGATTTGTTTAAATAAAGCTTTGTCCACTTCTTGGTCAGGCAGTCTGTATTAAAATGTCCACCATAATATTCTCTTGCTGGTCTCCCCTTTGATCCTGGCTAGTCATTCTTTCTGTAGCAGAGCTCCATGTATTTGAGCCTTTGTATTCAAGTTTTTTCTCTCCATCTTGTCTATTCCGCATTTCTTTCTCAGAGTGCCTGTATTCATTTATTGCAACACTCTGGTTCTGTGAGCTATCCGACTTAGTCTCTGGAATCCCAAATACACTGCAGGTCCATTTATTGCTTGTAATTCCTTCTGCTTGTTTCCCAAGATGTGCACATTTGTCTACAGACGCTTGTTATCGGCCCCTGGTTGCACTGCTTTCTCAAGGGCAGTGCAAAAGCCTCTTTTGGTACCCCATTCCGTGCTTGTTTTTCATCTACCCTCCTGTCATCCGCTTCTCTTCAGGCTTTGCTTTCCATCATGCAGTGAACGTAGCTTAGAAGCGTTGCTCAATGGGGAAGAGAGTTTGTCCGCAAAGATGTGCTCGCCTTGCTTCATCAGGTAGATCCTGTGTCTGTGAAGTTCTTGTTCCTCTGAGATGTCCTATGGCCATAGAAGCCAAAGTCCAGCTGCCAAAACCAGCTGTGCTGCCAGATGGTGATCTGCTGGCTACATCCACTTCTGCCAGTGTGTCTGTCCTCCTGAGTGGCAGGATCCAGGGGAAGAGAAGTCCTGCAGTTGCCGGGGATCTACCCATACAGGTATGGGGAATGAATTGTGAAGTAAGCGAGACTAATCTTGGTTATCTTGAGATCCTCTCGTCAAACCCTGTTCTAATGAATGTTTTGAAAGCAGCACTGGGAAAATGGGGTGACAAAGTCATCTCTAAGTCTCCCTTTGTAGCATCATTTGTGCCCACAGGAGTGAGAAGTGGAGGATTGTTGCGTTAAAGGGTAAAGAAGTTTAGCAGAAAATAAACCCCCTTGCATTGGAGGTTGTCCTCAGATATCAGAGGGGCTGGGGATGGCTAGGCTTAGATTCTGAGTGGAGTCCAATTCAACCCTATAAGTCTGGTCACGTTCAATATATTGAACTACCACGATTACAGATGCACTAATAGTGCACTGTACTTTCAATTTAGTCATTTTCAATGAACTATCACAGCCAGACTTAAGGAGTTTGGTCGCGTTTGATGAACTATCATGGCTAGATTCTAATGAATAGTACTGTTTATTAAAGCAACAGTAGAGGTTCTTTTGGATTGACAGTGATAAATTCACTGTCTGCAAAGCATGTGCAAATAATAATATAGTTGACTACAAGCACACTAAATTATGGAAAGACTGTACAGAGATTTGTAAGTTTCCTGGGGAAGCACTCTTTATAACCGAGGGTTTGAATCTTACCCAATAGGTGTCCCTATGGAGGGGAAGAGAGGTTCAGCCCGTCAACTGATCCCAGAAGTCAGCGACGTCCTCCCAAGTTGTCTATGGTGGGGTCTTCCCTAGCATTTCTCCTCTCTTAAGCCCTTTTATATTTTCTTATTTTTGGGTGGAGCTTGAGTGACTCTAGTCATACAAACCTTTATTATGATTGGTGTAAAATCTCCTTGCTTTACTTTTAAAGGTATCTGCTAGAGAAATTTCAGAGCGCATGCTCAGTAGGGGGTGGTTGCACCTTGGAGGTGGGTAGCTTTTGGGATGGAGGTGTGTTTTGTTATTATAATGAGATTATAATGAGCAAAGTTCACCCAGAGAACATGATTTAGCATGTCACTACTCCAGAACTGGGCACTTGAGATATAAATCAGAGGTAAACAATAGCATTGCCAGAACTCCCATTATTTCATCTCCTGCTCCAGTGGATTCAATGAAGGGACCTATCGTTCTTGTTCCTATCGCTCCAGTTCCCTATCCCTGCAGTGATTTCACAGAGCCTGGCCACAGTGTCTCCACTCCGCTCCACCCTCCGTGTTGTTTCTCCTAGACTCAGCACACCAAGCTCCCCTGGTGTTGCTAACATCTAAGGTTGCAGGTTATGTTGCTTAGGGAATTATTATAGAATAGATTTAATGTATATCGACTGCATTCCGCCTTGGAGGTTCACCTTCCCTTAAGAGGGGGACATACCAATAAATCACCTCCAGCCATCATTCCACAAGGGTAGTACATGAGCCTTAGCAATCTTTTTGGCATCCCCATTCAGGACGCTAAGCAAACAGCAAACCAGTACGTTTCCACGCAGATGGGTGCCTCAGTCCTTCAGAACTAAAAGTTTTACTACTATATGCACAGCTGAAATTCACTAAAACTGTTTTGTTACAGACATTTGCCAGGATAACTAAAGCAGTCCTGCAGAAGGATGTGGGACTTACCATCTTAGGAGCTGTTAAGCAAGCCCTTAAGTAATTTCCTCTATACTTGTTTATTTATTAGATGCAGTAACAGATTACTAGATATGTAAACCGTGGCTGTGGAATAAGTTTATATGGAACAATAGGAGAAGCTGTGGGGGCTCCACATAGCAGCTGAAGATTTCGGGTTTGAAGATCATAATCTAGTTATTGTGGAAAATAATTTGTAGCACGCATGATACACAGTAACTTCTCAATTGCCTTTTCTTGCTACTTGGTTCTCTAGATTGACAAAGAATGTATATACACACATGTGTACATGCACATACATATATATGCACAAACATATACACACATATATAGAAACTTCAGTCTTGTTTGTGGGACTTGGTTTATGTAATCAGTAAGAATATTAGGAAAATCCCGTTTAAATGCTATTTACTAGTTAATTTTTTTCAAGGAAAACTTACACATGCTATTGCTATAACAGAAAATGGTAAACTTGAAAAAAAGTATAATCCATTTTCTCCGTTAATGAATGCAAAACCATGAGAAGTTGTGTGTACTGTGCATTATAAGCAGGCTGATATCTTCCTTGGCTCTTTTTTCATGCTAAGTTTTGAGGATCGGTAAAATTACTCGGTTCTTAAATCATATGTAAAGTTAAGCTGAAGTTGACAATATATTGTTTCGAGAGGTCATGTACTGCATTCTCCTGGGAAACATGGCCTTGAATTTCTAAAAATTAACTTTTCAAAAAAGCAAACATTCAAACCTCAGCATGTAGATTCAACTCCTACTTGTATTTATAATTCCATATAACAGTCTTTCTGGTTGTTACCTACTAGTTTTGTGATGTGATTCTTCCCTTGTTGCAGGCTTACAATAAAGAAGTTCTTTACTTGCCATTGGTTTGACTTTCCTATGTCAAGCATCCTTTAAAAGAATGTTGCTGAAAGTAGGGCTCTGAATAAGGTGTAAGAACACCTGTACTTAAGAAAGCTCCATCTAGCCTGGTATTGCATCCCTAAATGAGCCACTAGTAATGTAAGTTATTCAAGGAAATAATATGAAAAGATGGCATAAAAGAAAAGATTGTTTTCTGCTCCATTTTTTTCAGGTTTCAACATTTAGTTGGTTGCTGGCTTCATTAAGCAGAGGGTGTAGCTCATCAGTCTTATTTAAACCCTACCACTTAGGCATCTTTTACATGAATTTTTCAAATCCCTTTCTAAGTTTATGGTCTCCAAAGTATACTGCTGAATTTTTTTTTTTTTTTAAATGTAGAATTTGTTGTCTGCCGAATAATCATATCAATTAGCCTCTCTTTCCCCTCCTCCCCCCAAATGGTAGCATAATAATTCCATAATAATTTTCTGCACAGTGTTTATTATTTGATAGACTGCATTCATATTGCCTTTCAGTAATCTCTATCTACCTGAAGAGTCTCAGTCTATTGAATCTCTCATTTTGGAATTTGCTAACTACTTAGCAGGTGTTCTCACAGAGCTACTCACAATGATCAAGCTGTAATACATAACCAGTGATTGTGTTTAAATACTTAGTCTATTATTATATTGACATATTAGTAAAACTTAACACTTACCAGGAACCCCATTTTCTGATCACATGACTGTATTGCACAGCGTCTGATGAGACAGGATGATCTTGATCCTGATGGTACAGGTACAACTTCCCTACAATGTTTTAAAAGTGTCTGTTTGTACCTGTGTGGTGTTTACCATGTATTGACATTTTTCTGTGAGGAAAACCTTTTCTCTTATCATATGTACCTTAGTTCCTTCAGTGCTTTTTAGGAACCTTTTAGAAGATTTGACATACTCATTCATGTTGACATTGACTTCCGTGGAAAATAGATTTGGCAGATGTTGTTTCTGACCTTAGAAGTCATTTGAGCACTTCTCATGTATCACTTCAATCCATTTGTCCACTAATTTTATTTTCTGTTATGGTTCCTCCCCATTTGCCTGGTATAGAAGTAATTTACAGATCTGTAATTTCCTTTATAATTTGCTGAGAATCTCCTTCCTTTAAAAAGAAAGAAAAGGCACGTTATACAACCTGTTTTACAGATAGTTTATAGAAGTAGTTAACCAGTTTGGTGTGTGAGTTCATGTAGGTCTCTAATGTGAATACCACTGTGGCAATTTAGAATCGGAGAATCATAGAATGGTTTGGGTTGGAAGGGACCTTTAAAGATTATCTAGTCCAACCCCCCCTGCCATGGGCAGGGACACCTTTCACTAGATCAGGTTGCTCAAAGCTCTGTCCAGCCTGACCTTGAACACTGCCAATGATGGAGCATCCACAACTTTTCTGGGCAACTGGTTCCAGTGTCTCACCACCCTCATTGTAAAGAATTTCTTCCTTATGTCCAATCTAAACTGGGTTAGATTGGGTTAGGTTGAGTTATCAGGGCTCCTTGAAAGAGCTTTAAATTGACTTGACTTGAAGGGGGAAAGGGATAAAACTGGGTTTGCTAGAGATGAGCCTGGGGACATCATGCCGATGTTTGAGGGTCGATGTGTGAGCGAGGTCCTTTAGTCTGCCATCTCGGTGGAGGTAGGGGATGGAGATGCACGCAACAGCAAAGGCGCAAGGGTTGTTGATGTGTTAGAAACCACGGAAGCACCTGAGAATGGTCACGTAGGAATTAGGGCTTCTCCCCTCAAAAAAGTGGCGGTATCAACTCAACTGAAGTGCGTCTACACCAATGCAAGCAGCATGGGCAAGAAACAGGAGCAGCTGGGAGCCATTGTACAGCAGGAAAACTATGATATAGTTGCAATCACGGAAACATGGTGGGATGACTTGCACCACTGGAGTGCTGCAATGGATGGCTATAAACTCTTCGGAAGGGTTAGGCAAAAGGAAGGACAGGTGGTAGGATAGCCCTGTATGTTAACAAGGGAGTGTTTTGCTTGTCTAGAGCTTAATGATGGTGATGACAGGGTTGAGTGTTTATAGGTAAGAATCAGGGGGAAGGCCAACAAGGCAGATACCATGGTGGGGAGTCTGTTATAGACCACCCAACCAGGATGAAGAGGCAGATGAAATGTTCTATAAGCAGCTGGGAGATGTCTTTTGATCACTAGCCCTTGTTCTCATGGGGGACTGTCGTGGTTTAACCCCAGCCAGCTACTAAGCACCACACAGCTGCTCTATCACTCCCCCTCCTCAACTGGACAGAGGAGAGAAAGTATAACAAAAGGCTCGTGGGTTGAGATAAGGGCAGGGAGAGATCACTCAACCAATTACTGTCATGGGCAAAACAGACTCAACTTGGGGAAAATTAACTCAATTTATTGCCAATCAAACCAAAGTGGGGTAATGAGAAATAAAACCAAATCTTAAAACACTTTTCCCCCACCCCTCCCTTCTTCCTGGGCACAGCTTCACTCCCAAATTCTCTACCTACACCCCACCAGCGGTGCAGGGAGATGGGGAATGGGGATTATGATCAGTTCATCGCACATTGTTTCTGCCTCTCCTTCCTCTTCAGGGGCAGGACTCCTCATCATGCTCTTCCCCTGCTCCAGCGTGGGCTCCCTCCCACAGGAGACAGTTCTTCATGAACTTCTCCAACATGGGTCCTTCCCATGAACTGCTCCAGCATGGGTCCCTTCCACGGGGTGCAGTCCTTCAGGAGCACACTGCTCTAGCATGGGTCCCGTGTGGGGTCACCAGTCCTGCCAGCAAACCTGCTCCAGCCTGGGCTCCTCTCTCCGTGGGTCCTGCCAGGAGCCTGCTCCAGCGCAGGCTTCCCACAGGGTCACAGCCTCCTTCAGAAACATCCCCCTGCTCCAGCATGGGGTCCTCTCTCCCCGGGCTGCAGGTGGAGATCTGCTCCCCCGTGGACCTCCCTGGGCT
>JAVJGG010000029.1:49466794-49483567 GCA_035590195.1 Aviceda cuculoides | reverse complement strand
TGGAGCCGGCTGGGACCGGCTGGAACCGGCTGTGTCCGGCACGGGGCGGCCCCGGCCTCTCCTCACAGAGGCCGCCCGGCAGCCCCACTGCCAGCGTCTGGGCATGGACACCCCATTCATCCAGTAAACAGAAAAAGTAACGTAAAAAACCTCCAGTCAAGAAATAACTTCCACCCCAAACTTAGATGCTCTTTTTTCCCCCCATTGTTGGCTCTTTTCTTGTCAGATGTTTATGATAAAAATCCTTAGACTCTCAGGTTGTGCATACAGTAATGGTGAAAAAACAGATCCTTTGTGAGGTGATGTGGTAAAAAACATCTGCGAGCTCTACTGAATATGTGTGTAATTAAACCATGAAAATATTGCTATTCAAAACACTACACCATCCATCATGATCGTTCAAAGGAACTGCTAGTTTAATAGCAGAACCGAATTTTACTTTGTGTAGCTGTGAATTTAACGACCAATTTGCTGTTAAAATATTCAGAAAATTTGAAGGGAGAACATTTGCAGGTCATATTTTGAATATCGTGCTTTTTACGAGAGAGAGTTTTTATCTTTCAAAGGTATGATTTTTAAGTATCAAACAGAAAATCAAACTACAGTTCTTTCTCCTGTTTCTTGTGCTCTCCTCCGTGTGGTGCTGTGTATCTACAGCAGTACAAAACTGAATTTTTTTGCTTTTTTTTTTCTATATGTTAAAACATTTGACACCAACTTCTTAGCTTGATTGAAGTAGAAGAAAACATTCCACATCTATAGATAAATCAGCAACCTGGAACTTGGCATGCATGAATTGTCTGTCACATCTCTTATGTTTTGACTGATATAATAGCACTTAAAAGCACAGGCAGATTAGTGGGTTCCATTAGTAATGACTTAAAATATATTAGGTTAATCCTGAATTTATTACTTATCACATAGTTCCAGCCTTAGAGATGAGTGCAGGACAGGTATTCCAGAAGTGAGAAATGTTTACTGTGTTGTGGGATAAGGAAGTCTAAAAGGCAAGGTTGCAGATATTGGAGCTTTGAAGTCCAGTACTGTACGGTAACAGACCATTTTCTTTAGCATAACTATTAACTGCAGAACATCACTTTACAAATTTTGTTAACATAATTTAAAGTTTCTCAGTAATTCCTCTGCATTACAATGGTGGTCAGTTCAGTGAATGCACAGTAGGATTTTGATAGTGGTACAGTGCTATGAATTAGGGAAAATTTTAAGCCAATCAGATTAATAAATCAACTGTGTCGCTGAGTAGCACTGAATTTCTTTGTTAATAGCTGCAGCAAAGAACACAGAATTCTAAGTATGAAATTTCAGTCTTGAGTAGGAAGATGGTAATGATCAACACTATGGCCTGGTTTGCATGATGGTAGTGATTGTAGGATCTTAGTGGAAATTAGAGAGGCTGTGAATTTTGGATACAGTAGTAAGAGAAGACTCCAACTTGGAGTTTGGAAATTGGACCGGTTTCGCTTGGAAATTGGACCAGTGCTGCACTGGGACATGAGAGACACTAAATTTGCAGACATATCTATTTTGTGGAGCAGTTGATTAGAAAACCAATGAGAGAAAGTCGATGTCTTGACATTTTCCTGGGGAACATGTATCACCTGGTTCAAAACGTGAGGCTGAAGTGCCACCTTGTAACAGTGATCTTGGATACAGCAACAGCTGTCAGCAAAGTAGTGCACAGCTTCTTGAAGCTACTTTATGCAAATATTCATAAAAAATTAGAAAAGCTGTTGAAAAGAAAAGAAACAGAGCAGCTGAGAGTTAAAACTTGGTAGTTAGCATGGAAACTTTTTGAGGGCACCCTATCAGAAGCACAGAACAAAAATATTTCCATAGGAAGAGCCTCTTACCTATCAAGAATGACTTGAGAAGAGAGCAAAAGAAATTGGCATGCCTAAAGAGTAAGGCAAAAGAACACATTGAAGGAAGATGACATCTTTCAAAAGTGCCCTGAAAACATTTTTGTTAGGATCCAAATTTATGTGGAAAATAATATGGTATGAATGAACAAAACTAATATTACTGTCAACAAGAGCACCTCTGTGAACTAAAGTGTTGTAATGGTTGTCAACTGTAGTTTGTCACCTCCTGCTTTCAACCATCTCTGTGGTTGAGGATTGATTGATTGATAGATGGCAAATACGATGCCAGTACTTTCTGAGAATTCCAGATCTGGGACATTGCGTACTACTAAGCCTGATGTCTCTATTGGACACTTTGATAGAAATTGCAATACAGAATTAGTGGACACATGAGTATGTCCGATATACTGGGGACAAGGCTTTTTTATTTTTCTTTTGAAGTCAGTGCTTCACAGTCCATATGCTCCACATACTGGAGATCTTTGAAGAGGTGAAGAAACACTTGAAGGAGGGAGATGGTGAAAGTTTTTCTGGATTCAGAGAAACATTGAACAGGATCAGAGAAGAGGGGTTCAGTGGGGGTTACTAAATACATAGAATTCAGCTTTGTTTCAAGGAATCTCATACTATTTGTGACCGGGAGAGTGGGTTGGGAAGTAGTTTGTGTTCTTGTTCTTTTCTCTAGGCATCCCATTTTGGATAATGTATGTGGCCACTTACATTAGCAGTAAGAGAAAGGGAGAGCAAGGCCTGAAATGCCTGAGTAAAGTGGGCAGAGGGTGAGTAGTGTATAATAACTTGCCACATATTTGCTTTGTAGAACAACTTTTTTTTTTTTTTTGACGTCATTCATAAAGCTGTCATACCCACACCACAATAGAAAGATGTTTCCCTCCACAAATATTACAATATCTTGCGAGCTTGTTTGACAGGGCATATGACAGGTCTATCAAAACTGGGAGTCTCCTGTGACAAAATTCAAGACAAGTGGCAATATTGTAAATGAAAAAGATGGAATTTATATATGTCAAAAGCAACCCCATTTTTATTTAAATTTCTAAGAGTCATCTTACCATTTTTCCTTCTCATTTTTCTATTTATAGGATTGGAAGTATTAAAATGAGAAATGAAGTATTAAAATGCTGTCTAGCTGCACTATGCTTTTATATAATCTTACGTGAACACTTTCTCATCTTATCCTTGGGTCTCTTCCTTAATCTCATTTAGTTGGACAGAATTAAACTGGAGCAAAATTAAGAAATAAAGTTTTAAAAAAATCTTTCTTGTAGTTTTCCCTCACAATATTAGAGGCTTATGGTCAGTGAAACAGATGTCGGAAGCCTGACCTGCAGACCGCTGTATGCTGACAAAGGCTTGTGAATTCTTCTACTTCGCCAGGTGCTCTAATGAAGCGAACTAAAAAAGAGCAGAGAAGCAAAAGGCAGCAGTGGACGTGGAGTCCATAAATTCAAGCACAAATGCTACAGTTCAGTACCTGAGGACATGAACGATTTATTTTTATTAATTGAGGATATATTTAGAATGGTTCAGACTGTTGTCCATGGTACTTTCTTAGTGCAAAGTGGTAAGGTGGTAGCACATATCCATTGTAATACTTAAAAATACATAGTCATTCACCTGTGTTCCACAACCTAGCGCAGATGTATTCAGGTAGGAGTAGCCGTAGGCTATGTTGCTTTACAAGGGTATGGCTGGGTAGCAGAGAAGGCTAGAAGGTCCCAGCTTGCTACGTCCTGGCTGCTGCATGCTGGGTTGTTCTGAACCTTCTGGAGAGGAGGAGATTTTTCCTTCTGGGGAAGCAGATCGGAAGACTTGAGAGGGAAAGAATTTTTGCAAGTGAAGGATGAGAAGGGGAGGAAAAAAATGGCTGAAAGGATGGCAGCTTTGCTGTCAGGAAGCCTAGACCTCAGCAGCCAGGGAGACTCATGGGAATAGCAAGAGTTGGATCATCAGCTCGCTCTGGTGACAGAATGGACTGTATCTACATTAGTAAGTAATGGGGACAAAAACTGCAGATTTTTGAAGTGGAACAGTTGCTGCTAAAGATAGGATGTCTATGTTACCAATGCTTTTGAGGAGTGGTAGGGGATTTTATTTTGTCTCTAATCTGATATTATGGTCTTGAATGCCTAGTAGTGGATGGAGTACACCTTCCAATTTAGTATCCCAGAATCATTTCTGTTGGAAGGGGTGTCTGGAGATGGTCTAGTCCAACACACCTGGTCAAAGCATGGTCAGCTAGAGCAGGTTACTCAGGGCCATGTCCAGTCAGATTTTGAGTATCACCAAGAATGGACATTTCACAAGCTTTTTGGGCAAGCTGTTCTAGCATTTGACTATGCTAACAATAATAAAACTCTTCCTTATGAGTAAAGGGAATATTCTGTATTTTGTTTGTACCCATTGCCTCTCGTCCTTCCATTGGAACCCATTGAGAAGAGCCTGGCTCTGTCTTCTTTGGTCCCTCCCATTGGGTATTTATACACATGGATGAGATCTCACTGAGCCTTCTCTTCTCCAGGCAGAACACTCCAAGCTCTCTTAGCCTTTCCTCGTATGACAGATGCTCAAATTCCTTAATCATCTTCATGACCCTGGGCTGGACTTGCTCCAGTATGCCCGTATCTCTCCTGTACTGGGGAGCCCAGGACTGGACACAGCACTCCTGATGGGTCTCAGCAGTGTTGAGGAGAGGGGAAAGATCACCTCCCTTGACCTGCTGGCGATACTTCCTAATTCAGCCCTTCATAATTCACTTTGAAATAATCACATCTGTGTGCTTCAGGATGACTCCACAATGTGAGCAAAGACTCAATAAATGAGAACAAGTAGGAGACTGACCACAAAATGATCTTCCTGATCCAGACAAACCAAAACCTGAAAATGCACCCCTAAAGACCAACAGTGGATTGTGCAGAGTTCACACACAGTCACGAAGGTGTACTGATAGAATAATAGAATCATGGAATATCTCAAGTTGGAAGGTACCCACAGGGATCACCGAGTCCAACTCCCTGCTCCTCACAGGACTACCTGAAACTAAACCATATGACTAAGAGCATCATCCAGATGCTCCTGGAACTCTGACAGGCTCGGTGCTGTGACCGCTTCCCTGGGGAGCCTGTTCCAGTGACTGACCACCCTCTCGGCGAAGAAGAGAAAATGTGAAAGAATATAGTAGGCAGGGGAAAGTTACTTACAAAGCTTTTCAAATTCTTCTCTGTCATTTGTTTTTTCTTTTCTTTTCTTTTTTTTTTTTAAAGTAATGCCTGTTCTCAGAAAATTCTAAGTGGTGGAAAGGGAGGTTTTTATTAAGAGAGAGAAGTCTAGATAAATCTATCTCAAATTTTTGACTGACTTGAAGTACCATCATAGTTTTGTGGTTAACTTTATCCTGTTGTATTTTAAACCTGGATGTTTTCTTTTTAACATTTTGTGCCTACTGCAGTTGCCTTGGCACAGTTCTAGTACCAAATATTTGAAATACTACATATAACTCTAATAACTCAATTTTTTCAGAACTCATTCGGATTTCTTGTCTGCTTTGGAAAAGTGAATTTCCTTTTTTTAAATCCATATAATTTCATTTTTCTCTGATATGGGTTGAATGCAGATAGGTTTCCTTAGGCAAACGATTACAAATCAACCCTCGAGTAGAGTCCTTAAGAGTAGTTTACACTTTTCCTGTATTAAAGCTGCGAGGCTTATATATTTAAACTTAGTTCTTATGTGTCTTTATTTCAACAGGAAAAAAGTTACCGTCATGTTACCTGGTAAAAATAGAGCATAAGTTGCCAAACAGATTGTTTACCATTTGGTGTGATAAAATTAAAATGTTAGAGATGGACAAGAACAACTTGATTCTTTATAATGTTATTATTTTTTTAAAGCAGGGTGTGACACTTATCATCTAGATGCAAGAATATGTAGTCAACTATTTATGCTTCATTGTTGCTTCACTTTGAAATCAAGTTTTGACTACTATTTACCTTCTATTAGGGAGAGTATAATACAAATTTATCGGTAAACAGTTAATGACTTTTAAATATTACAGTTCCTAACTCTATTCAGTAAAATCCTATGTGTAATAGAACGTGAGTGTGTAAGACTTGGTGTTCTTAATTTCTCCCAGTAAGGAATGAGTTCGTGAATCGGAAGGGAGCACATTTTTTAGCAAAGATGAAATTGAACCATCACCTGTTTTTAATCATTCATCATTTAAAAAAGGGGGAGAAGTCATAGGAGGACTTCTGAATGGCTGAAAATGTGTATTTTGATACTTTAAATAACCAAATCTAATTTTCGTGTAATTACTCCTGTGTTAAAAAGAAAAAACAGAACAAGAACAAACACCCCAAAATCCCCAACAAACTGAAGAGAAAAAATTTAATTTAGTTTTGAATGAAGCAAAGCATCATCATTCAGGTTGAATCAATTTGAATAAAGAACTAGTATCATGATTCCATCATAGTTCTTTTAATTACCTCCCCCCCCCTTTTTTTTTTTTGGTCTCAAAACTTTGTATTACACATAGATTTTCCAAGAATAGGACATTGGATTTCTTTTGCCTTTTGACTATTGCATAATCGAATGGGAACATACCAAAAATTGTTCCTGACTTTTAGCCAGTGTTGCTGCAAAAACTAAAAAATATTTGGCCTTTTTGCATGCAGGTACACCGTACACCAGGCACAGTGTGCTGATCTGCTGTGGGCAGCGAGTGTGTAGCCCAGGATGGAGCGGGACAGGGCTTCATTCAGTTCTACGTATGGTTCGCTCCTCAAGTCCTGTGGACTGAAGTTGCTTTCAGAGAACTTCTCAAAATAGGCTTTAGTTAGTAGTAAGAATATCCTTCTTTAGGCTAAATAATTAATTGTAGGCTATCGGGTATGTTTTGTACATTTTCAGAAGTACAGGATGGTGACCCACCCTTTTGTTTAAAATTAATCTTTATGAATTTCATTGCATCACATGCAGCAGATTTTTCATTCAAGTGACAAATGGGGTGGATAGAAGTTTTGATTTTTGTTATCTTGTGATTATATTAATTTGCATTTATACATTTTTTTGCATTGTGCATACGTTACCTTGCCTTTTGGTGAAATGATTACTAAAGTGTCTACAAAAAAACCCAGGATTTTATGAAGATTTGCAAAAATGAGTTTATAAGGTATTCTTCATTTTACAGAAGTCACTATGTTTACAGTAATGACATATATTTTCAATACTGTTAAAATTTAAAAACATACTTTTCTTCATTTCAAGACAAAATAGGAGCATTGTGATGATATTTAGCAGTAAGCCATTAAACATGTATTCTAACTGTAATAATTCTGTAAGAATAGGTAGCAAGAGGATGTCCGTGCATTGTCCAACTGAGAACGTGACAGGATTGTCGAGTTGCAACTTTTAGTACATATACACTAATAGAATTTTATGGAGAAGAAACTTTGAGATTGTTGCATGTTCTCAGATCACGTCTCGTTTTTCTCCAGGTGAAAAAAAGTTGTCAAAGTTGGAGTTTTTTGTTTGTTTGTTTTTTTGTTTTCCCAAATCAGACAGCCATTCTTAAATAAGGTGAAGACAAAATCCACCCATGCGTCAGTTGTAAAGGCAATAATTGTTGTTCAATGTATGTTTATATGAAATAGTTTTTCCATATAAACTGTTAGGCATTGGCACTCTTCCTAGTTATCTGATTTTGTTTTTTTTTTTCCCATAGAGCTCTTATTTCTGTAGAACTTAATGGATGGTCAAGTGGAATTCACAGAAACAGGATGGTTTTGGCTTAGGATTTAATTGAATATGAGTAACAGTTGGAAAATTAATGATTATTTATCTGTTTTAAATCTCTGAAGTTCTGAGTCACCGTTTGGGAGTTTCCTGCTGCATATTTATGAAGTTCTCTGAGTGAGCTGACTCAGTGTGTTTTTTAAATAAGCATTTGTAATCCTTTTAAATGTGTGCTAACCATTTAGATTGGAAATCAAGTTGGCATCCCTAATAAAATCAAAATAGTGATTTAAAGATCAGGCACCAGTACTTTATATCTATCTATACTATTTCATGAAATCATAGAATATCTCAAGTTGGAAGGGACCCATAAGGATCATCGAGTTCAACTCCCTGCTCCTCGCAGGACTTCCGAAAACTAAACCATATGACTAAGAGCGTTATCCAGATGCTTCTTGAATATGTATATAATTTTATTTGTACAGAAAATGTGTACATACATATTTTGCAAAAATCTTTTAAATTTAAGAATTTAAGTCAGTTTACCACTGGGGATCCCTAGAGAGTAATGTGAAAAAGAATTTTTTGCTGAAATTTTATTTGTGTAAGCAGTTGTTGGAAGATGGTGGGATATGTTTAATGTTCTTGAGTGTCTTAGAGAAAAAAGGAGGGAATCAGAGACCGACTATTTCCGGTTCACACAGAGAAAAGATCTTCTGTTCCTACTGTTAGAAAGTGGAGACTTCTCCTGATTTATTAGCATATGATGGTTTTAGATGGTTTTACAACTTAGATTCTGGAATTAGATTTGTCATGTTTCCTTCAGGAAAAGATCTCTGAATCCGCTGATTAATTCTCTTGTTAATGGTGAGTTACTGGACCTAATGATAATGTCCTCCAGTTGACTTTTGAGAATGTATGTTGGAGGGGGAAAAAACAAAAGTAACAACATCCATCAAGGCTTTTTTTTAATGTTATATTTTATAAGATATTCTGTTCCTTTTAGAGCATAATTGATCTACGTGAAGAATACAGATGTGTAAGTAGTGGCAGCTTGAAAACAATGACGGTCCAAGTGTTGTCTGAATTGCGAGATCACGCTCAGAAATCAATGATAAATGCATACTGCAGACTAGTCTGACATACGCTGTTCAAATTGTCAGTGACTAGCCCTTTATAAATCTATATTTCTGAGAAAACATTTTGCGATGCCCTTCATCTCCTTTAAGACCTTTGCCTTTGTAAAATTTGTCTGCTTTCATTGTAACATCACAGAATGTAAAGTGTATTCTCAGCCTTCAGGAATCTTTGGTGCAGGTGGGACTTGGAGTGGGCAATGGTGCGTGAGCTCACTGGCATGGCCCAGGTTTACCTGGCTGAATTATGGCAAAATGGGATCAGTGAAGAGAGGAAATGAATTTTAGTGTCATCTCTACTTCTGATTCATATCTGCAATTATCATCTTGTGTTTACTGAAGAGCTAAGTGCAAATTCTCGATATTGAGGGAAAACATTTGAGGAAGTCACATACACTGAGTTTATTAAGAGAACTGTATGTTTTAATAATACGAGTGAATGCTTCGTTGCTTGACATATTAGCTTTCGGATAGCATGCCCAGTAAAAGAAAGAAGATACATTAGAATGGAAAGTGTCGCCGCAACTCTAGGACCTGATTTCTAACAAAACTATAGAATAAATTTAATTTCTGAAGCATTAATCCCTGAAAACCAATTTCACTCTTTTTTTATTCTGTTAGTTTTTATCATCATATTAAGGAGTAAGAATGTGCAATATTCATTCCTTGTAAAACTCATTAAATCAGTGATAAATTTAGCTCAATAAGTTTACTGATTTTGAAAATGATTGTGCTACTAAAGCCTCTATTTCCAACCCAAGTAGCAGCTGAAAAATCTGAAGTACTCAGTCTTCCATATTTATATGTTAATGGCTATGCTGAATAAACAGATCTATTGATTAAGTTGTTCAAGCATTCCTGTTTTAAAACCTCTTTCTTCTCTTGCTCCTATTTTTGAAAAATCACTTAATTGGGCTTATCCCTCCTAAGCACAGGAATTCCTGAAAAAAAAAGAGAATTCTTTAACACAAGAATACCAAAGAGCTCTCATGTAAAACTCTGATCGCTTAGTCTCATGGATCTTTTTTGTGTTAGAGTTGATTTTTTTCTGATTTGCTGGCTGCATTGTTTCTTTTTAAGGTACTTGAGCTATTGCAGAAGAGGATTTGTTTTATCTTTTGAGGCTGTAGGTATAATTTTTTTTTAGAGTACAGTACAGCAATATTATGAATAAAAAGTATAAGTGAATGGAGTTGGGTTCTTTAGGAGGCTGTTTTGAACAGTGAATGGATTTGAGATCTTCAGGAAACCATTTGTACTTTTTGTGTGCCCTTTGTATGGGATGGATTCATATGTTGTAAAATACAAACTCTAAATTTTGCTTACTTGGGTTATGGTGATGGTCTTGGACCTGTGTCAGACCATACACCCACAGGGGAATGCACGTGACTGTTCCTTCTTTGTCTGGGTTATAATCTTCATATTCTCTGATGTTTAAAATGTTTGTGAACTTTGAAAAATTAAGTTTTTTATTGCCATTGGGGAAGCAAAGTAACTAGCTCATTTACTTTATTCTTATTATTGATAAAGATAGTAAAACCAGAAATATAACAGCAGAGTTAATAATAAGGTACTTATGTTGGGATACTGTTGAAATGGTTTTTTTATGAAGGGCAGTCATGGTAAGCAAATCTGCCAGAATTCTTTGAAGCGTACGCTGAGCTCGTGAACAAAGGGAAAATCATTGATACTGCTTACTTGATTCCTAAAACACTTCCAAAAAGACTCTCACAAAAGACTCCTCGAGAGCAACAAATATTCTGTGAGATAAAAGTGGAGGTTCCATCATTAGTCAAGAGCTGGGTAAAGGCAGGATAAATGGCCAATTTACTCGCTGAAAGGTGGTCTCCAGAATAATTGGTAGGGATCTGTATTGTGCCTGTGCCATTCAGCGTGCCCATAAAGGATCTGGATATTAGGGTGATTAGGGTTGCATCAAAGTTTATCGAGGGTGGTGTGTATGAAAACCAAATTTTAAGGATTATCTTGTGATAGAGGTGGGTTTTTAAAATTTGAGATGAAGATCAGCATTGATCCGCATGTGCATTGTAAAGTAATGCAGATGAAGGAAATGCAACCTTAAGTCCAAACACACAGCAATGGGCTCTGAATTAACTGTTGCCAGTAGGGGTAGAGATCTTAGAGGTATGAGACATTCTACGAAGGTGTTAATTTAATTTGTAGTAGCAATGCAAAAGGCAAACAGATTATTAGAAAGAACAGAAAGTAAAGGAATAGAGGGCAAACCAGAAAGTTTCTTCTGTGTTTACCCCACTTTGTGTGCAGTCTCATCCCATTTTCTCACAAAGGACATGGTAGAAGGGAACAGCGGAGGGATGGGCCAGTGTCGAGGAAGTGTGAAACAGTGTAGAAGTGTTTGGCATGAAAAAATAAAACTGAATAACTTCATTGTGTTACCCAGAGACTTCAGGCTGTGGTATATGAACCTATTCAGGCGTGATGGTGTTGCTTTGATTACCTTCCTGGGTGGGAGGGTTGGAGAAGAAAACTTACACTCACACTTGCAAACTTTAACAGTGTCATACAGCTTTCTAAAATTCTCATTTGCTTCACTCAAAATATACACTGAAAGATAATACTTGATTGCTGAGTTTGCAGTAGCAAAGATGTGGTGGATAGCAATTAAAGAAAGCAATGTGCTTGCTCTTTTGAAAGTGAGAGATGACCTGCTTGTGGATGCGTAGCAACGTTGATCAGATGTGTCATTCTTAACTGGGGAGCACTTGTTTTTGTTTTTTTCCTGATGTTCTTTCTGGGGTTGTGACTGTTTTGATACAATATTCTTTTTTCATTTATAGTTTCATAACATGTATGGTGTTTATGCTGGACGCACGTTCTTTGCATCGTTATGCCCAAGAGTTGGTTTTATCCACCTCTCATGGGTGTGTTCTTTTAGTGAGAAGGTATCTGCCGGCATCTTGTGCCTTTGCTCTTGGGGACCCTGGTACAAGGTGGAATGAGCAGGTTTCAGTGAGGAAATACAGTGATGCTTCTTTACAGCAACCAACATGTTACGTGGCCACTGCTGGGCGAACCAGTCTGAGTTGTTGTTCTCCACACGCAGAAATTTCCCCTTTGAAGGGCGCGCGTGTGTGATTTGTTCATCAACACCTATCCCTGCATTTACTCTCCTTTTGTACCTTCCTACTTCAGAATCAGGGCAGGATTTCAGAATCAGAGAAGTTATTGAGGAATGTGTGTGACGAGTTGCCCCTCCATTCCTTCGAGTCCTCCAAGCACAGAAAGCAGGGCTGCCTAATTTCTTAGCGCACGTTTTTCTAGGAGGTTCTGCAGTTTAGGCGGTTTCTATCAGTAGACAGAAAACTCTTGATGGGAATGGTCCACATAAAAGTTACTTGTATTTAAATTATTTTTACTCTCTCATCTGTATCTCAGCCAACAATGAGATTCTGTGATAGCTGTGGTCAGCAGTGCTGGTATCTAAGTTGACAGAGGTATAACCTTTGAGGCAGTTAAGAACGTGCATCAGCCACTTGGGCATTCAGCTGCAATAGTACTGCCCTAGAGACCTGGATGCAATTTGCCTTTAATTAAAGAAAGCAGAATTCTGTGATTATTCTTACAAGAAGGATTATGTATTGTATTTCCTGAATATTTCCAGAGGGGAATTGAACTCTAGGAGGGAATACTGTCCAGAGGAATAATGCTATATACTCCTCTTTCTCCTATCTTTTGGAAGTAACAACTTGTGTTCTAGCTAAAAAATGCACACAAAATAACTTCTGAATGTGTGACTGCAATAGCCAATTAGAAAGTGCACAGTTTAATGCGAGATGAATGCTCTTCAGTAAAAGATTGCCGTATATTGTATATTGTATTTTATCTGTCAATCTGTATTTGTTTGTGAGAATGACCTTTGATTCACCCTGTTCATTAATGCGGAATGACTATAGCATGCCTGCCTTTAAACTTAATATTATTCTGCTCACGTCTCCATTCTCATTATAAACATGGCTATTTTTAGCTAGCACAGATTCAGAATATGCCTTGTAAGCTTAAGGGGGATTTATGGAGCTCCTGTGTGTATTCACTAGAGATTCCTTGTTGAAGCTTACTGATTTAGGATTGGGGAGGGGTAAAATGTACTATTTAATTCCCGGCATATGCCTGCAGGAGCTATATTTAGCTACAGCTACTTGTCACTGCCATTGTGCTATTTTTACAAAGGGATGCAGCAGTTTCGTTGTTCAGGAGCTTAAGTAGACATAAATGTAGATGGATGAGCTACATAAACATTGGTGTACTGCAAAAATTGCTACTGAAAGTCAGTGTGTATGCTGTAGGTGTACTTGAGTAAAACTGCACTAGAGCATGAACACAACAGGCACTTTGTTCAATAGACTGGTTGTGTAAATTCACCTGATTAACATATGTGCTAAAAATTATATTTAATTTTGCTTTAGACTGATAAAGTAGTTTAACAGGAATAACAATGTGGGCTTTGTATTTGCACATAAAAAGGTCTGGCTTAATGCAGTGGCACAATTTATTTCATTGCTTAATCAGTTATTAAGAATTTTATCATAGCTTTTGTAGTTGCCATGTATATTTTTAATGGAATACAGAAGAGAAAAATTAGTATGGAGAATGCTTGCTGCAGTTTGGTTCTAGAGGATGGTTACATATGCACCACAAGATGATTACATATGCATATCCTTTTTATAATGCATGTATCAGGGCTCTTGCTATCATTTACTGTACTATTTGGTGCTTTAAGGAACAGTATCTACTGGGAGAGTCTGCTTTTCCTATTTGGGGAAAATTAGGAATTCTACCTTGATCAATTAAGTATTCCAGTTGATTCAGATTTGCTTCATGATTTGCATTCAAAGAAATGTACAAGTACTTACTGTCCTTTCTTGGCTGCTTAATTTCTTCTCAAAAACACAGGATTTATTTTTCAGCAAAAAAAGAAAAAAGAGAGTTGTGTCATTTATAAAGATACAGAAAACCTGAAGTATATTTTGTGTATCAGAAAATCAGACAGGCTAGCCATAAGTGAAGAGACTAATATTCTCCAGTGAGAGAGAAATGAATAGATCTCTCTCTACAAAATTGCATGGTATCACTGCACACTCATCCTATTGATTATTTTCATGTAAAAATTCAATTTATGATATAATTTACTTTTTATGAACAGTGTTTTCTACAGGTAGAAAATTTCATATACGGTTGCTCATGTATTCCACTTCTGATCTTCATTTCTCATTGTGGACTTTCTTGGGCAGCCTAAGATTTGTGCCAGATACTAAAGACATCAGGGAGGACTAATTTATTTTCAGTTTTGGAATAATGATCAGCTTGAAATAAACCGTGTGAGGTAAAGGCTTGGTGCTCGCCTTATCACAAATGATATACTCCACTTCTCCTCCCAAATGTCCTTTCAATACCAGTATTTCAAGTAAAGGAAGGTCTAAGTGTTTGAGGGAATGATGTGGATTCCTGCATGGAAGAAGCTTTGAAGATACCAGCATCCAAGTCCCCCTGGTCTGAGTTTTGCAGTAAGAGACCGGTCCAAAGAGTCAATTCTGAGACGCATGTGTATGCCATGAGAGCATTCAGATTTCAGTAATGCTGGTCTTCGCTTAGCTCTCCTCAACAGGGAGCAATAAAAACACCATGTTACTGGCAATTAGTTGGAGGTTTTTTCTATTATACTGGAGATTTTTGTCCTCCCAAGGAGAATTATAGAATCTCTAGCTAGTCAGCAGTTTCTCTGCTTTTCCTCTTTAGTGGTGTGTGTGGGGGGGTGTTTTTTTCTTTTATCCTCCTGAGAACAAGTGGGCAGGAGGATATGCAGCTTATGTACATAAGGGCACCTGTTGCTTCTCCCAACACTCCTGTTAAACCTCATTTTTTGAATACAGACTTTATCTTTTAAGCCTGATTTTTTGACAGACTTTATCCTTTGTCAGGTTTCCCTGTGGGATCGTGGACTGTAGACTTGATGGGAGAAAGAAGCAAAAATCACAACTATTTGTCTTTTGTTAGACTACTGTAAATTAAAACTCAAGGAAGTGCTAACTAAATTAATTTTGATGGTCAAATGAATACATAGGCAGAGATATGTGCATTTCTCAATGCCAGGACTGAACTTTTTCATGAGATCAACTCTAAACATAGACACAGTCTTTGCATTCACAACTTAGTCCAAGTTGGAACTTGGACTTGGAACTGGAAGCTTGACCTATTTGAGTCCCATCTTCCTTTCAGCTATGTAGGCTCTCCATTTCCCTCCCAGTGCTCACATTCTGCTCTTTCCCTGAAAAAAAGATTCCGTTGTGTTCAATGTACTACATTTCTGTATGAACCATGTTGCTGGAGAAGCATATCCCACATGCTCGGATTCGAAAGCTTGCCGTCTCCAAGACCGGACCTTTCTGGGTTTGGTCCAGTAGTGCTTCGGCCAGGTAATTTTGATAGTAAACATAGGAAATTGAGGTATGGAGCCACATACAGAAAGAAGGATAAAAAATTTACTCCGACTAGGGCAAAAAATCCCTACTCCGCTCTGTGGTAACCGTGCGCCGTGCAGATGGGGGTGAACCCCGCGGCTTCTCGGCGCGAGTGAAGGTCGGCGAATGGGCCCGGCCCGAGGCGGAAGAGGGCTTCAAGGCGCTGTTTGGACCCGTGGTCTGCAGCCTGGAGCGTGACGGAGGCCCCGCGGGGCTGGGTGAATACAGCTCAGCCTCGTGTCCCGGAAGCGGCGAGGAAGCTACGGAATGGCAGAGGCCTGGAGATGCCACCAGCTCTGCGCCGCTGCACGCTCGGAGCCGAGGCGGTGGGACGCCGCCGGCGCTCGGGGCGCACTTGCGGCTGGCCTTCTCTTTGCTGTTGTTACTGGCATATTTCTTGTCAGGGTTACCTGGTGCTGTCGAAGAGTGTGGTTAATTTGAGAAACTTTCTCTTCGTTACTGCCGGATAATTTAATTAGTTGCAGTTAGGCAGCTGAAATTCCTGAGCCGTGTATTATTGACAGAATGCTCAAAGCTCTTAAAAGAATTTAAGCATGGCACCCAATAGGAGAAATTGAGAAATTAATCTTGTAGAGAGAGATTCTCTGGTGCCTTTTGTAAGGAGGAACTGATGAACTAGTACATTTTTATTTCTCTTCATTACTGATGAATATCGCTGATTGCCCATCAGAGTTGAATATGGGAGTGAAATGGTCAGAGAAGGAGAGGAAAGAAGGAGGGAGGCACACAATTTAACAAAACGGGGGTTTATAGTCTGTTTAAGGAAAAAACCAACCCACTCAAACAAACCAGAAAACAAAAGGCATCCAATGAGAAAGGGGGCTAAAAGTCAGAAAGAATGGTTATGCACTCATTAATGCATGGAGCATGTCCTGCTTATGCTAATTTGCATGAGAGGCAGCTCTGGAGCATGATGGGATTTGGGAAGAAAACATGTTTATTCTTGGGCAAGTAATTTTTTTTTTTTTTTTTTTTTTGAAGGAAGGTATATTGGAAGATTACACACCTAGAATAAGTTATTTTTCAAATTTCAAGCCCCAATCCCATGAGAAATTATACTTATTAGTAAGAATTGTTTTCTATAAGCAGTTCAGAAACTAAGATGGAAAGATTATAGTCTGAATTTATATATTTTTAGTCTGGTCTTCATGCTGCCTGTTTTTTTTTTATTTTAAGTGTTATATCTTAATGGGGAGCTTGCAATGGTACATTCTGGTATTTCTTCACAGTTATTGCAGCCAGTATCTGCAGAGTCTCAGGAGCAAGCTGCCTATATCTAACTACTGGCATTTCGTCTTGTATTAAATGTTGAGATCTACTTTGTGTCATTTTTACTATACTAAGGAAATTTAGAAAAGATTTGAAAATGCGGCACACGTGAGTCTTTCTTACAAAGTACGATTTGTTAATTTAATTATGGAAAACGATAATGAATATTTAAAAAATTAATGTTCCAGTTTGAAAAAAAAAATGATGACAAAA
>JAVJGG010000029.1:49454908-49466694 GCA_035590195.1 Aviceda cuculoides | reverse complement strand
AAAAAAAAATGATGACAAAATCTTGCTTTGCTATCTGAAACACAAAATTCAGTATTTGTGGTGATGCAATACTGTAAGTAGAAATATTATAAAACAGAATCTTCTGGTTCTTTCAGTAGCAAGATACAGGGATAAAATCAGAGTTATTGCTAGTAAAATTGCTTAGGAATAAAGAAACAAAGAATAAAGAAACAAATCTACTAAGCAAGATAGATGATGTAAGAATTAAACCCAGGAACTCCTGACCCGAACTGTTTCCAACTTTGTAAAATTTACAAAACCAAAAATTTAGATGCATAAAAGTGTTTTTCAGCAGTGAGGAGGAAAGTATATGAACATTTTATTGATTGTTTACTTATTAACAATATATCACTATAAATTTGAGTTTCCTGACTACTAATTCACCTGCTGTGTATACTGTTCTTATTGTTGGTAGTTTCTTTGTTGATTATATCTAATGTTGCTGTTCAGTAATTATTCCCTTTTTAAAAAGAAAATTACTCTTAATGTTTTTCATATCTCGAAGGATTTTTTTTCTTAAAAAAGTCTAATTTATGAGAGTTACTAATATTAAATTAAGCTAGTATTTTGTGTTCTTCTACAGAATGTTTATTTTCCTTTACATACACCGTATAATGATTATGTCTCTGCAGGTGGATTCTTATATCCTTGAGTTACGGTTACCTTAACATACTCTTGGTCTAAGCCAAGTTTTTGAGCCAAAAAAGTGTTCTTTGCTACATATAACTTTGAACATTTTTGGGGGGTAGAGCTTCTTCACTCTGGTAGTCAGTCAGCCCTCTGACTGGAGAACAAGCAGACAGAAAGGATTGAGCACCGTATTTAACATCCAAGGACAAGAAATCCCCTTAATCACTGCTCTCTCCCCCTTCATTTATAAGTTTCTTGTGTCGTTAGCTGTTTTGACGAGACGTGTTCTCAATCAGTAATGTTCTAGGTTCTGCGTAAGTAGCAATATTTTGTAGAATTATATGGCAATTCTCTTTAGCTTTTAGTCTGTACTTCTGGCTAGGAGGTGCTATAGTAGTAGTTCAGTAGAAATAATTGATCCGAGTTGTAGATTATGATTGGTTGAATTGGCAACTAAAAATCAGTATATGAAAGGTGTTGCTGTTCAGACAGAGTCACTATTGAGGGATTGGCAGAATACTAACTATTGTCACTTAGGAAACTTTAATGCCAAATGTTTTGCTTTTCATTAGTGGCATAGTGTTATTCAAATAGCAGTTCTTTTCTAATTTTGCTTTTAATTCTGAATATGGGAAGCATTTCCATGAGCAGACTGGAGAGAATGATTTTAAAAAAACTAAACAATTGGTACCTGCTCTATGCAGAAAATATGTTTGAGGAAAAAAATGCATGAGAGAAACCAAAATGGTGATTTTTTGATAGTTTATCTGTAAAATATTTCTTGTCAATATAGTAGGTGGTATTAATGTCTGGTACGATTGCTTAAGAGTCTTGTCATCTGGAACTTACATGCAGAAACACTTTTGTTTCCTTTTCTTCATCAATAGAAGGAAGTACCAATGAAGTAGTAAAAAATTTATCAAGTCATCATGTAGATTAAACAATTTACCCATATTTTTACCATTGAGTTTCCAGAATGCAACTCTGCTTAAAAACATGAATTCCCCCGCCTCCTCCCCAGTCCATAGATATTCTGAATTCCAGATGTGTTCAGTTAACAATAGGCTTCTTTTCCTGGCTGCCTGCCCTGAGAGGTCAGTGTACTCCGTCCTGCCTTCCTTTTCTTTTTCATGGATCATCTGCAGGCAAAATTATGTTCATAGTGACACCCTGCTGTTTCCTTTTGGTCTGCAGCGAAGCAGTTTGGAGAAATCTAATAAATTCTATTGGTATTTATAAAAATGAATAGAATCTGCAGCTCAGTCTGTTATTTGTGTAGGTTTGACAAGGCCACTGGAGTAAGTATAGAACATTATTTAAATCAGGGGCTGTAGCATTTGGACCGTTCTTCTTTGCAGGTGCTGTGGGAGAGAATGGTAAATTGTTTTAAATTGGAGGTTTGTAAGTTTACGAAAGTGTAGGATTTTTTTTTTCTATCCTAGAGATAGAAAATCAATTTTTCATATTGTATGTGGAGTCCTTTCCAAGGTACGTGTGTGTGGAGGGGGTTAAAGAGGATTGAATTTGTGGGTTTTTTTTTACATTCTGTTCATATTCCATGAATCCTAAGCAATAAAACTTTCTCTGGTCACCTGAAGGCTCCTGAAGAAATCATTTCCTTCAGTCATGCTCCCCCCTACACATACGTCTACAGGCCTGATGTAAAGCCTGCCTGCTGTTTTATCTTTGTGCGTATGTGTATGTTCCTGGAAACCCTGCAAATTATCATGGCCAGAGAAAGACTATAGGTTTGGGTGTTCCGTGGTTCTCAGAGATATTCAAAATCCCTTGTGTCCTCAGTATCAAATGTCCCCAGTTAGATCTTACATTTTGGGTGAGAAGAGATGTCCTCCTGCTGTGTACATTAATAGAAGACCATGAGGTTTTCTTTTCCCTGTTCTCTGGCATGGGATGTAGGGGACATGCAGCGTCACCAGCAAGTTTTCTTCGACAAATTCCTCACTACAACAGGGACCAAGATTATGGTGATGCCCTTAAACTGTCCTGCTCGTCAATGTTACCTAATGGTTGTATTTTTTAGCCTTTTTTCTGGAGGTGTTTCATTTGGTATAGGATGTTACAAAGTGCTTTGCATCTGGAATGATAATGCTCTGTGACCTTTCAAACTAACATCCATTACGTGTTTATCTGTAATTATATGGGACTGGGCTTAATAAATCAGCTTTGTGCCATGATCCTGTGTAGGATGAACTATGGAGCCATACCACAGGACCTTTCCCAAGCAAGATACTGGCAGTATTACAGCAATAATACAGAACATATATAGCTAGAGTTTTCACAGATTTCCTGATTGAAATTGAAGTCCATTCTCACATTATGATGTAAATAGTGTCAGATCCCTGTACTTACGGAGTCTGGCTCTGAGTTTTATTAAATGGTCCAGCTGGTTAATTAGAATGAAGTATGTTTTGAATGGGTTTGTGCTTTTTTATTTTTGTATTTAATATTGATTAGCTCTCCTGACATAACATAAACTTGAGTTCATTAACTACAAATTAGGAATTGACATAAACAGAGCAGACGGGTATGTCCAGTGTACCCAGTAAAGGTTTTAATCTGTATTGCGAGGTGACTCTTATAAATTTTAATGAAACTAAATTGGGAATTGGAGTTAGCCCACTTTACTTGAAAGCAAGCTGGAAATAGACAAAACATGTAAGCATGCACATGCAGAAAAACATTGAACTCTTGATTATGGTGTTCTTTAAATCACTGGATTGTGGTTATTTTAAGAAATTGATTGTATCTGTGTTTCTATTCCTTCAGCCAGACTTAGAAACAGAATGGCATCAAACATAAGTGTTTTTTTCGTGCGTTAGAAAATCCTTAGATTGTTCCTTAGAGCTAGAAATCAGGAGGTTTCATAAATTGTTTTGTAAGGCTTCAACTGAGAGGGAGAGCACTTTTAACTGTGAGGATTGATGAGATCTGATAAGTATAATTGGTTTCCTGGGTAAGTTGTTGACTTGAGGTTTGGTTTTTTTTTCATTTTTTGGGGGGTTTGTTTGGTTTTTTTTAGTAAAGAATGAGCTAAAAGCCAATCAAAGAGGAGAAAGGCGTTGTTTCTAGACCTTTTTAAGAAACGGCTGTCCTTCTAGACATAACATGGTAATGTCCCCGTCAGGGTGGAGGTCTGTCACTACCTCTGTCCTTCCTCTGAGATGTGGCAATAGCAGCTGCTTGGGGACCAGAAAAAAAGTCCAGTGACACGTCCCAGATTCTCTCCTTGCTTCCAGTAAACTGTATTTCAGAATGTAATGAAAGAAGAGGTGGTATATAGTGTCTTTGAATGAATCCAAGTTTGTTCTGAGCTTGAGCAGTGATGATAGCATGGGGACTGGGATGCTTGGAAGCTTCCCACGTGCTGTTCATTAAGGAAAAAGACACAAAGCCCAAAATTTCATCACAGAAGTAAAGGCTTAATACTACTTACTGGGAGTATTGCGTGCGTAAGACTAATGCTAGGGAATCGTCCTCATTTTTAATAGCTGCTAGCCAATCGTTCTATAAAATGAACATCAAAGAAATACAAGGTTCATGCACTAGATCTATCTAGATCAGTGTTGTTTTAAGCTGTTAGTTAATAGAGATAAGCGTATGCTTACTGTGATTTGTTTAGATACCAGATGCTTTTAGTTTTGTATAATCTTCATCTGTTCACACTCAAAAACATTAAAGGTTTTCCATTTGATTATGTAGGTAATGAAGTGGTGAATGTTTTTCAAGACTATGAAAAAGCATATAATTTAATAAACCCTAAACTTTTCTAAGCAAAAATAAGCTCTTTATTTTTTCTGTGTTAAGTGTGGTATGGAGAGGAATTACGTAGAGAAGTCCAGCTGACTCTGTTCTGTACTCTTTAGTTTTTGAAAGGATTAGGAAAAAAACCCAACTGTTTACCTAAGATGCAGTTATTTGTTAGATTGCCTTTTTTTCTTGAGATAATAGAATGGATGTGTTAGGAAAGCAAATTCTTGAGGGCATAGAAACTTTGTTGGTAAATCACTTCTATGGTCTATTTTAATTGAACTTGTGAAATGCACAGTAATGAAACATAGCTAATAAGTAATTTACTTTTATTTCTCTAGACACTGGAAGCCATTTTGAATTTTAAGTACTCTGGTGGACCAGGACATGTTGAAGGATATTACCGGAACCTTTCACTAGGCCTTCATGTAGAAGTAGAGCCGTCTGTTTTCTTTACGCGTGTTAGTACCCTTCCAGCAACAAGGTAAGCCTTGTTTTGACTCTTGTATATTTGACTCATTGTCTCTATTATATTGGCTATAACTTAAAGACCATGCTGGAAACTTTTGATATGGTCAGCAACTTGTAGGTAAACAATTATGTGAACAAATTTTCAAAATTCCTCATTTAGGAGTTTAGCCTCCTTTAACTGCAGTCTATGATTAAAGCATTCTATGTGCATTGGACAATTTCTGAGGTTCAGACATTTTTTCATGATGGTTTTTTTTACCAGAGACAGGATATCTCCAGTTTATTCTAAAATTTGACAACTCCTTTCTATATCTCTTGGCTGTTGTGGTGTGTTGTGCACTACATTGTTTTGTGTTCGTCTAATAGAATCTTACCCAAAATTCCTGTGTAAATGATTATCTTTGGATGTGAAGAATAAATTGTAATCATTCTCTCTTTTGGTGCTCGCTTTCTCTTGTAAGCCACAGAGTAGTTTCACATATCGTAGTGAGTTTTAAAATCATGGCAACACAAGATGGTGGTCAAATGCCATAATCATGAAAATCTGATTGCCTAAAATTAATCAGCCACTGAGTACAATCAGTTTTAATAAATTTTTTTTGCTAAAATTGTCTTTATTTGCCACTAAATACATGGTTCCCATTCTGCGTTTTTATTAATTTTGCATTGCTTTACATACTGCTTAAGCAAAGCCCCTTTTGCAAAAATGAATTCTGTAAGTTAATGATTTTACCGATCCTTAATCAACAATTTTTTGTTAATGTAAGTTCACCTATGCTAATAGTGAAATACTCTACAGTCTTAAAATATTTGGGATGTATTTGAACTCTGGGAGTTCCAGAGGTGGCCTTTGAATAGCTATGATTCAAAAGATGAATAAACGAGCTTGGGTTTGTTGGGAAGAAAGAAGACTGAAAATGGACTTTGTTTCAGTGTGTAAGTACTTCTGAGGTATAAATATCAAGAAGGAGGAAATACTCTTTTAGATGGAGGATGAAGTTAGTGCAAGAAAAAATTGTTACAAATTGAACACGAATATACTTTTATTAAAAATCCTCTTGCAATAATCAGCTACCAACTATCAAGTAGCAGGATTATTGAAAAGAAAGCAAGTGTTCATAGTGGGAGCAAGCATTTTGTTTGGTTTAAATTCTGAAGTTATTTCAGCGCAATTATGTAATACTACTACTAATAATAGTTGAGAGTGAACTTAACTGATCCAAGAGGTTCCTGCTGGTCCTAGGACCTTTTTCATGACAGACTTCAGAAATAAACCCCAAAGATAGGCAAGAAGAGAATATATGTCTAGGAGATACTGGGATCGTATTTCATTTTCAAAGAAAAGATGAGTCACCAGTATCATACCATTGCAAAAATGTCAACGGATGGATGGACAGCAACATAGTGTGCAAAACATGAAGTATTTCTTTTGTTCCTGTGAACAAAAGAGGTAAAGCCTCAAGAGAAGCTTGGGGTTTGAACTTGGAGAAACACGAAGAAAAGTAGGCAAGTTAGAGAAAGTCTAGAGCAAGAAGAGTGATAAAATGTGACTTATGCTTTAACATAAGCTTAAGGAAACTCTTAGTCTCGCTGAAGCAAAAGACTGACAGGGGACTTGAGTTTTTCATTACATAAATGGCACTGCCAAAACAATAGGTATCTGTTTTTCACAGCAGATAATACAGTAAATAATGACCTTCACATATAGCAAGGGAATTTTAGGCTAGGCAAAGATAACGAAACACTGAAATAGATTTTGTAAAAACTGGTTAAAAATGAGACAAACAAGAATTTTTTTAAATGGGTAGATTGTGTCCAGCTCTTTTAAAAGAGATCTAAAACTGTATGACTTTATTGGTAAGCAAGTTTGTCAAGCATTTTGCTGCTTGAAAGTGTAGCATAATAGGCATAATTTTATTTTTTTAGGAGCTGCTCTAGTAAAGTAAATCTAATGCTACTTGCAAAGTCAGAACATAGTATCTGGAACAGCTGTTCACAAAATTCCAGGAACCTTATTAATGATGTTCAGAGTTTCATCCCTGCAATGGCACATTCGTAGGCCTTTGTAAGGTTTTCAAGGTTTAATAAGTGATCTCTCTAGATCAACCTGGAAGTACCACAGAATCTACTTTAAATAGTTTTCAAGCAGGTTCATGCTTGAAAATACATGCTTGAAAACCAAGTGAAAATACTTGGTTTGCATTTATTATTTGCATGCATAGTCCTCCTCATTCAGTGTCAAAAAAGTCCTTTGTACTCTGCCTACGTATACTTTTAAATGGGCAACACGACTGTTCTTTGGTTCACCACAATTCCTTTCTTATAGTCACAGCGTAGCTTGGGTGTGAAGCTGCGAACCTTCCATAAAAACTTCAAATATAACATGATGCTTTTATTTGAAACTCTCCTGGTAAGCTGGCTTTTTGCGCTAGGTTTCCCCAGCTGTGGTTTGTGTAAAACAAGGTTATCCTACCCCTGCCTTGTCAATCTATTCTCAGGAATTTACTCTGTGTGGACAGTATTTAATCCTGAAATCTTTAAAAATAGATTGAGGTGCTAATTCAAAGGTAGAGTTTCTGCGTTGTTCAGCTGTGTACAGTTTCACAAGTCTTATAGCAGCAGGTGCTATATGTAGTGGCTCCAATATAGCCAAGCGCTTCAGCTCAGATTGTATGCATTTGATTCATTCTTTGCCTGTTCATCGTACCGATCGGCATTTAAGTCAGTGGAAAGTTTATTTTAAATGATTTGCTGATTGAAGGTGTAGTTAAAGATGTGACTGCTTTTAATTAGGATACCTAGAAGTTTTACTGGGTTGAGGGAAAATACTGTAATATTTAATTTTTTTTCCGAAATGTTTTATTGCAAGACCTGTTAAAAGGCTGTTCAAATCTTTTTTTGTTACATTAGGTATATATTGTCTGTTAAGTCATGAATGCATTTAGGTTTTAAGTGCTTATTATCCCTTGTTGTTTGTTCCATACTATTAGCTTTAGTGATCAGTAACACCATTCCTTTACTCTCGTGCTTCCCTGTGTTGATTCTCCATCAGAAGTCATGCGTCATTCGATATTATGTTTTAGAGTGAAAAATAGCAAAAATATGCCATCTTCCAATCTGCTAAGGATAACTATTTATCATTAAATGAAACAAAGTTTATTTTTTGACTGTTGATCATCTCTGCCAATATCTGAGACTCAATGACAGTAAATAATGTCAAATTTTGTACTTTTACTTGCTCTGTTAAATTCTTGAATCTGATTTCCTTTTGATTTACAGCTGAGATTTCATTGCTTAAATTCTATCTGAGGCACTGAGCTATTTTTGTTTAGTCATTATGAGAAACTGTATTTTATAATTTACCTTCTCTGCTGTCAATTCAGAATGAAAGTTATCATTGCTTTCATTTTCTGGATTAAATTTTTCCCCTTTCTTTTATGTTTTTGTTGGTTTTATTTCACATTTTACCTCAACAAAATTAAGAAACGATAGCTACTAGCTGGTGGGCTTAAAAAGTCAAAGCAAAGTAAAAAAAATTGAACACTGATTCTTCCCCTAGGCCTTTACTGAAAAAACCAGCGAAAATGTTAATGAAATTACTTTCCCCCCCCTACTTGTAAAATAAAGATTATGGTTTTTGTAAAAGTCTTCCAAACTTAATTGGTGTTTCTTTTATTTAGCTGCTTGAGCAGATATGCAGGGGAAATATCACTGAAACAACCAGGGATTTTATTTTTTTTTTCCTCCCCTAAATATCTAACCAAAATTATGTTTTCCACTCATGCACAGGTTTCTGCTTTAAAGGGAGAAGTTTCATTAACTGCATCTTCAGTATATCTTAAGATGCATTTAATGCTGACAAGAGGTCCTTCTAACCTCTATCTGTGCTGCTCTGTAGAGGCATCCGTGGGGAACTCGGCGCAGCCCTTAACATGCTGCAGTGCCCAACCTGTTGCCTAATTCTGATTCACGTATCGGCTCTCCCGTTGGAAGAGGTGATATTCTGTCAGTAAACGGCCATTTTTCCAGTTTTTCACTGGCTATATCAACCTATGGTGTCTCAGCTGGCTGCGTCCAAAAAGACCGGCAGAACAGCCTTGTGCTAGGAAATTGTTTGCCTCTGATCACGTTACCTGTAATCCTTGATTCCGCTTCTTCGTGCTTGCTGGAGATGACTGTCCCGTGATGCGTAATCAAGAGCGCAGGTGTTTAAAGCAGCCCAGATATAGGTTATAAGAGATAATGAGTTAATGTTGAAAGTTTTGCCAGTCTGTCCTACAGCTCACTGACCTGCAGATCACTGAAGTCTTACAGGGCTTCAGGGATCTACTTGCTTGGCTGTTTATTTACCACAAAATGCAGGTAAATCTATATAGTAAAATTGTATTCATCGCCTTCTGTAACCAGACGTATCATGTTAATTGATTCCTTATCAGGTCTTATCCCCAACACTACTGGTGCGATTTCAGGCCTCAAAACAGTTCAGTTACTGGCAGATTACAGACTGCAGCAGGAGATCTGATGCTAACGGTTCAGTGTAAGGGAAACGTTCTGTTTACAGTTTCACGTGATACGCTTCTTTATTTTGACGTACTGTTAGCTCCAAGAGAGTCTGCCGTTGAAGCTTGTGCTAGCTAGATTGTCTTGAACCGTCTCCTTAATGTGTGTTGACTCTCTCAAAGGCATTATCTGCCGATTTTGGCAGGCACTGAATGTCCTTCTTTATTGCCTTTATCAAAGAGCAGAGAGCGTGAAAAAATGCCAGAAAACATGCTGCTTCACACATTTGGTAAGAATTCAAGTAAGGTGCGCTCTGCATGCTGTGAGGTGCCTGTTAGTCTCCTTGTGTCCCTTGCCGTTATGCCATCAATACAGAAGTGTCTTAAAAAAAGCCATCTGCAAAGGTCAGAAAATCTTGGTCTTGCTTATTACAAAGGTGGTTAGACAGTCTGAATTTGTAGATGAAGTCAATCCACAGTGCAAGAGGGATACTGCCTTCACTTTTCGGCCAGGTATGTAAGAATATTCTTACCTGTACATAATTCTACGTACAAATTCAAGCTGATGAACAAGGTAAATTTTTTATTTTTTTGAGGCAGCAGACTTTTCTTCCTATCTTAAAACTACTGTACAGCTGATGAGACATCAGCTGCAGATCCCTTTTGGCAAGTGCAGAGGCTTAGACTCTGTTCTTGTAATTGAGTCAGAGAAAAAAAAAAAAGGAACTGCAGCAGGTCTGACACTGTTACATTCAAAGTGTCAGTTCATCTAACTGTAGGTTCAAGTTAATTTTCCTTTGTACCACTAATGTATATCATTTAATGAAATGTTTTGGTTTTGTAAAGAAGGCATCGGTTCATAATAAAGTCTGCAGTGTGCTCCCCAAAGATCATTCATTGTTTTGTATTTAAAGTTAGGATCCAGTTTTTCCAACTTGGTTTCACTGAAGTGTTTGGAGACTGAAAAAGAATAACCTTGACTATGTTGAGGGTTCTCAGGAGGTCCTCAGTTTGGTGGGTAAAACTTTGAATCTTAATGAAATCAGACATAATTTTCAGAATTTCCATTCCAGTTTCCAGGGTTGCCCACATTTTCGTTACAACACGTTGCAGCACAGCCTCTTCAGCAGTCAGGTTTGTGTTAGAAATCCTGATCATTATATATTTACAAATCATACAAGGGAAAGAATAAACAACATGTTTCTTCACCATGTTCTAACAAACATTTTTATTACATGATAAAAAAGTTCTGTAATGTTTTCTGAAATACTTCTGGGTTTTACATAGCTGAATTTTTAAATTAAGTGTTCACATTTGCTTCTTTCAGAATGAGAATCAACTACCTACTGACAGGCAGCCTGTTTCTAGTCTTCTGTTTCTCATTATTTCAGTGTTCAAATGCCATAGAGCTTTGAAGGGTGGAGAAAAACTCTTTTGGTTGGGTGCTTAAAGAGCATTCTTTTCAGTTTGGAGAAAGGTTAAGATATGACCTGTTGAAAATGAATGGTTGTTTCTGCATGGAGAAAATAATTAGTATTAAATTCACTGGTTTTTAAATGAAAAATAGTAATAAAAGCCAGTCAAAATGGAAACCAGGCAAATTCAACTACAAATAAAGCTCTCATTTTGATCAGTTAGACTGATAAACCATTAGAAAAATCTGTCAAGCAGTGGATTTAATAACCATTTTTCAATGTTCTCAGAACTGGATGTCTTTCTTGAATGTATTCTTTATTTATACACACACCATTGAGCTCAATATAGATTCTACTGAGTGGGAACCCATGACACGTGGGAGGTTACATCCAATAGTTAAATCATCTTGCTAACCTTAAACTCTGCTAATGGTATAATGTTGCAGTGGGTTCACGGAAGAGCAGCAAAAAGTAGCTTACAGATTGAGAGGATTGATTTTTGAGATCAAAATGTTAAATATGTATGGTTTGGCACATGAAGATGTGAGAACATAAATCTGCAAATATTTATAGATGTGCTGGGAATATTTAGCATAATTGAAAAGGTTTACAACTGGGAGAAGTCAGATGAGGACAGTTCTTGGAGTATATGAGAAGACCTTTTAACAGTAAGATGGATAATCTGACTTAATCATCTAAAGTTAGTCTCAAAAGCTTGATTTTTAGAGAATTTAATAAAAATTAAATTGAATTAAAGAAACCTGTCCTGGATTCAGCTGGGATAGAGTTAACTGTCTTCCTAGTAGCTGGTACAGTGCTATGGTTTTGAGTTCGGTATGAGAAGAATGTTGATAACACCCTGATGTTTTCAGTTGTTGCTGAGTAATGTTCAGTCTAAAGTCGAGGATTTTTCAGCTTCTCCTGCCCAGCCAGCAAGAAGGTTGGAGGGGCACAAGAAGTTGGGAGGGGACACAGCCAGGGC
>JAVJGG010000029.1:49421564-49454808 GCA_035590195.1 Aviceda cuculoides | reverse complement strand
CCAGCAAGAAGGCTGGAGGGGCACAAGAAGTTGGGAGGGGACACAGCCAGGGCAGCTGACCCAAACTGCCCAAAGGGGTATTCCATACCATGGGACGTCACTAGTATATAAACTGGGGGAAGTGGGGGTGGAGGAAATCACCGCTCGGGGACTAACTGGTTGTGGATCGGCGGGTGGTGAGCAATTGTATTGTGCATCACTCGCATATTCCCATCCTTTTATTATTACTGTTGTCAATTTATTAGTGTTACCATTATCATTATTAGTTTCTTCTTTTCTGTTCTATTAAAGTGTTCTTAGCTCAACCCATGAGCTTTACTTTTTTTTTCTGATTCCCTCCGCCATCCCACTGGGTGGGGGGAAGTGAATGAGCAGCTGCGTGGTGCTTAGTTGCCGGCTGGGGTTAAACCACAACAAAACCCCATTGAAAACACAATAGCACCAACAAAGATGCTCTAGATTGTTTTTTTTGCTGTGTTGCTTTTTGTGTTTGTCAGTGGATTTTGGAGACCAGGGTTGTCATCTGGCAAGCCGTTGCCTGTCAACATTGCCAGTGCTTCTCTTCACTGTCTGATGTCTCATTTTGAGTAGTGATACCTGCTTAAAACAGAAAAGAAGCAAACAAAAGTGTGGATGTGAAACCGCTCCATCACTTCAGTCGATGAGAAGCTGAGCTGAGTCAGGATATAGATAACTTGCCAACCCCCCCTGAGTGTTTCTTGTTTAAACTGACTTTAAAACTAAGCTAGAAACAGAACCACGGTACAGTTATTCACTGAAGTGAGCCGTCGTTAAGCGTGGCAGCTGTGCCTGGTTTTTAATACTGTGTTAAATGTTACTGAAGAATATCCTCTGCTGTCATTTCAGAGTGGATTGGAATAGTAATCGCAATACCGCTGAAAGAAAGTTCTAGGTTGCAGTGTAATTGTCTCTTGCCTTAAGTTCCCATAGCCTCAGTTTTGTGACTATTTTTGGAATCAGAACTGTCATTGTAAGATTTTTTAAATACAGCGTGATTCATCATGTCACTAACTTTTGCTTGTGTTATATCCTGAATTCTGCAATAGAGGATAATGGAAATTAATTTATACAATAAAGCTTCAAGACACTGTTGAATTAACTTAATTTTCAAGAAAAGGTTAAGAATTCTTATTTTTTAGTTTTTGAAATGAGTATTGAATTAATTTTGCATGTTATTTTAAGACCTTCAGATTATAAATCACCCCCCTGAAAATAGCTTTCTTTGTAATTCTAGTTTTTGCATGTACAACCTTCTGATCCATAGATGTATGTGTTACTTGCAAAAAAGAAAATCTTCAACATGAGTTTTATGGTAGATTGTTCTAAAGGAAACACCATGGACAAATAAGGAAGATAGTTGAAATGGAAAATGTTTGCATGTTGTGATTTTTAGTATTCTTCCACTTAGGCTCTGAAACCGTTTGTTTGACCCAGGCTTATTTCCTTTCCATTAGCATCAAAATGATAGATGGAAAGAAGAGTAAAACCCTTTCAAGGACTTTTCTTCTTTATCCTAGAGACTATATACAGACCAGTACAGCTTTAATTCATCTTCATTTGATTTAGACTTTTAACATAATGCAATAATTTGTATATCATTCCATTCACAAAAGACAGATGTTGTGTTTGTGGTGTCCGATGTATTTTTCTGGATAATTTTATATTTTATTTCCTAGCAAAATGAAATTTATATGTTCATCTTAACTGTTTCCCCCTCTCCCCTTGCTAAATTTTGACTAATTTCAACCAGCTTCAGGGAAAAGTTCAATATATTCCTGCAGATTGGTAACCAGACAGAGAAGAGATATCCTAATTTATGTCCCAGTGAGGAAAGGCAGAAGCAGGGACTCAGCAGTTACCAGCTCTGTTCTCCGTACCGACTGGCATGGTTGTGCTCAAGGCCAGCAAAAAACATTGCGCTGCCCACTGGGGTTGGTGGACAGGTGAGAAAGCTGTGGGTAGTTCGGGGGGTGTATGATGAGGAGATAGGAATGTGGATATATGGGAGTTGAGATTTTTGCAGTGCAGTGGTGTATTTCTGTCCTGTATCTTCCAGAATAATCCGTGAAGAGCAGATTATTCAGGTTTTGCAGAAATGGGAATCTCTGTACTAATTCATATTGTTTTCTTAAATGCTTGTAAGTCCGTAAGTATTTGGATTAAAACTAAATGACGGTTTAATTTTGTGTGTGTTTATGTGTGACGATACTATGCAATCTCAGTAGATGTTCTGGAGGACAAAAAACCCCACAAACCCAAACCACCCAAACAAAAACCTGACTTATTTTAGATGTGTTTTACCCAAACTTTTAAAAGGAGCTAGTAAAAGCAAAATGACCCAAAACCTCAAAAAAGACTGGGAAGCCACCGATGACCCTGCACATTGTGTGAAATGTTGAAGATGGAGTTCTCCACCTACTCTGGGATGCATGGTAACTAGCATCTACTTAAATAGACTTAGAGGACTCGAAATTTACTCAAAGTGGTTTTTTTCACCAGTAACTCGCTCTGTACCTCCCTCCCCAAACCCACTACATATTTAGTGTAAACTATTATATGGTGTTGGATAGTTTGGAAAAGGAAGGAGAAATTCTGTAAATGTGGGATAGTCTTTCCCAGTTCCAGGAATCAGTGGCTTGTGACTGATATTTCTGAGCCAGAAATTTCAGTAGGCCATTATGGTATATCCTTTAATCATCTTTAGATCCATTTATTATTTTGAGTGTTTTAAGTTTTTTATAAGCTAAAACACTTTTTTTTTTTTTAAAAAATAATTAATTTACGTAGTGTGGAGGCCAGGGTTAATGGTCTAAGATCTACTCAATTACCTTAAAATGCCTAAAGCAATGTGATGTTTGAAATTGTCTGGTAAAGAGCTTACCTTAAGCAACAGATTGGTGACTGGACTTACATGTAGTAGTTCAGCAAAATCATATTGGAGTTCCTTTATCACGCTTGCGTGAATGTGATTTGCCTCTTAAATCTCATTTACTGACACTCTGAGATAGGTTCTTTAATTCTGTCTCGCAAAGGATGGCCCTCTGTAAGTTCACCTGTAGTCAAAATTAATACAAATAGTTAATTTGGCTTGCTTGCTAATTCTTTCTTTTCCTGGAACTTCCACTTTCACCCAGATCGTATCTCAGCATCATCAGTTTGACACAGTCCTACTGATTGTAGCACGTATAAAAAAAAAAAAAAAAAAAATCATGCTACTTTTCAGATCTTTAGCAAATTGCTTTTCAACAACTTGAGGGTTTCTTTTTTTCCTTTTTACCTTTATTATGTTGTTACCTCTAATTTTGCCAAGCTTATGCTTTGTCTTGGTTTCCTTACTTGGATACAGCTTCCAGTATTTGAAGCTTGCTGGTTTAATGCAAATATTTTCATAACCTTTAGTTGTGTTTGGATTTCATTGCTCTAATAGTCTCTTTGACACTGTCCTGTATTTACTCTGAACACCTAATGCTATCTTCTTCTACAGTCTTAATGTTGCCTTCAATCTTCTTATTCCTGTATCTTATTCTTAGAAGATTTCAGAGTACTGTAATAATTCTGTAACTTTGATTTTTATTTTTTTTAATTAAAGATTTCCCTGGAGAATTAACATAAAATTGACAAGGAAATAATTATTTCCCCTACATGTTTATTTTGTGTAGTGTTTGAAGAGGATGAAATAAATGTCATGATGATGAATAATTCTCACTGCATAGCCCAAGAGTTCATATTTGAGAATTTTTAGTATTAGTGATTATGTTTAGTCCTGAAAAGTTGTTGCTTATATAGGTCCTTTATATTTATGGCATGAGTTGTTTTATTTACAAAACTTTGATTCTGCTGCCAAAAGAAGGCAGAAGGCTTGAATGTTATTTCAGCCAATTGTTTGGTTTTGCTTTGGGATAAATAAAAAATTCCTTCCGTGCTGAATTTTGTAAACATAGTCTACCCTAGAATTCTCTCTTGCGGATTGTAACTTTGGGTCTACTGGAGAGGCAGAAGTTTGCTGTGTCTTCACAGGTCTTGTCCCACACTCCCAACGATGAGATGGAATTTTTAAAATTCTCTCTTTTTCATTCTGTACTTGTAACAGGATACCTACCAACTCAAATACTGCCCTTCCAGTCATTTCTTTCTCGTGAGCTGTTAAGGAAGGGAGTTTCTAATAAGATCTATGACTCCTTATTTGTTCCCAATTCTTGAGTTTTGACATGTTTGCTTCAGGCACTCAGCTACCTTCATGCATTCTTCTCTATATTCAGTATTCATTGGGGTTTTACCCAAAGAGAGTGAAAACCCTTAAAATATATATTAAAAAAGCCTCCACCCCCGCTTTTGCTTTTTACTTTTGCTAAGAGACATGCTACTGTCCCCAAGCCGTGCTTGCTTGTCACGTAGTGCCTGACTGCATGTGACATTGCTGTCCCTTTTGCGACCTGAACCTTAACCTCCCGTGCGCGTCCCAGAGTGTTCCCATCTCAGGGGTCTGCGAGGTGGCAAGAGAGGTCCTCCGCTCTATGCTCTGAAAATGGTATCTCTTGATTTTCTGAAGAGAGTTGTATTAGGAACCGGAGAACCTGTTTCCAAAGTGGAAGAGCAGTTCTTAAACACCTCTTGAGTTTAATTGCCTTTGGAATGGCTGGCATTTGAGTTTAATCGTAAATTATTGTGTAATAGGATAATATACTTGGTTGCCTGAGACACACAGCTGTATCTTACTTAGTTTGAATATGCATATTGTTTGAAGGATGGCTCTGATGACTCTCACCTTACCAACATATTCCTCTTTCTTCCCTTTTGGGGAGCTTCTGATTTCAAGTGAACTCTCACAAATTAATGCTGCTGGTGGGTTCTACTTCTGACACCAAATACAAGTTACTTTTCCCTACTTATTGATTATGATAGCAATTATATGGGATGAAATGATCTGTAATCTTTGTACAATGGCTATACTACTTTTTACGGTAATTCACAATGTCACCTAATTTCGTTATATGTGCATTTAAACTTTGAAATCACTGATAGCTAAAGCTAAATTGTAGTGACGCTTAAGACTGGGCTATTTCTCTGGTTTTAAGTAGCTTCTTAGGAAGTTTTGAATTTCAGAGTAGACTGATGAAACGTTATTGCAGCTGTATGGTTGTATTTGGCATTTTAGTGTGGTTCTGATATTTCTCCATATGTATTATATTATAATCACTCAATGCTGCTATTTGTGCTTAGTTTCACAAGGAAGAAAAGTTAATAAGAATAAAAATTTACAATAAAGTTTCTTCTTTGTAACTTTGTCAGTATTATTTCCTAAAGTTACCAGAAATGCGGTTGGTATATTTACACTGAATGCCTCTAGGGAAATTTGGATTTGAAGGATAGTAGCTAACAAATGTAAGGTTTTCTGAGAGAGGTGCCTGTGTTTGCCTTTCTTACAGAAGAGACAGACTTGTCTCTCTCAGAGTAGTTGGTATAATGGAAAAGTACTCTAGCTGCCAGCTTGCTTCGGTCCGTAGACAAACCAGCTGTCGTAGTAAATAGAATTGCTTCCTGACACCGGGCAAGGATTTGAATTTTTGCTTGTAAATTTGTTTCTTAAAAAGATAATGTCAAGGTAATTTGAAATAATAAACTGTTTCATGTGAATGCCCAAAGCACTGAAAAAAATCTGTGGCTTTTTCCGTAGAAGTGAATCTGAAAGCTGCAGAGTGAGAATATATACAGATGATCATATGCTATGGGGCTTAATATTGTGCAGGTTGTAATTGTCATAATTGTCATGGAACTTCTTCTCTTTAGGATATACGCTCTGTCTAGTTTTAGCAAAAAAAAAAAAAAAAAAAAAAAGAAAACAAGTAAGATGCTCCTATAATTGGAGTAGGGTATAAAACATATGTATGTGAATGTATGTATATTTATGCATATATAATTATGTATAATTATTAATACTGCTATATGTGTAATAATTCTGCGGTGTGTTATTGAAATTGTGCTATTCTTTTCTCCTCCTCATCTGAACAGCACCCGGCAATGCCATCTACTTCTTGATGTCTTCAATTCTACAGAACATGAGTTGACCATCAGTGCTAGGAATAACGAAGATTTAATTCTGCATGCTGGGGAATGTCAGCGGTAGGTGCTTTCAGTATTAAAAGGGCTCTGTTTTCAACCTTATTATTTATTTATACACAATTCCTGATATTTGGGGCCTATTTTTCTTTTTAAACATTATACACATGTCAAAGAATATAAGAGTTTTACTTTCTTCAAGGTGTGTCACTGAGTTCTAGCAATATCTCAAGTGAATTTATTTTGGCTATGAATCTGGCAGTACTGAAAATAACAAAATACAAAATAGTTGGTTCTGAGGTGTACAGCTCATTTAACTTGTTTTTGTAGAATGTTTTAATATAGTTTTCATGTGCTCTGAATGTAGTTCTGATGTTAAAACCTGATCTCACTAGTCCTTTCCCAGTTTTAAATAGTCTTTTCTTCATGTGGTTTCCCAGCCATTTCATCGGTTTTTGTAGAAAGAAAACTGCAGGGAAGAAAAACAGAATTGAAGAAAAAGCAATCACAGTCTCTGAGGAAAAAATATTTTAGATTAAGTAGGCTATTCTGTGTATTGGTTCTTACAACCCTACTATGGTGATGTAAAGATCATTTTGTGGCTAAATATAACCATTATTTGCCATAATATATCTACCTAGGATTCCTACTGCTGTCTGTACCCTAGGTTGCTTAGTTTATCTTCTTTAGATGATCATTACATCTAGATGACACCATTTTCATCTTAAAAAGATGAAGCTGTGAAAAAGGAAATGTTTCTGTTTGGTCGTGGGCTATCTGCACAGTTGTCTTCTTTGGGAGAGTCGTGCTGCAGTCTTAGATCATGCAGTTGATAAACACTTAAAGAGAGATGCTTTCATGTCTTCGGATCTAAGTCTGAATATTAAGTTCAAAGTAAAAGCACATCAATTGCAAGGCATGCAGTTGTCAAAAGGAAGTATGGAATAGGTAACAATAGCAGCAAATTTGGAATGCTTTTTGCCTTAGTGACTCGGAAGGCACAACCACGAGAAAATACATCGACTCAAAGGCTGAATTTTCTCAGTTTTACTTTGTCAAGGAATGGACAAAAATATCAGTAACATACAATGCTTGTTCCTTTTATTTAGAAAGAATTGGCGCTTTTTCTTTTTTTAAAAGCAGTCTAAATACTCACCAAAATGTTGATGTTCTTATCCATATTGCTTTGTAATTTTGTTTTTATGCCTCTTGCCATTTCCCATAATTTTTATAGTTGGTAAACTCCTTGAAATTTTTCACTCCCAATTTTGGGGATAATATGTGACAGATAGAAATAATGCTACAAATAAGGTTATAAAATTACTTTGTATCTCCTTGATTAAATGACTTTTATTTTCCTATGGATTTAATAATTTAAGTTTAAATATCCTTAAATCGATATATTTTAATGAGTATATACCCTTTCAATAAGTCTTTTGAAACAAGCATTTATCAAGGCAGATTGTGGATTTGTTGCAAGTATTTAAACCTCTTAAGGAGAGTGATTTTTATTCTTACTGCAAAATATTTTATTGTTTTACCCTTGGTTAGAAATTGCACTGAGTTTTCTATCAGTTCTAAGCTCATTTGTTATCTATTTCTTGAATGATAAGTGCTTTTAATTGTAACAATATGTATATAGCTCGTATGTTGCTTAGATTTTTAATTTTTATTCTGATGAATCTACTACAGAAACTTAGGTGGAACATACACTGGGCCTTAAAATTAGTTCCCCCTTTATAGCAAAGGGCTTTTGTTAATCTTACCAAGAAAAAAAAGAAAAATGAAAAAAAAAAAAATCAGAAATCTTCCCCTTTTTTGAGCAATGGTTCTAGATCTTTCTTTTTTAACATAGGACAGTCATTCTCAGGAGTTTGTGTTTGAACCAAGTGTTTTCAGTCCAAATACACAATGCTTTTCAGCAAAGCCTACTCTTAGATTCTCCTTTTATCATTTTTTCTTTGGACATCAATTTTTGTTAATATCTGATTAATATTTAAAGAGAGGCTCTTCAGTCAAGTTCAGGCATTTTCTTTGCCCTTCCTTGTGCCTTCTTGATTCCATCCTCATTCTTAATGTTTTCCTCATTCCACTTTTATTTAAATTATAACATTTTTGCCAGCTTTGGTCACTCTCGCTTCCTTTTGTAATTTACTCTCCCTCCATTCATCACCATCATTTCAAAATCTCCTGTCCTGACAGAGTGTAGATAGCAGGAAATTGTTTTCTTCGTTTCTGTTCTTACTGCTGGAGACTATAAGCGTTTTCCTATTCTCTGCCTACAGACCTACAAAGAAGGATAATGCTGCATCCTGCTTACACTTGCCTCTGCTTCCCACTTCGTATGTTTCGAAAGTAAAATAACTTGGAAGTCTCTGACGTGTTGCTTCTCTTTTCTATATTGCGGAGCCGTCGCTGTAGAATATAAGTTTTGCCCTCCTGTGCCTGGTGGGAGGGAGTTTGCAGGGGATTCTTCCATTGCTTTTATGTAAAATGAAGAATGGTGATGGAAGGCTCTGGATGCTACACTTACTAAAGCACGCTCCATGACAGAACTGGTTTGTAACGAAGGTATACAACTGGCTGGGGTGCTGGAAAGGGGCAAGGTGGAGGAGGTGGAAGCAGAAATGCCAAAAAAAGTCTGGGATCACCAGCAGATCAGTACTGGCACTGCCAAATCTTGCTGAATCCATGCAGGGCAGTCCATGGTATCCATCTTATAGCATCTATATTATTTGGTGCATTCCAGCCCCGTCCTGTCCTCCAGCTTATTTGTGTTTATGTAAAATGGATCAAATGCGTAGAATACTACACACCCTCTCTACTTTAAGGTCTGACGTGAAGTTTGCTTCAGTTAACTTAGGGAAATAATACCTGTTCCAATAATACTGCATGCAGTATGAAAAAATGGTATTATACTATTAAGGAAAAGTAATGTCCTTTAGGCCATTAAAATACTATCTGGAAAACATATGCCTTTTTTTTACAGTAAGATTATTTTGCTGACTAACAAAGATTATCATTTTAGCTTTCAGAAAACCTCAAGCTTACAATTTACTGTAATTTTTAAGCCATTGATTGGGAATATTTTGTGTGTGCATTGTAGCTGTCCTTGGATATGTATATAAGCAGTGTTTCTGAGAAGCAACACTTCCCTCTATTTTAGGATAGACGAACACATGCTTCGCTCCCTATCGTTTTATAGTAAGAAATGATAATTTGGGCTCAGTGACTATTTTCTTCACTCATTTTTCTGTCTTTTATCATTTATGTTCTGCAGAAACGCGAATGAAAAGGATCAGCCTTTAATTTTCCCACCTGTATCCCAAGATGTTACTTGGTGATATTCATACTCCCCTTTTTGGTTTCCATATGACTTGAAATGGTCCTTTGTGTCCCATTGTGGGACAATTAGTGATATGTTTTATTTTGAGGTCTTCTGCTCTCAGAAGATTGCAGTGGGGAGGAGAGAGAACTAAGACTCATTTGGAGGAGAGAAAGAGAAGAAAAGAAATTTGCCCTCCCTCTCCTCTGAAGTGGTATGTTGAAGAAAAGAGAGGAGCAAGGGTTTTGGAGGGTCCTTTGTTGAACTCCTGAAAATAAATTTAGGGTTCATTACAAAGCTAGATTCAAAATCAAATGATTTTTTTCTGCTTTACATCAGCAAGAGTTTTTTTAAGCTTTAATGTACACAGGGAAACACACTGGACAGCTGGTGCCCCGACAAAAAGTTGTCAGACAAGTTACTTTGCTGAAGTTCTGGCTGCAGCGAGTGCTGCTGAGATGTTGGCAATGTCTTCACTTAAAAAAAATAAATATGCTGATAGAGCACACTGTAGTGTCAGCATGTTTTGTTGATCCGTCTGGTTGAACATCCTTCACGGGATGATGAGGGAAACAAGTTCTCTGATAGATGCTATTGGAAAGTTCAGCCTTCAGGTATTTTTCTAGACTAGCAGAGCCTCTCTGCAAAGCTGTCGCTTGAAGTAGTCAACCGCACGCTGTCGAAGGGGCTTTGCTATGAACGGAGAAATGTTTTGGATGTAATCACCAGTAAAACAACTTGTTTATCGCAGTAATGTGGCATTCAACAGGTTGTTCTGAAATGGAAGAATATAGCAGACAGCTCCTGGAGGGGAATTGTATTATGTATGTTAACAAAAAAGTGTTGGCACTAGCAGGGCTTTTAATTTATTGAAAAACTTAGGTATGGTAATTATTGTGTTTCTTACTTGATTATCAAACCATTAAAATTAAATTTCATGACAACCCTCATTTATGCGTAAATCACTTCGTAATTTATGGTAATAGATGTTATCTCATTATGTGCCCCAGGATATCTCATTTTGTACAACATACCCTGCATTGCCTTTACATTTCTATTCTGTTCACGGTGTGTCTGGCATTCGGGAACGACAAACATCATCGTCAGTGGAAGATTTATCACGGCGATGGTCTGAGTAGATCAATCCTCTCATCTATCCTTGTGGTAGAATACAACTGAGTTGTTAACGCCTTCCATGTGTAAGAGACTCCGCAGTTGGTGGCTGCAGATGTAACGCTTTTAGGCATTAGAGTTTTCAGACTGTTTTGGCCTTGGTGTGAGGACTATAGGGATTAAAGGTCGGGACCGCCCAGGAACAGGACTAGAGTGAGGACTTAAATGAAGAACAAACAGGACCTGGGTGAGAACAGGCTGGAAAACAGGGTCAAATGGTGTCAGTCATGGAGGAGCTGTGAAGGATTTCTGAAGGAGTCAGGCATCTTCCCCACCAGAGGGGATGTCTTCTCCACGAGATGCTGGAATGAAATCTAAAATTTTTTGAGAGCTCTATTTCCTTGAGAATACTAAGTAGCCTTGAAGCTTCTGGACAGGTGTATCATTGGTACAGGCAATCATAAATGAGTAAATACTTTTGCTGGTAATTCAAGTGACAGAGACTTTGTGCAAAATTTACAGGTTCTGACAAGTACTGGTGACCCATGGGAGTGCTGATGTGAAATAACATGATGGAATTTTGGTCTCCCCTTTTTTTGATAGGCTAAAGAAATGCTACAGTAGCAACGTCAACACTGATAAGTTAAGAACTGCCAAGCCTTCTGCTGGGTCGGCAGTTCCTGCCTTTTAGCAGGTTTATAGGGTTGAATGAATGAGTTTACTTATACATACGCAGTATAGTAAGTTTTGCTGGTTTTTTTTAAAGTCAGCAGAAGTACGGGTATTTTTCTCAGTTTTTATAAGTGAACTTTTGTGTGTATTGACTTCACCTACTTTTAAATACTTTTTTTTGTCAAAATCTAATGAGTCGTGAATAACTAAAGAAACAAATTCTTATTTTCATTTTTATACCTCTCATCACATAGTGTGGTGTTTCTTTTATCCATGGAAAGTAAAGAATTTTTTAAAAGTCTTTGTGTGCATACTATTAATGAGGGCCATTGACTACTGCTTAATTGCTCTATTTAAATGCGTTGATTAATTGAGCTGTGAAGCCTGTGATGTGGTATACTGCAACTTCTGCAGTATTAGTTAACAATGCACATACTTACTGAAAACATTTTGAAGTAAGTGCTCTTGCAAAGGGTGTGAGAATTAAAAATTCTGCCCCTTTTTAAACTATAAGCTCCCTTAATAAATTTATTGTCCATGCGTAAGTAAATCATGATAGCTATTTCTCATAGCTGCCAAGTCAGTGTTTAATTTGTGCGTTTGTTTATGACAGGGCATGTTGTCTGTATGAGAGATTAATGATTTTTTCCTTACATTGCTGTTACAGTTTATGTTTTAAAGACAAAGCTGCTATGACTAAGGCTTTGCATGCTGTCATCAAGAGAAAATAAAATTTCACAGCAATTTCCCTGGGTCTTCGTGTTAAATCCGTGGCAAGCTGGAAGTTTCTGAGATACCTTCAAGTCAAATTAAAAAATAACAAAGGTTGTATGAACTAAAATACGAAAATCACCTCCTGTTTTCAGGGTTATCATATTTTGTCTTTTATTTGACATTTGTTAAAGACGCATTTAATTTTTTTAAGGCTTGCCTTTTTTACTAATAGCCAAATCAATCTTTAAATAGACTACGTAATTTTGAGTGAATAATTACTTATTTTCAACAAAGAAATTGGCAAGGAAATCTTTGTTTGGGTAGGAAAGGGTGATATGTCTAGCACTGCTCAGATCTGTAGTATGATCCAGTTCTAATGTTCATATTTATTTCAAAGGACTTTGCAAAAACTGGAAAAGTTAGAGAAAGAATCTGCAAAAATTATAGTCTGGCAAAATAATAAACAGAATAATAAAAAAAAAAATACAGAGCAATAGAAGGAATAATAAAGAGGAATTTCAGGTTTGGACTGCTTTAGATTCAGAGCACTCAGGGAATTCCATTGCTGAAAGGGGCATGAAAAGTTAGTCGAGATGCTCTTTGGCGGTCCCTTGCAACCTTGGCTCTTCTGTGATTCCGATTCTTTGGTAAAGTCCAAAGGCATGATGGGTGGTTGCAGGCTGGTTGTGAGTCCTCAGCATGACTGTACTGCAAAAACCCAAATGTGATCTGAGAACAGGACAGGCAAATAGAAATAGGGAATAATAAGTGAGAGTTATGACATTGAGTTCTGGTCACATGTATACAAGAAATAGGAGATCAAATGGCAGAAGGTGCAGATAACTGATGAAAATAATGTAGACGTTGACTTCGGTTTGATAAGCACAGTAAAATCTAAAAGGGATTATTAATGTATTCTATGAAGTCGGGGGCAGAGAAGGGCTCTCTTTTAAAGGTTAAGGGGAGTGAGGACACCAGGAAAAATTGAGCCTTGAGCTGTCTATGAATACGGCTAGAAATGAAGAGATTTCCAGGCCTCAGGCATCATCAGGTTGTTAGCAGCCTCCCTCACAGAGAAGTGGAGACAAAGAACATGGCTGCTTCTAAGGTGTCCTCAGCGGAATGGCTACAGACCTGCCTGGAATTGCCATACTTTCCAACACGAAGACCTTTTCCAGTGTTCTGTCGCTGTAATTGATGATGGGAAAACAAATGCTCTTGTAGGTTTTACAGCAACAAATACGTGAATAGACGCCTGCTCCTCCCTCCATTCCCTCCCCACTGCAATATTATCCTTTTGTTCTGAAAATATAGTTGTACATTGCCTATAGAAATATACCATAAGAGAATCCCTTTCTTATGATTTGCACTTGAATTTAGGATTTCTGTCAAAACCACACGTATTTGGAACACAGATAAACCTCCCTTCTCTAATTGCTGGTACGGAGACTTTCGCTTTGGGGAGGCTTTCTCAGATTGGTCTGTATTAGCGGTTTCTCCCTTCCCCTTGCCCAGCTTCATTTGAAAGACTCAATGTATTGATTATATCAGTTGGAGGATGCTACACTGGGTAGGCAGCTGTTTTGGTGTTACATGACTTCTCGTAAGATTCTTCTTCTCTTCACACTTCTTCAAAAGTAGATCTCAGCGAATTGAGTGTTTTCCTAAATCAAGGGTGACTAACTCACTGGATCTAGCCTGCGTGGCAATTTTTCTGACCTCTTTGAACATTGGCTTGACTTCAGGAGACCCAATTTGCACTACTTGTAATATTTTGTGTATGCAGCTAGGGAATCAGGAGGTTTGTGAGTGCAGGCCAAGTTTATCTCTGACAAGATTTATTAAGTTTAATAGGGTACAGCATAAACATGGCTAGATAGGTTGGCCCTTATACAAAATATCACACAGATATAGTATGAGTTTGCTATCCAAGTTTTAGATGATCTATAAATTACTCAAAATCCAAAATAATCATCTTCATTTTCCCCTTAAACCATAAGTAGATCACAGGTTCTAGGAAATGCAGGGTTTAAAAGCTCTCTCTTGAAAAATGCCAGAATAATTTATTTCAGAATTCAGATTTAGAAATTATTTTTTAAAAAGAGCTGCTTTTTTTCATAGAAGAATTTGGACTTTTTCCTTCCTTCATTTCTTCAATACTTGGAAAAATTATTTATTTGTTGAAATTTTTGGGTGCTAGGCACATTTGTGGAAGCATTTGGCAAAGTGCAGGCATATTAAAAAATTGGCTGAAGTGCTAATACTTTTTTTATTGGGTTTTCATTTTTGTGCAAGATATGTGGGAGAAAAAGTAAGAATGTAAGAAAATTCATAGATATTTCTTTTGTTAGATAACAGTGGAGCAAAAAGCTAAACAGGAGAAAATACTGCTTCTTGAAGGAAGTCATAGTTGAAATGGCTCGTGCTTACCCTTAATTCACAAATATACAAGCCAATAGATTCATATTGTGGTTTTAGAAAATCATGTTTCAACATTGATGGATGATGGAAAAAAGTGGAGAATTAAGTTGAGCATTATCAACCTTTCACTGGGCATTAGTCTCCTCATTTGAAATTAAATAAAAAAATACCAATATTCACAGGAAGAAATGATTCCATGGAAATTTGGGGCTTGGTCCATTCTTTTTCTAGTGGGTTTTCTTAACACTGAAGGAAAAAGTTAAGTAGCAGTAATCAACATTGTTTTTTCTACCAATATTTGTCAGTATTTCTGTGAGATGGAAACTTAAATCAAAATTTCTGTTTTGTCCTGAACCTATTCAGTGGTCAGTGCACCTGATATAGGCAGTTGCTGTCTCTCTTCTTTTAGAAAAGTCCAAGTTAGAAACCTAGGAATACTAAGTGAAATTATGATAGACAACCATAAGGTAAAAAGAGGTGCCACAGAGAACTAGGGAAGCGCGTTTCTGCAGCTCCACCAATATAGTTGGCATGGCCCAGATTTCTGTACGACTTGCCTCGCGATGTAAATTCAAGGTAGGCAGCAAACATTGTTCTCGCAGAGGTTATTTCATAATTCTTACCTAGTTGAACGCGGCACCGCCTAACGCGTGGTAGGCGAAGGGAGCGGTGTGGTGCTGTGCTGTGTGCCTGCGTGGGAGCAGCGTCGCAGAAAAGAAGTGTCACCTGCACGTTGCTGTGCTGCAAACGTGGGTCTTCGTGGCCAATTCCAGGTTAGCGCTGCTTTGAGTCAGGGCTCTGAACTGGATGACCTCCAGAGGTCCCTTCCAGCCTAAAACATTTTTTGAATTTGAAAATCTGCCTACACATTGATAAACTTGCTCGTTCTTCCCAAAGCAAACAGTGTTATGGGCACGTGCCCGTATGAATTGGTTCTTCTATCACTTACTTTTTTCCTCTAAGACTTTCTGTCAGCCCAACGTTTGTCCTATTCTGTCATTGCTTCCCCCCTCCCCCAGGTTGAATTCCTTTCCTTAGCCTCTCTTCCTTTATTTTTCTGCTGTTACAGGTGACATAGTGCCAGTTTATGGTAAGCCTCTTGGCCTCCAGACTCATATATTACTTTTAAGTAGTGTGTTATCAGGGGCAGTGTGTATTTGCACAATCCTCCCTCGTAGGTCCGATTAGATGCGTTAGTTTTTCTGTTCATTCACACCTAAAACCTGGTGCCTTATATGTTCATGTAACAAATGAAAAATTGCGATGGAATTTATTTTCCTGATAAATTGCTTTAATACAGTATTTAGAGATGTGGAAATAGGGAGTGAAGGGTATCTGCATGTGTAGAACCTTTAGAGGTTGTAGGTTCAAATAGCGAAGATAACTGAATAGTTTTATTCCATTTCCTAATTAACCATCATCTTTATTTTCAGGGAAGAAGCTACCTAACACATTTCAGGACATTTTTGTTCATGCTGCCAGTAAAAAAGTGAGCATTTGGGTATAGGTACAGCGGCAGGTCACACCTGGTTTGATCGATATCTGTAGATAAATAGATTAATTTAGCCTATAGCACTATCTGTATTTAGGAGCACTCGCTGTGTTTTGCGGCTGTGGTGACATGGTGACTGCATTAATGGGATGAAAGAAGATTGTCTTGAGTGGCTGCCAGTTATGTCTGCTTTAATGGCCAAAGGATTTATTAAGGTTACACTCTGATGTTGCACTGATTTGGCTTTCTGCCTGCTCTGTGGTGTTCTGTAAAAGATCATAATGGTACAGCGTAGGTTTCCTGAAGTTGGAAATGAAAATACCCAATTTCTACTAATTTGTTTTAGATGATCAAAAGTATAATTAAAATAGCTGGTTTATGAGTCTTTCCTACAAAGAGAACAGTTATTTTAAATTAGTGCTTCAGCAGCTTGAATTTTTTCTTTGGTCTTCACATCCATTTACTTCTTCCTTCATTAACTGGAAACAAAAGGTGATCTGAACAGTGATCTCACAACAGTTATCGAAAAAGATCACTGAAAGATGTTATGTAAATGCTATAGTATATAAAGCCGGCTTTTTATGACATTTTCATTTTGCAGTTACAAAGATGTCTCCAGGAGTTGGTTTGAAGTGTAGTCTTTATTTTCTGTTTTTTGTCCTGATGCTACTATAACTGGCATCATAGGCAAAAAGTTGAAGCCTTCTTTGGAATAATGCAAGGATTTATAGGTTCTAAAATGAAAAAACCTCAACAATATTCTGGTAAATGCGAATGCAATGTACGATTTGCCCTATAGAAGTGTATAACCGTGGCAGGGAATGGGGTGATGTTAAGTCCATAATCTTTCCTCTTCAGCCACTTTGTCTCTCCACTCCAGCCCACTCTTTTGATGGCTGGATCTTCCCAAGGGAGAACTTTACCCACATTAGCTTGGTATGCTTAGTCCACAATGCAGCATTTCAAGTGCATTTGCTCAGTTTTTGAAAATGCATACTGCTTCTGATTGTTTTCTTACAGTTGACAGCTGTAATAAAAATCAAGAATTCTGCTCTAGCTTTGGATTTTTGAAGAGTAATAGACAGTTCTCAAACAAGATCATTGGAGTTGTTTAATTTTCTGGCCCTCAGAAGGGCTGTTACTTGAGGGAGAAGAACTCTAAATCTGAATCCTATAGTACTTTGATTTCTGTCTAGTGTGGTAGGTGTGTTAAAAACCGCCATATATACACTTTTAAAATTACTCCTTGTCTTATATAGTGCTTTCAGGCTAGGAAAGATCGCAACATTATGGAAACATTCCAGATTTAATATGTTGATTCACGAAAGAGTACCCTCAGGAAAGAGGGTGACTTGTAATAAAGAAGGTTAATTACAGGTTTGTTTCAGGGTTTTTGTGTACATCTGCATTGGATAAATGAGCTGAATTGGGAAAGAGTAAACACAGTTTTATGCGGGGAAGATGTAGCTCATAAATCCATTGAAATTCTGTTAAGAAGCTAACAAGTTTCTGGGTAAGGAGAATCTAATTAATATAATTACTGACATATGACAGTTCCCCACCAAAGGCAGATACAGAATCCAAGCTGCTGTGGGATAAGAAGGGAAAATTATTCCTTGGTTAAGAGAAAGGTGACAGAGGAGTGAATAATCACTTGTAGAGATCAAGTCGTCGTTGGAGCCCCTCTGGGATCTGGGCTGGGCCCTGAGCTGCTCAGCCTCTTTGGAAACTGGGTGGGAAGAGGAGGGAGCAGTGAACTGGGAAGGTCCCCACCAGTAAACTCAGGGCTCTAAAGGGGGAAGCTGACTGCGAGGAATTACAGAAGGACAAGGTGATAAATTGGCAGGTGAACTTCAGTCTTAATAAATCCAAAGTGATGAACAGGGTGGAAAAGAATCCAAACTTTAAACAGTGAGTGATGAGCTCAGAGCTATCTTTTACCTCTTAGGAGCTGGATGCAGGTTTTAATACATACATCTGTGAAAACACTGCCCAGGGTTCAATAGTAGTTGAATACAAATAAGCATCTTTTTGAGCAGATGTATTGTATCAGTGCAGGGTAGGATGTATTCGCTTCTTTGATATGATCTCACCAAATGAGAAGGTGATACTTGAAAACTATTTAAGGTGTAAGGAAATGCTAGGAAGAAAATATTTCAAAAGGAAACCTAATATAAGAGAGGAATGTAGATGCCGTTACACTTGAGGGGAGAAAAAAGAATATAGAAGCAAGCGCACATTGTAAATGGAAGAATAAATTATAAAACTATTTCAAGCTTAATAGCCTGAGATGATTGGTAGTTATCATTTTTTTTCCCCCCCTTTCAACTATGGAATTAAAGTTTTGCTGTCTGGTATAACTATTGGTAAGGTGGTTAAATGGAAACTGGTTTATCAATTCTTATCTTCACAGACTAAATTATTTACTTCTTGGTGAAGGTTTTGATACTGTCCACGGATCACTTCCTGACTCCTGAAGGTTTCTGGAGTATTCCCACACATGCAGTTGATGCAGGATTTGCACTGTTGAAATGCAGCTTTAAGGAGAGGAGGTGGTAAAGGGTCGGAGTCTATTTATACTAGATTATTTGGGGATGGAATAGAGATTTCCCTCAACGATGAAGGGTGCTCTTTCAGATTCTTCAAATACTCTAAGACGTTTCTCTGTTCCCCAGTTGCTTTTTTTCCTCTTCCTTTCAGAGTCTTCTTCCCCATGAATTGTGCTGATGCCAGTCAGCTAGTTGTAGGTCTGTCCTTTAAGTGAGAGGAGAAAGCAGTGGACAAGCAGGAACAGCAACCTTTGCTTTAATATTTTTAAAACCAGCTGAAAGCGTTATAAATTACATGACAAAATTAAAAACTATAATCTGGATAAATTCAGGTGCGTATTGAAACTAGATATACTCAGTATAACAGAATAGAGTGGTTTGTGTGGCTACATGCCTTTAATACAATAAAAATAATTTTTCCTCTTTGCTGTGTAAGTCTCCAGAAACTAATCTTGTTTTGGAAAGAATCTACTGAGTCATTGCTTGCATGAGGAAATCTTTCCTTCTAAATTACTCCTGCTATAACAGTTTACTAGGTCATCTGTATTTTTCCTGAAGTGTTTATTTGTTGTCTTTTTTTTCAGTTCAAACTGAAATATATGTCAGCTCCACAGAACACATGGCAGAATATTAATTCCGTTAATAGTTACTGTGGAACACATGTGCTAAAATCCCAGACATGGATGTATCTCTGCTAAAGCCTTTCCCTTTGACAAATGAGGGCCTAACATGTAAATTATACATACTGATCACCAAAGTTTCCTTCCAGGGTTACTTCATCAGGGAATCTTTGTTCTCAGCCCTGTCTTTTATATCAAAATGCTGTTAATGAGTTGTGCATCTCCTGATGGGTTGGCAGAGCTTTCGCAGCTTCAAGGAGATCTAACACCTGCTAATATCAGCGCGAAAACTTGGCTGCTAAGTTGCCAAGACCACATTTAACCTATTTAAATCATGAGCTACCATTGATTTGTTTTTTCCAGTGTGTTCTCTTGAGTGCTTTGGTTTTAGGAGATGTATTATTTAAAGAAAGATTTTAGTATTTAATTTGCAGTGCTTAGAAGGAGAGAAGCTGCCTCTTTAGGACTGATAAAGGTAACAAAATATTTAAGTAATTTATTGATAATAATTTCAGAGCTCGTAAGGAATATCCTTCTAGTAGGATACTTCTGCTACATGAAGATTCAGTTTGGTATGAACAAAACCAGAGCTGATCAAGAAGAAACTTCAATGGTATAAAGAGAAAGTTTTAGTGAACCATATCTGCATTGACAGTGAGGGTGGGAGCAGTGAGTGACACTGTGTACAAACCAGGTATGTCCCTGTGGTTCCGGCATAGTTGAATTACCACTTTCAGCTGGCCCAGGTTTTGAGAACGGTAGTAGTATTGAAAAAAAACTCTCCATGTGTCGTTTGAAATTGTAGAACCACAGAATGCTTTGGGTTGGAAGGGCCCTTTAAAGGTCATCTAGCCCAAGCCCTGTGCCATGGGCAGGGACATCTTCCACTAGATCAGGTTGCTCAAAGTCCCGTCCAACCTGGCCTTGACGTGGCACCCGCACCTTCTCTGGGCAACCTGTTCCAGTGTCTCCCCACCCTTATTGTAATAAATTTCTTCCTCATGTCCAGTCTCAATCTACCCTCTTTCAGTTTAAAACTGTTGCTTCTTGTCCTGTCACTACAGGCCTTGGTAAAAAGCTTCTCTCCGTCTTCCTTATAAGCTCCCTTTACATATTGGAAGGCCTCAATAACATCTTCCCGGAGCCTTCTCTTCTCCAGACTGGACAACCCCAATTCTCACAGCCTTTCTTCACAGCAGAGGGGTTCCAGCCCTCTGACCATTTTTGTGGCCTCCTCTGGACCAGCTCTAACAGGTCCATGGGTCGGTCTTGTGCTGGGGAGCCCAGAGCTGGATGCAGTCCTCCAGGTGGGGTACCAAGGAGTTGCAACAGCACACGTTTTAGGATTTTTTCACTGTCCTGAAAAATATGTTATTTAGGGTCCTGATGGGAATGAAATTGGCTTCTTTTTGTAAACACTAGAAATGGAAGTGAAAAGGACTTTGTGTAGAAAAAGGAGAAGCCTCATTTGTTAAAGCTATTCACACTAAATACTTTGTGTGTATTTGGAAAAAGTACCAGACACATATCTGAGAAAATTTCCAACTGGTAGAATATATTTTGTAAAGATAACAGCTGCACATTGTACTGGCAAATAAGAGAATATATATACAATTTTTTTTACAAATATTTGTCTTAGTTTCAGATCATTTTGTTTCACAATACCGTAAAACTGTTATTTAACCTAAGTCCTGTGGCTGTATCTTTTTGGGTACCTGGGTGAAACGCTTCACCTTTTGCTGCTTGGAGGTTTTATATCAGCTAAATTTATTATAATTTATAATAGCTAAATTTATAATTTTGCGTGAGCTAGATTTATTTTGCAAAGAGTAGACAAACCATGGGCAAAACCTGTAAATCTAACCTGTTCAATTTGCATAAAGCTTACGTTGAGATCTTAACAGTTCAGTGACTGAAGAAGTGGAAAGAGAATATAAAATTAGAAAAATACACATATTAAAGCTCCTAGTGTAGCAGTTTACTTTTCTGCTGCTCTTTGAAGAAAGGGGGCAGGGAAGAAAACAGTGTCTTTAAATAGCCTGTCAGGCTGCTGCTGCTGCATCTACTTCCTTGTGTGACAGATACTGCATTTCTCATTAATGGTACCTTGCAAGTGCCTGTGGTTGCCACAGTAACTATCTCTGAGCTTTATACCTTAAATTTATCCTGACAAAGGTTATTGTGGCAATTCTTACTAATTGGCTTTTTTTGCTGCTGCTATTTTTAACTTATGCCCTCCTCCTCTATTTAAGTTAGAGATCCTAAATGGAATGAATCGGCAGAATGGCTGCTGGTGAGAAAATGCTTTACAGGGCAGGACTAATTGGCAACTAAACTCTACATTTTGTTTTTTAGTACTTGGTCAGAAAAATCTAAATCATAACTTTAATTGGTGACTAAGATGTTATCTGTTTTGTCCTTCAAATATTTTGATATGAAATAATATAGATGCTCTTGAAACATGGTTTTGGTTCATGCAGGCTGCTACTATTGTTTATTACCAAATATTAGTCATGTTGTTTATTACCAGATACTACTATCAGCAGAGATACAAGGAAATAAGCCATATCCTGAAGTACCTGAAAAGCTAATTTAAAGTGAGTCTCTAATAAACAGAAGATTGCACAATAGGAAGAGTTAGCCTTGTGCTATATTAGCACCTGGGATGGTGCTATATTAGTACGAATGCAGTTACATGGTATACGCTGGTACAGCAGGTTGAATTAAAAAGTTATACATAGGCTGATATCATCGTTTAATTTCCTGTAGGTCTTTTAGAGGGTTACTGCTACAACATTTCCAGTGGCTAAGAACTCTCAAATTTAATTGCTTGATTGACTTCAGTTACGTTTTTCAGGCTCAGGACTGAGACAGCAAAGCAGTGAGTGACTTGATGAGCAGTCCCAGAGTATTCATTTCATGGGTACAGAGCAGCAGAGAAGTTGCAGGTACAATGGGGGGCTGTCAAGCCCTGTAACTTTTGATAGCGTGGAAGGAATAGTTCAGTTCTGCTGAACAGCGAGAAATGTGATTGCAGCTATGATAAGGTACAAAATAAAGAAGGCAACATGATAGGAGCAAATCAAACCATGCCATTAGAGGAAGGGAAGGGGCAGAGGATTCTCAACTTTTCAGTAAGGTGAAGGATACAGATGCACATTCAACCCACTGTTTTACACTCAGCCAATTTCTGCATGGCAGAGTTCACCCAAAGGTGCAGCCAGCAGTCATTTGACCTTCTTTCTTTCGAGATATATGTGAAAAACTCTTAAAACTTCACAACTTTTAAATATTGGACTTTCTCATTTTAGTATCTTCAGTTCAGTCTTGATGTAGATCAGCACTTAAGTTTAGGTCACAGCAAACTTAAAGGTGTAAGAATTGTTTATTCACAGTTGACTTCTTCTGAAACGTTAACGCCGATGCATTCAATTGCTTTGAAGCCCAAGAATACATCCACTAGAACTTCTTAGAACAATTTTAATTTTCTTTCCGTGCTTTGTCAGAAGGAATTTACAAGGACTGTAAATTCATGTCTGGGGATGGAAATTTGCTACAAAGCTAGGAAAATCCCTGTGGAAATTTGAAAAAAAAAAGGGGGGGAGAGAGGGATTCGGGAATTATATACCTCCTCGAGGGCTGTGCAGGGGTATATTTCATTCCGCATTGTTTTTTCTGGTGTATAACTTTGACCAGAAGCCTCTTTTTCCATATAAAAACAAAATGGAAAGCTCTGGAAGATTGTCATTGGCTTTCAGCATTTTCAGTTTTCCTCCTTCAGCTTGAAGGATAAGATGGAGGACAACTTTATGCTAAGTAGGCGGACAGGATTTATATCTTGTTTACAGCAAGTCTGCATTTCATATAGTTTAAAATGACCATAACAGAGTTTTGTGGGATATGAAATAGGTATTTTGTCACTGTGAAGCCAGTTCAATGTGCTTCTGTAGAAACTTCATTCTCTTTCCTTACGTATTTGATGCTGCAATGCCTAACATACTGTTGAGCTCTCTAGATTTTCTTATATTCTTCACTTGGTGTGTCTGAACAGGAGCAGAATTCAGAATTGACATTTGCTCATTTTTTTGAAACTTCAGTCATTTAATGTAACAGGTAGTGAACTGGAATAACGAAGTCCGTCTCGCATGGTTTTTCATCCATATCCTTAAGTATGTTATAAAAGAGGTGTATGTTGTGATTTGGGGCCTGAGAGACAAAATGGTAAGTGATTTTCTGGCTGTCATTCAGCAGGAAAGTGCCAAGAGCAGAAGCAAAACCTGCCTTTCTGGGTTTGCTGTAGCCGTTGCCGTTGAGTGCTGAATCCACTGCCCTGGCAGCAGCTGAACGTGTACCGCCTACCCGAAAGTGATACCAAGAGCTGGGATGTGTAAAGAGCAGCTTGAAGATTTCCAGAAGTTTTTGCTTTAAATATGTCAGCAATAGTGGTCTGAAATGTAAATGATGATTTACAGTCACATAGAAGATTACAGTATTGGTAAAGACAAATTGTTTCTTCCTGTGGTCAGTCCTGGAAATGCCAGAGTCCTGTTGGAAATCTAAAATTAAATATGGATTGAAGAAAACAGCGTTTACATGCTGTTACAATTTTTCAAGCTTTTAAGGCATTTAAACTTAAATTTTATATAGCAAATTATACTAATTTGCAGCATAAAAGAATTTCTATCTGAACACATACTGAAGAGTTTTTCTTCTTGTGTTGACTTTTCTATTGTGTTGACCATTAACTATAATTTTTGTTCTTCTCAGCAATTTTATAACTCCATTTGTTTATAAATCCATTGACGATGGGATGTTATTTTGTGTGTGTGTTCTCCCCGACACTAAGTGATTCTGATCAGCACTTAGGTCTTATACTTGCTGCTGCAGGAATTACAAAAGATTAAGGAATAATACAAAGTTATAGAAAAAGAAAAAATTATTAATTTAAGTTACAGCAGCGAATGCATTCTCAGATCTTTCACTTAGGCATACAGAATGTATCTAATATGTCATAGATACTGATTTTATTATTGTTGGGGGAACTATAAAAATTATTTTTGATACTGTGATAGAATATAATATATTGTGCTGAATTATGAACTCTGCATTTTATTCTTCATAAAATACTGTTTCATTCATAGACCACTACAATCAGTGCCTTGTGCAATACCCCAGAAAAGAGGGAAATAACAGAAACAAAAACTATCTCTATCAGTAAGATTGAATCCTGACTGATCCAAACAGGAAGCATAGTTTTGGAAATACTGCATGTTCTTGACCAAGTAAGTGTTGGAGTATCTTGATCAATGTGCATAACAAAGCAGTCTTGGAGTTTGACTGCAGGGGGGAGAGATTTTTAGGAAGAGCTATTTGCGACAACTTGGCAGAAAGCTGGCCTAGAGTGGAAACCCCAGGAAAGACTACCTTTACTAAAACACTGACCAAATCTTTGACAAGCAGAAGTTACTGAAGAAAAATCTAAAGTAACACTGAGTTGCAATGGAAGTTAGTCACATACCCGATTTTAAAAGAATTTCCGTTAGTGTGCAATGAGTGTTTAGTGTTATTTCTCAGAATCCGCTTTGCAGTCTGTATTAAATCCTAGATCTAGGGAATTCCAGATAACTAAGCAGACGTAGAAACTGAATGGAGTACTCATGCAGTTAACACATTTCTGTGTCTACTTGCCATATGAATCCAATTTATGAATGACTCGCCTTAAGAGGTTTGTGAAAGCTCTTGGAGGGTGATAGTCTAATAAAATCTGCAACAAAAATGAATTTGTTTAAAGTGACACTAAATTTTACCTTCATGCATTACAATATAAATCATAAGCTCCTGACAGCTCGAGCCATTCAGAGTTTTTTCTTTGTATTATTAGTGACAACAGATATGTTTAAATACTCAGAAAATTTATTTGAGACCATTTTTGTTCGGATGTGAATACTCCATCAAAAATATTAATGAATGTTTTCACAGAATCATTCACAGAATCGTTTAGCTTGGAATGGACCTCTTGAGGTCAGGTAGTCCAACCCCTCTACTCAAGCATTATCATCTAGCACAGGTGCCCAGGAACGTGTCTAGTTGGCTTTTGAATACCTCCACGGATGAAGCTTCTACAACGTCTTTGGATAACCTGTTTCAGTGCTTGACCATTCTCACATTAAAAAAAAAAGTGTTTTCTCATGATCAGATCAAATTTCATGTGTTTTAACATGTCCAGTGCCTCTCGGCCTGTCACTGGGCACTACTGAGAAGAATCTGGCTCCCTTGTCTTCGTTTCTTATCATATATTTATACACATTGATGAGATCTCTCCTGAGCCTTCCTTTCTCCAGGCTGAATGGGTCCCAGCTCTCTCAGCCTTTCCTCATATGAAAGATGCTCCAGTCCCTTAATCATCTCACCGGCCTCATGCTGGACTCAGTCCACTAAGTCCATATCTTGTACTGGGTAGCCCAGCACTGGACCCAGCACTCCAGATATGTCTCAGCAGTTCTGAGTAGATGGGAAGGATCACCTCCCTCAGCCTGCGGGCAACACTCTGCCTACTTCAGTCCAGGATGCTGTTGGCCTTTTTGGCAGTACGGGCACATCACTGCTTTGTGGTCAGCTTGTTGTCCCCTAGGAAACCAAGGTGCTTCTCTGCTTTCCAGCTGTTTGGTCTCCATGGTATACTGGTGCCTGGGGTATTCCTTCTCAGGTGCAGGACTTTGCATTTCCTCTTGTTCAGCTTCATGAGATTCCAGTCAGTCCATTCCTTCAATCTGTTGGGGTCCATCTGAATGGCAGCATGACCCTCAGTTGTATCCAGTTTTGCATGATCTGTGAACTTGCTAAGGATGCACTCTGTCCCCTCAACTAAGTCTTAATGAAAATGTTAAACAGCATGGGACCCAGTATGGACCCCCAAGATACGCTGCTAGTGGTCGACTTCCAAATGAACATTGTGTCGCTTATCACAACCCAGTTGGCTCAGTAGTTCAGCTTTTTTTCTTAATACTTTGTCAGCTTGTCTATGATGATGTTATGGGAAACAGTGTCAAAGGCTTTACCAAAATTTGAGGTAGAAAAAACATCCTATGGTCTCCCTTCATCAACGTAGCTAGTCACTTCATTGTATAAGGCAGTGAAGTTGTTAAAGCACGGTTTCACCTTCATAAATCCATGCAAACTATTCCCGGTCATCTTCTTGTCCTTCATGTGTTTGGAAATGGTTTCCTTGATAGATTTTTTCCATCACCTTCCCAGGGATTGAAGTGAGGCTGACTGGCCTTTAGTCAAAAATATAACTAGGTCTTTGTAATATACTCTGTCCCATGCGTTTTTGTCTTTGTACAAACATTATTGCTGTATGATACTAAGATGTACTGTATATATCTCAAGATTCTTAAGTGCTTCTTTGATCTACAAAAGTTGGTTTGAGGGCTGTTACTACTGAGTGCCAGACCTGGTAGAAGTACCAGACCACCAGAGAGAGAACTCCCTTGCTGGACAGTAGAGTATGGCCTCTCCAAGGGACCGAAGTGGTGGGAAGACCATTCCTGATCCTGGGTACCTCCCAGGTATTTTACAAACAGACAGAAGCTGAGGCTCAAGACTTAGCTCTGATTAAATCTGATTATTTTACAAAAAAATGGCTTAAATCCTGCAAAAGGTAATTAACTTCGTGTGCTGTGATGCCATGCATACGATTTAAACACTATGATTTTGTTTTCATTATCAGAATCTGGAATCTTGTCATTGTGGTGAGGATTAGTGCTCTGCCTGACCTTTCCAAGCTCCCTTTTTTGAGTCAGGTTTTCTAACAAAACAAGTTTGATGGCAATTGCTTTTTCTGTTCTGTCACTACTAAGTTTTGAATTCACCAGTAATTTGAAGACTAGAGGTCTCAAAGATAGATTTAATTCCTAAAAGTTTTGTCAAAATCATTGATGAGTAGAGGGGAAAGAGAAAAATCACTACCCCTATTCCGAGAAAGACAAGCAGAATTTAGTGAATGTATATTTGATTTGACACTTGGAGCTTTTTGGTTGTTTGGCAGGGAACATGGATAAATCAAGTCTGAGGTTAGAAGATGAAGAAAAGTCAAAGAACACAAATCCTTATGAAACAGACTTCATTATTCTTTCTGTTTATGGAATAACTTCTTTGACTAAAAGTAGCGTTCTCTAAAATTTCTCAGAGGGAAGGATTTTGACCAAATACTTCCTGTGCTTCTGTTTTACTTTTGTTAAAAAAAGATTCTGAGTTTTTATCTCCACCTTAGGTAACTTGTTATACTGTCTTTAAGGAATATAGTAACTTGACAAAGAACAGAATCCTAGTATTAAGTGTACTCTTTCTGTTAAGGACCGAGTTTTCTAAGACATGATTCTTTTAAGCTGCTATCTGCTTTCCGCTCCCATGTCTTTGAAGTGCAGTTTTAGAAGTCCAAGCATTTATCTCCACTTCTGATGGGACTCAATCCCGAATGATGAAAGGAGTAGGAAGGTTCCCCACAGAGCAGCTGAGTGAGTTGTGTAGGATGCCGAAAGTCCTCCCTTAACTGACAGTGATCCAGAAAATATGGTGCCTGATAAAGATTGGTCCTTCTGGGGTCCAGCATAATGACTTTTTGCCTGTTATTTTTCAAATCTCTCTCTTTTAAAAAACATCTTTTAAAAGGATTTGTTTTGTTTGATGGATTTCTTGATTTTATTTTTTTGCCATTGAAAGATAACAAATAGTTCCAGTATTATATTTGGTTTCTCTGAGCTGTTCTTTATCACTTTTAAGGATGGTTTTGTTGGCATTGCTGATTGGACATGAAATCTACCTATTTTTTTTGCCTAGAGCCCGAAAAGCAGAAGATTCTTTCCCTTGCTTTCATGGTATCATTTTCCCTATCTCTTTTACAGATTTTCTTTACACTAGCAGACACCTTGCTATTTTTAAGTATATAATGGGAAATTTTCATCATGATCAGATCCCCAAACCTGTATTGGCATCTCTATTTTTATTGGTGTGCCTTCTGCAATTCCTTTTAATCCATTCTGTTCAGGTCTGACCTGTGTCAGAGATTGGTGCCTCACTCTTTTATAGATTATGTAAGTATACATATAGAGAGAGGTATATATATATTCACAGTTGTAGTTTTCACATGGGAGGCTTTTGAATTTTTTCATCTTGTGTATCCCTTAACTTTCCTAGCCTTTATTTGAGGAATGTTGAAAGTATATTGGAAAATTAGAAGTTACTTGTTCAGTTCAGACTTTTCTTTTAGTGGTATATGGTAATTAGAAACTAATTAGAGGTTCATAACTAAAAGGTTAACTTATTAAGTGTGAATACATTTGTCATTTTCAAATGACAACTGTGCTCGTGGTTGATGTCTGATCTCTGAGATCAAAGCTTATTAGGCTTTTAACTCCTTTTAAATTCTAAGAGATACCTTTCTGCCTCAGTACTGTTAAAGTAAAATTTGAGTTTGGTTTAAATTGTTTTGTACCCTCCTCTCAGTTAAAATATTTCACTTCATTTTATTGAAGAAAAATTACAAATACCTTATGTCCCTCTGTGAATGAAAACTGAATAGATGCTGATCAAGAGTGAAATTAGTCGATCTAAAAGAAGGTAACAGGTTTTGAAAATTACTTTATTTACTAGAAGATACTTGTGTTGCATCCAAATTACAGCTCTGCCTTACGGGTGGGATACTACAGGAAGCACAAGCATTAGAGGTATATTTTCCTTCAGTGATGGTGAGGTAATACTTACATGTATAGCATTACAGAGTACCAGTGATCAATTCCGCATACCTATTTCTGAAGCAGAGGAATCCGTGCAGCTAATTTGCTTTATTGCAATCCTACATACAGTCTAAAAATGACTCCATCTCTGTTCTCAGTCACGGGCAACTGCAACAGGTTGTTTCACAGTTCTATGCAGTTAATATATATGTGAGCAATATATAATGGTTCATTAGCTGCTTTTCCAACAGGAGGCATCCCTGTTTTATTCCAACGTCTGTTGAGATACAGTATCCTGGTGACTACTGTTTTCCAGATGTGGCTTCCTGACAACCTCGGCGCGTTACAGTCGTGCAGGGCAGATGTGCTTGTTTAAGGGTCTCTGAGCAGGTGAATCACAGAATCAGTCACACGTTTGTTTTCGTAGAGCACGAGTTCTCTAAGTTTCTATATAGCGCAAGTTCATTAAAAGGGTGTGTAAGGGTTTAGCGACTGTTTATTATTAATACCTGATAAGTTACAGCAATGTTGCTAGCATGTTATCAAATCTGCTTACTTAAAGTCATTGATTTACTTAAACTCATTCAATTTGTGTCAGGATACAGCAGTAGAGGTGGGACCCTGATGCTTTGTCCGAGCTCTACAACAGATCACAGATTCTGGTTATATGCCATGTGTACTAAATATGTAAAATACATATGATATGGGGGAACAAGAAGCGATTTTTTAATTTTTTTTTTTTTTTTTAACATTTAAAAAATAATGAGTATTTGCTTTGCTTGATTTGGAACTTTTGATTATTTTAAGACCATTCAGATGATGAAGTAGGAACTGCATGACAGATACGGAATCATATAAAGGAATTTCAGATATAAGACATTATAGCAGAAATTTATTTTTATTTTTTAATATTTTATGCTTATTTGGGTGTGGAGTACTGTGGAAATGTTTAAGCTGAAATGATAGAAATTCTAGGAATTATTCCAGGGACGTGGGATTCTATTGCTCACATTAGAAAATTTAAGCCAACAGCGTATTCTTTGTTGTACTCCAGTTAAAATGATTGCATATATAATGAAAAGTAAAACTGAACAAGATAGAATGTAATTTTTTGTCATCTCTTAGGTGTGGAAGATCCCCCGGTGCCAGTGTGTTTGGGCACCTTTAGGAATTTAATGCATGTTAGGGTCTCAGTTCGTGTTTGGAAGGTTCTGCAGTCCTGATCTCCCTACCGTCCTTTGGTGAAAGATTGAGCCTTGCTACCTCCACAGCATGTCTCACAAAAATGTCTGTGCGAGGTCCAATTAAATACTGATTTCGCCACAATCCTGTATGTAGCTAAAGCCAGCAGGAAATAATTTCAGTAGAACTTGGTGCGCGAGGTGCATGTGCTGAATCTGAGAAAAAGTTGTAATTTTCGACTAACATATTTTACTCTGATGAGCTAGTTGAACAGGTCGACTGAAGCATGTCTGGTTTTGATTTAGGCTCCCAAAAGTTCAGTCAGGACCTGGCAAGCCTACCAAGTGATCAGCGATGCCTTGCAGACTACCTGTGGGCTGTGTGTTGCGTGTCATAGTTTAGCTCCGTATCTACTATCAACAGTACTAATGCCATGAAAAAGTGTATAATTACAATTCTGTGGTTGGAAATACATTGCGTTAAAAACTAACAAATCGAATATGCTTTTCTGAATCTACTGAAGAACAAACATGCTGAGAGCTAATCACTTGGAAATTCACTATTTTTCAAGCCTGGTTCAGATCGTACGAATGAAATTTATTCACATCTAAGTGTAGTGTCTAATACGTTTACACAGGGGTAATGATCTTGCACGGAAATAATGATCATTTACAGGGTTTTAAAGTAATTTAAAATAAATAATACATACTATGACAGCATTCTGTTGCTGATCTAAGATTTTTTTTTTTAAATCATCATTTACTGTTACACACATATTTCATTGCACTCTTTTTATGTTTTTCCTTATTTCAGTTCAGAAATAAGTCTGACAAATTTCCAAACCCAATCTTGTTCTCTTAGTGTTTAAGGCAAAACTAATTATTGTCAGAGGTCTTGAATAATGTGCAGAACATGCTGATAAAGAAATAAATTATATAACCTAGGAGAAACAATACTTCACATTTCAGAAACAGTTTTAGAAAAGAGTAACAGCATACACAAGATAAAAAAGCAGTAATATGCTCAGCCAAAGTTATCTGACAAGCAACACTGGAGCCTCTGCTGTCATTAAACTGCTTTTGTACCATCCAGGTAAGCAAAACCAGTACAGAACTCCTTCGGCCAGCAAGTGAATAATATTCTATTTTAAGAAATCCCAAGTAGACAATGTGATCTTCAGGATATTGTGTCTGGGTAATGGATTAAAGTTGGATTAAACCCAATTTTTCAAAAAGGAAAAAGCTGTAATTAAGCAAGTGCCTGATCAAAAAAATGTGTTCAAGACTGACCTGGCCTGGAGCTTAGAAAATCAGAGAACCTAAATGGTCTACAAGCTTAGGAATAAGGTGTGTCCATGGCCAGGAGTGAGGCTGAAGGCAGAAGACCAGGAGGTTCATGCCAAAAACTGTAGTGGTGTGACAAGAGCAAGGACAGAGCTTTGGCTAGGGGGGGTGATTGGATCAGAAGTGGAAACTGAAATTGGAGCCCAACAAGCCAGACATGAAAGCGCATAAAAACCCAAAGCTGCTACAAATTAGACATTTTCTGGTAGGTATTAAGTGTTGTTCTCTCAATTGCAATGTAAATAAAAAGCAGCAAGGGTCAGCTGTGTCAGACGCAGCACAAGTATTAAAAGTGATAATGATGCAGACGTTCAGATTTGATCTTGATGAGATGTTTGTAATCCTTGTTAAGACTGTGAAATGGAAGAAGCGGGGATTAGGTTGGAGAGCATCAAAAACTGATCTAAGGAAATGAATTTGAAATAGTAAGTTTGAATAACACAGTCATTTCAGATTTAGGCATAGAGCTAGTGATAGGAGGTATAGAAGAAAAAGAGCTGGGAGCTCTTAGACTGGAAAGAAACTTGCATTATAAGGAAAAAATCTAAAGAAGTGAGAATGTAGAAACCTACCTTCCCATGCATCAGGTAGGTTAGTGTTGCTGAAATAGCAAAAAACATCAGAGGAGAGAAAGGTTCAGGAAAGAAGAGTTAATCTTAGTTTGTGCTTAAAAACACAACACCCTTGTTTCACAGTGCTTGTTAGTAAGGAAGAGAACCAAGAGGAGAATTATGCTTATAACCTCTCCAGGTCTCAAGAGTAAAATTATCCTCTCTCAGCGGCAGACTCGCCTCTAATATACACTGGGAGGCTGGGCTTTTGTCTATGTGGTTTGTGTTTATCTGCTGCCTTAGACTCTTACGTTCCACAGGATAAGTCTGAGTCATCTTTGAGACTTTGGTCTGCTAAAGCAATAAAACATCTTTCTTGTCTATAAAATAAAGGTTCAATTTTGCATGGTGTGCCAGAACAGCGATTATATTTGACAGTTTCAATATTTTGATTTTACACTGTGCCCCATTTTGAATTGCATCTGTCAAGGTAAAGGAAAGGTTTGCTCCTACAGAGAGTATTGTCTGTAAGACATGATAGTCTTTATTATGCTGCTCAGCAAATTTGCATATTTGTCTTCAGAGGGCAAAGAATCCGTTTCATTTTGGGTATGATTAAAAAAAGAAAGATTCAATAAGGAATTAAATGGTCATAAGTCAGATAAAGCCTGATAATGATGGAGAGTTGTATTATAGTTTTGTACTGGTTTTTGGTAGCTAGTGAAATGAAAGTGCACAAATTAGAAGTAAAAGTTACAGAAAGTAAATAGAAAGAAATACCCAAATTAGCTGAATTACAATGATTTCATGTTTGAGGTACATGACCTGCCGTTAGTTCTGTCTTTCCTGCTTGCACTCATCAGTAGTAATTAATGTAAAATAACTTGTTTTGAACATATTGGCATAACCTCAGAAAATTGTTTTAGTTGTTTTGGTAATTTGCTCCTTATTTCTATTACTTTGGCCTTTTACATAGGAGAACACTTAGTATCACATGATGACACTTCTAGATACAAGTAAGAATGAGACTGGTCAAGGACTTGGTAGCCACGGTAAAGACAGGTGTCGTGATTTAACCCCAGCCGGCAACTAAGCACCACCTCAGTGGGATGGGGGAGAGAATTGAAAAAAAGTAAAACTCGTGGGTTGAGATCAGAACAGTTTAATAGAACAGAAAAGAAGAAACTAATAATGATGATAATAACAATAATAAAATTATAATAATAAAAGGATTGGAATATACAAGAGATGCGCAGTGCAATTGCTCACCACCTGCCAAACGATGCACAGTTAGTCCTGGAGCAGCGATCCCCCCAGGCCCACTCCCCCAGTTTATATACTGGGCATGACATCCCATGGTATGGAATACCCTATTGACCAGTTTGGGTCAGCTGCCCTGGCTGTGTCCCCTCCCAACTTCTTGTGCCCCTCCAGCCTTCTTGCTGGCTGG
>JAVJGG010000029.1:49385290-49406981 GCA_035590195.1 Aviceda cuculoides | reverse complement strand
CTTGTAAATGAGAATTGTGTCCACTGCCTTCCCCCCCCCGCATTATTCTTTTTGATGATGTTCATGATGACAAGACAGAATTGTCCCCACTTACCGTCACTGACGTTACAGTTGGCAATTCAGGTGGTGATTTGACTTCGCGCTTTCCTGTGTACTACGATAGCGTATGGATTTCTGTAAGAGAACAGTCCAACTGAAAAAAATGTGGGTCGGTACCTATTTGGAGGATATTGCTGCTTGTTGTGGAAACCAGGACGCTGCTAAAAAAAAAAAAAAGAAAACTACTGTTTTATGACTTTGTACTCAATTATGCATCATTAGAGTCTTGTATATTTAGGAAGGAATGCTGCTATTTAGCCCGTTTCCTACCACCTGGAAGCAACTTGATTTACACTTAAGAAAACTGCTCTTTTTAGTAATATCAAAACTCTTAATGTGCAATTTTAGTGACATGTCGTACAATGCGTCATGTGCTGATTAAAGTCAAGTTTTGTCCTTTTTGGGAAATAATTCTGATGTAGTCTAGTCAAAGAATTTCATTTAATTACATGTGTAATACAACTTTCTGCCTTTTACTTAATTGGTCTCGCCTACGTTGTTTCTGCCTATTAGATGATAATTTAGCAATTTCCAATTTGTATATCCCTGAGGGAGGCTCAATGGGAATAAATGGGAGTAAAAAAATCTCTGCAGCTTTATTCCTTGATTTAGTGCTTGATGGTGTCTCTTTTTCAGTTGCATGGAAAAAGAGAAATGGAGAATAGTAAGCAAAATAAAAGGAAATCTTTTGTATAAAAAGCTTAGTTTCAGAACAAAGCAGATTGTGTAATCTTTGCTTAGTACATTTACAGTATTATTTCCTTAGTATAGGATTTATAAACCCAATTTTAATAATATATGCCTCCAGTTTTAATATTAACCCTGTAATCCATTTATACCTGCATAATTGAATAACTCAGCAAATTAGCACATCAGAAGCATGGGGGCTTCTCAGCTGTGGATGGGAATGTTCATAAAACTAGTACACAGTTCTGGGGTACAATTTGTCTGGTAGTACTGATCATTTTGGGATAATCTGACTCTGGGATTTGCTGTGTTAAATTCTGCTTTGTAAATGGGAAAGAATTTTTTTTTTTTTAAAGTGTCAAATTGGCCTAACACTGTGTATGTATGACTATATGTGCCCCTCTATGTGTTTGTTTGGGGGTTTTGGCTTCTTTGCAGGAACTGGGAACCAGGTGGGACAGGATGGTTTTAAAAAAAAAATGTTGCTGATCTATATATGAGTGAATTTCAACTCTCTCATAAGCTGCAAGTGAAAATATATTGATTTTCCCCCCAGTAAAGGTGGAGAATAAGACTGATTCCTAAACTGGGATTCAGTTTGAATTGTATGCCTAAATCTAGATATGCCTATATATGTTTTTGTTATAGTCAGCAAAATCTAGTCCATGAGTGGAAAGTATATGTATGTAATTTTCATAAAAGAGATCTCAAGTCATTGTTTTTTATTTCGGTACCTTTGAAATTTACCTTGCAGTTTACATTTTTTTAGAGGAAAATTGTCTTGCAAAAATTTAGATAGCATCTTCTGAGCTTTTATTGTCTATAAAGGAATACTACAAAGAAACAGAGATTCACAGAATTTTGATTAAAATTTTTTCTTAGTCCATAAGATTTAGATTCAGATGAATGAAAAGACTTTTTAAATTTCTAGGTTAAAAAGAAATGCTGAAAAAAACCCCCTTCAACATTTACATATTTTAAAACCCTAACAATCCTTCTAAATAATATCAAGTTAATTTTTTACTTGTAATAATTGTTTGTCAGTTTATGAAGCACGGACAAGATTAATCTAAAAATATGTATTTTTAAAGCTAGACATTTTAAAAGCATTATTTCAAGTAGACTTGAGTGAAATACTTAGGTGAAAAAATTACGCAACTCCTTAGTCCTGGTAGGATATTCCTCATTTTAAGAACAATACTTTTTCTTAAAAATCATTAAAATTTTGAAAAAGTTTAGTAGCATATTTAAAATGATACCATCAGCGTGAACTTCTAATTGAAAGGCCATAATTTGGGGGTTTTGTTTTAAATTGTTCCTCAGCTGGGGGCTTTGTGCTTGCCGTGATGCTCTGGAAGTCTATCAAAACCAAAGTATTCTTATCTCAAGAAACCATTAGTTCACTGCTCATAACTTGTAGTATTTGTAAACCCCCTTCCCTCCACTTCCTCCAAATGTAGTGAAGAAATCTATTCTCATATAAGAAATTTGTATATATGAAAATGGTAGGAAATGTTGTTTTATTAGTGGCACCAAAAATCCTGTTCTTACCTCTGAGTTCCTTTACATTAGTTGCATATTCTGCAAAAGCTTCCCAAACATGACCTTGCTCACAGGTGAAATTCTCCTTTCTCAAATTCAAACTACTATGTTCAAACTATATCTGAACCGTAGGAAAGAAGAGCAACATGCCCTTTGATCTAGTTTGATTTTAACAGGGTTTTTTAATTTGCTTTAGTTCTTTGAAGATGGTTGTGTCACTGCCCGGACATTAGGCGGGCATGCAAACAGGGCTGCACAATCCGTTCTCCGTAGGTAATGTGTGGTCTCTACCACCCTAATTGACTGAGGTAGGTTAATATGGCAGGCAACTGCTCCAAAATGGGTATTTTTCCATTTTAATAATGAAATAAAGACTGAATTTCTAGCTGTAATGTTCAGATCTGAGGCTGGTGGCCGTTCGGCTTCACTGCCCTTTCCCATGGACGCTCAAGGTCATGGCTCGCTGAATAAGAGGGCAACTGGCAGCGCAGTGATTTGGTAAGATACGGTGATTTCCAGTTGGGAAGTTTGGGGCTAAAATAACAAGGTATTTTAGAGCTGTGCTAATTTTCTGATATACTAATAAGGCAAATCAGATGACTAATGCAACACAGCAGTATGTGGGGCAAAGGTAAATCAATATAAACGTGATGAGCTACAAGTGAAGACAAGCCTAGGTCTGCATATTGCTGAAATTAGATCCAGGGCTGCTAAAGGCTGAGTTTAATTAGCAACAGAAGCAACACCTTGGCTTGTTAACCATTATTTCCTGGGCAGAGGGGAAGTACTTTGAGGCTATCACATTAACGTTCATTAAGGATGGAACTGTTGACGAGACTTGGTAAGACCAATGTGATCTTTCAGGCTGCTGTGCTGCTCAATGGGAGAGTTTGTTTTCTAAAAATAGCTTGTTTCTGAGCGTGCTTCTAAGCACACGTTTAGGTGTTATTGATGGAGGAAGCATTAAATAAACTTCTCATGCATACAATGTTTTTTAGGAAAAATACCCGTTTAGGTGAAACTTTTGTGTATGTGTGTGTGAGTGAGATGTACATAGTTTTTATTAATAGTGCTGATTAGTTGGCTGTTATGGAACCTGTATGCCTCCTCAGGTGAAGCTTACTCACTGGGAGCTAAGATTTAGGGAGCATGGTTAAAGCTGGTTGTGCCCCCACTCATATTTGTGAATATTATTCCTGGCACTAGTTACGAAATAATCTCTGTAGGTTAGAACTCATGGACCATGTTGCTATGGTGGGCGATGTTTGCTGTTGTACTGGTGCTTTGGTTTCTTAAACTGATTATGTCCTGACTGTCTCCTAACTTTGCTTGTTGGCAGGCTAGTTTAGGTGTGATGTCACTCACAACATTTGCTTCTGGGACTTGAGAATCTGTAATAAAACCTGCATAACTCCTTTATATACCGAAAGAATCAACGAGGCTGTGGCAAAATAAACATTTTAAAGTTCGTGGACCGGGCTAACTTGAATACAAGACTATTCAAAGAGCCAACCAAGGAGCGCTCTGAACAGCTCTTACGTTTTTAAGAAATCCTGGAAATGTGAAGGTCACACATGTGATAGAAGTATACAGGTAGATTGGAGTATACGTCTAGGAAGGGAAATTGTTTGGAGTGACTTGGAAAAGAATTTGGTTATCACAGTAAATCATCTCGAGGTGAATCTACATCTACTGCAGTGCTCTGGGAAAAGGCCCAATGCTATCTTTGTATATAAAAAAAGACAAGCAAGTGGATTGTTAATTAATAATTCACTGTGAATGTAAAGTCTGATTGTATCTTGAAGTGACAGTCCATGGTGAAATGTGTACACTTGCACACTGAGCATTCATGCGTCCTATTGTTTTACCCAAAAAACTTTTGAATCGCTTCCTTTATGAAAAAGTTGTATGTAAAGCTCTGTATCACTTCATTTCCTCTTGGGTAATTACTGGGATGGACTGCTTCATGTATGACTGATTTCTCAGCTGTATAGGCTGCTCTGATGTTTTGAGCACTCTGTTTTGTTTCGAGCACTCTGAGTTTGGTTTTGACTAGGATCTCAGTATCTTCTCTGAAGAGAACTTTTCGGGTGCGTGCAATATGTTACAGTCATATTCCTTTAGAAGAGGAGCATTGCCATCAATTGCATGATTTACTGGGGGGTTTTGAGCCTTTTCTCTAAAGAGAAATTTAGTTGATGCTCCCGGTTTATCATGTTCAAGAGGCTGTGAGACCCCTTTGAGTGTCTCTGTGTCCTACACAGACTACACAGGTCTTACACAGACTCAACTCCACTCGTACCATACCGCTGTGCCCTGGGACCAGCAACAACCATCAGTGTTGGGACAGGACAGAGACCATGCTGTGAAGAGTTCTGGTGGTAATTCCTGATTACAGTGCTCCTTACCAATGTTCCTGGTTTCTTTGGGGTGTTCCAAAAGCAGAGACACTTGGTGGTTTTGTCCCATGTTCCTTAACGCTAGTTGTGTGCAGAGTCAGAAGGAAGATACTGGGTTCAGTTTTGGGCCTCTCACTACAGGAAAGACATGGGGGTGCTGGAGCGTGTCCAGAGAAGGGCAACCAAGTTGGTGAAGGGTCTAGAGAACAAGTCCTGTGAGGAGCGGCTGAGGGAACTGGGGTTGTGTAGCCTGGAGAAAAGGAGGCTGAGGGGAGACCTTATCACTCTCTATAACCACCTGAAAGGAGGTTGTGGTGAGGTGGGGGTCAGTCTCTTCTAGTGATAGGGTGAGAGGAAATGGCCTCAAATTGTGGCAGGGGATGTTTAGATTGGATATTAGGAAAAATTTCTTTACTGAAAGGGTTGTCAAGCATTGGAAGAGGCTGCCCGGGGAAGTGGTTGAGTGACCATCCCTGGAGGTATTCAAAAAGCACGTAGACAAGGCACTTGAGGACATGGTTTAGTGGGCACGGTTGATGGTTGGACTCGATGATCATAAAGGTCTTTTCCAACCTAAATGATTCTAGGATTCTGTAAGGGTTGCAGGAGGTGAGTACCTGGTTCCTCCACTTGAGGGTACCTGGAAAAGATGCTCTGAACATAAGAGATGCTTGTCTTATTCCACTCTATTTCTTCTTTTTATATTTTGGGGTGGACAATCTTCTCAATCTTTTCCTGAGAAGATTGAGAAAGCTGGGATGATAACTGTAGAATGAGTTTTTTTAGTCTTGTTCATTATATCTGGCACAAAATTCCATGTTTTTAATTTACATATGTTTTCTTTTGAACTTCCTGCTATATAAAGGCTATACTGAATTACACAAATGAGCAACTGAATATGAACATATATCTTTTGAAATTTATTTCTCTGATTATTAATATTCCTCTGAAAGAGAGGTAGGAGGTACAGCATGGCATTATTTTGGATAATGACAGGATTACAATCCTTTCATCGTTCAGATGTGATAAATGAAGGGAGGATATTCAACTCCATCTTCAAGTATTACAATGTTTACACTTTTCTAGGTTTCCTAATGGAGTGAATGACTATTGAGTATTAGTCTCTTAAGCCCCCTATAGAAATTGGTATATTTATAAAGTAGGCTGTTACCATTATTATTATTTTAAATTTCTTATTTCATTAAGTAGCTAACAGTTTTGCTGCATGGTGATTGCCATAGAAGTCCAAATTATTTACATGGGCAAGTGAAAAAAGATGCAAGTTGAAGTTAATTGCTTTGTCTCTTCATTTCCAGTTTATGGTTTTCAGATTTGGAGTTCGGAATTAAAAAGCTAGATTCTCAGCATGCATAGTATAATCTCATTTAAAGAGAAGATTTATGTAGCTAACTATCTCTTAACACTGTTCCATTTTCAAATATTACATTATATACAGTGGAACTGTTCTTTCCTAGTTTAACTTTTTATCATCTGAAATGTTGTGGATCAGATAAGTATAAGCTGTTGAATTTTACAGACTTCAGCACTATAGTTTGACTTTTATCTCCTCTCAATTATTTTAAATAAATAATTAAGGTCTAAATGCAAATTTTTTAATTTAATTGACCTTTCCAAGACTAATGGAAAAATTTATCTTTTGCTCTGCATAGTTCAGATATTAAAGCAATCCTTTTTCTTTATGAAGTCAGTTTTAGGCCAGGAGGAGAGATCATTACTTATGGGTCGCTTGAGCTACTTATTTTTACAGTTGCATTTTATAGTAGTGAATGAAATATAGATTGCGCTTCTAAAACAGTGAAATAATTAGAGGTAAACACAAGGTATGTTTTAATTTGCATTACTTTCTCATTTTCATCTAGTGGTACATATGTATTCATCTCATAAGAGATTTGATTCTTGAGGTCCCTCTTTGCCTATAAATTATTATACGTTGGGGTGTCATGACCATTTTTTATATCGTCTGCAGAACTTGTATTTAGGGTGGAATTATGTGTAGCAGAAACAGGATGTTATAAAAACTTTATTACAGTGGCAGAATCAGATGAGGTTTCTTTTTTCAAAGTAAGCTTGTCTTTATGCATTTATTTTTTCCTCATGAAAGTGAGAACAAGAATATCATCCTCACTTCTAGCTTTTCCTGAAACTTAAAGTCATTGCCTATACAGGGATTATTCATATAAATAAGCATTTTGCATAAGTAGTAGTAATATGGTCTAGCTCTGTGTCCCTACTGTCTACTTTATATAAGAAAGGAGGATGAACAAGAAGCAGAGTATTGAATAAAGTCTCCAACTGCCTCCTTTCGGCTTCATTATGGAAACAGCTTGCAAACTCATCTGTGGATGATAGCATTTAAATAGGTAGTTAGCCATGAGGAAGAGGTTTTGGGTTCCTGTTATATCGTTTCTTCCTAAAGATAATTGAATAAGGGCTATCTCTAGATTTTTTCTTCCAGCCTAAGCAGCAGTATTTTATTTACTTAATGAAAGATGAAATCTAGTTATGTTAACCAGATTGCTGCTTTTCTTTTAATACCATGCCTGCTTTTAACCCTGTTTTATTCGGAGAGTGTGACATATTTAATTTCGCTTTATAGATTCATTCTCTTGTAAGAGATGAGGACATCAAAAGAACCGAGATGCATCACTGGGGCATAGGGTATGCCTGGGACGTGCCCGCTCTCCTGCCAGGAACAAGGGCAAGAGTTTCTAGCACTACAGGCAATACTCCCTTACTGAATTTTTCACCTATGAATTTTATCTGCTGCTTGCCACTTCTGTGAAACTGTCGGAGTTGCTTAATTTTAACTGACACTGCTTTGGTAAAGAGGGATGTGCAAGGCACTGGCTCAGGAGTAGTCGTGATGCCATTTACAGGACGTTTTTTTTCTTGATACAAAGTCCTTTCGGTTGTGCGTTTTGTTGTCAGGACAGAGTACTATTTCCAATAAAATTGAAACTCATTTTATGAGAAGTGGTGAAATGAACTATCTGATGTCTTCAATAATTCTGGACTGTTACTTTAATAGGACTTTAGATAACTGTCATTGAAATGTCTGCTGCACCATCAGAAGGTTTGTCATTTTTTTTCCCTGCAAGTCATCCTGACAGGTGACGTGAGATGATAGGGTGCAGACATATCATCAGCATTGCCAATGAGCTGACCTTTCCCTCTTCATTCACTTAATTTGTATTTGAATAATTTGCATCCCCGTGACAACGCTTGGTTGTCTGAGTAGCTGTCACAACGGCTTGGGCTCATTTCATGACAAAACCCAGTAGTTTCAAAACACGACTGTTTCATTATTCATGAAAACTGTTGTTACTTTATCCCTCCTCCCGCACAAGCAAGGTTAGCCAGAGAGAAACAAAACCTGTTTTGCATTTGCAGGATTGGCTATTAAGTATTTTTGCATAATGCAGTGTTTTTATACAAATATCTCATGATTTATTGAAAACTCTCCTTATAGGAAATTTGGATAGCTACCCATGAGGCAAAGAAGGTTAAAATGAAATTCTAGTCCCTTTTCCTGAAGCAAGTATATGTTTAAACTTCTGTGGTTTAAGATCTTTTATGTTTTCCCTGATTTGTAACTACTGTGAAAGGCAAGGTACCGTGTATACAGTTACCCTTGCACAACGTGGGCCATCGGTATCTTAGCGATGTTTGTAATAAATTGAATGCCTGTTTCAATCTGAATTGCCTTTTTTTACTTCTTTCTATATAGATTCTATAGATTCTTGTATATCACAACAAGCAAGAACAAATTTGAGGAGAAAAGAGGTGCAGAGAACTCTTGACAAGAAACACAGGTTGTAAAGTAACTGTAGATTACTACAGTAATTTAAGTGGAGAAAGACTTCTAGAGCTAAAATACATTTCAGTTTCATTATTTTGATGCACAGCACAGTGGCGAAGTTGGGTGATGGTCAAGACGTTGGCTTTCGCTGCCTTCTGCTTCTTGGAGGGTAAAGCCCATGTGTTCTCTACAGATCAGTTAAAAACGGAAAAATCCCTTTTTTGGTTGGTGATTGTAACCCAATGTCCAGCTTATCCATTTTCTTCTTCAGTCAACCGGCTTCAGGAATTGTTCGTCCATTCATTAACACCTCACTGGTGAAATGCATCTTTTGAGATGGGAGAAATCTTCATATTAAAAGTGAAGCGAAGAAAATGTGTTTGTGTAGGGGTACATTTTTAAGGATGAGTGACTGATTTAGGTTACGGTATTTATTTTTTGTTTTGATTTTTGTGTAAAGCCTTCCAATTTACTACTCCTTCCATAGGCTGAGGAATAAATACTGAAGCAACATTATTGATAAAAAATGCAGAGGCAAAACTCGGTACAAATATTTTTAGCATAAGAGGAAACAGAATACTGGTGATAAAAGGCATCTATGTTTAAGAAAAAGAGCTAGGATGTAATTTTGTCATGCTTTACTTCGAGTGTAACTATAGTCTTGAAAAATTTATCTGTTGCTTTCCTATATTCTGCTTACAGCTGTATTCATAATATTATTTTGTGTGACATTTTTCTCTCCATAATTCTCTTTTACTCAGACCTCTTCACTTTCTAGGTGGCAAGTATGTTGTTGGGGTGTTGTATCTTCTCATGTGACATGAGGTGTCACTGTGCTAAATACAGCATACGCAGTATAAATGAAAACATGGTTAAAAATTTTGAAAAATTAGTAGAGGTTCTGAGTACGAGGAGCCCTATTTACTAAAGTTTTCCATACCTTAGAGCTTAATAAAAGTTATTTCAAACAGACCTGTACAATGAAGCATTGTTAAGAGTAATCTTGGCTGTATTTGTGAAGCTGATGTGGATTTATTGTAGGCTGTTGGGGAAAAAGTGCTTACATGCATATTTAATTTCCAGAAAAAAAATTACCATATTGTCACTAATGATCCATTAACAGAAGAATGCAATCTGAATGCCCTCAGTTATGTATGAAATATTGTTAGGCAGGAATGTTTTTCTAATATATTTTACTTTTCTAAGTGTGGCACAATAATTAGATGAGAGCTGTTTTGCTGGTCTGTTGGGAGACGGACTCTGAATATGTTTGACTGGTCAGAAACTAAGATAGCTTGTTGTCAAAATCCGACTACACGTATCTGACTGTGAGTATTTATATGAAAATTTAAGCAGTACTGTGTGTATAATAGAAATCAAGTACTGGGTTTGCATCTGCTCATGTACCACAGAGTGGTGAAGTAATCTCGGAAACAAAGGCAAAAATGATTTCTTAATGTTCCAGTTGCGTCTCCGATTTCCACATGCATTGCCCATGCAAAATCCAAAAATCTGAACCTGCATTTGCAGAACCAAATCATACTTCAATGCCAGTAAGAATTGGTGGTGTTAGTCGTAGTTTCAGGCCTGATATTTTTTTTTAAATCCACACTACAGATTGTATCTAGGTGTTTTTCATTACATTCTTTATTTCTGGTTTGATTCCTGCAGTTACTGTGATACACTTTTGTAGCTCATTTTAGCTTTTTTTATATGCCCAGCACTTGATGGTCTTTGCATGCAAATGAAGAACTCTTAATGATCTCTTGCTGGAGGAAAAAATAGCCAAAACAAAAACACCCCTTAGAGAGGAATGGATTAATTCCTCTGCCTTTTTTGAATTTTTGAATGTGAAGATCAGCAAAGATGCAGTCTGCGGAAGAGGTAGCTTATAGAAACAATAATTCTGCCACCTTTATCTCAGTGCCGTATTTGTACTTTTTAATGATGAAGGTAGTCTTGGAACATTAACAGCTTCTCCTGAGATGTCAGGTTTCGCTCAGGGCGAAGCATGATGGGCCTATTTGAATTCATCTTTCCACAATAAACTTCACAATCTCTAGATTATTCCTTGTCTTTATAATTGCCGTGTATTTTCTCCCAGTTTCTTTTAGGGTCAAGATTCTCTTAAATTAATGCTAATTATAGAAAATCTCTTCTGGTCTGGGGGGATTTCAAAGCCCTTTTTTCTTGACTTCTGTTACTGCTGTTTTCCTTTTGGCAACATTTATAGAATATGTTTCCCTCTTTATATGGAGAAATAGATAAAGGAATAATAGTAATTTGGTGTTGTTGTGAAATGCCCTTCCCATAGCCCTTCTTATATTGTAGTTGCATTTCATCATGAATGGTTTTCAAAGCTGTTGCTTGGTCTTCTGTTTTCCTTACGTGCAAAGTCATCTCAAGAGCAATATATTTTAATTCTTCCTTAATTATTTTTCTATTTCAGACGATTCAGGAAATTAAAGCTGTTTTGGCAGCACAGTATATTAGATCTGCTATAACCACATTTCATGTGATGTGAGCTGGTCTAAATTCCCTTGCATATTAGATTAGTGATTCTAGTTTAACATATAAGTATTTACTATGCATTATAGTGTAATATATTTAATTTAATTGGCTTTTATGCTTTACTGTACATTTAATAAAGCAATTATTTAACCATTTACTACCAATGAATTATACTATGATATTGAAATAATATTTCCCGTAATTCATGAAGATACATTAAGCAAGATGAAAGATCTTCTTAAAGAAAAAGACAAGGACCACATTTAGGCCCTAGTACTGTGGTTATTTTGTCTTTGCTTCCTGAGGTTTGTAAGGAAATTTTTAAAGGAAAATTTAGAAAGATGACTTGTAAAACCAAGGCAGTGCACATGGCTTTCTAAGTGTGTTACTGTTCACATCAGAAGACACTTTCGTGGATAATATTTTGCTTCACTTGTGTATAGGTTGGGATTAATAAACTACTTTAAATAGTAGGTTCATCAGCATTTGGCCCAGTCTTGTTGCCTTTTTTCAGCAAGTCTTAAGCACACCAGGAGCTTTTACAAACCAAGAATGAAGGTAGATGAACCTCTGCAGAATCACAGTAAGGTCAACTGGTTGCAACTGCAAAACAGATGCCTTGTGTACCACTCGCAAAGGCATTAAGATGTCGATGATGATTTGTAAAAAATCTTAACATCTTCAGTAGGCTTAGACTTCTGTTTTCAGTAGCATAAATCATATGGCTTATATATCATTAGTATACAGACTAGATGCCACTGAGACAAATATACTAATATTGTAGTGCTTGGTTTCACAGTGGTCTGCATTTTCTGCAGAAGTAGTATCTTTAACGTTGTTATAGTAAAAATCCTGGTTTTTTTCTCTTTCTTTTCCCTTTGCTACAGTATGGCTATCCAAGTTGACAAGTTCAATTTTGAGAGCTTCCCAGAATCCCCTACCGATGGGACACAGTTTGCAAATGCAAAGCAGCTGGAAGAAGAAAGGCAACAAGCAAAAGGTCTGGAGATTAACAGCAAGCTGGATATTTGCTGGAAAATTATATCCTTTCATAAATACTTGCTTTAAAAATATATAAATAGATACCCTGTGACACATTTTATTTTATAATTCAACTCACTTTATAACAGTGTCACTGAAAAGAAAAGTAATTAGAACTATGAAGCTTATCATAATTATAGACTGTTTAAGGTTAATTGTGCTGTATATTATTTAGATGATGCTTGGGTCTTACTATAATGGCTTTTTCTGAGTCATTGAGCCTGCCACAAACCCTGTGTGTTTTTCCCAACTTTTAGGGAACTGAAGAAGTATAGTTAGGATTGATGATTAGTAGATTTATAGGGTCGAATTTTTCTATTCTCCCCCACACCGAGTAACTGAATCATGAAGGAATACATGAAGCTGGATTTAGAGTGTTTTCATATATTTAATTAAATTTGAGAACTTATTAGAATAATTTATTTCCAAGTCCTCTGTACAGATTTAGTAATGTATCTAATCTTGGGTAGCCTTTTTAAGGCTTAGAAAGGACTTGTGTGATGACTTAGTCATTCTAAACATAAAATTCCCATAATCATTCTAAATGCAGTGAAGTACTGCCTTATGATTATTAAAAGAAATTACATTCCATTTAGAATTAAAATAAACCACTGGTGTTGCTGTAAATTTCATGATTTCCATAAAAAATCTTGTGCTTGGCTTGTCAAAAATACACTTTTTCCTGATTTTTCTATCAGGGAAACGTTCTGTGCGGCCAGCAGGCCCCCAAGCCGTCTGTTGGTACTCAGCATCTTGCAGGAGATTTATATTTTTCTTTCTGATCATCCTCAAATTTGCATGATAGTGGGTGGCAGGAAATGAGGAAAGAGTGGCAATCAAATTGTGGTTTATCTTTTTGTGCTTTTATTTTTACTTTTATCTAGTGATCTGAAATGATTTTTCATTACCAATTATTAGCTGCACAGGATTTGTCAAAGGCAAAACTTGAGACATAAATGAGATTCCTAGTGCCTGGTTCCATCCGGGCTCCCTAAGCAACATTTCAGAAAGACTTCCGTTTATGCAAAAAATGTCAATATTTAACCAGAACTCACGTAGAAAATTTCTGTGTTATGAAAGAATATAAATATCTTTCCATAACATAGTTGAATTCTTACACTGGAATTGAATGCGTAGTTGTAATAATTTTGTCAGGGTGTGAAAATACATCCTCATTCATTGCTGTTGCTGAGCAACACTGTTTACATCCACTCTGTGTTCTGTATTTAAACCCAACTTTGATACCAAAACTATCGTGGCTGACACGTAAGTCAGTACCTTAGAAGACCAATAGGACGCTGCATGAATTCTGTGTGTTAAATGCAGTGCAAGCATTAGTTTCTGTGGGTTTAAGATTTGTTATGAATATTCTCTGTGTTCCTAGAACTACAACCATTTTAATGAAAGGCAACAGTTTGCACGTGTGCTTAAAAATTCTTGAAGAAACTTGTACATTGTTTTCCAGATTTCATCCTGAGTCGAGTCAGTCTTTCTCATTGTTTTATTTCTTACAGCAACATTTAGATGTGAACCAGTAAAAAAACCATTTCTCCTCTCATTTCTGCTAAGTTTGAGAAATTTCATTTCTGAGACATCTCCCTTCCCACCAGAGTACTTTGACACTGGCCAGCAGAGTTTATTTCAGACATACTGTTGGACAGACACACGGAGAAATGGATGAATGTCTTAACGGCATGACTTGTTTTCCTTCAGAAGCCAACCTAAATGCAGCCAAGAGATAAAAAATATTTGCAAAAATACAAAAGGATATAGTTGCTTATGTTTCTTACTAAAGAAGGCGTTTTTGCAAAAGTCTTTTGAATGGTAAGACCAAGTGATCTCTTTGGTGTCCGCCATCTTTGAATGACTTTGAATTCTCCAGCTAACCTTTTCTGCTAAGTATGCGCCTGAGAGGAGGAATGTACGTTTTAGCGAACACCGTTTAGACAATTTTGTTATAAGTAATCTTATGTTGTTTACAAGGGAAGGGCTATATTATTTAGTTTGCAATTCCTTAAATTCTTACTGTATTGGTTGATACCATATGAAACCATCACATAAACAAAAGCTTCAAATTTTAAGTGTGCGGATTACATTGACTGCAGTGAAAAGTTAGTTATGTGCAACTCATGTGAGGGCCAAAAATAGTTCACAAAGGATGAGGATTTCAGGCTGTATCTGTATGTCTTGAGGAGCATCAACAGTATTTTCCACTATGGAAAGTCCATTTTCCATGGCTTTATCCATTGAAATATTCAGGGTTTCAAATGATGAGATTTTTAGTGCTTCATTTGTGAAAGCATTGTAAAACTTGATCGATTTTCATATAATTTTGGAGGGCTGAAGGCAGAAGGTAAAGACAACACAGCGTATTATTCAATTCAACCTTTGTACATTTTTGATAGAATGAAAATTATTAGGAAAATAGACCTTTTTATGAGAAAGCTTACTGCCATGCCATTCCAAATAAGAAAAATTCTGAAGTAATGTAATTTAGTGTATCTTTGAGATTATAGTTGTATTGAGATAATTTAAATTAAGAACATACTGTCTTGTTTTTTAGCATCTGTTAGATGGCATCTGGTATCAGCTTAACAACTGGGGATTGTTTTAACACAGGATTTGAGCAGACGGAGCACATGTAGTATTAACGTGGCTAATGTTTTCAAATTATACTTCCCTTCATATTTTCTAAATCTTTTAAAATGAAATTTGTATTTTCTTCAGGGACCTTCTATGTATCTTGACTTGTGGATCAAGGCATCTGTACTAAATGTACTTTGAAGTTTTTAGAGTGCTGTGTTTCTTGCTGAGTGCTCTAAGATATTAATCTTTTTACTGATACTTTGTGCCTGAATTCTTCAAAATTTTGAGTTAGGAAATGTCATGTTCCCCATGTGGAAGATGAAGGGCAGGTTAAACTTCTCTCTGTGGTCTTTACACACTCTGTGTTAGACCCACCATAGATTATTAGTCTTCAGAGTATTCCATTGATTTGTGCCATCTACATTTTGACTTCAGAAATTCAAATATGTTCAGAATTATTTCAGAGAATTTGGTCACATGTGGGTGATCCTCACTTTTAGAAGAATAAACAAAGATTTATCAATGTTCAGATGGCAGAAGAGATTTTTTTCATAGGAAGCACAGAAGGGTTCAGCTGGGCGTAGCATCGAGAAGTTACTTATGCTTCAGTTTGTCGTAACTCTTGCTGCTGCTTGATGAACGGTTTTTCCCTGTCCTCTAGCTCTGGGTGCCCCTTGTCACCCTCCCGACGCACTGAGGTAAGAACATCTTTGCCAGCAGACTTGCTAGTTTAGTGAGTCTAGCTTTAGACCTGGTACATTGCAGGATGGACCCCAAAGCCTGTAGAGCAGTGCGAGAAGGGGGAGGCATGGGCAGGAGGAAGTGATGGGTTGGGGTCACCAAATCTACCCTGAAGTGTGATGAAGAGCCCATGTCGGATGCTCGCACCTGAACTTGCAAAAGCACGTGGAGGAGGAGTTAGGGGTCAGTGTGCAGTTGCAGAGCTCTGGTGTCACTGGGATTTCAGAGACATAGTGGGTAGTTTGTGTGAACACGGTGCACTGACAGGTGGGGGTGGGTTATTTAGGAAGGTTGGGCAGAGATGATGAAGTGCACAGGGGATTGTTTGGAAATGAGGGATGGCCAATTGAAAGCTTTTGGGTCAAGAACAGAGGAGTCCAACAGGGTGATGCACTGTGCATTTGTTACAGACCGCTCAATCAAGAAGCAAAGCCGGATGGACTCTTAACAACTGAAAGAACTCTTCCAAATGCAGATTAGGAGATTTCTGGAGTACTTTAAGGACACTTTTTGTGTACAGGTGGTGGATAGCTTGATTTGACATGTGCTGTGTGGGATCTGCTACTTGAAAATAATGAAGATCCAGTTAGAGGGGTGAGGTTTGATGGCAACCTTGCCTACAGTCATCCCGAGATGATGGAGTTTAATATCGCAAGGCAAGTGAGGAAGGCAAGTAGAAGAATAATGACTCTGGACTTTAGGAGAGGAGACTTTGGGGAACTGCTAGGCAGGATTGCACAGGAGGCTGCCCTCAGGAGCAGAGGGGTCCAGGAGAGCTAATGGACCTCCAGGGGCAACCTTCTCAAAGCCCAAGAGTTGCAGCAGTCAACAAGGTACATCTGACTCTTCAAGCAAGGCGTATCACGAGGTGACTGTAGCAAGTTGCGGCCAGGTAGATTTCAGTTAGGTAGTAGGAAAAATCATTTTCACAAGGAAGGTGCTCAGATAGTGGAACAAGTTGTCCGAAAGTGCTGTAAAATTGATGTCTTTAAAGATACTGAAAAATTCTGAATGAGGCCTGATGCAATTTCAATATTTCCCATGCTTTAAGCACAGGCTTGGACAGTGACTTCAGAATTGCCTTTCAGTATAAATTATTCTGTGATTCGTGCAGCCATGCAGTGGGCTGGGTGAGGGAGTGACTGTTGAAAACTAAACTCATGATGACCAGAGGGCTGGAGCACCTCTGCTATGAAGACAGGCTGAGAGAGTTGGGGTTGTTCGACCTGGAGAAGAGAAGGCTCCAGGGAGACCTTCAAGCAGCCTGCCAGTACCTAAAGGGCCCTACAAGCAAGCTGGAGGGGGCCTTTTTACAAAGGCTTGTAGTGACTGTCACTATGGCTTTAAATGGCTTTAACTGAAAGAGGGTACATTTAGAGTAGATGTAAGGAAGAAGTTCTTGACTGTGGGGGTGGTGAGGCACTGGAACAGGTTGCCCAGAGAAGCTGTGGATGCCCCATCCCTGGAATTGTTCAAGGCCAGGTTGGATGGGGCTTTGAGCAACCTGGTCTAGTGGAATGTGTCCCTGCCCATGGCAGGGGAGCTTGGATATAGGTTGATCTTTAATGTCCCTTCTAACCCAAACCATTTTATGATTCTGTGATTATAAACTCCTTTTCCTCCCCTTGTTCCGGGCTCTCCCCAGGTTTGATTGCAGCCAGAGAAATTTTCTAATGTACTGTGAAAGAATTACTATTGCAGTGAACTAAGACTGTAACATTTTTGAGTCATTTTCTTGAAAATACTCCAAACCTGGCTCTAACAGCCTTTAAAACCAAGGCTTCCAGTGCCACCTTAAATATCATGTTCCATTTTTAACTTTTCTAATAGTTAGACATTTTTTTCTTAGTTCAGCATTAATTTCTGTGATTGATATGAAGCCTGTACTATTTGCAATGTTTTCTTACATTTTTGAAATTGTATTCTGTGAGCTCCTTCCTCAGTTTTTTCTTTTCTATATTTAAACCTAATTGTGAACTTTTTTTCAAAGCACATTTTCTTTCAGTCATATCACTGGTATTATTCTGTGGTATAGCTATATTTTTCTCGATATGTGGGATCCAAAGCTGGAAGCAATACTTCAGGTAAGGCTTCTCATAGAATAAAAGCTATGCCTTCCATGCTTCAGATATGATGCTTGTTCTGATAACTATTCTGGACCTCTTTTGCAGGTGTCCCATATCTGAATGACTTTTTTGCATGTGGTCCAGCATAACTGACTGAATAATTATTCCTAACTTCCATTTATAGATTTGTTGATTCCTTCCAGGGTGATACTCGGAAGTTTTCTTCATTGAATTTCATCTAAAGTGATCTTCATAATTTCCACTCGTTTATTAGTTTTGTGAACACTGACATCTTTTCCAAATGCATACATTTTATGAATGGTTTTGTATTTCATCATCTAAGTAGCCAATCAGAATTTCGAATTATTATATGTTGGACGGAACCTTGAGTCATCTTATCTAATATGTTGTCTGGGCCTGACAGCATACCAATAACTGTTAGTGAAATTTTCTATTCAGCTTTTCATTACTTCATCTTGACCATAATTATGAATCTTCAGTTACGAGAATATTGCATGTTGTGGAACTTTTGTACATCAGTAAAGGTTTCCTTTACTTTAGTTGGATGGAGCTGTACATTTCCATGCAGCTTCTTAGCATCAACAATTGTTTGCAAAAGTAACTTACTATTGAAGAACCTCAATAACTGCATGTAATTAGTTTTAATAATAAAGTGCCACAACAATAATCAAGCAGAAAGCTTAAAATATGACTAAGGCTACTTCTATAAGTAAACTGTGATCATTAATAATTTAAATTTGTTTTTTATTAGTATAATTTTTATTTATGAACATTTGCTAATTTGTGTATGATTGTGTGCATGCTTCCACCCATATTTATGTGCAAAGGAACTGAGAAATATGTATTGAAAATCTTTTTGGAAGGATGCCAGGTATGGAATGCTGCATAGCAGAGAGAATAAACATGAGTAACTTTAGGATAGAAACCATTTTTTAAAATCTATTGTCTTTTTTAGCAGTAGATTTTAGATAACATGCTGTGTTATAATTGTAGGTATCCAGCTACACATTAGACAATCAAGATAGTATAAAAGACCAAAGTTTTCCTTGGGGAAATAACTAGTTCATTTGACTGTCATTCAGGTTTTGGTATGAAACAGTTTATATCATATACAATCTGTTGCTAAAGAAACATGAAATAAAGGTGTCGACTGTGAAAAATTAGGTTTGGGGTTTTATTTTTTTTTAAACAGCATCTGGTGGTTGTATGTTCATTGGCTCTGAGGCCGCATTGAAACTCATTTGATTGTGCAAATGAAAATGTCTTGAACTGCCAGATATGAACAGTTGCCCTGGAAAATGGAAGTCAACTGCTTCAGTCCTGGCTGATGCATGTGGTTTTAATAACAAAGATTTGACTGTTGGAAATGAGGCCTGGGTCAACAAAGGCATTTAACAGTCTGACTCCTATGGAAGAGCAGGTTTGTAATCACAGTGAGATTTCAGCAAAATGTTGGGAGGTTTGGTTAAGTAGATAGATTCTATAGGGTCAAACTTAACTTTGGCAGTCTGTACTTCCATTTATCGGGGCAATTTCTTCAATGAATTTTAAATTCAGAATCTTGCACTTTTGTTGTTATCTGAAAGGATACATTGGCAACCCCTCTCCCAACTGCTTTGCTTTCGTTGACTTCTAAAGGCTTGTCTTTGAAAATAGGCAAACTCTTGAGTTAAACTTTTCTCTCTTTTTTCTCTGACATTTCATTACTGCATATTTTGGTTGCTTTTTGTCTCCAAGGTGATGAGTTTGCTACAATGTTCAGTTTGTATTTGCACTGTAATGAGTAATTTTATAAAATTGCCTGATACATAGTCAGGAGACAAAGATCAATGATAGAAAATTCCATGCTATTAGGAATGGTTAGACCGTACCAACTACACTGAGTTTCTCTGTGAACTTCAGTCACTTTTGTCTTTGAGTCTGGCAGCAGAGCTTAAGCTGGACTAGAAGTTTAGTGAACATTGTGGGCAAGATTTTGGGTACTTGTTAAAAAACTATGTATTGGGGGATTTTTTTGGCAAGGTAAAGCATTTTTTCTGAATCAGTATGTACAAGTTGGGTTTCTACATTATGTCTGAGCCTATTTTGCCATACCTATGGGGCAGCCTGAATACTGCACTAAATGCCACTGGCACTGCCAGGTCTTCCTGTGGAGTAATCTGAAGACAGCAAGGTTGGACTGATTATAGAATAATGTAGGTTGGAAGGAACCTCTTCAGGTCTGTTATAACACCTTGTCCTTCAACTTGTGTCCATTGCCCCTCTTTGTATTACTGTGCTCCTCCAAGAAAAGTCTGGCTCTATCTTGTATATACCCTCCCACTATAACAGACAGCAATAAAATTTCTCCTTAACCTTCCTTTTCTTCTTAAGACCAAACAAACCCCGTTCTCTCAACTTCTTTTAATATGTTATGTGCTCCAGCTCTCTAATCATCTTGGTAACCCTCCAGAGAATTTTATCCTGTATTTCAGCATCCTGAACTAGGGAAGCAAAAGTGAACACAGGATTTAAGAAGTGTAGGTATGTTATTTTTTTATGAGTTGAGGTATAGGTATGCGTACTTTTTGCACTGAATCTAAGAAGCAGTTGGTTTCAGAATCTGTAGCTGTGTTGAATATGAAATTTCAAAATGTGTTTTCCTTGTGAATCACAGAGTCGTTGAATGGTTTAGGCTGGAGAAGACCTTTAAGATCATCGAGTCCAACCATTAACCTAGCACTGCCAAGTCCACCACTAAACCATGGCCCTAAGCACCTTTTCTACACACCTTTTAAATACCTCAGAGATGGTCACTCAACCACTTCCCTAGGAAGCCTGTTCCCGTGCTTGACAACCCTTTTGGTGAAGTAATTTTTCCCAATATCCAATCTAAACCTCCTTTGCCATGATTTAAGGCCATTTCCTCTTGTTGTTGCTTGTTACTTGGGAGAAGAGACCAACACCCGCCTCGCTAGAGCCTCCTTTCAGGTGGTTGTAGAGAGCGATAAGGTCTCCCCTCAGCCTCCTTTTCTCCAGACTAAACCACCCCAGTTCCCTCAGCAGCTCCTCATCAGACTTGTGCTCCAGGCCCCTCACCAGCTTGGTTGTTCTTCGTTGGACATGCTCCAGCACCTCAATGTCTTTCTTGTAGTGAGGGGCCCCAAACTGAACCCAGCACTCGAGGTGAGACCTCACCAGTGCCGAGTATAGGGGGACAGTCATTACCCTAGTCCTGCTGGCCACACTATTTCTGACACAGGCCAGGATGCCGTTGGCCTTCTTGGCCACCTGGGCACACTGCTGGCTCATCTTCAGCCGGCTGTCAACCAGCACCCCCAGGTCCTTTTTCTGCCGGCCAGCTTTCCAGCCACTCTTCCCCAAGTCTGTAGCATGTTGGCAAGATGTTGGCCTGAGTCCTTTAATGGACTGTTACCAGTGTCTCCTCTACCTGAAACAGTGGACATCCATATATAGGATGTAAAACCACTAGCACTGCTGGCAAATAACATGCCACAAAGCAGAGCTAAGTGACTGAGAGCTTTTTCCCCATCTGCTTTCATAAAAACCCAATAACATAGAAGAATTCCTATGAAAGAGCATTAAAGTGGCTAAGCAGTTGATGCATATATTTCTAAGTTGCCTGTGTATACATGAGGACCACCTACATATGCACATAAATTCAGGCCAAATTCTGCCACATTCAGTCTTATTTGTGATGGTTTTTTTCCTGCATGAGTAGTGCAACAGACTTAGATGAATGTATTCCTAGGGCAAGGTTCCAGTCAATATCAGAGTGACAAAATCTGGCCTTATTTATTTATATTTGGCACTTAAAGGTTAATAAAAGATAGTATCTGGAAAGTATCTGTTCTGTATATGCAAATTAAAGTCATTAGATACTTTTATAATCACATTTCTTGTTAACGGAACCTTCATGAAACACTGTCTAGAATTTGCAATGCAGCTAGTAGTAAAAATCAGATCTGCTGTATTTGATTGGCTCCCTAATGAGATAGAAACTCCATCAAATAGCAAATGTGATTTTTAAGGAAATCATTTGCTCTAAGAGGTCAGTGTAACTTGAAGGAACTGCGGTTCCATGGCAAAGTGTGCAGCATAGGCAGGAGAAAGATTTGTGTCTTTTCTATGCAAAGTAAAGGAATATGTTTAATAGGCTTCTTCTCTTGCCTTCCCCC
>JAVJGG010000029.1:49370172-49385190 GCA_035590195.1 Aviceda cuculoides | reverse complement strand
CCAAGCCTGTAGCGCTGCGTGGGGTTGTTGTGACCCAAGTGCAGGACCCGGCACTTGGCCTTGTTGAATCTCATACAGTTGGCCTCAGCCCATCGATCCAGCCTGTCCAGATCCCTCTGTAGATCCATGTGAATACATGCATCTGCTTTGATAATGTTTATCAATGATAAATTATGGAGAATCACCTATTTTATAGTCATTTTATAATAGTATCTGAGACATTAAGCTTTCCATGGAGCTGTAAGCAGTAATAATTTGTAATATTCCAGGCACCACCGTGAGCCAGTTGTAAGTAAATTACGGTTAAGTTAGTTTAACGTTACAGTTAATGGCAGCCACTCTGTTCTAAAAATTCTTTTAAATACTGCCTCTTTATTAGTGTTTTCTTTCACTTATATTCCTTACATTAAAGATGTAATAACAGAATGATTTATCTGCTGTTTCTATGAAGTAATCCAAATTATGTATTCTCTATCCTATAGTTTGGTTTATGGAAATTATTCTGTTGTGCTGGTATCCTGGGTCTTATTTTTCAGCAGAAATGCTTTTCGGAGGTGATATTGTGCTGCCTTTAATTTTCCAAATAGGTGCTTTCTTTAATGGTGTTTACAGCTTTCAGACTCCTTGGGGTTTATATATTCTTCATTTGTAGTCCTTCTAGGAAAAAAAAAAAAAAAAGCTATTTAAGACATTTTTTGGGACATAATGAAAAAATAAAAAAAAAATTGCAAGAATGCTATACAATGTATTGATTTTCCTCGTGTCATCTCCTTAAGCTTTTGAGTCTCAATCACTAATTGTTAGATCTCATTTTGATCTGAGGTTTCAAGACTTTTAAATCTCATGGAGAGCTTGTAAAATTATGTCCTGTGGTAGAAATTAGTTATCTGCAGTGCCTGTTAATTTTCTTTTAAATGACACAGATGACAACATAATTTATCAGTCAGATGATGTGCCTCTCCAGAGTTTTGCAGAAAAAGGACTGATCACATTTAGGAGCTGTTTATAAAAACTCTTTTTTTTTTTTTTTTTTTTTAAATCTATTTTCAAGGAACATGGTTCCAGTACTTTTGGAGTTGTTGGTTGAAACCTTGATCAGTCTTGCTAGGAGCTTAGCTTTAATTATCGTGCGACGCCACTTTGCCTATGGTTGTTTCAGTTGAAGATGACGAAGTTGGAAAAGGAGTCTTTTCAAGTCTCGGAGAGGATCCTGCCTCTCTCTCGAATTTTGTTTCTGTGTGATGCTCCTATTCTGGGCAAGCATGAGCCGGGCTGTAAAGACGATAGAAGTTTCGCCAGAGGAGTTGCAGTGCAAGTACGCAGGAGCTCACGTGCCGTCTGTGCGTCTGTGAAGGAGCCGTGCTTGCTCCACCTCCGCTCCTTCCGCTCAACCTAACGGAGATAGGGGCTGCTTCTACAGAAATGCGCCAAAGCCGCCCACTGCAGCTTCGGCCAAATACGAGATGGTGCTGACATTTGCCTGTGCCTCAAAGCCCTTTGTATTCAGGGCCTTTCTGAAGTCAGGGAATTAGAAAAAAAAAGAAATCCAGTGGTCTTCCTGTTACAAATACTTGCTATCTTGATTGATGCATCACGTGAAATTATTGTTAATTTGTTTAAACAGATAATACGATCTTTTTGTTATATTGGGTATTGCCTATGCTTTTATTTTAGCGCTTGTGTAACCTGTTCTGAAGCCTTTTAAAAGTAGAGAATATGCTTTTCTGAACAGTTTATTTCAGTGCTTCACTGTTCTTAGAGTAAGAACAATTTTCTAATTTTTTCTCGTTTCAGTCTGAGCTTGTTAGTGAACTCGTACAGGAGTGAGTAGAAAGGGAAGCTTGCGGGTTACGGTCCTGTGCGAGTCTGGTATGATTATTGCCCTCGATAACGACACTGTTGCTGCATTGTCTAACATCCCTGTACCTTCACAGAACTGGCACTCAGCCGGTATTCAAAGCTCTCCTAGCCCACATTTGTTCTGTTTTGTATTGCCCTATTAAATTTTATCCTTTTTGTTTTCAGATTGCTCTTAATTTGTCATTTTGACTTCAGATACTGCACCACATAGTTCTGCATTTTTACAGCTTCCAGACTTTTTCCCTCTTGTGTTTTACAGTGGTTCAGGTACATTTTACCTTTGCATCTTCATATTTAACACTCCTCAGTGGAATTATATTTTTATATTCTGACGATATCAACTGCTCGAATTATTATTGTTAGCCAATTCATGGATTAATAAACCAAATATGTAACAATAACCTTTAATGAATCTCTAGCTTGCAGTTTTGATTTGCAATAATAAAAGTTGTACGTATTACATGCTTTTCTTCTCTCTGAAACAAAATTTTCCTTAATTCCAATTTACCCTTCCTTGAAGCGTGAAGGGGAAGCAAGTGTGGAAGGCGTTCTTAATCAACTGGTCCTGGAGCATCTACAGTTGGCTCCTCTCCAGTGGGGTGAGTGCTGTCAAAATCTATTGATGATCTTTTTAGAGGATGTCCTGGCTTGTAATTTTTAGCAGGATGAGAATGATAATGTTTTCATTTGCTGGCAATCTGTGATACAGGAGAATTTGCTAGGAATTTTATTTTCATTTAGATATTTTACTTAGCTGAAGATAAATGTAAAATTAATCTTTTATTTTAAGTATCGCCGTTCAGTGATAGTAAATATGAAACCTGAGTACGCACTTTTCCCTGTAATTTGGAGTCCTAGTTGTGTTGTATGAGAGGTGGCTGCTACTTAAATTTTCCCTTTGCCTGACAATGTGTGGGTTTAAAGTAATTTCTCTAAAATATTTTCATATGGAATTGTAATACACTTTGTGGTATACTCCTTATCATGATCTAGATGTTTGCATTACTAACTTTTTAGGTACAGAAAACTTTGTTACTCTATGTAATGGGGAAGAACAATTCTCTTAATTCTGCATTTAGAATGATGTTCCAACAATGCAGTACTGAATTAATTTAATTTTGAAGAGTCGTGGTAATGTGACTTCTGTCTGAAGTTCTTATTAAGGCTTGTTCAGAGGCTTTCGAACGTGGGATGTTTTATCCCCAATGCTTGTATGCCAGTTACAAGTTTTAGAAAAAGTCCCCAGTTCATCAGAAAATAGTTTTGAAAGCTTTTGCTTTTAAAACAAGTTTAACTTTATACTCCTTATTTTAATTAATTTGAGGACCTAGAGAGGACCAATGTTAAGGAACAATTATCCATCACTATTGTCTATGTTAAATATGAAACCTAAAATGACCCCAAACTCTAGTATTTGTGTCCTCTTTTAAATGCTTGGATTTTTTTCAAGCTTGTGGACCATCCTCAACTTACATGTTAAAACCTGTAAGCACTTTGTAGATGAGAAGATTAAAACTGGTAATGGTATAAAGTTGTTTGTTGTAAACATGTTGAACTTTAACCATAATAATCTGTCTCTGAAATCATGCTTATCTGGCCTCTGTTCTTCAGAGGATTCGAGGATTTGGTAGCACTTACTTGTGCAAGTGGCGTTGGCTGGGATTGTCCTGGTCCTCATCAGTAAAACAAGCGGTTTGTGTCAGGTGGGTGTTGTGAGCTCAGACGGGTCACTGAGAGTCGTCTTAGTTCTGTGGAGCGGCACTGACCTTCAACAGCTTTGTAACCTGGGCTCTGCACTTGAAAATTTTCCTTTGGCACTTTTGCGTGGGAGATTGCCTTAAGGATGAAAACCCTAGGTTTGGTTTTTTCCTGTTTCCTTGGTTTTCTTTTAATTTTCTTTTTATGCCAAATTCCACTATGTTGTTAGCAAAAGAGGCTTTTGGAGTCATAGGACTGTGTCTGGCATTTCTGCCTAAATGGTGATATTCGTAGGTACTTTGATGCATTAGTTGAAAACCATGAACATAGCACTGATTTACAGTACAATCTGGATTGCCTGTGGAGTTGGTAATTTCTTAGGCTGTTGTTTAATTCAGTTAAAGAATCCTGGTTACTTTAGTTTTCAGAATGTATCAACACCACCCAAACCTCTGTGATGTTCTCTGCTTCATAATTGCAGAAGGTTTTGAAGCATAATCTCTTGACTGATTGTTCATTTTCTGCATTAAATAAAGCAGGGAAAGAGAGATCCTATGGGATATCAAATATTTAGTTTGCCGCAACTTATATATATTTCCTTTTGGAAAGTTCTGCTGGCAGAAAATACTGGTTTTACAGACGTCTACTTTATTTTTTTGTCTAATATTTTCTCAATCTGAATTACTATTGAATATATGATCTGTGTTGTGTAAAACAAAAAATAGGTCCATGTAGAAGCTGTAGCTCACTGCGGAGATTATTGAAAAGGACATTTTGATTAAATGCCTGATTTCACTTGAAAACAAAAGCAAAACAATGAAAATTAAAAACAACGGAGACATTTTAGTTTCTTTTATTTAACCATAACTTCAAATATTCAGCAGTTAAATCTTCGCTGGTTGGTTTCACAGCGTTGTAGCCAGGTAGCCTTACCTGCAGTCGTCATGAGGAGAGCTACCGCAGTCCCTTCAGAAGGTATACCATGGCAATATAGGTTAATTTTGGTTTTATTAATGTGTGGGATGGAGGAGGAATTAAATGATTGTTTTTTTCAGTTTGGTAGGTGGGATAATAAGGAGTTTTTGGAATGTCTGGACAATCAAGAGTGTGTGTGTAAACACAGGTATTTAGACAATGTGACATAACTGTCTTTCGCAGTTTAAATTGTCTTTCGGTGCCAGAATGTATTTCCTATTCAACTCTTACAGGCATGGAAAAGCGTTGTGTTTGAAATCATCTAAGATATAATGCGAGTTCTGTCTTCTCTGTGTTTTTTTTCTCTTGATATTCTGAAGTAATTGACCTTAACTTTCTTGCAAGAATCAGCTCTTTTAGTGGTAGTGATCTGTAACAAGTACCAATAATGAGATAAACGTATGCAAGCTATGTTAAAAGTTTTTTGACTGTTAACATCTCTACTACAAGAGAACTATAATCTTAATATATATAATTAATAAGGCAATAGTCTACAGATTTTCTTTTCTCATCCTGCCTCATCCAATATTTTGATGTCATTGATAAGAAGGTACTTTAAAAATATTGTCATATTGTAGTGTCAGCCAGATGTTTTCTTCCTTAGTCATCGCACTGTTTGTAGTCACAGCCTTGCTTTGCTTTGAGTTTTGCTTTTCTGTATGTTGAATAACTTGCATTTTAATGTGAGCCCTTTACTACTAGCCATCATTGTAATATAATCTTTGCATATATTGGCTAAAATTTTTGCCTTAGTGTTATGCAGTAACATTGATTCTATGATTATCCAAGCCTTTTGCTATATTGATGGTTACATTGAAGGGTTTACTTTATTATAAGTGCTCACAGTGAAACATGAATGAATATTTAACATGGTTTTGATTAAAAAAATGACTGGCTCTTGTTCAAATTTATAAAAGCTGGACTTCAAAATTCCTTTTAAATTTGTCATGTTTAATTCATATTAGAGTTAATATTAAATTTCTAAAATTATAAAAGCATATTGAAATAATTTTTCATGTAAATTTGACAATCCTGTCTTTTTTTCATTAAGTGCAAGACAAAGAGTAGAATTAAATGTTAGTGGCATTGAAGTTTTGGTCTGAGGGTAGGAAGTCAGTTCTGAAGGTTGTCAGAGGAAAAAAAAGTAGCTCTTAGTGTACACTGTTGGTTGTGATTTCAAACAATTAAATGACTGGGGAAGGGAAAAGTGTTTAAAATGAGGAATCATAAAAAAAAAAAGTCAAAGGCTAGAGTGAGAGTTCTTCATATGTTGTTAAAATTGATTTTAAGATTTAGGACATCTCTGTAAAATGAAGTTGTCTATTAGACAGGTTAGTAAATCACACGTAATTGAAAAACATAATCTTGCTCAACACCACCAAGTTCAATGTTCTTTAAAATTTATGACATATTTTCTTTTTACTGCTGGGCAACAAACCAAATGTAGCAATAGATGTGGTTTTAAGGTGAATATATTAATATCATCAAATCAAGGAAACAGCCTGCAAAGTTTAATGAGGAGAACCAAGACTCTTCAAAGGCATACGTTGTGCAAGTTCCCTGGTTAGATTTGAAAACGATCAGATGGAGGCATTTGTAGTTGCTGGCTATGCTATATTTTCTCAATCTTTTATTTGATTTATGTTCCTACGTTTTGCAAGCCAGCAAAATTCTGAGACTGAACACTTATCAGTTTGGTGGTGCTTTTCTGCAGTTCATAGCAAAATTATCATAGGTACAAATGCTATGCACAAAATGTTGTTATTGAACTTGAAATAGACTGAGTTTGAAATAGGCTGTTGATTGAACCTGGAATAGGCTGGACTCAGGATATTCCTACATTCAAATGAGAATTCCCTCTAAAGCAAGAGGTCCCAACACTTTACATGCTGTACACAAATTTTACAACAGAAACTTATTTTAAATTCTCCTACATAAAGCAAAATAAACTGAACTTCCTTCAGGGCCTGCAACCACAAGGTAAAGATATCTTTTCCTCTTGACCCTCGTAAGTGTAAGAATGAAGATTTAGTAGAGAAATTTGATTTAGGAATTTAGACACCTAAAAGTGCTAAATGTTTTAGTATATGCAGCAAATACTTTTCTTTCTCTATAGAAACTAACTGAATAACTGAAAATCAGTGATTATACATGAACTCTAAAGATGATATTTTCAGTAATATTCTAAAAAACATACATTTGTCAAGCTTCATTGTGGGAAGAGTCCAGAAATAGCTTTTTGCTTTCATTCATTCTTTTATTTCATTCACTCATTTAATTCATTCTTCACTTCTTCCTTCATAATAAACATGAAGTCCAAGACAGTTTATAATGTTTAAATTAATCATGGATACCTTTTTGCAATGCAGTGCATTTCATTTTCTAGTATGTGATTAAAGGGAAAAATAACAACACTGCTGCTGAATTCTGTCCAGATCATAACTAAGAAAAGTGATGGTTGGTAACCAAAGTCTTAATTATTTACTTATAGGTAGAGGATGTTACACAATTTTTTGTGGGTTCACAATAAATTGTGTGTCTGCCTGCATCACGTAGGCATACTGTACTTAGAAAAAAATCAAACCCTCAAATTTGAAGGGTGGTTTTAAATTGTCCCTCACAGGTAGTTGGAATCAATAGGAGAGGTAGATTTAAAAGTATTTTGAAGTGTTCTATGAGCATGTGGTTCATGACAGCTTTTTGGAAGTTCTGTCTGGTTAATTTTCACAAAACATCTTATGGAAGCATTACTTTTAAAATAAATTATCTTTATAATTCATTGTATGTTTTAGCACCAAATCAGAATCAATTTTCACGGCTTATATATTTCATGGATCTTAAAATTATTTACTGAAACTACTCAACCATTTTATTTTGCATTTTCCAGTCTGACCTTAGACCATAATTAAATCTTTCTTTCCACAATTTATGTGATTAACTCTTAGGGATTGCAGCAGTGCCAAATCACTGCATCCTGAATACAGAGGCAGAGATTTTAAAGTATCTCTTAGTGAACAGATGAGGAAATGAGACACCTCTAAGCCCGTGTTTTGGGTGCCGCTTTGACACCCCGACGGCTTGTCGTCCCCAAAGACCTAGTTAAAAAGAGCCTGGTCTCTGCAGACATGATCACTGGTAACAGTTTTGCTTTAGTCAGGGCAGTCCTACAATATTGCTCTTCTCCCATATTTGAAATTCCAAGGCTGTCTTGGACGTTTGTTCAAAGACTGGTTTTGATGGGGAACTGTAAGGAAATAGTTTTACTTTCTCTTTTAGTAAACAAACCCCTCATAGGCCCTCCACAGGAGCATGTAGATTATATAGATACAAGCTTGGAAATACGGAGAGATCAGCAGGGTTATATGAAGGTCTGCCCTTCAAAAAAATTGTGAATGTTACTCTGTTCGTTCAGCAAACTAAAATATTCTTTAATTATTTCTATTTTAGAATTACAGTATTGTGGCCATTATCATCATCAGAAAGATGAAACCAAGAGCATTAGCCAGAAAATCTCAGGAGTAAGCTGTCTATAAGGTAGAGAATCACAGTCTGGTTCACAGGAAGACTGAAATTGAGAAACAATCTGGTGGTAAATGGATTTTACTAGGTAACCAACCTTTCTCATCCATTTAGAAAAATCTTCAGGTTTTTAATTTTTATTTTTAAGATGCAAGAGAGGTGGGAACACTTTCATATCGTAACAGCTTGTGTGCGGGCTGTTTTGGAGGATATTTTGGCAATGTCAAACAAGCAACATGCTTTAGTTACTGGGAAGTGTTAAGGGACTGGGGTAGTACATTGAAAAAATGGACTAACTTGATAAAACTAGGGCATCTGGCACACAAATAATGTTCTCGCGTGTCAAAACATGCTATTGTGTGATATGTTCTGAATCAGCTGTTGTTTCTGATTCTTGCCGAAGCCTTGGTTACTCTAAACTGAAAGGAAAAACTTGAAGAGAAAGGGTTTCAGACATAACCAGACCAGTAGTGATTTCAAAGAAAAGATGCTAAGAATAGAGAGAGCACCCTTAAGTGAAAGTAAATTAACAAAACCTCTTATGTGAAGACAGATAACTTGAGACAGGTTGGGTGGAGTCCCACTTCGTATCAGATTTCTGAAAGAACTGGCAGCTGAAGCTGCAGGTCCAGCATTTCTAACAAAACAGTGAGAAGAGGTGGAAGAGAAAATGGCGTAATAAATACCCATGGAGTTGTCTAAGTATTGGTCTAGGACCAGTTTCACTAATGTGAGTCACTAGTGATTTTTGCTTAAAAAAAGAAATAAAAAAGGAAAGCAGGTATGAGGAGGAGGAATAAACTGATGCAATATGTTGATGGCTCAAAGATAAACATGACCATCATCCCCAAAAAGAGATCATGCTACTACACAGAATCATAGAATGGTTTGGGTTGGAAGGGACCTTCAAAGATCATCTAGTCCAAACCCCTGCCATGGGCAGGGACATCTAGGACACTACGCTAGGTTGCTCAAAGCCCCATCCAACCTGACCTTAAACATTTCCAATGACAGGGCATCCACAGCTTTTTTGGGCAACCCGTTCCAGTGTCTCACCACCCTCATTGTAAAGAAGTTCTTCCTTACATCCAATCGAAACCTACCATTTTTCAGTTTAAAAGCCTTGCCCCTTGTCCTGTCACTACAGGTCTTCATCAAAAGCCCCTTTCGTATCTCTTATAATCTTTCGAGAATCTCAAAACCCAAAGTGCCATAAATGAAATGAATGAAAAGTAGTGCAGAAAAGAAGGTTATCTGTTCTGAGACTAGTAACACAGAAATCTGCTAGAAGCTCAGGTGTCTGAAGTGTTTGGAAAGGATTTGATTAAGTGCTACTCTGAGCCACCAGTGTAATTCAGTTATGAAGAAAGGTGCATGTGACACTTGTCCAAGTCTCTAATGAAACTTCCCATGGGAAGGTTCTTATGGAGGAGCTCAAATCAAACCAGAATAGGAAAAAATACAGTTTTGGAGGTGATCAAGGAATGAAGACTTATTGTTGGGTTTATGCTATGGAGATACTAGACTGAATAAAATGAGATCAATTCTCAAAAGTTGAGTAAATGGCAGGCGAGTTCTGTGTTCACTACTTAGACATCTAGTACAGTCTTGCTTGCTTTGAGCTGCAGTATCTCTGAGACACATTTCTTTAATTCAGCAAAATCAAGAGTTGACTGATCTCCAGGAATTCATCAGAGGCCTGAGTCTCGAGGAGGGGAAAGAAATTGCTGAAGTAGGGCAACTTTTAACATAAAAGCATACTGAATAGAAACTGTCTGTTAATAAGTGCAGTCTAGATTTTTTAAAGACCATTAAGGTTTTCAACACAGTGTTACAGCAGAGGTAACTCCTCTACCTCCTGGTAGAGAGGAAAGTACCAAATAATGGTGTTTAATCAGATACGAAAAGGAGGAAAAGAAACAGGACATTGTGGTAGCAGGAAAATTGACTAATTCAAGCTTGATTCAGACATATGTGCCCAATACATTTTGTTATATTGAGTGAGTGACTTTGTTTTCAGTATTTCATTTACAAAACCATTGTATTTTTAAAGTGAAAAAAAAAAAGGGCTATGCATAGTTTACTTCTTTATAGGAATATTGCTTAAGGCATTTCAGTTAAGCCATAACAGGTGATTGAGGAACACCATAATGATGATAAATTGTTACACAGTTACGCAAGATACTTAATTTTCTAGGTATTGTAAGAAGGAAGTTGAATAATAGATTAATTGAACATCCAAATTAAAAAATGAAAAGCTATCAAAATAATTATGGAAATGGGTTACACTTTCAAAAAGAGCTGTGAAGATAATTGTAAAGAAGAAGATTGAAAAGACAAAAAAGCTGTCTTGTAAAGCAGTTGGTGAAAAGTATCATTGAATCTGCAGAGAAATAGATTTCTGTTACTTTGATGGACACAGGAGATACCATTTGAATAAAAATTTTAAAAATATGATTCGGCTTGTGGACAATTAAAAAAAGAAAAAAGGAAAAAAGATCAGAAGATGTATGTATTAACAAGAGAGGCAAGAAAGATGCTTTGATCAGGCAGGATTTTAATTGCCCAGCAATTAAATGAATTGTACAGTTACGTGTGTAGAGAATGAGAAACAGAAAATATGCTAATTGTAGCAGAGGAATATTCTGAATAGCCTATGTAGGATAGGTTCAATGTGTAATTGGTTTCGGGCAGTAAGCAAGAAGGGAGGCTTTATTCCAGAATGAATATGCTGAACTTCTCTTATCTGGCTTCTGATATTTTTCGCCTTTTGTTTTATTTCACTTGAAAAAATAATGCATATGCTTGGAACTGAATGCCATGAGTTTTGTAAATGAAAGCAGTCTTTTCATTGATGACATTGTACTTCGGATCAGACTCTTTTTCGCTAATAAATGGTGTCATTTGACTGGACCATTACATCTTCTCAGTAGAAGTGCAAAAATACTCTGTTGTAGTTTAAAGTTTGTACTTAATCAAGTTAAATGGAAAGTTTTCCTTTTATTTTTATATTTTACTAAAAGCAAAATTTTCCAAGTATTTGCACATATTTCCCCCTCACCCTCATGTGTTTTGACTCATCAGTTAAGGCCAGCATGACCTATCATCAGTAGAAGTTCTCTGGCAAACAGATATTTTGAGGGAAGGGAAGTTGGTTTAATTTTCAGTGTTCATTCTGAAGTAGTCCTTTATTTCATCAAGGAAGCAGAAGTGAATTAACGACTGTAAAGAACGTAAATCCACCTCAATAAGCCTTGTAATACTGAAATTAATAGCTTCCAACTGTCAAAACCTCAACAGTACAAGCATAGACCAGAACAGAAGGTTTTGTATGAAGAGACATAAGCTTTGACTGAAGTACTCTCTTTTTCATGTTCTCTCCCTTTTTTCTTTTTAGTCTCTCTCTCTCAAAATTGGCAGCTAATTATCTATTTTTTAGCATAAGAGATTTTTTTCTCCATTTTGTGATTTTTCGTAGCCTATTTCTTCTCCCCGTTGTATCTTCAGTAAAAAAATGTCAGAACTTAATTTTACTTCTGTTTTTATTTTGTATCCCAGACCTTTGTATTAAGCAATTGTAAAATATTTTTTTAGAAGAAAGGTTGTAGAGTTTTAGGCCAGAAGGAAGTTAATTTCATTTGATTGATTTGAGTCATTAATTGATTTGATTTTACGATGGAAGCCAGTCAAACAGAAAATCTTTCTGGAGCTGTGATTCTGTGTGCTTATTGATACTGTATACTCAGTAGTGAACTTAGGCTTTTTATTTTAGTATCTGTTTCCTTATTAGGCAGAAATTCAGGCTCACTTTAATAACATTTCTGATTAGCTATGGATACATTAGAAAAAGTTACAGAAGGAGAAGGACTTTTTTTTTTGCATCTTAGGAAATAAAAGAGGAGCTGAGCAAATGTGTTCTGTAGGATGGCTTTGTACAAAAGGGCTTTCATCAAAAGATACCCGACTTGTTTTCTGTTACTCATTATATTTTGTATAGTATCATATAAAGTTGTGGCTCAATAGTATTAGACATATACAGAGCCATTACAGAACTTTGTATCAAGGCCAGACAGAAGAGATGAAATAAAGAAGGATCTTAATTAAAAATGTTAGTAGTATATGGAAAGGGTAAAATGTCTCGGCAGTGTTTGGAATTACACAGAGAGAAATAATTGGTTGCCTCATGTGAAAACTTCAGGAAGGAAAAAAAGGCAGCAGCAGCAGCAATCGTCAATAATTAAAAGAAGTGTTAAGGGATAATTACATTTCTGTGCTTTGACAAACAGTCAACTGTCAGTTGTCTGAGTGAATGATGGGGTTGGATTGTTCAAGCTAAAGCAAAAACCCAGGTACTAAAAGTTGGAGACTATAAATCAGAAACTTCAGAGCAGAAATGGGTGCCACCAGCTCTGAACGGTTCTGGTTGGAAGTCTTCCAACAGCACCCCCAGCTGTGGGAGCGTTTAGTAAATTTGTTTTGGTGGGACGCGAAGTCTCAGAGTTGGTTTTATGCTGCACACAATCTCCAGACTCCAGCTGGAGCACTGCTGAGTGGGGGGACCAGCAGCTCAGATCTGGCAGGGCTTCTTGGCTTGGGCTTTGCCTTATTCGTACCTCAGACTGGTAGACTGGGTAAAACATGGTTTTGCACCTATACATTAGGCCACTAGATTCAAAGCCCTTGTTTGAAGTGAGGTATACTTGTAGCACCTTCATTCTGCCCAGAAATTTAGGACCATGTATAAACCCCCCAAAATGGGAGCTGACCCCACGGGGATGGGTGCCCACACTGTCCTGCCTAGTGGGCTTCATGGCATTTAGCTCCCAGTAGCTGCCTCACCTCTTGCTTTACTGTCACAGTTTTTCCCATATATGCTTCACTACCAGAAAAAAAATATGCAGGTTTCTCTCACTAATGAGATAGACAAACAGTGGTAGTGAAACAAAAGAAAATGAAAAATGAATGAGAAATGTAATCTTAAGTTTTGTGATTTGTATGAAAATAAGATCAGTGAACAGCTGTCAGTTGGAGTGAACCACCTGAACTTTGCTTGTTAAAGAGGCAAAATGACCTCTTCTGGTTTCCTAGCGACTATAATTTTGTATAACTTGAGGGAGCAAACAGTGAGTTTCTCAACATCTGTTCCTAATGAAGGTATTAATCCGCAATGTGCTCACTATTCACTATTTATGAACTGTTTTTTGTTAAACAGTTAGGCTGTATTTGAAGGAAGTTACTTCTGTTTATGGGTACTTAATAGGTAGTGATTGGTATTGTCTGCATATTGTTTTAAATTAATCTCATAACATGAAATATACATCTTTATGTTACTTAATTCAGAAGTAGATTGCAGAAGGTGTCTCAATATAATTTTGTTTGGAGAGCCTTTTGTAAACTTACTGAGCTCCGTCTGAGAACCTTGCTGTGAATAGGAATTTCAAGATTAAATTTATTTGTGACTCATTTCCAGCCCTTTTGTTCTCATGTCAATATTGTTCTTTAGTTTAAATAGCTTTTCGCAGTCTCTGATGTTTGCCTTTTTTACTCTTGCTCCTTCTTTTGTGCATTTCAAGACAGCAGTCAGGACTACCACTCCTAGTATTCTTGATAGCGTAGGGGTTTTTTTATTGCCCACCCCACAGTTATCTCAGTAGCCTTTGTGGCTGTTGTAAAGTGTGGTTTTTGTTTTCTTAGATCTGCATGACAAATCTAGATCTTCAGTAGCGTTATTCCTGACATGGATCCTTAATAATCTCTGCCTTAATAAAGTAAATCTGCTCTTTCTTTTTCAGCACTATCTATTGCCCTTTATTAACCACCAAAATTATAGTGAATATTTCATATTTCGCACTACATGATGTAGGCTATTGAAATCAACATTGCCTTTCTCACAAACCTAGGTTTGAAACCGGCAATGATGGAGTAAATCCAGCTGATTGAATTTTCTGGCTCATATCAAGTTTATGTTTTAAGACCAATGTGAATTTTGTTGGTATCTGGCTACAGCAAAGTGTTTAGCAAGTTGCTACTGTCTGTCTATCTCTGGCAGGATCTTGAATGTTTAAGGTGGATAATAATGTGGTAACTCTGAGTAAATACAAAATAATTAAACCACCAAAACTTTCCGAATTCAATTTTGATTAAATTTCAAGTTTCAGGTACTCAACACCATGACCAGTAGTGTAGTAAAGTAGTATCAGGCCTTGTTCCTGTCAGAGATTAATGTCATATTGTGAAGAAGCATCTATAATATTTCAAATGGAGTACAGTTTGTCCGTTGATATGAAATTCCTGTGTTATTAGTTTTTTTCATCACTTAAAGTCTTTCTTGGCAAATGCTAAGGAAGGTGCTTTGTATGACTTTGGGAGTCATTTCTCCGAACAGCTGGAATGTTGTCGTACTCACCAGGTCTGTGACATTCCCCTGGCTGTGCTGATGATGTTGCTGTAGAAGATGCTTTGTGAAGAAAAGGCTCCTTCCTGCGGTCATTTGCCCTGATGCTGAGAAAAATGTGCATTTGTGGCTGTGAGCCCTGCACCTGGGTAGATGTCTAGTAAGAATTGGATTGATGCCTGCAGCTTGATCACTAAATGATCAGATATATAACAGCTTTTTTTCCCATTATCTGGGCTTGCATTCTGAATTACAAACTGGCATTTGTCTATCCAGGTGACCTGTATTGTCCGTACGAATGTAGAATCAAAGATGTATTTCCTGTAGTATCCTTTGGTGTGCTAGCTGGAAATTCAACAATTGGTAAGAAACCCAGATATACAGATGAATGTCAAGTTTAGTTTAGTTTTCCTTACACAGTAATTACGGTTTTCACCACATGCACGTGCAAAATCTTGGAAGTCAAAGTGTATGGGGTGTCCATGCCCAGGTGTTGCCTCTGTGAGGAGAGGCCGGGGCCGCCCCGTGCCGGACACAGCCGGTTCCAGCCGGTCCCAGCCGGCTCCAACGGC
>JAVJGG010000029.1:49327210-49369778 GCA_035590195.1 Aviceda cuculoides | reverse complement strand
TGGGAGGGACTGGCCGCAGCCCCCGGCCCCGGCCCCTGCGCCGCCCCTCGGGGGGAGAGGAGTCGGGAGCGAAGGGGAGAAGCTGGGCCTACACTTACTACACAAAGGTAAAAAATATGCAAGAATGACACAAGGCAAGGAATGAAAATGCGACAATACAGGATTGCTTGCTTATGAGAAATTGTTTTGGTTTTCTAGCTGTCACAGTACATGGCTTTGGTACAGGAGGTCTGTTCAGAAACCTGTGCATAATTCAGTCAAGTAAAAATGAGCAGAGGCAAACCGGGACTGTGACATGTAGCGATACATGCCTGATAGGGGGGGCAGCTTGTAATAGAGGTTGGCAATGATAATCTGGAAGCTGTTCTTCAAAAGGCACTGTGGCAGACAATGAAATTCTGTTATTTTGAGAGTGAAAAAATCCAACTACTTGTTCATCATGCGGAGCTAACCTTCACAGGTTTCCCGCTGTTCTTGTTATAAATTGTTTCTTAGGCAATGTATTGTGAGATTAAGAACAACTCTGACATACAGTATAGCACCGTTCTTAATCCTTTTTGTTCTCTTTTAAAGTATCTTTTGTATTGCATTGGCACTGGCAACTTGGTAATAATCCAGTAGCGTTACCTAATTTATGTAAAATATCACAGATGGCGTTTACCTCTATCTTTCATCTGGAGTTTCAGTCTGCAGAGCTGTTCGTTTGCCTTACAGCATGCCATAATAGTCAGCAAACCTGTAGTCAAATTAAGTTGGATAGTTCGGTGGTATGAAGTTGGCAGAAAATTGTTACATGTCTAAATTTAAAGATGAAGGGACCAAAGCATTACAGAAAACCAGAGATTTCATTTAGGCCAGGAAGTGCATTTTATTCAGATCTCGCTGTCTGTAGATACTAAAACATCGCTCCATTGGATTTTTTGAAGCATGTTGTCTGTGCTTTCAGTTATCTCACATTATAGTTTACCCTCTAATTAGAAACTCACCGTATTATATATGGGATAGTGGATGCTTCTCAGTCGCACAGATTCCAAATGCGACCCCTGATTGTTCTGTTGTTTTCATTTTTCATGAAAGTTCACGCTAACAACATGCATATTCCCAGTACACCAGTCTTTTGGATATTGTTGGGTAGTACTGTTGGATAGTAGTATTTATACCCAAACTTGCAGCAATAAAGTCTTTGAACTACTTTTGGAAAGAAACTTTAAACTGAAATACTGTAGTGATGACTCCTGTGCTTTTCCTGATGTGCTAAAATCTGGAGAGGAGAGTGTATGAAGGGCTTTTCTGAGCTCTGAGATAACAGTGAAGAAACAGGAGATGTAAGTGGAGGTTCAGATCTTTTCAGTGGTCTAGTGGAATCACCCTGATCATTTTGCTAGAAATTAAATTTGAGTACACAGTATCTGGCAATTTATAGCAAATTAAAACTTATCTTTATATGCAGTGAGATATGCATATCTTTATCCACAGTCTTTAATTGTCATTACTTCATATTCTGATGGTAAAGTGAATTTATTAAAGTTTGCAAACACTGAAATAAACACAAGTAAATATTTTGCTCAGTTAAATTTTACTCGTATGTAATAATGTCTAGGTGAAAAGTCATTTGGAATTCTCTCTATTTTGAAATGGGGATTAAAATGAAGCGGAGTCATCTTGCTATTCATTAAGTAGCTCACTCATGCTCCATCATAAATAATAAATGATATGAATGGAAGACTCATCACTTGTTAGTGAAATTTGAATATCAGCAAGTAAGTTAATAGACACAAATAAAAGGCAAGGTAATGTCAGCATAAAATGTCTTTGAAACTTTCTAAAGCTGTGTGGTGAAGATCAGGATTGGATACCTTCTACTGCCTAAGAAAGTGGAAGTTACCGAGATCTACCTGTAGAGCTGTTTCCCGATTTTTCCATTCCCATATGCCATTCAAACTCGCTATAATTGGCAAGAATATAGAATATTTATTTTCTTGGGCTTACCTGTGAAACTGAGTGATTTTCAAATATTCAGATAAGCTTATTCTATAAGATCCTTAAGATGTCAGAAAAAGCTGCGTATTTTTTCCCTTTCAACTCCTGTTAGCCTAGAAACCTCACTATGGAAGGTCAAGGCATTATAAATAGATACACACTGATTGCCACCACCAGCCCCCAAAAAACCAAACCCCAGGCCCCCCGCTAAAAACCCACCTGAGATCTCTACCCCATTTCTGGGGTCAAATATCTCAGAACTTTTATGGGAAATCCTGGGAAGTTAAAAGGATGGTACTCTAAGTAGAAATGCATCTTTCATTTTCCTCTCTTCCTATCCTCTCCAGTCTCCTGTGTGTGGAGGTCCCTTACTGAAGCCAAATCATGTTTGTGATTTTGAAGATGTGTGGATTAAAATATTGCAGGCTCTGTTGGATGCCTGAAAGCACCAACGACACTAGGAAATTTATACTTTACCCTGGTAATTGTTGGAAAATATGAGCCCTTGATTGGTATGCAATTAGAAGTGTAACATTCTGTTAAACATATCACACAGCATATGGCATGTTAGTAGCAAATCCTCTAATTTAAAATGAAAAAAGTATGTAGTTCTGCATATTAGCAATTTTTTTTTTTTTTTTTAATCAAAATTTGCCATTTGTCTAAATGTCAGAGGGGAAAAAGCCATCCTTAGTTATTTTGGTAATGTAAACTTGGTTTATGTTTGATAAAATTTCTGTTCTCTTACAATAAACAAATATAAAAGAGGAAAACCCATAATATAGTTAAATGTGCCATTAGTTCCAACTAATCAAAACTATGCTTTTTATTTAAAAAAAAATTTTTTTTTAATTAACTTACCACATCTGCTTTAGTTCAAACAAGTTAAAAATGGTGAAGCAAAAACATAATTGGAGAACCACAGAAAAAAAATGTCAAAGGACCATGAGTGGAATCCATTGATGGGCAATCAGGTGATGCACTGTTTTGTCGATTAAAAACATAAAATGGATCTATTGACAGATGATCCTTTAACAACCTCAGTGGTTTGAAAGCTTGGTATACCCTCTGGTGTTTCAGTACATGTTCTCTGATCACTTTTTTTTTTTGTGGCGGTGTGTTTGGGGGTATTTTTGAATAACACTTTCACATATATACCAAGGTGCTGCAAGAAATACCCATCTGTTAGAGGCTGAAGTCTTGCTTGTATGGGCCCAGGGCTGACTAGTACTTAGAATATGTCCTAGCCCATTTACAAGGCTAATTGTAAGCACTGCTAATTGTAGGCATAGTTCATTGAAAAATGGCTTGGTAGTCCAGGCTAAGATGGGAGCAAGTAAACTGCATCTGAGAATGAAATAGTTTCCTTTTAGAGTGGATGTGCAGGGTTTCTGTGTGTCTTCAAATACGATTAGTCTTGGAGGGGATTGCATTTCATTGATGGACTGCACATACACCACAATTTTTATCAGGGAAGTTTAAAAATCTTCGAATGCTTCAGACACTTTTTTGTTAACAGGGCACTCGACAAGCTTGTTATTTCTGATATTTGTAGATGGTCAATTTATCTCATGTTTGGCAGGTAATATTCATCTTCAAAGTTTCTGACTTCCCAGTCAGTCTTTCACTGCTGCTACGTTAGGATAACTCATCACTTAAAAAATGTGCCTTATTTCTGCTTTAATTTACATCTTGTCTCCGGTCTTTTTCCCGTGGCACAGTATTTGTGAGACATCAGTCTAATGGTATATTTACCGATGTATCTCAAAGTAACCTCCTAACGGTGGCTTTATGAAGTGTTTATCCTGAAACGGTGAGTAGGATTCCCATTCCGCTTGTCTCCCCGTCGTCCCTGCCTTTGTCACCCTCCTAGTTCAGTCGCCGAGAGTGACTCTTACTGCAACATAGCTGAGCGTTGCAGAGCCGCAGCCTCGCCTTGTGAGAATTTGCGTCCCTATCTTAAACCGGGCAGGACAGAAAATTTTTCTGCAGTAGCAGATAACTGATCGTTTATTATGCTCAAGTACTGACATCGGTTTTGTTGTGACTTTGTACTTCATTTTGACATTGCATTATACAGTCAATTTGGCATTGAACTGGAGAAAATGAGAATACTAGGAAGCTGATTCCTCAAACTATTAATTTTATATCAAAGACAGCTCTCCAAAATGTTGCACGGGGAGGAGGGAGTTCTTTTTCCTTTTGCTTTACTCACTAAATTACAGAGTTTGGAAATCCTAAATCTAGTAAATTTAAAATCAGTTTGTGCTACAAAGCCTGAGGTTTGGTATCGTTTGTTCCTGTTGTGTGTTGTAGTCACTAATCCTTTTAATGAAGAGCTTTTAGCATTGAAGAGATTCTATTTATAGTAAAGCCATTAGAGCATAAAGCTGCTCATTGCTATTCTGCAGCATGTAGCTGTAATGTTTGTCAGTGGAGAAAAGATATTTTTAGCTGCAGCATTGAAAACCGAGGCTGAAAGGTCAAGAATCCTCGTGGGGATATGTTCTGCTACATCAGTGCTATCACACAGCTGCTGTTTACTCTCTTATCGTTCTTCAGTAATAAGAAGATTTCTTTATTGTGACAGTAAAGGTATAAAGCATCAAAAGGATTTTGTGCATGAAATGAATGCTCGGGGAAGGATGATGTATCCAATCACATTAAATGTTCTACTTCTCCTTAAGTGAATGATTTTATTTTCCCAAAGACTATCTCAATACGTATTCGTCAAAAGATTCATTCTAGGAAAGTTTTTTCTTAAAGGGGATAAGACCTAATGCAAGCAAAAGGCAATCTGCTGAAATAGCAAAGAATTTTAAGTACACACTATTCTGCCTGACATCTACACCATTCATTTTCTTCGCAATGTACTGCATGAACGGAAGACATAATATCAACGTGTAGTTTGCCAGAGAAAAAAGAACCTGGAGATCTCTACTGGTAATTTGAGGAACAGAATTGTGGGTGGTGGTGGTTATATCTGCTACAGGACAGCTCGTAGCACACTGGATAGGTAGTCAGCAAGCACAAAAAGATCGTGTGGTCCTATTGAAACAGGATATGATGGGTGATATGAAAAAGGGAGAAGGGAGGAAGGAGGGGAAAAAAGGGATAATTATAGGAATACAAGGCTGCATATATTAGCTGAGTGTACAATGTGGAGCCTTCAGAGGGTTTTCTAATATCTTCATATAAAATTTGGGGGGAAAAGAGATTAATTGCCACATTGAGAAAATTAGGGCTGGATGATCAAAGGAAAGGCGGAAGAAGAAATGGCCTGTTGACAGATGGCTTATAAAAATGGAAAGATTTTTCAGAGGGTATGAGTCTGGAGTTTTGTGCTGCTTGGGGAGATACAGGCACTGTCATCATATTTTAATAATAATAAGCTGCTATGTAACCCTTTTTATTCACCAAACAATATGTAGCATAGGAAAAGTCTGAGTAAAATAATACACTGATAGGTACACTTTCTTCTCAGGGTATAATGAAATTAATTGTACTTCTCTAAGAATTTCTTCGAGGTCTTGTTGCTGGAGGTTGTTCTCATCTTCTGACACATGGAGTCCATTATCACATACCTTTTAAAACAAGTTCCTTTATATCAGGAAATTATTTTAATTCTGCTCTTTCTGTGTACCCAAACCAGTTTTTAACACTATCTTTTCCAGGCTTTCTCTGTAGGCGGTATTCGACTTAGTCCATGTGGTTATAACTTTTAGGTGGTTCTGTCTACTAGAATCATGCCAGGCACAGAGTGAGCTCACATTAATAGACAGCTCCTGTCCTCAGGATCTCATACAGAAATATACCCCAAATTGAAGGATAGTCAAAAAAGAATTGGAGAAACTGGAGAGATCTCAATTCTACAGTTATTTTTGTTTGTAATTGGATGAGATTTAGGTAAATGGGCATTGGCTGAAGGGAATGACAGAGAAGGAGAGGGCATGGCTTTATGAAAAGACAAGACATTAATGGCTTGTTCCTATCAAAACTGACAGAAGTTGCTTAGTCCCACTCGCTCTCATCTCTCACTCTTACGAGAAAGAAACTCGTGCGTTTCTGGCTCTGTCACTTCATGGCACAGTGACTCAATTCACCTGGCTAAAATGGCAGAAAAAAAAAAAAAAACAAACAGAAAAAAAAAAAATAGTGGTTTTTGGGGGGTTGGGTTAGGAAGTTGAGTCAGTATGCCTTGTAAGAGGGGCGGTGAGTGCTGGGGCAAAGGAGAGCTGGCTCATGGGAGGAGCCGGGGGGGGCAGAAGAGGACAGGAGGGAGCCCAGCTTCTCCTCCTCCCTGCTCTTAATTTAGCTTACCATTTCATGAAACATAGGAACGAGTCTGAGGAAGGCCGTGAGGAACAAGGGCGATGGGTGGAGAGAGGCTCAGTTACGCAGGAGGAAACCTCTATGACCAGCCAGTCTTCGTGTGGAAGAGAACGGCCTACGAAGGGGCTGTCGGAAGGTGTCCTGATGCCATTCAAAGGGCTCGGCCCATCCCCGCTCTAACTCGTTAAACCTACGTTGCTATCTGCTCTTCATAGATTCAGGGCCTGTGGTGCCAGGATATTTTTTTCTTTTTATTGATTTGTTATCTTCAAATATGCATGACTGACTTGTAAAAAGAAGGATAGTACCTGGGGCTTAAAGCTGACTTGGGAGGTTGTTGCTCGTACGTAAGATATGCATATAGTATATGGAATGGAGGAATTTGTTCTGAGTTCTTGACTTCATGATGTGTGTATATATACACACTTTCTTAATGAAAGAGAAGCCTTACAAGCATTGGTGATGGATTTAATATATTGGGAGAACTGGAAATTTCTGGGATTTTGGTGGTGGCACAAAGATTTCTTTCAAAAGAAAGAATTCGGGGTGGTTTTTGTTTCTTTCTATAACTGCTAGACTCCAGAAGAAATCAGCAGAGAATATGATGAAAAATTACATAATCTCATAATCCATGATCTTAACTGCAAATTAGTAAGTTATTTGTTTATAGCTTTCATAGCCTGTAGAAGTAGTTACGGTGTTTGTGGGGAAAAAAACCCCTTAGTTCTAGGTCACAGACTGATGAAAGAGTTATGAAATCAATTGTTGATATTTTGTGTGAAAATGCGTATGATTTTGCTGTTCTAGCTACTAGAGTATTGTGGAAATCCTGATGTATACTCCAGTTTTCCTAAACTTCCCTAGTTAATCTTGATGCTTTTTATACTTGCTAGTCCTGGGAAATCCCATGTAGGTTTGGTCTCTGTGCTGCATTCTCTCTTGCTTTCTTAGACTATTTAATTCTTATTTGGGCTTAGACCAGCTTTAATTACTTTAATGGTGGTGTCTTTGTTGCAATTTTGCAATCACTATGACATCTTTTTTTTGTAGTTGCTTTTTTTACTGTTAGCTGTTCACATACTACCTAATTTGGTTTATTAGCCAAGCATTCTTGGGAGAAACGAAGGGTTTTTTTCTTTTTTTTTTTTTTTGCCATTGGTGGCTTTGGTTAGTAAAAACAAAGGCAGCTCTTTCGGAGTCTAATGGGCTAATGTTCCCACTTGGTCATGCATTGACATGAAGTTGAAGACTGGTAAATTTTGGTATCTATTGACATTCAGCTTTGTTGTAAATTTGTAAAATTCAGTGCAAGCGAGTTACTAAAACACTTTGTTTTCATTAAATTCTCCCCTGGATCTCTTCCATGTGCAGAGATAGGTTAAAAATAATTACAAAGTAGACGTGCTGGCCTTTATTGACATAGATTCAATGAAAATGTAGCAATTGACAGTTGCCTTTTACTGGTTTCATATTTTCACTCTTAATACATAGTTTCCATGAGAGAGTGGAAATGTCAAAGCTGTATCTGTAGTGAAGACAAAAATACTTGCCTGTAATTACTGTTCTCTGAAAATGTTTTTTTGTGAGAGAGATTTTATCTCTTCTCCTTTCTGCTGTATCTGAGAGTTTTATATTCTTTTCTTGATTTGTTTGTTAACCAAGGGGAATTTTTATCTTGCTGTCGTGTTTTGAGATTTATTGTGTGATTGCATCTAATTTGAAAGTTGGAAAATTTTGTGAATTATGGAAATGTGACCTAGTTCTGACCTCCTATACCTATGCTGTATTTTGTAGTGATGTCCCGAGCACATTTGATGGCCCTGCAAGTCCTTTTATTTTCAAACTGTCATCACAAAATGTATGTGGCTCCTGGTTACTATATAAAAGGATTAACGATTCCTGACACAGCTGAAGTTTCAGTTTAGGAATCTCAGTTTAAGTCTCCTCACAACAATTGAAATATAAGGGTTGTTATTAAAGAAAGATTGACTTGCACTGAGAGATGTGTGGAGACCTGTGCGAAACTATACGCACATCAGAGAATCTCATCTTTTCAACTGCACTTCTCTGGCTGGCACAGAGCAGCATCTGGAGAGTTCAGTTTATCTCCCTGAGCTAATCTGTGACTTCGGTTTATTGTATGTACAGAGCCTATGCTGTAGATCCAGTTCAAATTAAAACAAAGTACTAGGCCTTAACGTTTCACTCTGAAGCAGCAGTTGTTTGATAGTAGCAATGTTGAGAACACTTTTGCAAATAAAGCTTCAGGCGATGACTAACATTTTAATTGTCCTGTCCTTTAAATTTTCTCATTTTGGGAGTCTTGTCGATGGTAATGCTGTCTCCATAATACAAAGATAGGATGACTTGTGATTCCAGTCCTGTTTGTTAAATGGATGTATTTTATGTGTAACTAGTGACTTGCTGCTAGTGGATGGTAAGTGTAACTGCTGACTTGTTTTATTGTCTGTTTAAAGCTCTCATGAATCTCTGGAAGAGTCTTAAGACACATTTCTGCTGTGGTTTCCTGCTTGTGGTTGGGTACCATTCAAGATTTGTACGGAATTAAGAGCTGTAGTAGCCTTGTCTGACTGCATCTCTTTCTATATAGCATTTCAGCATTTAGGATCCAGTGCAATTTATGGTAACAAAATCTAAATTGGGATACTTAAGGGTAAAACATTTCTGCAAATAAACTTTGTTGTTCTTGCTGTCAATTAAATGTCTAGGTCTCAGTGTAAACTCTTCCTCTTTGTTCAAGATTCTGACTTGTGTGCTGTTGACATGCTGAAATGTAGATAAGATGTGATAAAAGATACTGTTTCTATTGCCTGCCCACATATATAATGTGTTTGCTGCATAAATACACCTACAGGCTTGTTCTGTACAGGGGTCTAAAGAACTAGGTAGAAACATATATTTGTTTTGTTAATTCACAGAGTTTTTCTGTGTTATTTTCAACAAAAACATAGATAAATAAGCTGAGACCTCATCAGGGAAAAAACATGTTTCTGCCAAATTGCATTACAGTAGGCCAAAAAAATTCCTTCCAAAACATTCCTTGACACTTCTGAAGGGAATACCTCAACGAGTGCATGCGGCTTCTAAAATAATCAATCTGTTCCTAGGGAGTAAAAGTTGAAGATGAAAGAATAATTTTGCCTTTTCACCCAATAACCCTGAGTCTAGAAACTGTACAATGAATAATCCAAACTGATTTTTAAAAACATTGAAGGAGGGTGTAGGTATGATGTGGGGGAGCCAAAGCTGAAGAAGATGTCTAATTGGGACATCATGCATTGCATCTAAGAACAAAATGAAATACGAACTAGAAACATGACTACATAAGCAGATAGCCTCTTTGATAGCTCAAGTTTCTAACTAGTTCCCAGAAGAAAATGTTGCAAAATTCTCCTGCAAAACTGCTAGAGCTCTTCTTTCGTACTGTGCGTATCTGAAGAAACATGTCATTATCAGTCTCTGCAGCTGCACCACCGACCAAGGCTCTGCTGGCATTTTAATAAAATAAATGAGCAAGTCTGTTTAACTGCAGAAGCGAATCCTATCTTCACCATTTTATCTGGTTCCATCCCTGAACTCCTTCTCCCACGTCAGCTTTCCCACTCAGCTTGTGCTAATGTGCTCTCCAGCATGTCCTTCATTTTTCTTGGCTTGTGTCGTCCTCCTGAGCTGACAGAGCTCAAGTCTCGCCGTTCCCATTGTCTCTCAGGGTTCGTGGGATGACGTGGAAGATCTCATCCCTTCTGGCTCCAGATTAGAAGTCCTGAAACAGTCAAATGGGTATCTTTCTCTGAGGGCAGGATGAACTTCTGACTTCTCTCTTCTGGCCAACATTATGTTTATAAGGCTGGAAGCTGACTTGGGAAGCTGCTTTTTTTTTTTTTTTTTTTTTTTTTAAACCAAACTGGAGAGCTTGGTAGTGGAGAATGGTATATCTCTGTGTAAAAAGTTTGTTGTAACTTTTAAATTGTCCAACTGCAGTGGTATTGGAAGACAGTTGTTTTCACTCTGTTGCTTACCTCTTGTGAATTTATGATGCTATTTTTCTGGGAACACTGGAATGTTTCTTATCATCAGTGAGCGAATCATATCCCTGTGAGAAGCATAATGTGCATATTACATATAGACAGACTGAGAAAAGATCATTACTTTGCCTCAGGCTACAAAATAAGACAGTAATATAGTGGGAAGCTCAGTCTTGCAGTCTCCCGGTTTAACCAGTGAATGACTCATTTATGATACTGGCTTAAAATGCACTAGGAATGAATGATGGTGAATAAAGCTTAGAAAATGATTGGTCAGAACAGTGTCTCCTATTCAGGGTTTAATAACGTGTGACTTTCACACCAGTTTTGAAATTAAACTAAAACTATGGGACTATATTTTGCTTCTGGCAATGTCCCTGATTAATAAGCAAAGCAAATGTTTTTCTACACTGAATTACTTCCAGTATCTTTATTTACACATCACTGTGTCAGAGTAGTCCTTTCACTTGTAATTTGGCTGTTTAGCAAATCTTTCTTTGTTACTCCCTTTAGCTGCTACTGGCTTGGCAATGAGGTGGCATTAAGACTTATGTCCTTCTGAACATGAAGACTTCCAAATACCCTCCTCAGTCTCTCAGCAATATTTCTGTCCAAAGACCTTCCTCATCCTGGAATTGCAAGAAACCACCTCTAGGAAGAGGTTTTATTTTTATTTGCAGGTAGAGCATCCAGAAATCTACGCTCAGGTTATTCCAAGCCCAGTTCAGTATCAAGGCTCAGAGGAACTTCAGATGGGACGTCAAATTCCTAGTGTCCTCCTGATCCTGCAGCCCACTGTTTTCCTCCTTCTTCCACAAGTGTAGTTTAGGGAGGACTTCCAGTTGACCTTAGATGAGGGCTGCTACAAGGGAGTATTTGCACATTATCCTCTTCCCGGTTGTGTACTGGGTTTTGGCTCTAGTGTTCGTATAGCTGCCGGGTAAGTCAAATTAAGGAGTTGACCTCTCTGAAAACAGTTTTCTCCCCTCACTGCCAAGTCTTCCTCCAGATTATTCCCTCAATAACTTTGTGGACTTTTACTACCTAATTACTGGCCTCTTGCCAGACTTCCCTGCGCTGATTTAACACACTAGTCCGACAGAAGACAAACCCAGTGAGAAATGCAGGTAGTTTTCTGTAGCATTAGTGATTTGAATGGCTGGTAGGAAGATTGCCTTGATCGCTTTGAGAATTGCAGACTCGGATCGTCCGTTCCCAAAAAGAGAGAGGAAATAGTTTGCTAAGGAAGTAGAATCTCCTTCATCCCTGTCCCAACCCTTCTTTATGTGATCCTCATTAAAAATTGTGCCTTACGACCGATGCCCTTCTTTCTGGGCTTCAGCGTACCAGCCTTAAGACCTTCCACTGCTGGGGCACTTTATAATTCAAGGCTGGTTCTCTGCATGTGAAACCCCATTGCAGAATATCCTTTGATGCGTATACCTATTCAGCTAGATATTTTAAAATACAAAACTCTTAAGAATTGACTGATCAATTCTAACCAGAATTTGCAAATTAGCTGAAGTTTCATTTTTCTCCAGAGCTGTATGACTAAATGCAAGAAGGGAAAACAGAGTAATCATCAGTGAAAATAAAAAAAATGACTTAATAATCATAAATCTAACTGAGGAAGCTGTATTAATTATTCATAGATGGTGATTTATCTTAAAACTTACTGTTAGACTGGCAGCTGAAATAAAGGCAGATGTTTCTACTTTGTCCCAGAGGGCTGGAAATGCAGAGCTGGAGTCAAATTTGATACTCACATAATGATCCAAGAGGGTGTGGAGGTCTGTATAGTTGTTATTTGTGTATGAAGTTTGTTTTGAATGACAGATGGAAACACTTTTTTCAGTATTTGCACTGTTTCTAGTTTCTTCTATATGTTGTATAGAGACTGCACTGTCACATCTTTCATTTAGCACTCTTGCTGCATATTTTTTAACAAATATTTACCAGAATAAAGATAAATTAAAAATGCCATGTATTAAAATGTTAATAGATGTTTTTAAATTATGAAATCACTTCTAGTAGTTACATTTCACTTTTGAAGTGCTTTGCAAACATACTTAAATACCACGAACCCATAGATTCAGAATACAAATTTAGATTAAAGGTGGAGGCACTAAAGCAAAGCGGAGTAAGAAGGAAGAAAGAAATTTATGACAAAAACTTGAAGTTCCAGGTCTCAGGACATCTGGTTTTGTCTTCCACCTTTATTGTAAATCTGTTGTGATATTTTGGAAAAGTTGGTTTGGTTTTGTTTTGGTTTTGTTGAAAGGAGTATTGTGAGCGAGCTATGAAAGTTTTAAAAAAGTTGAAAAGCACTACACAGTACAATATGGAATCAATACAATGTAGCTGGCCTGGACCTCTGCCATCATCTGGTCCAGACCCCACTCAGAGCTGGGGCCAACCTTAATATTGACAGAAATGCCAGGCCAGACCGGGTGGGAGGGATATTGTCATTGTTTTCCAACTTCCCAAGGTCAACCCGTGAGTTAGAGGCAGGTTCGACTGCGTGTTTCAACCCCAACTCTGTCTTCTAGTTCACTAGTTTATAAATATCTGCAAAGGCCTCTTACGTGCAATGTAATTTTTCCTCAGTAATTACATTATTTGTATTTAGAATGTAAGGTGAGATGAAGGACATAGGATTATGATGATGAGAGGGAAAACAAGTCGTGAAAGTTAAATAGCTTTACTAGAATGGGAGCCCTGAATCTGTTGCCTTAGTTAAAATGTTAACAAAGTGCAAGATTAACACAGAAAACCTTGTTGGTAGATAACTCTTTTCTCCTTGTGTTATCTTTTCTTCTAAAAGAATACGTATTTAAAATTTTGACTGGTGGTTTAGCTTCTCAGCATTTCATTTCATCTGGTTCAAGTATATGGCATCATCTTTGTTTGAAATGTGGTAACATGATCTTTCCTTCTAAAAAACCAAACCAAACCCAAATTCAAATCAGCCTGTATTTGCATTCAGTATGTATTTGTATTCGGTGCTTATCCTACTGATCAGCGCATTTATGTGAAAACAATCCAGATTTACTTGGGCACAGTGGGAAAAGTTGTGGTATTTAGTTACCTGCTTGTATTTTTCTTGTCCCTGCATTATGGGATGTATACTATTAGAAATAGAGTTTTTTAATATACATAAATAAATTGTGCAATGCAACAGAAGGGAGCCAGCAGTGGTCTGCCTAGCTCTGCTCTCTCCCATCGCAAAATTTTCTGGTCTCATACTGATGGTGTACAGAATTGCAACAGGCATGTAAGGATGTGCAGGCAAGTACAGCAGAGTGATGCAGTTTGCCTCCCTCCAACACCGTGCATGCGCGGTTTGGAGTATATTTTGTATTTCTTTGATGGGGCTCATGTCTGGCTTTGTTGGACACAGAGACCAGTATGTCTTAGCTGTTTCTCTTGTGGAAATGCTAAACCCAGGACAGTTTGCCTTAAAGGTGTTGTAAGAAAGGTGCTCTCCGTTCAGTTCTGTAGTTCAGGCAAGAACCTGATCCTGTGGGGTTAAAACTTCTAGAATTATTTGTCATTATTAAATAAATTTCTATATGCTGTTATGCTATACTAAATCTTTCCAGTACTAATTCTTAGGATTTCTAGTTTTTATCTGAGCTATGACAAAATGTAATAGCTTTTTGTGTATTTTAATTCACATTTTTCCTGCGTAGCCTGAGAATGTTTTCTATCAGCATCTCCATCTTGGAGATTTTAATGATTTTTCTTTAACATATTCTTTAGAGAGTCAGTTCTTTTCTGGAAGCTAGTTGCCAAGCTAACTTCATTATGCTGTTATTATTTAGTGGTTTTTTTTCCCCTAAAGAACACCAGAACTTCTAAGAACTTAATTTTGTGAGAACGGTTGACCTTTTGTGGTATTGAAAACCCACACGTTTTCTTTGGGAAGATGGTTATATTTTATCTGTAGGACATCAGTCTGGAAAGACTGAGAGAACTGCTTTAAAAGAACTTCTTCCAGCTGCTTTTCTGTACCGATGCCTAAAATAAAATTGGTAATAATTACCAATGCCTCTTCGCATGGCTTAATAATAGAACCTATGCTAGAACATCCTATCAACTGCAGATTTCTTATATCATTTCAAGAGAGAAAACACTCATGAAATTTTAACAGCCTCAGGCGTTGTCAAAACAGGCAATTTTTAAAATTTTAATTTTTCATTGAAGACAGTAGTTCATTTGCTTCAGTATTATCAGTATTTGGATCACTGACTTAAAACACACTGCTGACTATTATTCTGAAATAACGTACACTCAACCTCTTAGCTGTTAGCTAGACTCAAGTGCATGATGTTGTAGAAAGAGAGCTTTTGGCTCCCAAGTATGTACATTCTTTTATATCTTTCTGCAAAAATAATTTGGGAATTATTTATGCCCACCTTGTCCAGGAGCATACTTGTTTTGTGTATGTCAAGTAAAAACAAAGCATGAGACTAATGGATATTTGATCTCCTTGGAAAACTCGGATTTTACCACATAATGAATTCTGGGTCAACAGTTATTACTGCTATTAGTATTACCTGTGCTTGTCACATTGCAGTACAGATTTCTGTTCCTGCCAGCTAAATCGAAGTGACCAAGGGAAAGAGAATTAAATTGGGTATTTGCATGATTTAGTGGTCTTTGTTCTTTTACCCAAATCATCTTGGTATTCATTCGAGGAGGTTCATATTTTTTGTCTCAGCTTTCACATTTTTCTATAAAATGTGTTGTTTCTGTTTCTATTTCTAGACAGTTTTATGTGTTTATGTTTAGAGTGTTTCTATTGCATGTGTGTTTATGTATGTGTACAAGAAAATTACTGAGATTGTATGCAGGTCAGTTTAGTTCACATGATTAGTGTGTAAGTGTGCAAAAAAAAAAAAAAAAAATGGAGGAGAAAAAAGCTTATGGACAAGATTATGGAATCCAGGGTACAGAAACTTGCTAATTTAGTCTTTGAAGACAGAAGTGATATTTTCATCCTGCATCCACTTGCTGAATATTCCATAAATAGACTTTATTCATATCCCTCTAGGAGATACGTGGCTGCAATTTATGGAAACCTCATCATACTTCATGAAAAAGCTGAATGCTGCAGCTTTAACTAAAGCACGGTGGTTCATAAATGTTGCAATGCTATGAGCAGTATAAAAGTATACTTTTTTTTTTCCCTTTCTGGCAGGCAGTGTGATTTTATTGCTCGCAGATGATCCCTACAGAGTTCAAAGAGAAAAAACATGTTCTCAATGAATTTTTGAAAGAATCCGATGCCGGCTAGTAAAAAGATTTTCAAAATAATCTGACAACCTGATTGACAAGGTGTGGTTTCAGCAGACCATTGTACTTGTGTTGCTTCTGCTCTGCCCTGTAGACAGTGTCGCATCGCAATCAAGTCCTCCATTCTCAATTTGCCTGTCAAGAACTGAAATTCAGAGAGAAACTTATGCTGGGGCCCAGCTCTGGATAGCTGCAAACCTTAGAGCTTTCATACATTAACGGTGGTAAAAAAATTGATCAATAGAAAAGAACTTTGCTGTGTAGTGATATTTTTTTTTTTTCTAAAGATGAAAGCTGTTAGTCACAACAAATCATATTCTTTCCTTACACCGACAAGTGCATACATGCTGAGTAGAAATACTGCCAAGGTGAAACTGGTGCTTTTAGTGTCCCTGCAGTGTCCTTGGCAAAGTGCTTGATGGATTAGCAAGAGAGTGGTTCTATTACACAGATTAGGGGCAGCTCATTCTTAATAATAAGAATTGATTATCGTGCACTGTTATTTACCATTCCGTGCATACAAAATTAAAGTTTTAATATATTAAAGTCATATATTAAAAGGAAAAAAAAAAAAGGATTCACTGTAGTTTTAACTCGCTGGTCTTGAGTTTGCAAGGCACCCCCAGCTCTCTGGTGGGGCCCCGAGCCCGAGGTTCTCGGTACCTTCTGAGGCTTGGGGGGGCACCAAGGAGTCTGCGTCGTCTTTAAGGAGGAACCAACTCTCTTAGCTCAGACCTTGCGTGTGTGCGTGTAAATGCCCCAACATAAAGTAGATGTGGGGGTACAGATGGAATATAGAGATAGCCTAATAATGCTTTAAATGGGGTATAGCCTACAACTGGTTTCCCTCATTCCTATGACCTAACTCCCACCTCTGTTCCTTCCAAAGCTGAAAATAGCATATATACTTTCTGCAAAGAAAATGGTATTTTGGCTTTTCAGTAAACAGAACAATCTAGAGTATCAGGAAGAGATAAGAAAGCCCTAAAGAAATATTGAAAGGAATGAAAATTTCAAAGGAAGAACCCCCCTTTTTTTTTTTATTAAAGTAATTAAGTATCATGAATATTTTGGTTACTCTGCAATAAGCAAATCCTTAAGGGATGAAAATATGCTTTAACTAGCTGCTTTGCAAATGTATAAAATTCATAATGTGTTTGATTAAAACTTCTGTATTGCTTACTTAAGCTTTGCACTGAACTCTACAAACATTTCGTAAAGAGTAGTTCATAAATCCTATAAGGTACACTTACCCATCTCTGTCAAAATCTGATGTATGCACTGTTGAGAATTAAAAAAAAATGATGTTCAAAACTCAATAGGAAGTTAGAAATATCACAAAGAAAGAAAAAGGTCCTTGTGTTTCTGAGATCTTGGGCAGGGCCAGGACTTGATATTTTTGCTTAGAATTGCCTTGTATATGTGGTATTTAAAATATTCTTAAGCATGCTAGAGATATGTGACAAAGGATGAATGGGAAAGCAATGCAGAAAATAGGCCAGAAATATGGAAGTTGAGTTCTAAACTGGCAACAGATCGCTGAAGGGATTTCTACTTGATTTATTTTAATATTTTTAAAATAGAATAGTTAGGATAATTTTACTTTCCTTTCCTGAAAACCTTTAATAGGCTCGCCATGAAATAAAGATTTTCTTGCCTAATTGTGAATCTGTAGGTGAACAAACTAATGTGACCCTCTCAGTACAAACACTTACAAATAAAGTCAGCAAATTAGCTTATAAATGCTTCTACTGAATACATGAATTGCATAATAATTAGAGGTTATAATCAAGTCTTTAATAAAGTGAGTTTATCTAAATAATACATGTACTGCAAATGCTGTTAGTATGATGTTTTTCAATAACCTGTTTCTTGAATGATCATCTCTAGGTCACCTGAAGTACCCTTCTTACCTCTTTCTTGGCTGAATTTTATTATATACCCTCGTGATTTTCCAACTCAGAAATAGAAAAGGCCCATAATGACATTACTGCTGTGGGTTTTGTTGCTGAAATTTTCTCAAAGCCCTTGAGCAAAGTGAAACTGAACCAAAATTGGTGGCATTCATCAGCCACAGCGAACAAACAGGATCACTCTTCACGTCAGAAGGAATTTTAATGTTTCATTACAATCCATAATTAAGTACCCACTCTTTCCTCATTTCCCTCTCCCCAATCTATTTACTTCGCCATTCATAATACTGACATTTATGCTGACCTGTGTTCCTTAAAATTATTTTGTAGGTCTTTAATTCCATTTTCCAGATTACCCTGAGGTGAAAATTTTTGCTGTTCTCTTCAATGACAAAGGCTTTTAGAAACACTATTTTGTCTTAGTATGGCCTTAGTCTCAAAATTCAGTTCCAAAAGCTTCAACAAGGAGAAATGCTGAACAGGAAAAAGGGAAAGTTGCATGAAAAACAGTGTATGATGTTTCAGTTGGAGGGAAGGAAAGATCAATTGGATGTTTTCATGTGTTATGATTTCTGAAATCTCAAGTGATGCAGAAAAATTCACAAAAGGTAATTCTGCTCTCAGAAGAGAGTAAATCATAGGAAGAAAGAAGGTTAATTTATATAGGTTTAGGAGCCCTGACTACATGGCAAATAAAATAAAAATCAGTCTGTTTAATCTGGAATGCAAATTTAGAAAGTAAACAGTAAAAGATATGAAATTGAAGCAAATCAAACCTCTAGATGTTTCTGAAAATCTTTGTAGTTAATTCTGATCATTTAGCAATTTCATTCTATACTTCTATTATAATAAAATCACCATGTTTGATAAAATAAAGTGCGATAGAAATGCAAGAGTGAGTTTTGGATTCCCAAACGTTTGGTATGCTTGGTATGACCTGAAAGCTGCTCCAAAGTGGCAAAAAGGGGAAAGAAGGAAAAAAAGGTCTTTCCCTGGTCAAAAAGAATCGCAGCTCTCCTTGCGCACTGCCCAGTGCAGCAGTTAGAGTAGCTGCTCCCGGTTTTCACTTCGGTGATTCAGAGAAAGTTAAGTTTGGAAGCCCCAGATTTTGCCGCCTTAATATAGTTTAATAGATGGTACTCCTTTTGAGCCAAAGTATGACCAACAGGAAATCCATGAGAACTTGTGAATTCAAAAGAGTTATGATGCAGATTTATAAGGGATTTCTTTCAGCCCAAGAGCAACACAGTAGTTGCTTATTTCAACAGAAATATAAAAATCTGCAGAAGCTGATAATGCCCAACCATTTGATCACTAGACAGGGGAGTATTCAAGACCTTTTAGGCTTACAGGGAGGGGGTTTTTTAACTATACTTATCAACCTAAATAAAATCTTGCCATAAGAACAATTACCAGTTTCAAATTACAAATTTCATTTTAAGATATTCAAAGTGAGGCTTTAGCTACAAACTTTGCTTTCAGTTTTATTCTGTGATGCACAGAAACTTAAAAAGAAGTTTGTGCCTGTTAAAGACATACCTGCTTTCTTGACTGTAACCTTTCAAGTTGATTTTAATTTAGTGTAATGCCCACAGAATAGCCTGCATAGCACATCTCATCTGGTCAGGAACTTAGTGATGCACTTCAGTACATGGGATCAGCATAGAGCAGATAGGAAAAGCAATCTGGGAAGTCAGGTCATCTGGAAAACAAACAGCGGTCTGATTTAGCTCAGAAATGTCAAGTTATTCTTAATTTTAAATGCTGTGGCATTTGCCTGCTGATGAGATTATGGAAAACTTGTTTTCATGTGTCGGCACTTTTTCCCTTATGGGCCACTTTCAGTTGTGCGTTGCAGTTTTATGAGTTAAAACCTGTTAGTAAGAGAAGAATGTGGAAATTTATTAGGAGTATCTCCACATCTTGGAATAGTATTGAAGATTATATGTTTTGTAATGATTAATTATCTTTGCTGTTAATTGCAAAAATCCATTTGAATTTAACCGACTTTTTATTCCAGTTTGGCGGTGCATCTGTACGTGACGGCTAGCACAAGTTTTTCTGAAAACACAAATCAAATGGATTAACAAACATTCAATCCCAGGGAGATTTTTTTTCTTTTTCTGAAGACCTTTTTTTCCCAGAAGTAATAGCTATCAGTATTTTAACAACTGTCTTCTTTAAATTAAACATTATGCATGGTTTTGTTCATAGAGAATTTAAAAAAAAATAATTTTGCAATGCCTTTTTTACAAAAATGAAACACATGGTGTTGCACGTAAGAATAGAAAGTAAACATATTCATTAGAGTATGAAATTGGGTGCTTGCAGCCCAGAAAGCCAATCATCTCCCGGGCTGCATCACAAGACGTGTGACCAGCAGGTCGAGGGAGGTGATTCTCCCCCTCTGCTCCGCGCTGGTGAGACCCCACCTGGAGGACTGCGTCCAGCTCCGGGGTCCCCAGTACAAGACCGACCCATGGACCTGTTGGAGCTGGTCCAGAGGAGGGCTGCAAAAATGGTTGGAGGGCTGGAACACCTCTGCTGTGAAGAAAGGCTGAGAGAGTTGGGGTGGTTCAGCCTGGAGAAGAGAAGGCTCCGGAGAGATCTTCTAGCAGCCTGCCAGTACCTAAAGAGGTCTAAAAGAAAACCAGAGAGGGACTTTTTACAAGGACATGTAGTGATTGGACAAGGGGTAACGGCTTTAAACTGAAAGAAAGTAGGTTTACTTTGGACATAAGGAAGAAATTTTTTACAAGGAGGGTGGCGAGACAGTGGAACGGGTTGCCCGGAGAAATTGTGGGTTCCACGTCATGGGCAGTGTTCAAGGTCAGGTTGGACGGGGCTTTGAGCAACCTGGTCTGGTGAAATACGTCCCTGCCCATGGCAGGGGGGTTGGACTAGATGGTCTTTAAAGGTCCCTTCTAACCCAGACCATTCTATGGTTCTGTGAAATTGGAAAAGGAAATTGAGTAGTCCATCACCCGTTAGCAAAAATAATTTAAAATAAGAGATTTACTCTTTTCTTGATATGTTCTCTCCAGATTTTTTTTTAAGGCAAGGCTTCTCTAAGCATGTAGTTTGAAGACTTAATGCGGTTATAGTTATGATGTAGTATTTTGATTATTTTGTAAACAATTTTCTTTTTCATTACTCTTGGTTATACATTCCAATTTGGTATCATTGAACCTTGTTTTAGAAGAGGAGATTAACTGCATTTTTCCCAGCTCACTATGTACTTTAACTTTCCACTAATTCTGGCGGAATGAGTGGGCAACGGTATTTGTTGCAGTTCATTGTGTGGGTACAGGAAAGTGAGAAACATAAAACTAAACTCAGCAAAGTAATTCTCAAGGAAAACGTTTTTTTAAACAATTATTAAAAATCAAGTGTAAAGTGATACATACACTGAGTCAAGCTTCACTTGGCTTTTTTGTTGTTGTTGTTACATCCCTCCCCCTCCAATTTTTTTTCCTTTCTGTAGTTGCTGTCCTACCTAAGAAAGCAAACAAAATAAAGCCATTTTCCCTCTAAATAATTCCACAGGTTAGGCCTAATTTAGGTGTATTTTACTAGACTTCAGTTGTTTACCTACTCTGGGTGTCAAGCATCCATGGTAGAGATTAGTGCCAGTCATACTATGGAAAGTATATTAAAGGCATACACGTTTAATTACAAAATGCTTCATAATGGACTGTTTTACCTCCTAATTTAAGTTTTAATTCTCTAAATACTTGGGTATTGAGTAATTTTACACCTAGAAGGATTCATGTTGAACTCCCTGGGTTGTTCACATTATTTCCATACGTCCCTTCCAGGTTTTGGGGCATTGCTGTGCTTTAGTCTGTGCACAGACTGGGGAGCCCGAAGCTCTGCTTACCTTAGCTCTGCCACCACCTTACTTTGAATAAGTTGCCAAATTCTTGTATTTTTGTTTCTCCCTCCATAAATTTCCAGGTTTTTTTTCCCCTAGACCTTGCATAGCTCTTTTGACTTCTGACTGCATATTAAGAAATAAAACTGACTTGTCCCTGGCCTGGGAGAAATGCAGGGGAGATCTTTTCAACAAAGGTGAATGCACTTTGACAGAGAGGTTTTAATGATGCAGAAATTTTCATGGTAAGAACTATTAAATAATTGTTTAGCATCAGGCTAATATCACAGTCTTTAGGTTGCACAGTGTCTCCTAAATGAACTAAGGGTGTCCAGACCTCAAGTCCTCTGGGAGTTCTGCTGATATTTGTAAGGGAAAATTCTGATGCTGTGTATCAAAAACTTCCCAAATTCTGCTCCAAGGAATCAGGAGCACAGCAATAAAGTCCTTATCTGCCAGCTCCTCTTTCTATGCCTTATCCTGCAAGACCAGCCCTTCTCTCATTTTATTGGAAAAATTGCTTTTGCCCTTGTATTTCTTGCAGGAAAATTGTCCTTTAGGAAGTTTCTCACTGCTTCCCCAATTTATAAATCATTATTTGAGTGTATTGAGTCCTCTTTCTCCCTTGTGTATAAATGGGAGACAGATCTGTAGAGACAGATCCTGAAGGAGACCAGTAATAGAATCAGAATTAGAACCAGAAGCAGTCTGACACTTGAGCTAATTCTTCTTTCTTAGGGATGCTCATTCAGGCATCTCATCCTGGTGCACACTGGGCTGCACTATGACTTGCGTTGTCTTAGACTGTTTTGTTGGCTGTATGCAGTCTGAAACTGCAGCAAAACTATCACAAAAGGTATTACTTTAAGCTGTTTATTTTTCTCTTTCTGTCTGTACCAAATTCTTTCATGGCAGACTAGGAGAGCTTATCTTCTACGCACTATTGCTTTCTGTGTCCATAGTTGTAATAATTTCTGCATCTACATTTTTGCCTATTCTCCCTCTCATAGGATGTGAGTTGACAGAATTGAAGTTGAAAGTGGAAATATGCATAATATCAAGAATCAGTTCTTCCTGAAATATGTTAGAAACCACACACAACTGGCTGCTCGAGTATAGGGGATATATGGGGGAGAAGGGCATGAAGCGGTACTGCCGTACCATACCTCGTACCGCCCGTGGGAGTGACACAGCAGGTAACTCTGTCCAAACCTCAGCTTTTAGCTCAGCCTCGCCTCCTTTGGCATTTTTTCTGCTTTAACGTTTGCCATCAAACTTATCAAATCTGATGAATTAATCAAATGAAGTTCGATCTAGTGATTTAGTGCAGGGCTTAAATCTAGGCACCTGCCTAACTTTACAAAACTGGGGACAGCAACATCATATTTATTACAAAAATTGTTTGCTGGCGATAGGTTACTACTTCTTCAATTTAACATTCCATTTTTTCCTGCGATTTTTAAGTTAAGCAAAAGGCAGCCGTTTCACAATCAGAAGATGCTGATGTTAAACCAGCAGCCTACCAGATCTTGCTCTCAAATAAGATTGTTTGGCAACATCTTATTTTCGTTCAGATCGTTAATGAGTGACCGCATGACCTCGGCTTCCTCCTTAGGTCACCTACATCTGCAGCCAAGTCCAATGTTCAGACACTAACGTGATAGTCACGTAAAACTCTGCAATGCCCTGTGCTCATGGTGCTTGTGAACAAAGTGTGGGAGAGAAAATAAGTGTTTTGGTTGCAGATTTTAACATAAATTAAGGAAATAGGAAGGACTCATAGAGTCTTCATAACATATTTCTGAATGAAAAAATATGTATTGCAATAGAATGAGGTATTGTACTATATTCGTATCACAAACTTGTATGTGCAGTTCTCAGATAGAAACTGGCGTTGCCCAAATTTAAGATTTCATAATGTAGTTTGCAAATTCAATACCAGGAGGGCTGTTAGCAAAGATGCCAATTCTACAGTGAATTAACCAGTACTAGAGAGGTGGTTGAGGGTAGCTGGTTTTATTATGGGTTCAGGAGATCTGAAAGCAGTCCTGTTATGCAGCTCTAACGTGAAGTTACTTGTTCAGTATTGGTTAAAGAGATTTAGCTGGGCAGCAAGGTGGAGTCCTCCAAGAGGCAGAGAAAGATTCCTCCTCTCCGAATGGGAAAGGGGTTCGAGTTGGCGACTTTCCTCGTGCACAGGGGGACAGGCTGAGGGGCACCTCGTTGAAGTAGAGACTGCTGGAAAAGGGAGGAGAAATTCAGCCAGAGCCTGTAGCTCAGATGGGAATGGGCTGAGTCTGTTGCCGCTCGGAAAGGTGAAACAAAAGAGAGACATTCAGAAAGAAGAGCAATTGGAGAAGGCAGCAAGACTTGTTTAAACCTCTGTTTTCATTCTTTCTCATCTAGCTGTTCTGAGCGATCTCTATTTAAAGTAAATTTTTAGTTCATATTGTAGGAAAATGTAGTATCGGTGGTAATTCCACCAGAAATTCTGAGGGTTGTGTCCTGCCGCACTTCACATCTGCGTTTGCAATTGTATTCGTCCTTGCTTTCCCTGCTAGCTCTTACAACAAATTGGGCTTTTATTACTATGACATATTCTTGCAAGTTTACAATTTACTATAGTACTATTTCATCCAAGATAAGGAATTTAGACTGAAGAAGCTTTCAGGAAAAAAAAGATTCTTCTGTTATACCCTTGTGGGTCAGTGTTCAGTCCATTCCCATGTACAAAGCAACCCTTACTTCAGAAAAGAATTCAAGTGAGATCTATCCTAGTTTAAGTATCATGGTAAGTTTTTCTACAAAAGCACCCATCCATTACTTTTGAGTTACTTTTTAATCTCTTTCAAAGATGTCTTTGATAGTGGCTGAAGTTGTCATTATTTTTTGGTCAAAACCTTTGGTGCTGAATTTTGTAGGTAGTCGTTAGGTGTTGCTGCTTGCAATGATGTGCAGTGCAACATGTGAAGGACCGCAGAGGTGATTTTATTTTGGTGTCAAGTAACCATCCCATTCTGGTTCATTATTAGTCATTCTGTACCCAGAAAAAGGTCTTAAAATACTGGAAGTCTTTATAAAACTGGCAGTATTTTAAACAGCATACTTGTCATCTGTGTGGCTGCTTGACAGTGTGGACAAATAGGATGGTTATCTCAGCAGGGTTCCCCTTCAAAATTGAAGGTTAACAGCCAGCGTGTACAGCTGTGGCATGAACGCGTGCTTTGACATTTGGTCTTGCCAGTGGTATCTTTAATGGGTTCATATTCAACCGGTTGTTTCCCATCAGAGCTTTTCTCAGCTGTGAGACTGATCTCTTGATTGGTAAGTATTCCTATACACCTGTGTTTTATTCATATACCTTGCTCAGGAAGCTTGGAACAGAGTCTGGTCTTTCTTCAACAGGCAATGTAAAAAATAGGGGCATTCTTCAAACATTAAAAAAAGTGTATTTTTCTTCTTTCCAGGTTTAAAATTGCATGGCTCTCAGAGACTGCCACTCCCACATTGATTCTAATGTCATTACCAGCTAGGGAGATGATAACACTACACATGTACAAAGTTCTCTGGTAATGTCTGCAAAAATCGTTTGAAGATTTTTTTGACACTCAGATATTTCCCAAATATTGATAAACTCAACTTTAGATTACTGGACTGTACTGGCTGGCTTCCCTATTCCTGAATTTATATACTAGGATTTTGACATCAGCGACAGGTCCTCTGCTTTCAATTACATTCTGACGCTTTTTTAAGTACAGGAGAACAGATTTCCCCACACTGCTACAGAAGCCTCACGCCTGACAGTGGATATGTAGAGAATTGGGATGTTTCTTAATGAACACACTAAGCTGTGCAGCGGCAGCACTGCAAGTAAAGAGGGAAAGCCAAAGAAAAAGAAAAAAGGAAGAGGACAATAAAAAAAAAAAAATATATATATACTTTTTTTCACATATATTTTGTTGGAGTAAAGCCATAATAGTAAGATTTTCACTTAGGAATGGGAATTCCAAACATTACCATTAATGTTTGGGATCTCTGAGCAAACCTTTCCTGCAGGTTTGTCGTATACAAAACCTAAACTGAGACCTCTGCGCATCTGAATTCCAAGAAATCATCGCTATTAAGGGAAATTTTAGTTTTCAGAATTAGACAAGAAAATGTGTGGTTTGTTAACAAGGTGTGTGTGCCATTTTGTTTTAGAAACTTAAAATGATGCTGGCTGGAGTAAGCATCAGGAGAAGTAAAAACAATGGTCCTATGAAGCCAAGGGATGGAATATAAGTGCGGGAGCTGGTTCAGCCTCTTTCTGTCTAATGTGCGCTGGTTTTAAAAGGCATCAAGTAAAGTGCTTGTCCTGGTTCCCAAAGCAAATAACAAAATATTCCTGCTCATAAAATATAAATAAATTATAAATATATTTTTGTACTCATCCCTGTGAATGTTCCATTATATTATGTGTTCATTTATTTTTTATTATTTTTACCTTAAATTTGTCAGTGTTTGCACTCCTAGGAAATGTATGCTCTTGCAAGGGGAAAAAGGAAAAAAAATAAAAAAAAGAAAAAAGTTTTCTAATATTGATGGTAATAGAAATGGATGAGTTATACATTAATAATGGAAATAGTTTTTATTCATTGGTTTCAGACCACCAATGTATTTTACCGAGGATTTTGGTAGCAGAGGGAATGGATAGTTTTGAAGCTGAGCGATGTTGCCGGGGGCTCTGATATAAGTAGAGAGATCTGGAGACAGAAAGCAGGTGGCTCTTGTAGCTTAGGAAAGACTGAATTAATTTATACATGTCAAGTCCTTCAGTTCAGGGCCTTGTGACTAGATAAGATGGGAGAGGGTGGCTGTGAGTGCCCCTGGCTTGGGAGTAAATGTCAAATACAACCACGGTTGTAAATATTGTAATTGCAGAATAAAAAATCATATCCATTTATCGGTACGGGATGTCAAAGGGAAAGCGGTGAATCGGCATATGCGTTGGCAGGTTTGCATAGCACAGAAAAAGGGATTATTGCAGAATACAGTATGTTCTTTGCATCCTAAGTTGTCAGAAAGGGATAAGATAAAGAAATCATATTTTCATTATGAAGCAGTCCAGTTCTTAACACTTCTGATAAAACCCGAATATCCAGTAAAGGCTCAGAGGTGTTTTATTGCAGTGCTCCAGCCATGCAGACCTGTTGCAAATTGTATGATTTGTGCGAAGGGTGAGATGGCTTAGAGAAAACAATGTTTACACGTAGTTCTGCAAATTTTTCAGGTCATTTGGTAATCTCAGCTCCTGAATAAGGGTGCGCTTCTCTGCTCTACGGGTTTGGGAGTCATTAGTTATCCTAGGTCAACTGGCTTGTGTAGACAAAGGTTAAAGATGACATTCTATTATGTTTAAATATGATGATCTATTATGTGCATCGTATGAAGTCTAATAGTTCGTAACATACCCACGTAGCGTCATTTGGAATAATCCCTTAGCGATTTGCAGGATGCTGAACCAGTGACTTGAAGCTGTCATTTATTGGTAGGATGAGAGAGCACTAAGTCTGTGGTTTTTATTTTGCAAGCGTTCATTAGCATCATGAATTCCCCTTGGTTTAAAAAAAAAAAAGGCAAACCAGAAAATGTTGAACTGAGAATATGTCATAAGGTGGAAGAGCAGTTTGGGACTAGAAATGTGAAGAGTAATGAGATGCTGTAGATGGGTAGTTTGTGTTTCGTGCACATGAAAATATTATTATTAACCTGCTGTAGGATGTTGAGGGAAGAAACCTCCTGTCTGCAAATGGTATCTTGTGCATTGGCGGAAAGGTCACCATCAATCACTGGGGAAGGGAAATTATCAAAAGAAAGTTCTGTAAGGTTTCTTTCCTAGATTCAAGCAGAATATTGGCAAATGTGACCTAACTCTGAAGCTCTGCTTTCAGAAAAATTTGCCTGTTTATTGTAGACTGCCGTTGTAATGAGCAATTGTAGCATTTTCTTTAAGACTGCTTTAAAAAATGTTCAGATTGCATTCATTTAGTAAAATAGCTTAGCTAAGTGTATTTATTTTGAACTGCTTAGCATAGTTCATAGCAATATGGGTCTAAATAAACAGGATTTTGTCATGATGAAATGACAAATGAAATGCGAATTAGATCTTCAAAAAAAAGCGCAAGAGAGATATAATTGCAATAAAATACATTGATAATAAATACTTTAAAAAGAACCCCCAAATGAATATACAAGATGTATCATTGATAGCTAACAGAAGGTATCTAGTTAGTGCTAATTTCAGCACAGGACGAGAGAGCTGACAGAAAGCCAGCAGAGGAAAAGTTTCAAGTCCCACATCTTGTCTCTAGTTTTTCTGTTGGTTATAAAAGTGGAAGCTTCAACATAGATTTAAAGAATTATTTTTTATGATGCTGATATGTTGATTTCTTTAAAATGACATAGGAAGCATTTTTAGCTTTTTCAAAATACTAATTTTCTTTTTCAGCTGAGCCCCGACTGAAAGAGTAAAATTGAACACAAAAGCTGCCATGGCCTGTAAGCTGAACTTTCAGACAGTGTTTCAGATCTGAACCAACTCCAGTATCTCCCATTTCTGTTCCAGACACTTTAGAAAACATAACCAAAAGCCTACAACAGCTTTTATTTGCATTCACGTAATGTAATGTTATCTTTGCTTTACCTTACAGTATGCCAGAGTGCTCTGCACAAGTGGTGCTGAGATGTATCCTCTGGCCCATGTCAGAACATCACGTGGGAGCAAAATTGTGGGGTGCGCGTTTTGGGGAAGGAATGCAGCCGTGCAGTGGGGCGAAACCGTGTCTGTAGTAACCCTGCTGGTCTGGGCAGTAAGAGGTCCAGGACTCTTGGGAACTGTGAAGAGCAAACCTCTCTTACCATTAGATATAGCTATTTTGAGCCATAGTAAAAGTGGTTTTTAAAGTATGGAACTGAAAGTATTTTGTATTAAAATCCACTTAACATGCCAAAAATACAGTATATATTTTATTGACATTCTGTAGACACACACGTAAGCCAACTTTGGCTAGTTTTGTCCTCTCAAGTTCATGACTTGCTATTTATTATTCACCCAGATCGACTATTCTGGTATGGATCTGAGAGATACTTCACTCTTTCTCCTTGATCAGGCATGAAGGAAGGGGGAGGAGAATAGAAAAGACATGGGGATGTATTTTTCCCTGCATATAGCCTCCTGCAACCTTGATAAATCTCCCCAAATGTTATCACTCTCCTGTCTACTGTAGTCTTCAACCCCACATTTTCATTATGTACATTTTTGTCATTCATTCACAATCACCACAGCCATGACAAGAAAGGAAACATGGTCTGCTATTGAGTTTGATGAGCTTAAATTGAAAAAAAGAAAGAAAAGAGATGAAAGATTGAGCTGAGAGATATTTTAATCTTTTTATGTTAACATGGTTACTGTTTTGTTGGGTTTTTTTAAACATGTCAACCAGATTTGACCAAGGACGGGAGATGACATTTCGGAGATGCAGGGAGATTGATTTAGATGGAGGGGGCTAGTTGAAAAGTAAAGCAAATCTTGGTCTTTCTAACAGCATGAAGAGTATTGGATTTAGTAGCTGGAAGATGGCTGTTTTCTTCTTGCTTCAGCTTAGTGTGAGAATTAGTGGAGTTCTGCTTTTTAGCATTCATTTTTCAAGAAGCTGTTCAGAACATTATACTTTTAAGACCTCTACTCATTTTGTCAAATTTGGTTGGAATAATTAAAACTATTTAAAAAAAAAAGACTAGAAAGGGACAAATTAACTTGGAGACCGTGGGATTGAATAAACCTTGTTTTATTACAAAACCTGATACACATGAGCAAATGTGAGCCAGGGATTTTTGCCTTTTTTCTGCGCAAGCTTTGTCATCAAACTCAAACTTAGCTGGATTGTCTCCATATTTTCCCCCAGCCAATCAATTAGCAGAAACATTAATTTTTTATAAATATCACACTGTTATAAAATTACTTTGTGTCAGTTGTTTTTCCCCTGGTACTAATTTTTTGTAGCACAGGGGAAGTACTAAAGTGTATAACTTTTTGGATCTGAACAAGATTTGTTACAGTAGGATAATAACTGTATGCTTTTAAACAGATGGGATATCATTTATTTTCTTTGGGGCTGCTTTCTTTCATCACAAAACATTTAATGAAAATTATGACTGTTTATCAGTAAAGTCTTTCTTGCCACCCATCCTGATGAGATATTGCCATCACATATGAGAATCAAATCACTATCACTGGTCGTCCTAAGCAAGTATTGAGTGAATAAATTCTTTATATTTCTTGATAATCCAAGGAAGGATTGTTGTTAGGGTTTTAATGGTCTTGCAGTATGTTAAACTGTTGTTACTTCTTTTTTGCTGCAATTTTTGCTTCAGGTAAAGGAAAGAATAGGGAGCAGAAGGAAAGATGTCTAAAGATGGGCTGTTATGGTCAGCCTTCGAAATTTTTTCTTAAGTGTCAAGTTTCCCTGATGAAGTTTTAACCTCTGAAATTCCAGCTAGTGTATTTGGCATTTTCTTACGACTACAGTGAAATGTACTGATCTTCCTGGCATTTTACTCAAATTTTTTGTACGTTTTCACTGTTGCAAGGAGGTGTTAAGAAGACTGTGCTGTAGAAGACTATTATGCTCTTGACCACTCTGGAATAAATATGGAGAAAACTCCACTGGGGACCAATACTCGCTGCTTTTCATAGACTTACTCTCACCTGCCCGTGCAGTGGGAAGTCTGGTGCTGGTCATCCTTCCAGCAAAAACTCTTGCCTTGAAGACAGACTTGTTAGCACGCTGCTCAGTATTCACTAACAAAAAGCTGAAGTTTCCTTTCTGTTTGGGTTTGCAAGCTCCGCTGAGTGAGCTGTGTTATAGGAGATCTTTGCTTGTGATGTGAAACTCTAAGAATTCTTGTTTGGTTAGTTCTTGAAAGTGCGAATTGTAATTTTACAAAAGCAGGACAAAGTGTTTTCCTCCTCACTTTCATCTGAATTTCTGACTCAGGAAGGTGTCTGCAGTTTCTAAAATCTGTGCAATTTCTAAAATCCCTATGCTTTCATAAAGCTTTGCTCCTAGAGGTGACGTGTATACAGGCAGGAAGAAGGAAGTTCTTAAATAATTCTGCAACAACGTTCTCCATTTCTCCTTAGTGTTCTCATGCTGATTTTTCTCCACAGTGAATGTAGAGCTGCACTCACCTAGGGAATCCCAGTTTTTGAACCTGGATTTAGCTACCTGTTTGCTGTACTCCTGCTTGTCATTCTCTTTGATTTTCTGTTTCAAACCAACTAGCTAAAAGACATTTGGTACTTTTTACTAAGAATCTGGTTCAGATATGGCATTAAAAGGAAATGGTATTTCAAGAATACTTAGCAGCTGTCTGGGTGCATATTTGCTTTCAGATAAGGTAGCTGTATTTTGCTATTGTTTGGTTAGAAAATATAAATCTGTATCTTTTTATATAGTACTTTGTTTAGGTATGGTGTATCGTGTTCTTTATGACAGCTATATCAACTTGAGTTTTTGTGAGGGTATGTGTTTGGAAAAGTAGGCTGTTAATTGTACACTCAGCTGGTTTGATCTACAGTCATTGGCGGACAAGAAACATTGACTCACAAAAATATCAGTGTTCCTACAAAGCCACTTATTACTGTCTTTTTAAAATAGTCTCATATGGCAGAGCCATAATGCACTGCACAAAAGGAGACATAAACCTGAAGTCCACCAAGAATGAGCACTGCACTCCCACTTTAAAGTGGTCAACAACCTATTTCCCATGATTGAGTTGTAAAGAATATAGTGTGTGCCATTTGTCTACTCTTTCAGAACAGCTAAATTTTCCAGGAGGAATTGCTGTTTGGCACTTCCTAGTGAATTTTGTATGTGTGCTGCTTATCCAACTGTTAGTAATACAGGTTCTGATATATTGGTCTGTGCACCTCATCATTGGGAACTATTATACAGAGTAAACCCATTGTTATTCTTTTGAATTAAAAAAAGAATAATCAAAGGCTTGAATTACCCGCAAACAAGGGGAAGAGATCAGTGAGCAGGAGGTAGTCAAAAAGAAATGTCTAATTTTTCAGGAGGAAGCGTCAAGCCTTATGGAGAGAGAGAATTAGTAGATTATGTATTTCGGGAGGCTTAGTAAGGATTTTGACATTCCTTCTCATGACACTTTAAGCTGAAGAAACATGGTTTAGATTGCTGTATAGCAAATGCAGAACTCGTTGGAAAACTGCCTGTAGAAAACATGAGTGGTTCGTTGTGAGGCTGGAAGGATATGTTGAATGGAGCTCAGCAAAGATTGTTTCTGATTAGTATTTTTATTTCCATCCCAGGTGATGGACTAGAAGGCATTCTTACTACATTTGTAGATGCAAGGATGCTGGGAAAGATTGCAAGTGTGTCAGAATACAGAATTAAAATTCAAAATTACTTGAAAAGCTGGACTGAAAAATATAATTCTTATAGGAACAGGGAAAAACAACTAAGTTTAGGTGGGAGCGCTTTATTGATTCTCTGGTGTGCCTTTCCAGTAGGGTACAGACTAATTATAGAGAATTCAGAGTGTAGTCACAGTTGTGATTAGACATCCACACAGCATGATCTGAGTGAGGCAAGAATGAGAGAATTTGGGTTACTTAACTTGACAGAAGAGCAGGAGGTATGTAGCAGCCCTCTAATATGTTGCCTCTTGTACTCATTTTGGCTGGGGTAATGTTAATTTTCTTCATAGCAGCTTGTATGGTGCTATGGTTTGCGTTTGTGATAAAACCAGTGTTGATAACACAGGGATGTTTTACTGCTGAGCAGGGCTTGCCCAGAGCCAAGGCCCTTCCTGCATCTCACCCCACCAGTGAGGAGACTGGGGGGCACAAGGAGTTGGGAGGGGACACAGCCGGGACAACTGACCCCAACTGACCCAAGGGATGTCCCAGACCATATGGTGTCATGCTCAGCACGTAAAGCTGGGGAAAGGAATAGGAAGGGGGGGCACTGGGAGAGATGGCGTTTGTCTTCCCAAGTAACATTACACGATGGAGCCCTGCTGTCCTGGGGATGGCTGAACATCTGCGTGCCAATGGGAAGTAATGAATAAATTCCTTATTTTGTTTTGGTTGTGTGCAGCTTTTGCTTTACTTATTAAGCTGTCTTTATCACAACCTACGAGTTTTCTCACTTTCACCTTTCCTATTGTCCCCCCGTCCCACTGGGGGGGAGTGAGCAAGCGACTCTGTGGTGCTTAGCAGCCTACTGGGGTTAACCACCACCACCTCTGCTGTAAAAAAGAAGGACAAAAATAAGAGATTATTAGTGTTTCTGGTTAAAACAAATATTGAAATAAGGTTGCAGGGAGAGAGACTTATACAGGGTATTTGAAAAAAAAAAAATAGTAAGTTGTCACGAAGTTATGGAAGAGATTGTCTTGGGAGGCTGTGGTGGCTTTACCATGGAAGCGTCTGAGAACCAACCAGAGAGAAATGTCTCATGAATTAACAAGATCCTCTTGTGGGAAAAAGAGATGGAGCAGATGTCTTCTTCAGGATCAGGATCTTCTAATTTTCATGACAGTCTTGCAAGGTTTGCCATACATGGTATACCAGAAATTTATGTGATCATCCATCCTCACCATTTTAATTGGTGGGTGTGTGTTCAAGCATATAAACTTGTCAAGCTGTATCCTCCATTGTTGATGGCTGAATAAATTAGATCTTTTATTTTTACATTTATGAGACTATAAAGGCTTCCCTCGCCTATCAAAACAGAAACTTACACATTTACTAATGGGTTGTAGGAAGCAAATGAAGCTTGAATTCAGTTCTTTTCATTTTGACAACTGTTATTGATATGAAGTGTAATGAAAACAGCCTGTCTGTTGTTAGGCTTTCAGTTATTTGGTATGCTGTTTCCAGCCTTTAATTTACAAGGATGAAATAATTGACCTTGTATCCTTACAGGGCTGACTGGGAATTACTGACTGCAGTTGTGTTTTATTTAACCAGTAGCGCTGTGCCATTGAGAATAAATGGACACGTGTCTTTAATAAACATAGAGGATGGTCAGGTTAAATGTTCTCTTAAAGATTTTTGGTACTTGATAGCCTTCTGATTGCACAAATACAGGCTGAAAAAAAAATTGTGAACGATGAGCAGCGATAAATTCAAAGGAAATGAAACAGAAAATATACAATAATATCACTACTGCTGAGTTTAGGTTCTCATGGCAACTATAGAATATTTTGCTTTACTGTCGTACAACTGAGCCCCACAGTACTTGTGAAATAACATGCTTTTGGTGTAATAATTAGAATTATTTTAGTGTAATTATTGTTTCCTTCCGTTGGATCTGATTACCACGAGAGTTAAAGCAACTTAATTCCTGTTTTTTACGTAACAGATGTAGGGTGAAGACTACAAAGAGTAGACTCTCTTTGAAGAGAGTCTGGGGATAACTGCTAAACATAAGTGAGCCTTGCAGAGCTCCCCAGGACATAGCCATATAGGGTCAGATTTCTGTGAATTTAACGAAATTGTGTTGCACGTCAGTTGTATCGCAGCTAAATTTCGGTGAGAAGATTACGTGAGCTCTGTGATTGACGCAGTGAAGGATATGACCTGCAGAATTTGAGACATCATAAAAACTACTTCTTCCTGACAATAACTTGACACCTCCCCCTCCTCTATACACATTTTTGAGCTATGCCCCATCCTACTACTCTGATGCATGTATCTTGTTTGGATATGTCTAGTCCGAATTCGTATGTAATTATTTTTAATTATTAATTTAGGAAGTTATGTAAAGAGTGGGTTTTCTTGGATAAGAAAGGTTATTGGCAGCAGTCAGCAAAGAGTTTTGCTAAATTTGCTATGAAGAAAGCCTAGCATAGTCACTTGGCAAGGAATAATCTAAAACAAATTAAAAGCCTAAAGACTTTGACTTGAAGCACCAAATTGCCTGTCATTCCATTACACCAGCATTATCATACAACTTTCTTTTGTTTTGACTTGTTATAAACTATCCACGTTGCTGACTGGCAATTTAATACCAGCCTTTCACATTTGCTCTACAGCAACCTCACTTGCTCCAAGTGCCTTTCATCATACCCTCTCTGGTTTTTTTTTGCCTCCTGCTCCTCACTACTCATCCGTGAACATCCCGCCACTCCCGAACTTGCTGGTGTATACTGTATTGCCTTCTTTCTGTGCTTTTTCTGCCATACCTATTTAAATGTTAAGGTACATAATACAGGAGTAGGAGATCAGTTCATCACATACTATTGTGGGTGACTTGCTGCAATATTTGAGGGATGTGTCACTCTTGGTGGCTTCTCTCCCTTGCTCCCTGGAACAGTTACCTATGCCCGATTATTTTCCACAGAGGAGTTTACTTTCCTGTTCAAACAAGCAAAGCTGTATTGGCTAACGTGTTGGTAGTTGTCTACTGAAGCTTCATTTTCCATCTTCGTGCCATGCATCTGCTCTTCCTCTTGCTTAAAGTCTGCCTGGTCTCTGAAATCCTTGCGTAGTTTTGCAAACAGATTTATTGTTGAAAGTATATTATTAGTACGGTGCCTAACGCAGAGCCTCTGGGTGGCACCACAACATGAATAATGATAATTATAATGAGTCGAGTCAGCCATTAAATCACTTCACCTTCAAATCTTGGCTACGTGTGGAAGCCTTTTTTATTTCTAGAGCTGACTTCTTCCAAATCTAAAATTCATTACTCTGTGCATTTTTCATCTCCACAGACATGCTGGTGCTCAGAGGAAATTGGGCCACAAAAAGAAACCGAAAAAGCTTTAATTAAAAAGCAAATAGCATTTTTCAGCAGGGAAAAGAGTTAGTGAGATCTCCCCCAGGCTTTTCTTACTATAAAAAGATCCTTCTATTTTTGTTTCACTTGCCTTTTAAAGCCACCACCTACCTTATTTATTCATCCCTACTTGGAGTTTAGTGATCCAGTTGTAAGAGAGGTGTTCAAAATTAGCAGCTGTGTTGTGGCAGCCTTAAGGGGTATATGACTTCCTTCTGTAAAAGCAAAATTGCAGGCTCTGCACATTACTTGTACAGCTACTCAGCCAGGGGGATGAAGCTCTAATAGTGTCAGTACCTTTTATTTTCAATATTTAATTGCCAAGTGTGTAAAGACAGATTACCTTTGGCTGTAAGTAGAGCAGGTAAGACATGGAGGGTTTTATTTTTTATTTTTCAGAACAGACTAGGCTAATTGGAGAAGGCAAACTGCAATGCTATGGTTATAATCTCATTTCAATTTTCACAATTTGATTTAGGATGGTATGGGTTAGTGATTCCACTACTGATATTCTGGGGAGAATTAAGAAATTTAGTATACTTATCTTTTAAAATATTATTTGCTTCTTTGAATAGATAATGTACTTAACACATTTCCAAACTTTGCAGAGTTGGCTGAGTTGTAGAACTGCTCTGGAAGCTTTTTTTATGCAGTTTACTCTTTTGTATTCAAAATCAAAGCAATGAAAGCCCTTTACAATGTATTATCTATTTGATGACCAATTTGAAATCAACTGTGATCTTTCTTTGTACTTCACAAGAGCATATCTTGTTCTGTTATATTTAGCTGTAATTGGCATATTTATTGGCAGTCTTAAGAAAATGGAACGGTGAGGTGGGCCCTGGGAGCTGATTAGACCCTCTTAATTACTGAATGTTTGTACTCCTGGGAGATACTCGACTGTAGCTGTGGCGAAGGGGAACTTGACCCTGCTGCTCCTTTTTTAATTATCTTTGCAAAAACGCAGCAACTAACACTCTGCTGGGCTTTCAGTCCACCATCCTTCATATAAATAACAAATGAGAATTATGTTCTTGAAACCATTTTAATTTCTTTTTGAATGTTGGACAGTGTATTTCTGAGTGCTTCTTCAGGTGTTGAATGTTTCCGTGTACTGGAACACATCATCCATCCCATGGTGGGGTTTGATCTTCTCAGAGATGAAAGCCTGGTTTTACTTTAGTTGGTAAGAATTTGATTTTTTGTAACAACAAGGATTTCAGCTTTGATGTCACATGTTAAGATGGCCTAGCCATAAGCTCATGTAGTTAATGATGTTGCATGAATTTAGGGAATAAGATGTCTTCAGTATTTTTTCTTAATTGACATTTAAAATTATTACGGTGTTATACTGTACTATACAGAAAATATGTGTAAAACTTGCTTATTCTTATAATGTTGGAGTTGCTCTGAACTATACTGACAATATCACATTTTTCTCTGAAGTCGTGGTTTATGAAATTCAAAAGCGACATACAAATATCGACTCTAAAATGACTACAAGCTATAGCCTGATTGTTCTAAAAACTATAGTGCTTTTCAAATAATGTTTGGGATTTTGAGGATTTTTCATTAATAGGCACACTTTGGTTGCAGTGGAAAGCTCTGCTCTCTGTGCGAATGTTTAAAATTTATCTGTGTACAGTCTCTCTTGAGATAAGATTTGACTTCTGAAATGTGCCTCTTTAGGGCTGTTTTGAAATGGAGAATTTGCACTTCAATATTTTTCAAGTGGGATGGTCATTACTTATGAACACTCCTTTTTTAATAGCATAAACTCCAATCAATCAATCAATCTTTTCTTTTACATCAGGGCTTTTCTTCACCCTCCTAAGTAAGGACCGACTTTGTCTTTATGCTAACTCAGAATATGCAGTGTGATAAAACTGCAGCTGGATGTGATTTGACAGCCTTTTTTTTTCTTTTTTTTTTCTTTTTTTTTTAGCTCATTACTTATGATAATCACATATAAGAGGCCTTCTTTTTTGTTAGGATGTAAATGTTAGGTAGTAATCCTTCAGAGCAGTCTCTACATAGCTGGCTGTTTTCCATTTGAGAGAGTATAAAACCACGAGAGCTTGCAACTACATTTAACCTTCTGCCATCAAATGTATGCATAAAACTTTAAGGCTTGTGGTTTAAAATCTTTTAGTAATATAAAAACTTTTGAAGTCATCAATTTTATTATAGACATTTAGGTGCTTTTTAAGTCTTGAGGGACATTACCTTCCTCTTGTCTAGTATAGCTCAGTGACTCCTCTCTAGTCCTTTAATACGTAATTATTAGCGCTTGCAATGAAGTTTGCGTCTTGATTTATATTCTCTTATTAAAGACTGCTGATAAAATGAACTCTGAAGTTGTATGATGAACGGTGTTGAAACAAGTAACTGTTCAAGTTGGAAACTATACTCAGAATTGTGGTAGTAATGGATAGCATACTTCAAAAAGGTCTTATCCACGTTATAAATTGGTTGACCTTGTTCTTACCATATAAATAAACTGGTACTGGATGTGTTGAATGATGGTGTGGTTTTTATGAATAGAAATAAGTTTGCTATGTTACTAGAGGGAAATACTTCAAATTTCACTCTTAAACCCTTACTGGAATTCTTTCATAGTGAACTTGGACTTTCAAAGATGATGTCAGCTTGAATCATCGGGCTTTAGGTGTGCCTCTGAAGTTCTTGCTTTTCATTTTACTGCCTTATAATGTATCTCCTTGGCTTTAAAAAGGTTTTTTTCCTCATGTAGTTTGAAGCACACTATTCTACGTATACTTTGATTTTTTTCATAGTCCATTTGTTTCTAGCTTTTTAGGCAGTGTCCATCACCTTTGTTACATCAAGCTTCGTGTCTTTTTTCCCTGCCTAGCAATCTGCCCTTGTCTTTATTTCTCCTCTAGCCAGGCCAATGCCTGCTTTCCTTGTGACATTCAGATCCCCTCAGAAGATATATTTTCCATTACGATGCCGACAAAACCATAGACAAATTATAATGGTGCATTTTACAGGCATTTATTTATTCTAAAGGCATTTATTAAAAGGGGGGGCATAACCACACTGTCAGTTTTATTTATACATGTATCATTCTTTCTAATTCTTTTCTGGTTTTAAATTCCTAAATTTGCGCATTGATTACAAAAAAGAAAAGGAAAAAATGGGAATTTGAGCAGTCTCCAAGTAACTGTCTTTTAATTGTCAACTTTCTGAAGTAGTTACCTACAAATTACCTGCAAATTGTTGAAGCATCTAAGCTCAACTGCAACAGTTGAAACAAACACCAAAATCTTTAGAAGAGTGTTTGCAGACCTATTAGGCATTAGCAGGACTCTGAGATTTGAAAAATGATACTTTAAATTCAGCCTCTGTAATTAAAATATTATTAAAGGAAGAGAGGGGAAAAGATGAAGCGTCAACAGAAGTTAATGATGTGTAGGGTATCCATGTTCTTAAGTGTGTATCACAGGTTTAAAATTTTCTTGGAAGTTGTCAAAATGGAAGTACAAAGCACCAGAATTTTATACCAGTACTTAAAAAAAGGTTTTTTGACTTGTTGGGAGCAGCGATGGTCTCTCACAGGCATCAGCTGTTAGACTTGGAGACTAATAACAGCATTTCTTCCCAGTGATGAATGACCACTTAGATTTTCCTTTCAGTTAAAATTACTTTGGTGGAAAATGCTGTAGATTTTAAATTGGGAGAGGAGACAATTTATCCAGCCCTTGCTATTTGTTATATTTCTCCTTTAATATTGCATGGAAAAATTATCCCCTTTACACAGCAACAGACTGTAAGCATTAGACAATTTGGTATCATAAACTTTATTTCTGCCCTTAAATATTCTTTGGGAAGGAAGAAGTGACCATCTGAAGTACACCAGGAGCAGGAAGAGATACCTGTGATATCTGAAGTTCAGTAAATTGAACAGGAAAATAAAAGGATCTCACAGCAGTTGAGTACTTAAACTAGGAGGAACTGTGAGGTAACTACTTAGTAAATCAAAAGTCAGATTCTCCTTTGCAGACAAAAGGAGGGAGGAGGAGGATGGGGGTTTGTGTAATGTGTCTTTTCAATTTACCAGTTAAATTGTGTTCCCCTTGGGACACTCGAGCTCATCTTCTGAGCAGTTGGACCCTTCAGCAGGCGTTTGTTCACCTGCCCGCATAACCTGTGGGAGCAGCCATGCAAGCGGAGGACACAGATTTATCTGCCCCGCGAGTTGGCTTCTAATGGCCCCCAGTTGCCTTCTAATCCCAGCCAGTGGCTGGTGGCTCAGAAGGGAGCGTACGGAGCAGGGATGATACAAGGTGATCCTTCCCTTCCCGTATATACTTGTCCGGGATTTATATTCCCAGCTTCTGGGAAAAAGCAGGTTCAGGACTTTCTCATCTGCAGCTACAATGAACTTAATAGCTGCTAATGCTGTTATGCTATACAAATTGGCCTAATCTCTTTTAAAGCTTCTATACTCTTGGCCCCTATAGTATCCTGTGGTGGTGACGTCCCACAGTTCAGCTGCGCTGTCTGAAATGTATTTTCTAGGGTTTGCTTTACCTTCGTCACTCAATAACTTCATGCATGCCCCAGTTGTGTCACACGGAACTGTGAAAGAATTGCTCCCTCATCATCTTTATTTTATAATTTGTGATTTTATACATCTGTATTGGATCCTATTTTACCAGCTGTAGAATCAAAATACTAGTTTTTTTTCTCATGTTAAAAGTGCCATATTTCATCTTTTTTTTTGTCATCCTGTTTTTTTCTTGTTCTGCTCTCTTTGAGATTGCTTTGCCTGCAGTGCCTGAGATACAGGCACACCATGGATTTCGGTACACTAGCATTTTCTCTCTTACTTTTAATCCCATTCTTTATTAATGTCTTAGGTGCTGTTTTCTTTTGTGTTGTCTGCTGAGCAGTCATATTTCTTATAGTTCTCATAGAGCTGTCTACCACATTTTATCACCCCATCACTTAAGTGGTTTATTGTGGTGGGTTGATCCTGGCTGCTCTGTTACTCCCCTCCTCAGCTGGACGGGGGAGAGAAAATATAATGAAAGGCTCGTGGGTTGAGATAAGAACAGGGAGAGATCACTTACCAATTACCGTCACAGGCAAAACAGAGTTGACTTGGGAAAAAGAAAATAATATAATTTATTACCAATCAAGTCATATTAGGATAATGAGAAATAAAACCTAAATCTTAAAAACACACTTCCCGTACCCCTCCCTTCTTCCCAGGCTTAACTTTACTCCCAGTTTTCTCTACCTCCTCCCCCTCAGTGGCACCAGGGGATGGGGAATGGGGGTTGGGGTCAGTTCCTCACACCCTGTCTCTGCCGCTCCTTCCTCCTCACACTCTTCCCCTGCTCCCTCACATGGGACACAGTCTCCACAAACTTCTCCAATGTGGGATCCCTCCCACAGGCTGCAGTTCTTCATGAACTGCTCCAACGTGGATCCCTTCCCCGGGCTGCAGTCCTTCAGGAGCACAGACTGCTCCAGCGTGGGTCCCCCCCAGGGTCACAAGTCCTGCCAGAAAACCTGCTCCAGCCTGGGCTCCTCTCTCCACAGACCTGCAGGTCCTGCCAGGAGCCTGCTCCAGCGCGGGCTTCCCACAGGGTCCCAGCCTCCTTTGGGCATCCCCCTGCTGTGCCGTGGGGTCCTCTCTCCCTGGGCTGCAGGTGGAGATCTGCTCCCCCGTGGACCTCCCTGGGCTGCAGGGGGACAGCCTGCCTCACCATGGTCTTCATCACCACGGGCTGCAGGGGAATCTCTGCTCCGGCTCCTGGAGCATCTCCTGCCCCTCCTTCTGCACTGACCTGGGGGGCTGCAGGGCTGTTCCTCTTACATGTTCTCACTCCTCTCTCTGGCTGCAGTTTCTATTGCACAGCAACTTTTTTTCCTTCTTAAATCTGTTCTCCCAGAGGCACTTCCACCTTTGCTGATGGGCTCAGCCTTGGCCAGCGGCGGGTCCATCATGGAGCCGGCTGGCACTGGCTCTGTCGGACACAGGGGAAGCTTCTGGCAGCTTCTCACAGAAGCCACCCCTGTAGCCTTCCTGCTACCAAAACCTTGCTGTGCAAACCCAATGCAGACTTCAGACCTTTGCATTTCAGCTGCCATTTTATCACCCCATCACTTAGGTGGTTTACGCAATGCTACAATTTTTCACAGTAAGCATTTGATTTTGATTATTCCGAACAATTTTCTGTTGTCAGCAAAATTCATCCCTACTCTAGTCAATAATTTTCCAGATCGTGTGTTAATCTTTTCAACTGCACAGGTCTCCTGTGTGTTTCCATGCTGTGGAAACCTGGTTAAGTGAGCTATATCTTTAGCATACTTACAGATTTTATTCCTCCAATATCTAACCATCTTTCTTTTCTAGAAGCTTTTCAGTGATCTGTATGTAAAGAATTTGGTGGTCTTCTCTCGGTCTTCTGCACATTGCTCTCAGCACCATCAGGCTACAACCAAGCAAGAGCAGGGACTTGAGTAAGTGTTGAAGTAACCTCCCTTCGTCTGCTCTGTGGTTTGTCTCGGTTGGGACAGAGGCTCATTGCGTCCACAGGTTGTGTGAGGTTCGCATGGCCATGGCCTGTGCAGCCCCTCTTTTGCGGATTAAATGGGGATTTAAGGATGGCTCTCCATCAGCCTTGAGGTATTGCTCGTAAATGCAAAAAGCCATTTTTTTTTTAGGAAAGTTTATGAAGCTGTGCAATGATTTTTTTGCTGCAGCCATTACTGTGTTATGTATCTTTAGGCAGAAAAATAGCAAGCAAGTAGCTATTGATCATCTGATATTCCCCATATTTAGATGTACGTAAGTGCAATTTTCCTTTGTTGGTTTGCTCTATGGTCCTAGTCTGGCCATCAGAATGAAGTAATGTTGACATATTTCAGTTTTATGATCCTTTTTTTCAAAGCCCAAACTTTGCCTGATCAATGGTGCTGTATTTAATATCCTTTGCTGTTATTTCCTTAAGTAGTATGATAGTTGTGGTTTAACCCCAGCTGGCAACCAAGCACCACGCAGCCGCTCGCTCCCCTCTCCCGGTGGGATGGGGAGGAGAATCGGGGGAAAAAAGTAAAACTCTTGGGTTGAGGTAAGAACAGTTTAATAACTAAAATAAATATTATATATAAATAATACCAATAATAATACAAACATAACAATAACAACAACAATAATAATAATGAAAAAGAATATAACAAAAAGAGAGAAATTAGACCCAAGAAAAGACAAGGGATGCACAATGCAATTGCTCACCACCC
>JAVJGG010000029.1:49301811-49317164 GCA_035590195.1 Aviceda cuculoides | reverse complement strand
ATCATTTGTACATTCCAATCCTTTCATTATTACTGTTGTCATTTTATTAGTGTTATCATTATCGTTATTAGTTTCTTGTTTTCTGTTCAATTAAACTGTTCTTATCTCAACCCATGAGTTTTACTTCTTTTCGCGATTCTCTCCCCCATCCCAGTGTGGGGGGGGAAGTAAGTGAGCAGCTGCATGGTGCTTAGTTGCTGGCTGGGGTTAAACCACGACATGCTATTATATAAAAATTAGGGTTATGAAATACAAAGATAAGTAAAACAAGTAAGGCCTAGCCACCTGCTCATTAGGAAATTTGCTGATAAACTGAAGAAGCTAAAACGAAGCTTCATGGAGCCCAGGACAAGTGGAAACCGACTTTCCTGGACTCCAGTGCTATGATGGACAATAATCTTGGTAGAGCCTGAAAAGTATTTACATTGCATATGGAAATTTGGACCGTCTCTAGAAAAGAATTTTCCCAGGCCATATTGGCTGGGAATTAACATTGATGATTTTGGATATCATCAGTGGCAGCAGCAGTTCTCACCTTTTTTCAGTGTGCAGACCAATTTGAGACATCCTGCTATGGGTGTTTGTACTCACTGCTTCCAAATCCCGTTTCTATAATAAAGACCATGTGGAAAAGTGAAGCTGGAAAGGACTAATGCCGTTTGACCTCTGCATGGCCCTATCCGTGATTGACTGTATATATAGGCACCAGACTCAGTTGTTTAGGGGAGTAAAGCCAAGGGCACCGAAAACCCCGACCATGACTCCAGGCCAGCTGATGTCACTTCGAAGTAGCCCATGGGATGTGGAACAGCAGCCGTACTGGGAATGGGGAGACTTAGGGGCTTTCCAAAACCAACAGTTTGTGTCACAGTCCTTCATCTGTCTTTCCTGTCCTACAAGCAGATAAACCTTGTCCTGTCGTCCGTAGAGCTTCCCACTGTAGGGAAGCCTTGAACCAGTGCTGCCTGAATCCATTCGCAACTTTAATCTGTTTCAACTACTGAGGTTGACTTTTTTTTTTTTTTTCATTGAAGCACATACGGTTTTCCTGCATTTCTATACATAGACACACTCTTAGATCTCCAGACTGCCTTTTGGATTTGAAAATGAAGGACGCCTTTGTGCTTCCCTCCTCTAGGACAGCCGGTGGCACCACGAACATTAAACATGGGCAAGTTCGAGCTGATTTTAACTGTACCTACTGCATCCAATCCTTACCACCTTGTCCTTTAAAATTTGCATTACTTCATGACACAGAAATAGTCTGTGTGGGTTTTTTTGCAGAGGTTAGCATTAGTTGATGTGTTAAAAATTCATCTCAATCATCTGAGTAATAAAACAGGCATTTCAAATCAAATATCTCTTATGGATAGACACTATACTATATCTTATTGAGCCCTAATATTATCTGCAGTTGACCACGATGGCACTGCTTGGACAAGTTTGTAGCACCACAGGTATGTCACTTACCTTCTAGTTACATCGATGCCATAATGTACATCTCACTCCCTTTTACTAATGTAAATGGAGCCTTTTTCTCAGAGCCATTATGCAGCTCATTTACAATTTTAATGAAGGCATGTTGGGGGAGTTAAACTTTGGAGATAATGTTCATGCAGAGTATTATTTTTGTCTAATGCTACAATTGTATGCATGACAATTTACAGAGGAATGTAAGACGTGAATCCTAATGCCTTTATAAACCAAACTGGATACGATGCAGGGTACAGCAGCGGGGCAGCAAGATGGGAGATGGGAAAGCGGACGGCGAGGTTGTGGCAGTAAAATACTGCAGCAAAGGTGTATTTTTGGTGTCTGTTTCAATTTCACTGACCTGTGTTTCTGAACCAGACCTGACCCTCGGAACTGTCAGGAACTCCCAATGTTTGGATGAATCTTTATTTTAGGATCTATTTGATAACCTAATTCTCCTCGCTCGTTTAATTTGTGACCTGACTTTCATTCTTGATTCAAATGCTTTTCTTAATAGCTTAGCTAACTACAGTTGCCAGTAATTGATCTTTATTAAATGTTTTTTTTAACGTATCTCAGCATTTTTGCCACCCATCTGCCTTTATACTGCCCATTTGTATAGATTCTTTGCATAAATATTTTGTGGCTCATTTGATTCTCTGCATAATTAATTAATTGCTTCTCACTTAGTTTTCTGCATAACTAATCTACTGCCACATAATTAACAAACTCTTTAATTCCTTATTAATTATTTACTGTTCTTTTGAATATATGAATTAATTGACTGTTTAAATCTGCCGCTGTGCTGATTTGACATCTAGTTAATTGGTTTGATTAATCAATTAATTAGCTGCTTAATCTCTGTTTAAAAGTATAACCCCATGATTGCCTTGCAAATGTTCTAGCAGCCTTCGTCGTTCTCTTCTCATTCAGTGCTATCATCTCATCCGCATCTGGGTGCTCAACTTACTGTCCAGGCACACGTGGATGGTTTGGGCTTACACGTACCCCTCTGGCGAAGCCGTCTCTCTAACCCCAGTGATGGTCCTTGTATTTCTGATCGTCCTCCAAATGTGGTTGGTTTTTGGTTTTTTTTTTCCCCTATGTGACACACTGCTCATACACTTGAACTTCAAGGGAGATTCAACTCTGCTTAGTTATGCCAAAATGAAAAGGGGAGAATCAGGAAGAAAGATATTAAAATACTGAGGAGCAAAAATCCATGAGGTAATTGTGATACAAGAACAGACTTTGAGAATTATGCATTTTGATGGCACACAGGGTGAGGATGTTTCAGATGCAGTGTAACTCCTGAAGACATTTGTGGTAAATTGATGTAGCTAATAAAGTTCCCGAAACTTTATTTTTATGTCTAGCTCTTCCACTAGCCTTACTTGTAGAGGCTGTTTTTCTCTGGTTCTTCACTACAGAAGAATTTTAGTAGAAAAAACCTTTTTCTTTGCACTTTGCTTTATTTATGTGCTAATACTGGACTTAAGATTTCACAACTGGTTGCTGTAGAAACTGCTGTTCTCTTTGGGGACAAGGCCTTTGAAAAAGGTGTTGCTTTAAAAAGTAGTTTGGTGTTATATATCATGAATAAGCCAACAGAAAACATACCTGATACTATGAAAACTCCTTCAAAAGGAAATGTTTTTTTTTTAAAGTTTTCCACAAGGTGTCAGCTGCTCTTTGAAGGTATTAAATTGTGGCTTCTTACACAAGTGGAAGTGCCAGAAGTGAAATGGCTTTATCAAGCATGCAGTGTGAAACACAGGGGGTACATTTATGTCTTTAAAAGAAGGTGCTAAGTTGAGTATTACATTTAATAGCAAGAGAATAACCAGGTCAGAATCCAAAGAGGTTGGACGTGCTCCTATGTTTCATGGGTGCCGTCCTAATTTATTGTCTGATGTTGATCAATCTACAGACTTAATAGTGAGAATGGTTGCGGTTGCCAGAAATACAGTACTTCTGGAGCATGTGAAAATATATAAAAACTGTGTTATTAATGAAAATTTTCAAATACGTGGTATGATAGGTTACACTGTTATAATATGTATGTAAAAAGTTACAGTATGCACGGTGTGTATGTTATATATCGTAAAAGGACTGTTTAGCATGATCATGTGTCTGCTGAACCATGTCAGGCAGTAATAGGTTGGAGCTGGTAGAGCAATTCCCTGGATCCTGGTGGCGACATTATCCTGGCTGCCCAGCTGCTGCTCCTCCTGCCTGCCATCAGCTGTGGCTGCTGGATCTCCGTTCACTCGGACGGGACTGTGAACACCAACTGCGTGTGGACATACCTACATGCAGATAACTAAATTTAGATGCCTTAATCTTGAGCTGAATCCTACCCCCAGGTGGTTTTTGGTCAAGCACTTTGCTGAGAAGGCACCAGCTGGTCCATGAAAAGTCACCTATAGCAGTTGTCTCCATGGCCAAATGTATGGGACTGGCTCCTCTGGTGGAAAACATTGGAGAATATGCAGAAGTTGATAGTATTTCAAGGGAGTGGATGCAGGAGTCTGCTAATCTTTTTTGTTTCCAATTTCCATGAAACTGATAATCATGAAAACTTGCCATGAAAAGATGCTAGGCAATATGCACAACCTGCTAGCTTGCCTTTTTGCTCTAAGTGTAGAGGTGAAGAATTTAAAGTAGTTTGCTTTTCTTTGTTTACCTTAGGCAAATGAACTAGAGGCTTTTTCAGGGCTGTTTTACAATATATTGAGTCTAATTCATAAAAAATCTGAAACAATTGGATTCCTTGAACATGTAGTGAATAGTAAGGAAAATCAGAAGTTGAGGTGGTTGTTATTCCTCTGATGTTGCTTTAGTTAGTCTGTGATATAGTGAGTGTGCTGCAGAGTACGGCTCATCTCCGAGTCCTATACGTATCTCTGAAGAATGACACTTTACTTGTAATGTTCCCAGGCAGTGCCTGATACAAAAGCTATTAATAACTGTGATCAGCATTAAGCATATGTATTAAATTTCAAGGAGAGTATTCATATGATTGAAATTAAGCATTAAAATTAGATAATTTAGTAGACTCAAGCCCTAACAATAATCACATTGGAGATTTGCCATTGCAAAAAATTATTTTGAAAAGAGGTACAATCGGAATGAAAAATGAGGTTTTTAAAAAATATTAAAAATCACAGGAGATGCGTCATAACATGATGTAGGAAAAAATATGTAAGAAAGTGATATAGGTGGGAGAAATTAAAATTTTTATCATCAAGAAATATATATATATACACATATACTTATTGTCAGTATTTCTTAATAGTGAGGAAAAATATGCCAACAGCTCAATGGTCTATAAGAATTATTAGAGAAGGTGAAGTAGCTGAGCCAGCAGGAATAGAGTTCCCATTCAGCTCTGTCTCATTGCATTTTTATGTCAGCATAAATCCACTGATTCAGTGAAATTCAGCCCACACCTAGATTTCTGTGTCTAACTGAAGCTGTGCAAGCAGAAGCCCATACATTTCAGAGTTCCTGTTTTATTTACTGCTGATAGAGCATTATTCCAGTGTGGTACAGAGGATAACATGGTTATTCCTTATAGTATTTGACTTTTTTTTGACACTAAAACTTCTTCCCTGGCTTCCTGTATGTTTAGCAGCTCGCTCTCAAATTTAAGTTAGCTTTCATAATAGTGTTTTCAAATTGAATTTCAGTATTCCTTTTCTTTAGTCTTCTTTCTTCAATGTAGAAGAATCACATACAAAAATGTGATTACCCACTTGTTTAAAAATCTGTCACAGTCATGACACCGCTATTCGTTTTATCAGCAGAGCTGGGAGACAACATCTCAAATAAAAACATCTAAGACTGGCTTTACACGTACACAAACATGTTGAATACTAAATGACTCTTTTTTTCAGGTGTTTACCTTTCTATCTTTCTGCTAGAATCAAAAGGTTATGAAAGTAGGTAAAGTGTAAAAGATACATCTATCTTTTGGCAGGATTAGGCATATTACTTTGTGTGTGATTGAGTAGTCGTGGTTGACAAAAAGGATGGAGGCAGAATACCAGAAACCATCGATTTGTCATGGGTTTGTGTTGTACTAAAGCTTCAGTAGCCTGTTTTTCAGTGATTATACTTGCTAACGTTTGGAAGCTGCAAGAGAGGATGAGGATGCAGTGTTTATACTGGAAGTATATCAGCCTCAAACTTAGGTTGGCATTGTTTTAGCAAAACTTTGGAAAAATAACTGTGAGTGCTAAATAGGGAAAATTGGCTTCCCTTGCTGCTTTCTCTTGAATTTAGAATTTATTTAGTATTTTTTTTTTATTTGAAAATAAGATTTTGGGAGAAACCTAATGTTCAACAACCTACTACTTTAATTACCCAGTCTTAAATTTTGCTTAATTATAAAACAACACATAGAACTTTTTGACATATCAACAAAACGTTACCAGCAGCTTTCTTCTGAAATCTAAAAATTCACAGGAAGAAGCGGGTGCTGAGAGATTTAATAATGCTCAGTCATTTTACAAAACTCCCTTGAAAGACAATGGAGTGTTTCAATGGATAAATTAGAAATAATTTAGCTGTTATTATTTAATTTATGTAAGAAGCTGAACAGCAAACTATTTTTATATCTGTGTATGTGCCTCAATACTTTCAGAAAAAATAACAAAAGTCTGTCTTTGAATTTGACTTAACGTAGCCCAGTGGTGTCTTACAGCTTTCCAGAAATTAGGGAGTTGCCTGTACAGGCAATCCAACAGCATCACCTTTGCCCTGCCGCACTTGAATATTCAAATCTGGTAAAATTAAAAAAAAAAAAAAAAGGCCTGTATTGAGACATTAAGCTTGGCCTTAGAGGGTTTCTTTTGCCCAGTTCTTGCGTAGAGCATTAATTACCAAAACAAACACTTGCCTGTTCATTGCAGTTACAGCTTAGCTACTCCCCAGAGTTCCTTTGTGCGGTAGAGGAGGTAGCTGGGTTTCAAACCTGTGGAATAAAACAAAAATACTGGAGCTGTCTCTTAATCGTAACATTTTGGTGGACTTGTGGTTCGAGTAGTCTAAAGGACAGCATGCTCATCTATATAACACAGGGAGTCAGAGCAGACTTCTTACAGGTCACTTCTATACGAGATGTAATATTGTATTTGATAAAAAAGGCTCCAGTTACGCTTGGTCCTGACTTGAGCTTCAAGAATTGGAGAAATCTGTTTCCCCGTAATTCTTCTTTCCCGCTCTCAACTGGGAGCCACTGAAGCCAGAATAAAACTGGTCCTTGAGGGCAGCATCGACCCTAACTCCAACCTTCCTAGTTTTCATAGGCTTATTTATAACCGAGAGGCTCCAGAGGGACACGCAGGAGTGCTCGATGACTGTAGCTACGCATAAGTAGTGTTTCTGAGAACTTTGCTTGCATTGCTTAAAACGATGAAATTAAGTACGTCGCAAAACATAACACTACAGTGATCAGCGGTTGAGTTCTGCTCCTTCTGCTCGTCGGCAGCGACTGCCTCCGCTACAGGGAGCGCTGGCAGCACGGTGCGGTCTGTCGCTCCCTGTGTTATGTCTCATCCATGCATCCCTGTCTTCTGTCCTCACGGCTCTTTCCTATAAATAATAGGTTTTGCCAAGAAACATGCCTGTCAAGGAATTAGGGCAAAGGTGTGGGAAATAATGTAGGACAGAAGGGCTGAGTGAAGATGCTTTTAACGGGGAAGGAAAAAAAGTTCCTTTAGAAAAGAGGAAGAACGCGGGGATTTAAGAGTTGTTTTCACAACTCGACCGTGTGTTGCGTCTATTTCAGAAATAGATTTGCTTCTTAAATAGTTCTACTGTTCAAAGCATGCTGCTGAAGCTTAAATTCCCCTCGATGGTAACATCTGGCCCTCTGATTATTGTCCTATTAATGACAAATCAGAATTTGAGCCCTGAGTGCACGGGTGCAGCTAAGTTTTGGTAGCAACAGCTTGTTGCCCGGTCTGAGGCAGCCCCCTCGCTTCGGCAGAGTCCTGGGCTGCCAGATGTCGTCTTCGATCCGAATCGTTGACTTAGTTCTTAACAAATCCTTGAGAGTAACACCATGTCCCAAAGTCAGCGAGTGCCAGTTTGTTTGCGAGGCACACATTAAGTGACTAAAATGAATTTGGGAGGATCAGAAACATAATCTTTTCCTTCTCGTGTATTAAAATAAATTTGGACTAATTAATTCTGATCTTTCAGATGGAAACATTATTCTGGGAGCACCTTGCTTGCATTAATCCAAATGTAGACCTTTAATCTGGCCTCATTTATGTGTGGCAAGCAGATACCAAGATTATCTGGGTAAACACATGGATAAAAGAGAATTTCGGCTATTGAATCTTTGACTGGGCAGTGTTCGTTGTTAAATATAGTGCTGACGCCTCTGCCTGAAGGACAGCTTCTTTGTAGACAATAGTGAGAAAGTAGAGATCTCGTTCAAAAAACCCTGGGGAGCAAAGATGCAGAAAGGTCTAAATGCAGCACACGAGGCAATGCTGTCTCTTACTATAGCAGGAAAATGAAAATTCAAGCCACAGAAATACAGGGAGGATGGAGAACATATTATTGGGGAAATTATCATGCTGTCAAAACCAGCCAATTGGTAGTACCACAGCCAGGACTTCCCTTGGATTCCTTCCTTGCATATAAACCATTAGGAACAAGTAGTTTCCATTACTTTCAACACAAATATCCTTTCTGAAAGACACCTTATTTAGGATTTTCCTTAAACTGGCATATTGTGCATTATGGAGCCACCAAATCATGCTGAATTTTCGTGTTTGCATCTTTCTTGGTGAGCTGCAGCTCGAGAAAACTCAGCTGCTGTTTGGCTTGCAATTCCCCTCATGATCGGAAAGTCAGTTCCTGCTCTTTTGGGATTAGAAATAATCATTGCTAAATAGAGTCTGCAACGATGAATTTATTTAATGACTTTCTGGATGACGATGGAATCAAAATGGGATTTGTTTAACTTCCCATACCTCTATTTATTCTTTATTCAAGAAAAATCAAGACATGTATTTGGTTGAATTAGTGAAATATGAAGATACAAATCAGAGTGCTTAAGGTACCTTTTTATGGTTTGAACAAGAAGTATTACTTTTGAATTTTGTCACATGATTATGAAAATCCTCATTACAGTACTCCTGAGAGAATTACATCTTATTAGGAAATAGCTGGCTTTTCCATCTTGAAATAATTCGAAAAATATGCAGAAGTTAACATGTCTGCTGCATGCAGAAAGGGATGAGGCTTTTACTTTTATGCAGATAAATAATATTTGGCAGAAATATCAGCCAGAAAGTTGTTGGTTTTGACTTTGTCCATTAGGATGACTAAACTGATTTTTTTTTCCCCCAAGATTTTAGGTCTTCTCGTAATACTTCTTCCACCCTTGAGCCACTTCTTCAATCACGATGATATTAAATGGCAGAGGCACAGCAAAGCTGCTGCTGTTCCAGTTCACTGATAAATAGTCAGTCTGCCTTTTGTAGCTGCTGTGTATGATACAAATAAACTAAAGTACAAGGCTTTAATGCCGTTGAGAGCTGTTCCTTTGCTTTGACTCATTTTACTAGCAATTTCCAACTGTTTCTTACTCTCCTTCCAATAGATGTCCTCCTACTGGTCCCCCAAATATCTCCTAAGGTTTGGTTACCCAGTAGGTATTTTCTGCATAGGCAAGTTGACATCAGTAACAGGAACCACTGGTTGCTTTCCTGCTTTTTTTGGTATTGCATTTTAGTAACACCCAGTCTGGCAGCATGTAATGGCAAGTAGCTCAGTACCTTTGGCTTTTCTACAGCATCGTGTTTTATAATTGTGTTCCAGCAGTGTTGCAGAACATGAATGCCTTTATTTTGAGCTGTTAATTAACAGTGGAAGCAGGATGCGTAGTAAACTGTATGGATTTAACATCTAATTTGAAAGTGGTGAGGTTATGTTTCAGGTTCTGCAGAAGATTGGAGAAGGAGCAATAGAAAGTTTTTATTTTTACCCTTTCCTCAGAAACCACATGCTGAGGTTACAGGAAGGTATCTAAGGATAAATGAGAGAACAGGAAAACAAAGAACTCCTAAGTCTGGTCATGTTGGTATTTAGCAATACGAGAGATTTTCCAAAGGCTCTGGATTTTAAAAGTTCCTTCAAATAATGGCATCTTGCAAAAGTAATATTAATTTAATTCCCTGTATGTGTGCACCAGCAAAATGGCTTTTTGAATCAGTGAGTGGAGCTTAACCAACTCCATGGAAATGTTAGGGATAGGTGCTTGAGTCTGGTTTGTTCTTTTCATTTTAAATTACTTGTGAAGTTAATTCTTCAGGTATTCTAAGAGTTTGTTCATTTCTTCTGAGCTAAAGAATGGCTAGTTAGTTTAAACTGAGCTAAACCTATTAAACTGTTAATATAGGTGTTTGGGTGTGTATATTTGTACAACCAATAAAATGCAACTTCATTCAGTATTGCTTTTCCTTTCTTTTGTTGATTTGAAGCTTTGCAATCCTTCGTGTTTCAAAAGCAGAGAGCAGATAAAATCTCACATTTCTTCTAAAAAAAGAAAGGAGAGAGAGATTGTAAGCTCTTCTGCTTGCAGAGACTGGCTATGTAGTTTGTGTAAACCTGTTCCTCAGCTGAAAACTGATTTTTCCTAAAAGTCAGAGAGTTGTTATTCACATTTCCCTCAGCGCAACTAGGACCAGATTTAAAGTTGCAAAAAGTTGTGGGATTTTTTTTTTTTCTTTTTTTTTTTTTTTTTTTTCATTGCAGGGGGAGGCTTCATCTCCTTTGGAGGCGCTGGAGTGCCCAGCTCACCCGGAGAAGGTAGGAGCGATGCCCGCTCTCCCTGCAGGCCCCCGGGTCCCCTGGCTGTTAGAAGGATTGCTTCCAGCTGTAATGCTGACCCCCTTGATTGTCCTTTAGTTGTCTTCATCAAGCTCTGTAGTATTTTAAGATGGCTGTTGTAATTAAGGCTGCTATTATTTTTTAGCTGATCCTTTGCGCTGGTGGGAAGAAGCTGCCCTTAACCTTCGCACATTCTCATTTTCCTCATTTTCTCCGTGTGCTCTTGCGCCAGAAATACCAGAAACCATGTCTGTCCTACATCCATTTAACATCCCTAGATACGGTAACACACAGCAAGCCACAAGGGAAAGGATAGTGATAAAAATCCCTTCAGCGCCATGTGCCAGGGCTAATTCACAAATTCCTACTGCATTGTGCAGGCAAATAATGAGGAGATGCTGTATACCAGCCTTTTCTACCATGGCTTCTACTGTTGATTTCAAACTTTATCAAATAGTAACTTTTTTTTTTTTTTTTTTAAGTAATCAGTTTCAAATCTTGATGGTTTGAAAGAAAATGTAGGTTTCAGCATGTTCTTGTTTTTCCTTCAGCACTTCGCCTACTTCCCGTGTAGTAAATTGGAACCTGTGTTTATATTTAAGATCTCTTGGTTTTCCTGGAGTTTCACAGGGCTAAATAAAAGAACAGTTTTAATAAGTTGAATACCTTATTGTTACATTATAAGTAGTGCTTTGTGCAGGTTTTTGCCAGATAGGTATGAAAACAAAGTTCTGGTCTTAGAGCGCTCAAGACAAATTACGGTGAAAGAACCCAAAAAGAACAGACTTCAGAGCTGCTCTTTCATTAGGTGATGCAGTATTATCTTATCTCTCTCTGCTTGGTTTTTTGCTGGTAGCCATTTTAAATCTTAACATCTTTTGCAAATTGAAATGGTCTTGTTTACACCAGGACATAAAGAGTTTGCACAGCATGTGGGTGTCAAGTATCTGTTGGGTGAGAAGCCGAAAAGCACTTTGCTTACAGTGAAATGTTGCATTATCGAACCGTGTCTTCTCACCGCTGGAAAAAAAAAAAAAGTATCTCTGGTTGGTCAGTCAGAGGTTTTTTTAATGGTACGAAAGGCCACAGTCGGGCAGCACTTCTGGTTTGGAAATGGAAGAGGAGCTCTTGTCTGTGTGCTCTTGCTGATGCTGTGCTTCCATCCTGCTATGGGAGACAGAGGTGGGTCAGCCCATGGTGCAACCCCAGTGTGGCCAGCCCGGGCACTGGTAACAAGATTAAAGCTAGCTTTGGGGGGGGTCATATATATGCACATGTCTATATGTTGCACTCCTGCCACTTCTCAGGGGGTGGGGTTGACCTTAAGCATGAAATGAGGCAGCGGCAGCCCGGTGTTAACCATGCGCTTTGACAAGAGCTCAAGTAAGTGGCTTGTTCTGCTGGCTGGAGGAGCAGGTGTTTTTCCATGGGAATCGAGCTCCCCGTGGGAACTCTTTGCTCGTACAATTCCTATAAATATATTCTGAAGAGAGACAGTTTAACGACCTGAATGTGCATCTTGTATCGTACCTAGCAAAAATGAGGTCTGAAGATTTAAAATCCTGTATTTTTGATATTTCGCTCTTGAATAGCATTTCTGTCTTCAAAATAGTCCTGAGAATCTGCATCGCTGATGCTTACAATATCTGGGATGCAGCTGCTCTGTAGAGTACCGCTGGGAAAATATTAACCCAAAACTGAAAAAAATATAGAGTGTTGGCACCAACTTTAGGACTCAAGAACTGTCCCTTTATTCCTCTATTCTCCATAAGGAAGAGGGGGATAAAACATTTACTTCCATGTGATAGGCTGGATATTTTTGGTACATGTGAACCATGGTTCCTTCCAGAGCTGTGTGATTACCAGAACAGTAATGAAAGATGGAAGTTTTGTTTAACTCTCAGCAGGTGGACGTACGGTGCCACCCAAAAAAGTAAATCACCTTGAAATCACAGAGTTAGGCAAGCACAGTCAGCTCACCGCTGTCACGGGCTGCACTCTCAGAAGTGGCAAACGAGATGATAGCTCTCCTCGGTTCAAAGCTGAGGCTCAAACTCCAAATGTTTCAAGAACTTTGTGTGAATTTGTGAATCTATTATGTGCAAGGTAGTTAAGGATGCTTGACACTCCAATAAAGGCACACTGCTATGCCTTAAATATTCAGCCCCTAAGCTAGAAAGCAGTAATGCCGCAAAACTAGAAATGCCACGAAACTCAGGGTTTTGTCCAAAAAATTAAAGTGGACAACCCGAAGAAAGAGGCTGAGTTTATAATGTGGATTTGCTAATGTTTGCTTGATCCTAATGCAAACTGCCAGTTTGAATTTGGAAGACTTACTACAACATTTGAGAGGCCTGTTTCATCCAGTCTGGAGAGACAGGAACACCTGATGCTTTGTCGAGGCTGGTCTGCACATGATTTTAGTGAAAGGATTCTCCTCCAAATTTTGGAATCACACAGAAAATCCCCATAAGTCACTGTCTAAAGTTGCAGAGCAATAAAAGACCATATAAGACTCTTCAACAGAGGTGAGCAAATTTTTTCTTCTTGTACTCCTCTTAAAACAGTGAACTCTTTTCATGTTAATATCTTTCAGAACCTGAAGAAATTTTGCTCTTTTTGTGTGCGTAGAGTGTGAATCAAGGGTTCTCCTTGTAGCTGTTGTGTGGTGCACCTGCCTCAGCTATCAGCTGCAGTCTGGAGTGAAGAAGTGTGGTGTTTGTACTGTGCTCACTGCTAATGATAAAAAAAAAAAAAAAAAAAAATAAATCAAAGAAGGATCAAATAATCCAACAAGGGAAAAAAAAAATTCAGTTCTGTATCTATTCCATAAAGATTGTTCTAAGCTATATGGAAGGTCTGGCGCAATGAGCTTTGATATCTCTGCCATTGAATATAAGTTAGATCTGAGAGTGTTAAATTTCACTATAAACTCTATTTCTAATGGTTGTATCCCTTTCTGCCAAACCACATTTTGTGGATCACAGTGGGCTGAAGTGGCTACCATCATTGCTCTTTCGATTTGCACAGCAGGAGTACCTTTTATGGGCTCACAGCTCACTACCATTTATGTATCTAAAATTTCCTGGCTAATTTTGGTCCTTGCAATAGCAGGGAAATAATTCTGCATCTTACCTAAAACTAATAACCAAAATCACTAGTTCTTGGTTTCTTGATTTAACTTTATTAACTGTGTCTCTTTGCTGTTCAAAGCTTTACCCATTTTCAGGAAAATACATATGTGGGCTCTCCCAGGGGAGGCAATGCAAGAAAAACTCCTCCCACGGGTGGCGCAGGGTGGTTTCTGGAGAGCCTCCTCCTCTCCCTTGGCATACGGGGAGACTCAACTCCTCGCGGGGGTCCTCAGGTGCATAAGCTTTCACATATAACGATTTTACTTGCAGATGGATTTTATCTAACGAACTCAAACCGAAATGGATTTTATTCAGTCATTAAAACTGAAAAGAGCAAAAAGTCTCAAAGCCAAACAACCAGCCTTCTGACATAAGGTAACTGTGCTTGTTTAACAGCAAGCAGCAAGTTCCTGGGTGTTGAAATTTCCTTGCCTAAGGTCAAAGTGAACTGACAACAGATCCCAAACCAGGACCTAGAAACACGGTTTCAAGGCTCTAATTACAAGCTGGAAAGGGAGTAGTTGTCTTAAGCTGTTTTATTGCATTGCATCTTTGACCTGAACGTGGTCAAGAAAAATCAATATTTTCCATAGACTTCTGGAGTTGGCTTTGTGGGTGGATGAGGATAGTCTGATTTATTTAATGAAGCTGGTGGCATGAAGTAAATGCTGTCATGGAGTTTGTCACCGCATATTGGAGGGAAAGCAATGATTTCTTATGAAGCTGCTATTTGCGCATTTCTTGATCTTTTGGTGGAGCTGTAGCTCCCGATCCTTTTGTGTTGCCAGAAGATTTTATCAGTGGTGCATCATGTGTTTCATCCTCAATCCATTTATATTCCCTTTAGGCACTGGCAGAGCATGGCAAAGCAGTCTCAGTTTTCTGGCAGAAGGTGGCATTTTCTTTCTGAGTTGGAGCATTCATCCTCTATCATTGCCATGCTAAAAATGTCTAATAATTAAGAACTGATCTAAGCTTGGTTGTAAAGAGCCGGTGGGTTCTGACTGCAGGCTTTAAGGTTGTTGCTTTATGTGCTGTGTCTTTCTAACATAAAAATGGGAGAGTCTCAATCTACTGTTCAGTGAAGCAAACACTTCTCAGGCACTCGGAGGATCCCAGTAGGTCACAAAAGGCTAAATAAGAGAATCTATATCGTTGTTCTTGACAGCAATAAAAGACAACTTATGATGGGATTTGGCTCATTAATTTAAACACCAATGGAATTAAGAAAGCCTCTTACAGTGTAACCAGAATAATGTTTGCCAGTTGCAAGTTACAGGGCTTTTTAGATCTGCTTACTGTGTGCTTCAAAGTCGCTTACAGAAAGATTGACTCGACGGTGTATTTTAATATTGTTAAACTGCTGCCTGTACAATATAATGAGTCTCTAACCTTATTTGATCGAAGTGAATCGAGCAAACTTGTTAAAGTCCTTAAAGTCTCATAATTTACAAAGTTTAAAAATGATTTTAAAAATAGAGTCTAATTGAGGTACATATTGCCATTTCTGTTTCTTCGTGCTCCACAAAGTCAATTAATTCTCTCGGCAAACCAGAATGTGTGACAAGGAGGAACTGAGCACAGCCCAAGGGTACTCAGATCTTTGAAGGTTTATTTTTGGATGGGACACAGGCAAGAAACTTTTGAGCCTGTGAAATTTCAGAAGTGTCTAGGTAGTTGCAAAGGCACTGAATGCCATCAATGTCTGAAATCGGGGAGATATGTGAGATGAGGTGTCCTGGTTTTAACTGGGATAGAGTTAATTGTCTTCCTAGTAGCTGGTACGGTGCTGTGTTTTGAGTTCAGTATGTGAAGGATGTTGATAACACCCTGATGTTTTCAGTTGTTGCTCAGTAGTGTTTAGTCTGAAATCAAGGACTTTTCAGCTTCTCA
>JAVJGG010000029.1:49276855-49301711 GCA_035590195.1 Aviceda cuculoides | reverse complement strand
GAGGGGCACAAGAAGCTGGCACAGGACACAGCCAGGGCAGCTGACCCAAACTGGCCAATGGGGTATTCCATACCATGTGACATCATGTCTAGTATATAAACTGGGGGGAGTGGGGGTGGAGGGACCACCACTCGGAGACTAACTGGGCATCGATCGCGGTGGGTGGTGAGCAATTGCATTCTGCATCACTTGTATATTCCAGTCCTTTTACTATTACTGTTGTCATTTTATTAGTGTTATCATTATCATTATTAGTTTCTCCTTTTCTGTTCTGTTCAACCATTCTTATCTCAATCCACAAGTTTTACTTTTTTCCCCGATTCTCCCCCCCATCCCACTGGGTGGGGGGAAGTGAGTGAGCAGCTGTGTGGGGTCAAGTTGCTGGCTGGGGTTAGACCACGACAACCCCTAAATCCTTCTTCTCAGGGCTGTTCTCAATCCGTTCTCTGCTCAGCTTGTATTTGTGCTTGAGATTGCCCCGACCCACGTGCAGGACCTTGCCAAACTTCATGAGGTTCATTTGCGCCCACCTCTCAAGCCTGTTGAGGTCCCTCTGGATAGGATCCCTTCCTTCCAGCATTTCAGCCGCACCGCACAGCTTGGTGTTGTTGGCAGTCTTGCCAAGGGTGCACTCAATCCCACTGTCCATGTTGCTGACAAAGATGTTAAACAGCATCGGTCCCAATACCGACCCCTGAGGAATGCCACTCGTCGCTGGTTGCCTCTTGGACATTGAGATGTTTACTGCAACTCTTTGTGACCATCCAGCCAAATCCTTATCCGCTGAGCGGTCCATCCGTCAAATCCATGTCTCTCAAATTCAGAGAGAAGGATGTTGTGCGGGACAGTGTCAAATGCTTTGCACAAGTCCAGGTACATATCTCAGGTATATTTATTCCATGTTGGCTCATTGCAATGAGCTGAATTCAGTGTATTGCCCAGGCACTGGACGCAGGATGCAAAACACATTAGAGAATTCAGGTTGTTGGAGAGATTCATGGTAGAGTCCTTCAGCTGCTCATAAATGCTCTTAATTGACCCATTTGACAGTCTTTGTACCCTTCTGATATCATATGAACTGAAATCACTACAGTGAACTTCCTCACTCATGTATTTGATTGTATCAAACGCTTCTCACATGCATTCTAGTTCATTACCCGATCAGATACCAAGAGCTTTGGCTTCACTTTCAAAGATCTGCGCAGCTCTCACTTCTCAAGTCACGCTCTACATCCTCTGTTTTGCTGTCATCCCATCTCATTTTTTCAGCTTTTCAGCTAATCACCTTTCTTCCTCTTATGGGGTCTCTAACATATACCTTAGCACTGTTTGGCTCACATTTAAGTTCATGTAGGTTCCTCATCAGGACTATTTTGCTTAAACTGAGAGTAAAAGAGTTTTTCCCTAAACCTCTGTTCACCAGACTGTGATTCCATGCAAATCCTATACCAAACCTTATTTGCTGGCACCTCACTTGAATTTGTGTGCCTTGTCCTTCACCTTTTGTGGTTTTGTTTTGCTTTTGGTTCCATAGAGCTTCAGAGGTTTTGAAGCTTATTTATAGATTTGCTTCATCCTCAGAGTGTTTGTATCAGACATTGTCTTGTTCCAGTAGCAGAACACTTAATCTGGTAGGTTGTTTTCGGTTAAATGGTAATCTTATTGCCAGGAATAAAGTCTAAAATACACTGCATGTGAATTTTCTCCCACTCTTTACAATAATGACCCCAAATTCTTTCTAAAATTACATCCTGAAAATATGACAGTAACCAGGAGCTGGAAATACAATTCTTGACAAAGTTACAGTACTTTGGCGCTCATTGTCTCTGTTCATCATTGCATATTATTCAAAGTGGAATAAATGCCACATTGGTTTGCCATAGTTCCTACCATCTTCTTTGTTTTCCACTTCTTCCTCCTGCATACATGAAAAGCAATGCACAAAACCCCAGAGTTTATAAATAGAATAAAGTGGAGATAATTAGTGGGACTAGGGGAAGAGTTTTCAGCGTGTTTGTGATTTAGTTCATTGGTGGCTACTAGATTTTAGCTCAAGAAAAATAATTTTAACAAGCATCTTTGCAATCTCTGCCCATCACTGCCTGTCCCAGGAAATGCATTAATACTTCAGAGCTTTCATGTTCTCTTCTGTGTCTTGCTTTTGGAGGAATTACTGGAATTTACCCTGTAATTTCATTGAGCAGATACATTGCTTTTCTGTCTTATTTAGGTTACATGAAAGAATTGAGGAAGGAAAAAGCGGTGCTACCTTGTTGGAAACAGAGATTGTTAAAGGCACAAATGTTCTTAGAATTATGTCATAATAATTCTTTATTTACAAGAACATGCCAATTATAATGGAACCCTGACACTATTAGATATTGATTTTTGTTTTGTGTGCTTGCACATTATCAAGAGTAACAAGTTTGTGGTTTGTTTTTATTTATTTTCTTCTGGAGTATGCTAACAGCAGGGTCATAAGTAGAAAATAATTTCAGAAATATACTGTAGAGAGATGGAGACATCACAATTAACTCAATCTGTAACAGAGGTTTAAATGTGGCTGACCAAAAGGATGAATTTAAACCAAGCCTGCAGAGAAGATTTAGGCATGAACATAGGAAAAAAAAGTATTTTTTGGAACAGTAACAGAGCCAGAGGACCTGTCTGGTTAACCTCCTCTGCAATTTTACTGATTGCATTGTCTTCCTGACCTTCCATATTACATGGTTGTGTGTTTAGAGCAGCCTTTTGTGTAAGACTGGAAGAAGTAATTTGTGTGGATATTGTATTTTTTATGTTGGTTTTGGATATTTGTGAAAATGTTTCTATGTTCATATAATTTAAGCTTCTGTAGAGTTGTAGCCATTTTGGTAGACCCATGGTGGTCATCTAGTCCCATCTCCCATTCAGAGAGAGGCTGTTGCCGACAGTAGATCAGGTCAGATGTCACTTGTCCAGCAGGGTGTTAAAGGTCTCGTCGGAAGTTCCTATACCTTGATCTCCATCCTTCCAAATACCTATCTCTGCCCTTTATAAAGAGTTGTTGGATTATCCGTTCTCCAACTGCTAACCACTGATGGCTGAGTTTAATAACAGCCTGTATGAGGCCAGCTGCGTCATTTGAATTTCAGCATTTCAGCTCTTGGAAGGCCGTACATACAGTATGTACCAGGCACGAAGTAATAAACATCAAATGTCTCTACTGCCAAGATTGGAGCACTAGCAGGGAATTGATACAGCAGAGAGAGAACCAGATCATTTGAAGAAACAAGTCAGGTCCTAAGCTACAAAAAAACCCTGTGAAAATAAATCCAAAGCTCATTCTTGCAAAAGACTCCTTGGCTCCCACCTCATTAGGAAGTCTGATACATTGGGTACTGCCATGCATTAACCAATGGCTAGTACATTGACATGAAGCAAATTCACCTTTTTTTTCACACAAACCTCTACTTTCTGTGGACCTGATTGCGCTGTCTAGCCCAGTTTTTTTCACTGTGTAACCATCCAGACTGCATCTTCCAAGAAAAATTTGTTCATCCCTACAGTAAGAGCTGGATGACCGCAGTCGGTTGCTGGTTTTAGAGTCTGCCACAACAGAAGAAGGGTTATATAGAATCACAGAATATCTCAAGTCGGAAGGGGCCCATAAGGATCATCAAGTCCAACTCCCTGCTCCTCAGGACTACCGAAAACTAAACCACAGCGTTGTCCAGACATTCCTTGAACGCTGACAGGCTTGGTGCCGTGACCACTTCCACATACAACTCCAGTCATCGGCTGTAACAGTAAAGTGGGTAAGAAAGTCATCTGGCCTTCACCCCCTGAGAGCAGAGTGTGATGGCTCCAAGAGGAGGTGCAGCAAAGTTGTGTTTGGACTGTATTGAGGATTGGTTATTGAAACAGTTATTTTCAAGGAGCAGTATTTTCAAAGACTCCTGTGGCTATCTGACAGGTGGGTTATACTGATGAGAAAGCAGCTGGTTTTTGTCAGGGTAACATGCTCCAGAATGACTGGAAGATGTTATTTTGTCCTAGGTGAACTTCCCTTGACTGTTGGTGGATCACACTTATTTGCACTTATCCTGAACGGGAGGAAAACTTGGCACTTTTAGCTGTAGCGAGTTGTCAGCATCCTGTTGACTTGGAAGAAGTAGACTTTGAAAGCCGAATCCTGTCCACTCTTCAGTGCTGCCTGCTCCCCCCGCAGTTAACCGGGGGCTGACTGGGATGCTTGTAGGTCATAGCTGCGGTCTTTTGAAAGCTAGCCACAGGTTGTGGTTAGAGAAATCAATTTTCCTCTAGCAATAGGTAACAAAGTGATACACCTCTTGCAAAAGCCCTCTGTGATCTGTAATCATTCTGCTTGTCTGTGCTCCTAGTTTTGCTGTGCTGGAAGTAGGATGCGGCACTTGAGATTTTAATTTTGTGCTATCAGGAGAGTGCAGTCTGAACTGACTTGACCAAAATGAAAAATTATGTTGAACTTGCAACCACTGGACAGATACCGAGAAGAAGCAATTGTTAACATTTCCAGATTATTTTATATTTAGAATCTGAATAAGCTAAATCCAGGATGAAGGATTACAGAAAACCTTTCGGATGGAACATTGCAACAGTCATTTCTGAAGGGATAAAGAAACTGTATTTATGATAAGGTTTGCATGAGGAACCCTTGAATCCTTATGCCATTGCAAATGAAAACTTGGTTTATAAGGAAGAGGGGTTATTGTGAAAAACACTCCCTCATGTCATAAACCTTAGAGAGCAAAACATTTCGATAGCCATTGGTAGCCATGTGTTTAAAGCAGTACATGTGCTGTTTGTAAATTGTCTTGAAGCTGGAGAAGATTAATCTGGGCAGCTCCTGACTGTGCCCGACGCATTGGACAGACGTCAGAGTTTTCCACTGACTTAATTTCTCCCTGTCCGTACTTTTGATGTTTTCATTTCCTTTAAGGTAAACTTTAAGTCTGAATTTCCTGACTTTCTAATATTTAGAGTTTATTTGGTTTATCGCTACAGGCTTTTAAAGTTCCTGAAGTTACCAAAATGTGCCTTCAGGCTTCACTTCGTCTTAGCTTTTATTTGCAAGTGGGTAGCATATTATGGTGCATCCTTGTGGTACTATAAAGTTCAACTTTTAGCAAACACTGTAAGCTTTTATTTGTAAACATCTCACTGAAACAACAACACTGAGTGAAAAATTTGAGTACCACTTGAACTTTCACTGGAATATTATGAAAAATGGATGAGACTGGAGAAAATAATAGGTATCGGCAATTACCTCTTTGTCAGATTTTGCCCAGAAAATCTCCTTGCTTTGCACGCTTTTCAAGGGAAGAATAAAAATTTCTTTTCTTGTCCCTAGTCCGTATCATTTAATCATTGCTTGTTGTGTACCGGCTCGTAGAGTATCAGTTATAGTTCAATAGCTTTTGTCTAGAGCTCATTATCTGTAATTGAATGTATGCACCAAGCTGAATATGTTTATTTGTAACTTGATAATTAGGCTGCTGCAGACACTTATTCTGGGAGAAGGGAGGAGAGGAGACAGCCAGCCTGTTATCCCACAAACACAACACTGCTCTGGGCTGAAATGGGAAAACCAGGATGTGTTTGGAGGTGGTCAAAGTTCACCTCCCAGCATTTACAACCACTGTTTAAATCTCACTGGGGTTACATTTGTTTGTTTATTAATTTTCTTGTCTGCAAACTAAGTGGGCGCTGAGGAAAAGGGGCTTAATCGTTCTTTTCATAGATTGTGTTGGCCCAGATGTCTTAAGGTTGTTTAAGACTGATGCTGCCCAGTTTTTACCACTGTAACTTCTAATTTTTGCCTGCCCTGCAGGTTGAGAAGTGGTGATTTCACTTGTTCTTAGGCAAAATAGGTAGCATGTATGGGAGCACCTTTCTGTTGTTACCGCTGATACCAAAGTATGTGAAGCTTCTTTAAAAAAAAATAAAAATTAAGAAACATACTAAGAACAAGTTTGATGGGAGTATATTACATTTTGATATTTCTCGGTGATGAAAATGAGAGCCTACTGACGTCTGGTAGCCATGGTTGCTAACATTTCAGGAAGCACAAAAGCAGGGATGAACGTAAAAGTCTTTCTTTATCAGTTCCTAATTCCTTTCCTATGAGGTTTTGAATAAATCAGACATATCGTGCCACCTGAATTTTTACTAAATATATCTTAGTTTGCTATTGCTTTCTCAGAGCAGACCTGAGATGACACTGTAGAACATAACTGCTTTGTTTTTGCTCTAGTTACCTTTATGCATTTTTTAAAGTAGAGCATGTTCGGTTGAATTTTTATTCTGTCAAGTGTAAGAGCTGGTACTACATTATGTCCCATTAATCATGTTTTAAAAATAAGTCCAGTTCCTGAGAGGAAAATCACTACATTCACTGATTGACTCTCTAGGTAACAAAATAGGAAAAAAAAAAAAAAATTGCCTCAGGAAGCGCTGCCGTGCTACAAGGTCCTGATCACTGGCTGTGTTCTTGCAGGGTACCGAAGGGCATGTTTAATGTCTGTGCCTAAGTTGTCCTGAGGCCAGTGGGACCAGAGTTTTTATGAACCTGAAAGAAAAAAGATGATGTAACTCTTCAGAGGAGTGTGGTGCATGAGAGATGGGTCTTTCTGTTGCTGAATTTGAAGCCATCCTTATACTCAGGTGTGCGGTGTATGCGAAAGAATAATCCAAGGAATCAATTTCTGTCACTCGGTTAAAAATCTCGATGAACTCGTAGCTGAGGTTGGTCGGATGCATCGGGTTTGCTTTACCGAGTAGTCAGCCTCAGCAGTGACCATGTAAATCGCAGAACACAGCAGAAGATGCGTGTTTTAAGACTGGAACACGATGACTGAAGTCTCACTGCCAGGTTTGCCAGGCTGTCCCGGAGTTTGGAGTCTGCAGCCGTTTTTGCCAGCTAAAATGGGCCCGGATCCAGGAGGTGCTGCAGACAGCCGAGCGGCACCTGTGTGCAGAACATCTCAAAAAGGGGTAGTTCGGTTTCAGGCTGAACTCCTACTGGTATTTCTCATTAGCCAGGTAAAAACTGGTTTATGATCTGTAGTCTTTGTCCCTGGGTTTATTTCACGGGAGTAGAAAAAGGCAACATGAAGGAACAGATGTTGTGAAAGTGAGCAATGGCTGTAGAGCACGTGACAGAAATTGGTAGGATTTTTTGCCTAGAATTTATGGTGTGTGCATGTATAAATATGCACATACACAAAGATACACCACATTTTGTACCCTAAAGCGGGGTTTATTACCTACTTTTGGTTTACGTCCTGCTTGGTTTGGGGAAGTTTGAGGTGTTGGGTACGCTCAGTTGTGTGAGCTTCGTCATCTCCTGGGTGCTGCAGCTATCTGTCATGATGGCTTTGGTCCTCCGAGCTTTAATGACAGGACTGCTTTCTGCCTGTTTGCTTTAATAACTGTTGTTTGAGGATGTTATCTTTGTGTCTTGATGTAGGATCACAGCTCAGGGAGGATGGTTTTGAATCTTGCCAGCTTGTCTTGGTATTTATTTTAGTTTTTGAGAAAAAAAAGTACCCAAAAGCCATTCTGAATTAGCGCATCTTTACGGACATGAATGCAAAGAGCAATTGTATGAGGCTGCAGACACTGTTATTAGAATCCCCCAAAACAGGCATTTATAATCCCTTAGAACTAGTGTTATATTCTGGAATAAAGTGGAATATAAGGGAGAAATAAATAGCTACCTCTAAATTTGCTTTCTTCCCTCAAAGCTATGTAAGTCGAATCTCTGCCTGGCGTTGTGTTCGAAAGACCATTAAAATAATCCATTTGATATGATACTGTGAAAGCTTTTTTAATTCTGAAGGGTTGCCTTAATGCAGAAAAATGAGCTTAATATATAAAATGATTAAAACTTCTGAATTCGTAGAATCTTTGAGTATGGCAGTATTTTTCCTGGAGTGACCATTGCATCATACTGCTATAAATTATTCAAGTACCTAGGAAGATGTTTTCTCCGTGGGGATTTACCACCCTCATTGCATCCTGTGATGTAGTTGCTTCCTTTCCATAGAAAAATTGCAGTTAGAAAGAGGAGGATCTCTGGAGGTCATCTCATCCACCCTCTGCATGTACAAGTTCACCTATCTTCATTTATATTCATAGATAATGAAAGTATTGTGCCAGTTTAAAAAATATGGATAAGAAATCTGTTTTCTTACACCTGGATTTCCTCAATTTTGTTTTTGCTAATCTTTTGTAGAACTTCTCAATGAAATATTTTTCAGCAATGTCTCTGGATCTTGTGGCTTTCTTCTATGGTTCTGATGTTCCCCATGTGTTAAAATAGTTGTGAAGGTTACTTCTCTGTTCATTTCAGTGTAACCTGAAAGTCTGTGGGTTTTCTATTTAGTATTCTTTTGTGCTTGGAAGTGGGCAACAGTTAGGATTCATTTGCGGGTGGGATTATCTTAGGAGTTAGCCCATGGTGGATTTATTTTGCCTGTTTGAAGGCAGTGAAAATAATTCACTGAGGGATTGCTGAATGCTGAAAAAAAAGAAATGAAACTCTTTGAATATTTTCTCTCTTTTCACAAGGATACTGTCTTAGAGACAAAGCTAAAATGACATTATTCTTAAAAGCATCCCACTCAAATATGGCAGCATCTAAGCGGAGAGTCAACAGTGGAAATGTGTGTGAAGATCTATATTGTCCTTCTGTATATACATGTATACATATCTGTTTCTGTATACTTGGAGTTGTATAATTCACATCTCCACTTTCCCAATCTGATTTCTTATCGTATGCCTTATATTTATTATTTATCGCATACCTTTATTTAAGTGCCCTGCATGCACTGTAAATTGTATATGGTGATCTCTGATATTGTGGTAGCAAATCAGTGGAGCAACCTTGTTTAACATCATGTATTAGCTCAGATTATAAAAATCCAAGAGTATTCCTGAGCAGTGTTGTCTGTTTACCGTGTTTTCTTTTATTAGTAGCTTGGTAAGGCATCGCAGCAAAGGGATGGTGAGGCTGCCTTTAGGGTAAATTTTATGAGTAGGGAGCCTTGCTCTGTGCTGCTTTCCATTTGGGAAGGAAGCAGAGCATGCCACAGCTGCGGCCTTTCAACCTGGGACCTCTGACAAATGCCCATGGTACACAAAGAAATCAAGTGAGGTGGTTTCGAAATTAGATGCTTTGAGTCCATGAGGCAGCAAACTCAAGCTATATTATCAGACAAAATGCTTGACCGGTTTGTTTTGTAGGCATTTCATAGCCAAATATTTGTACAAAACCGGGGTGTGTGTGTGTTCATTTATTGGTTTGGTTTTTTTTTTTTTCCCTCTGCCCAAACACATGCACTAGTTTTGTATTCTTACTAACAGGGCAAATATCTGTTGTCGAAAATTTACCCACTCCCTATAATGGTATAAGCAATTGAAATAGGGTTTCTTGCCATGTCTCCCTTTTGCTTAAGTCCCAGGTAGATATTAAGTCTTCGCAAACATAAACTCTCGTAGCAGTTGAGCCAGTTTTTAGTTTTCATAATTACACTGAATAATAATGAGAGTTGGACCTATTTGGTGATGCCCGGATGGGCATTTTTGGCTTGGATACTTGACCTATGATTTTTGCAGTGACTGCTGGTAATAAGTCATGCGCCCCGGCCACCACCACCCCCCTCGAAAAAAACAAACCACCACCACCGCCAAACTTCGGCCCTATTTGAGCCATTTTGGTCGTAATTTATGGAAAGGACATTTCGTATCTCTTGCTGTGGATTATGGGGAGTGAGCAGAACGAGGTGCTCCGTTTTGATCTGAGTGTTTGGATGTTGCAGGCTGGGATGCGGCTGAACAGTGTTTTCAAATGGGAGAGAAGAGCAATTCCCAAATCCTCTAAGCAAAGTTGGGGTTCCTCCTGAACTTCTGACAAACTGCTAATGCGTTCCCTTCTGGGGAGTTGGATGGCTTTGGCCAGGTCGTACATATCAGAGTTTACAGTACATTTTCCAGTCCTTTTGGAGCAACTGTCTGGATTTCTCTTTTTGCTTGAAATGCAAATGTTAAGATGTATTTGTTGCCAACTGACAGAAAGCAAGAAAAATTATTTTAGGAGAAAGAAATCAAGCAAGCAAGCATAGCCATTAATTATTTAAATGATAGTGTTTCATGGCAATTTTGTCTTGAAATAACCTTCTGGTTTTGTAAATTGTGCAGCACTTTTTTTCAGTAGCCAAAACTCTTTGTCACACACTCAAACCCTTTTGTGATACATGCAGTGCTATCTCAGTAATGGAAAGATGGGAGCAGATAATTGGCAAATAGTATTAACCAGCAGTACATTCCAGTGAGGGTAATGAATCAGTATTTTGCTTTGGTAAATCTGCATTGGTATCCAAGCAATTTGGCAACCCTTTAGATTTGACTTGAGAAAATAAATAGAAGAGGATTTTTTGTGTGTCCCCAGCTTTAGTATCCCAGAGTCGTCTTTTCCATCCTGCCCTTCCACCCAGAAATGTGGAATTGAGAGGTTATTCCCCACCAGTGCAAAGAATTTTGTTTGTTGGTGCCGGCTCTTTCATGAGGATGACTGTGTAAGATGGACATTCTTGGTGAGGATCAGTCCCTGAGCTGAAGTCATGGGATGTGCCAATTTTTGTGGCTGTCAAGGTGTTCCAGGAGATAAGTTAGAAAGTGGCCATGTTGTACATTTAGTATTTTTAATTTGCCATCTGCCTGAGAGAAGTACCTTTAAGTAGATTCAGATCAGGGAAAAAATTGCGGTAATTGTTTCCAAATGCCCCATTTTGTGCAGAATCGGTTGCTTTAAAGATACGGTCTTTTACAACCTCTCTGTTAGAGACGTTTAGCTTTTTTTCCCCTCCTTTTTATTACCCCACCAATATTTCATGGGTGTCCTTAACATAAAAACAGAAGATTATTTAAAGTTAGGTCTCATTTTTCAGTAGGAGACCATCAAAGAGCTGGTGGTATACACAAAATGCGTTGGTTCTCCACAAGCTACTTGTATTAGAAAAGCGTTAGTATCCAAAAATTGTTACAACATACCTACATGCAGCCATCTGAACACTGCTTTTGCTTGGGTTTTGAGGCGAAATGTCTGACTTTCAAAGCCACTTTTAGATAACAAAATAATTGCCTTAGGACTCCAGTCATCTTCTCTTTGCAGATGAAGTTCTTCTGCTATACCCAGAGGAAACTTTTATTTTGTTCCGATCTCAGCTGTTTTGTGATCTGTGTGATTTTTCGCCACGGTCTTTTGGCTTACAGCAAGTGTGTTATTAGTGAACTCTCTCCGACAGTTATCTCTGTATCTGTTATGATATGGATGAGCCCTGCAAAAGCTCTCAGAAAAGCTCTCATCAACACTTGCCGTGTGAGAGGAAAGCGCTCCAGGTGAGGGCTCGTTTAGACGGTGTGTTGTATTTCTCATACACTAGTTTTCAGACTCTCAGTTCAAGAGTGGTTTACTGGAATTAATTTAATTTCATATCTGACATTGACAAAAATTGTCACCCGTTATTATTTCTTTAAGTAGGCTCATATTTCGATAATTTAAGTTTGGAAGGGAGGAGAAAGCTGCGATACACCTGTGTTAGAGCCCTCCGTTATCTATGATGGCTGTAAGGCTGGTGTCCATTAGCACAGTCCTTACTCATCCCTGTTCCCTATAAAATCAGCCTCGTTTTAATGGATTATCATGGACATTTAGTAGAACTTGCTTTGACTCAGGTGTCGAGGAGAAGGAATTGAAGCTGTTGCTCCCTTGGCCCTTCCTGGCCTCGGGGCGCGGGAGCTGCCGCCTTCTTGGTGTGCAGTGCTGGGGCAGCGCTGAGAATTTACCCATGGAGAGTGATAATAAATAGTGTTTGTGCTGCACATCCAGGTCTGGAGCAAAGCAATGCTTTATACTGGCTTCCAGAAATATTATAATAATAAAATTTAGCTACCACATTCGTTATATTTCCTACTAGTGCTATGCAGAAGTGTAAATAAAGAAGTAAGCACAGTGAAGAAAGGGAAGGAGATGGCCTTTAGGCAGAGCACTGTTTGTACCCAGCACCTAAAATCACGGCTGTGTCATTAGTGGGGCCTCTAGGTATGGTCACCATGCAAAAAAATTAAATAATCTTTGTCAGTCAGTATCTCAGTCTTATTAAATCAATGGTTCATGACTCCACACAACAAAAACCTATTGCTAGCTGCAGACAAGCGGGCTGCCTTTTAGACCTAAAAAGGGAAATTAAAATCATGAATTACTGATGATATCCAATTTTATGTTGTCTTTTTTGTTGTTGTTCTGATGCTGAGATTGCGTTATTAGCATCTTACACAGATGCATCAGAAAATACCTGGTGTTGCAGCTTAACGAAGTGAGTATTTAATGTTCCGCAACAACATGTGACTAAGGCAGGCAATGAAAAAAAATTAGTCCATTATTGGCAAAGATTATACAGACAAAATACATTTCCTTCATGCAGCGGGAAGGAAAAACGCCAGCAAGGATGATGAAGACTTTCTTAATAAGATTTCTGTTTTCAAATATTCTGCTTCAGACCTCTTAATGAAATGAATGCATTAGATGCACAGAGCTAAGATCACTGTTGAATGAGATTATACTCTTGTCCATTTAATAATGATGCAGTTGTAGGTTTTTTCCCTACCTTCTCTTGTAACTTTAAATATTTAGTGCTGAGCAAATTTTGCTTGGATTTAAATGGGTTTGTTTATTATTATTATTTTCTAAATACGCTTTCAATTTATTTAATCTGAATGGTACATTATCTCACAAAAGGCTAAACAATTTTTTCTAGTCATCTTGTGACTTCAGTGTGTCTATTTACTGCAGAGGCTACACGGACCGGAGCCTTTTTAGGACAGCGTTTGAAAATTGAATTTAAAGAGAGCATTTTGGTTTAATTTGCTGGGTCAATTTGTTTAAATAGGCAATAATCTTGTATTTGTCCCTGTGAGACCTTGGACAGAGAGTACATTTGGGCATTATTTTTGATGCTGTAGAATATAGCACTTGTGCTAATAACTGCTGGTAAACAGATACATTTATGTATTTTTACTCAGAATGACTGATTTTTGGCTTATCTATTATTTGCGATTGACTGCAGGTTGCCTATTCAGTTTCTTTCTGGCTGGGCTATGGAAAGAGGAATTACTCCTTCTCTTTACTTCCTTACTCCCCTCTGGTCTCAGCCGCCTCCCCAAGAGATCAGCTCCAGTCTCAGCACCGCGTGACAGTTAGCAGTTGTGACAGGCTGCCCTATTTTTGGAAGTCTGTCCCCACTCTTTCCCTGCTGGAGGGAAAAAAAAAAAAAGGCAAGTTATCCTGAAAAATTAATCCATCTGGAAAAAGAGGAGAAAGCTTCACCAGGCACTTGCCACTCAGTGCTCGGGCTGCAGTTTTGCTAATTCTTTGTTCAGCTTGTGTGGTGGGATGGGAGAGGTTTGCACTTCACCTGGCATTGATCACCTGCCCTTAAGCTCTGCAAGAGCCCTTCTGTTCTGGACGGAAAAAGCAGCAGACTAAAATACAGCATGGAGCTGCATGGATGTTGTCCAGTCATGTCTTATATTTCACACATTTCTGAGCTGCTTCTGCAAAACCAGAAATACTACTGCTTGTCTCCAAGGAACAGAAACAGAAGTTCAGAATTTGGCAGTTAGGGTGGAAAGATTTATTTTTTTTTTTTCTCATTTATTTTGCCCCTTCTTTAGACTCTGCAGGCTCTACAAGTAGTAAAATATATGTGTTAAATTGTACTCGCAATGGGGTGGCATCCATAATGCTGCTCCGTGTGAAGAAGCAACTGCCGTGTGCTTAGTGGTTACATCTCTTATTTTGATAACGGTCTCCTTATGATCCAACTGCTACATCTCTGTGCGTTGCAAACCCAGCCCAAATAAGGCAGATGTCGTCTTGGAACTTTCTCGGCATTATCAATTAGAAAATATAAAGCAAATGCTAATGTCTGGTAGGGAAAGTATGGCAGCAGAATTACATTGTCATAGTTTATATTGTATCAAGAAAGCAAGACTTTCAAGTATGTGAAAGTATGACCAAAATGGCTCGTAAATTCTCGGTCCATGTTGTTGGTGTCCCTAAAGCTCAGGAGCACGCTGGGCAGCTGATGTTAGTTCTGCTCTCCCGAAGCACTATTATTTGGTTTTCTCATAGGTAGTTATTATTAGAACTTTAAAAATAGACTCTGCTGTCTGTCTAATCTATTCATTTAATCCTGTTCTAGATGCTTCACTTTATTTCCTTATATACGACGTGAATACCTCTGTGCCTACACTTTATATTCCTGTCATCACTAGGATATCAGTGGACTTCCCTGGAAAGTCAGTGCTGAGTCATCTTCAGAAGGTGCTCGTCCTCCCCACATCAACGTGGTGCACAAGAAATTAAATATTCAAAATATTATTGATGTAAGCACCCCAGAAGGAGTGGGGAACACTTGGCCATTCAGGTCGTTAGATGTTCTTACAGAGCAGAATAGATTCATTGTGGAAGACAAAGAAATGGGAGAGGAGAAAGATTTTAGGATAATTTTTGGTATGTATGTATGTGTGCGTGTGTATATATTATCTGTCATTTCTCAAGGTAGATCAGTCAGGGGCAGTTTCCTTTGGGTGTTGCATTCCTTCTGCATGGTTTTGTGCGTGAAGGGAAAATGTTTCCCTAATTCTACCCCTCATCTCATTTACAGAAGAGTAAGCATAATTAGGCCTGTAAATTGATGATTGCTCTTTCATATCCATCGCCACTAGGATGCAGCATTTTTAAAATATTTAAAGTACATGTGAACAACTAGCAAAGTAATGACTGGGCTGTGCTTCTGGACTTTGTCTTTTCATATGCTAAGTAGTAATAGTTAATCAGCATTGGTATGTGGTACAACATCAGATAATCAGACCAAAAACATCCATCTGCTTCTCTTGAAGTGAATCATCGTTCTAGCATCCTTGCTTAGTATCTTCTGGAGGACAAAAATGAAACAAAATTCTTTTAGCCTAAAAAGTGTTTGCTTGTTTATTCTAAATGAATATCTAAGAGGAGGGGGAAAAGAAGTGGAGTGATAAAGGTGTGTATTTTTATAAGGCTGGCTGATCTGTAACATTTTCTCTACGTCCTTTGTATCAGTCCACCAGAAACAAATGTGTTTCTCTGCACATTGGCTTGCCTGGACATGTGGGGAAACGTCTATCCCTTGAAGTTTTACACTGTTCTGGATTTGTGTCTTGAGTGACAAACTCCACTCGTCTAATCTTTCTAGTTTGTATACTTTCTTTTTTTTTGGAAATATGAATTATTTTAACTATCTGTATTTCAGTTACTAGTTTTCTGTGCACAGTGATCAGCAAATCATTCCTTCCTTTTTGTCTGTATGTGAGGTTTTACCTTTTTATCTACTTTTCTCCAAATGTAGTCGTACTGGTCTGAATTTCATAAATCGGTTTTGTGTCTATAAAATATCATGACAACTTTCAAGTCAGTCTATATTTGGAAACACAGAGCAAGTCCTGGGACGTTGCTCTGAACTATTTGCATGATTAAACTATTATCCTCCACTTGCAAGAGGTGAGGGGTTTTGCCTTCACCTTTCCGCAGTTGCTTCGAGAATAAATGCTGCTTGTACTGTGGTTTTTATGTGGTCAATATTCTTTTGTATTTTTTTAAATAATTATATAAGACAGATTATTAAAATAGTTCTGGTTCTGTATTACTAAATGCCCAATTAAACCTATCAACTGCAAGAAGTTACAACAATTAATACTTTACACGTAGACATGTTGATGGCCTGATAGCTGAAACAGAAATGTAACCTATTTTTTAGCCTTTCTTGAGGATGCTAGATTTTGTTCTGCAGGAATTCGTGCTCTGAGGTTGCCGTTTGCCAGGTTGTAGCACAAGTGGTGTGAAGGGGGCACTTTGCCCAGCAGCTCCTGCTGTGCCTTTTCCAATTCATATGCCTAACAGGGTTGACTGACAGCCTGGATGGAGCATCCCAAGGACTCTCCTGGGTTGTTCCTGCTGTAGAAGTGATCAGCCTGTACATAAACCATCTATTAATAGCCAATAGAAACTTTCCCGCAGAAATGATTATGCAGAAAAGTCTTTTGTATGTCATTAAGATACTGAAGAGATGTTTTGTATCTAGTCAAGGTATATCAATAGCAATAAATTATGCATGTGCTGGGGTGGTCACAGAAGACCACGGTCAACTGGATTAAATAACTGAGCAAAAGTAATTTGAGGAGTCTCCTGAGTAGCTTGCACAATCTCCTAGAGGAAGTTTTGGAAACGCTGGAGAAAAAGAAGCCAAAATATTTACGTAAGGATGTAAGTTTGAGTTGATCATTTTGAGATCTGGGCAAATAGATGTGCAGCGTGCCCCTGAGCTCAAGTGAGGATGTGTGACTGTCACCTGGAGCAAGCGAGAAAGTCTGCCCGAAGCATCGGGTTTCCTCCTCTCCCTCGGTCTCCAGCAGCGTCTCCCGGTGGGGCTCCTTCGCTGTGTCTTGCCACAACTAGTGCAAGTCTGTCCTCTCCCACTTCTGCTACTTGGACCCTGAATCAGGGAGTTAATTTGAAAATACAGAGGAAATCTCGCTTTCGCCAGCCTAAAGTTAGTTCTCTCTTTGGCCAAAGCTTGCTGTTCCTATGCCCAGGCATGTTCATCTGGTTTTAGTGTTAAACACTTACCACTACTTTTGCTCTCTTTTTGTTTTTTGTAGTCTCATTTAGATATAAGGCAATGCTTGCTTTTTTTTTTTTTCCCCCCCAAATTCTACTATTTCAGTGGCTTTCCAAGGGCTAGTTATGCATATGATTGTAATTCTGCAAATCATGTTTGTCACTGAAATTCCAAAGCATGCAGATTTAAGTGCTTCCATATGGCCACCTCAGCTTTAGTGCTTTGTTAATTGGTAGAGGAAGGGGTCTAGCTGGATTTTTTTTTTTCCATATGAACATTCATCTGTTATATGATTGTCCTCATCTCCGTGACTTTGGCATCGTCATGCTTTGCTCTGGCACTTAGCTGATTGTAAAAAATGCTTCTTTATAGATTTGGTCGTTATACTTGTTTCTCTTTGATTACCAGCTTGCAAGCTGATCAGTGTCAAGAAGCTTCCATAACATTTATTATAATACAGAATAAATCAATATCTGTGGAATGGAACAAGAATATATTCATTAAGATTGTGAATTATGGTGGTGTCTCTGATGGACGATGTTTAGTGTTTCTGGATTCTAGCCTTTCAGAAGGCTGGGATGATGCTGACTGACAAAAATATAGAAAACGTAAAAGCTACTTCATATAATTTTTCTTTAGCTAGCCTCGCAGGTAGAGAGACCTCTTTGCTGTTCATGTCACTTTTTAACAGGGTAAACCAGGGTGTTTTATACTAACATATCTAAACTCTGCTGTGTAAGTGGTTTACCTTTTTTTTTTTTAATCTTAGACCTGGGGAGAATACTCCATTTCCACCCCCTATTGATTAAAAAGCTCCCATGTTTACATTTCTGCAAAACTCATGAAAACACAAGTGAAAGCACTCATTTCTAACAGCCATATATCACAATGTTAATGGGCTTTGTTCTCCTGCCCTGCAGCCTAACGGTAGTGAAAACCAATATGATATTGATACTCTTACATACTAGTGTGGAGAGAGCTAACTGCTGTTGAAGTTAGCTAGAGTTACCTTATCAGATATAATAATAAGAAGAAAATACCTGATTTCACCCAGTCACGTAGAAAGGACCTTTATGCCACTCTTCAAAGCTTGCTTTTGGCTCTGCTTTTCACTTAGTTACATCCGCTCACTTGGAAATGTTTCTTCTGCTTCTTCTTACTGGGCACCCTGGAAGCCAGTTCACCAAAGCCAGCCAGCTAGTGCCTGTGTATCACCATCATGAGGTTTTTATAACCTTACTGGAAGGACTGTGCTGGGATTGTTGACAAACATACTCTTTTGTTCCCTTCGATGGAGTTACTCGTATTGTATCCATCATGCCATCTCATGTTTATAAACACTAGTGGTGGTCTTGCCATGTTCCCAAGAAAAAAATTGGTGTGAGGGAAGAGAGGAACTATTTAAGTGAATATTTCATTAACATGATATATTTTTATTAGCAAAGGCAAAGCTGTAGATGTTCATCTATATTTGGAATGTGAGGACATGGCTAGCAACATCTAGCATTTTCTTCAGCCTTGGATCAGTCCTCTGACTCTTGGGCAATTTTCTCCTGTCACTGTTTTATCTGAGGAATGGATTTCTTACCCCCAAAGTGGTGGTATTTGGTGATATTTTGGGTGTCTTGAGTGCAAGTCACTTGGAGGCATTAAGAACCGTAGGGTTGTGTGATGTAGCTGGTGTAGAATCGCGTTTGTGAGATCTTTACTACTGGCGATGCTATGTGAGAAGATGATAACATAGGTTGACTTTTAGATCCCTTTTAGATCCCAGGCTGATCATGAAGCACTAGCTTTTAGGGGAAAGCAGAATTCATGGGTTAAGTATGGCATTATGGATTCTTAGCATGGAAAGCCATAAGGCTGTTTTTCTAGGAATATTTTTCAGAGGAGAGTCTGTTTCTCATCTCTGGTGTCCTTCATATCATGTACTTTTATTAGATATTCAAATAACACAGGGAAGGATATCCCTACCCTGCTAATTTAGTCTCTGATCTTTCAGAGGCTTTCTTATGTGCTTATGTTTATTCATGTGAGTTGTACATTTGACTAGTCTGGTTGCAGAATACGAGATGCATAAATAGTGCATTTTGAGTTTATTACATGAAGTTAAGGAAGATAAGGGAAAGTATGTATATGTCATTGCAAGCTCATTTTTTCCATGGTGTGCTGTGCAGAACACATCACCATGTTCTACAATGAAATTTATCCTTGTGCTGCTGGTGGTACAGAGGAGTGAATGAAATACATTTGTTATAACATAATAAATCATGTTAATATCAAATAAAATAGCATAAGGATCTTGTTATAGATACTGTGGCTGCAATATAACCCAGGGCAACATGTGAATAAGTAACATTTATTATTAAGTGTAATTTTTATGCAGCTTTGAAAGTGACAAACATTTGACATGTTCAGTTAATAGGTTTAATTAAAATTCAAGATTAATTATGAAGATGAGTAACGCTCCTTCATTACCTTGTAGGAACAAAAGATACTTACATTTTGAGAAAGAAAAGATGATTAACCAGTAACATGTACCAGAAGAATTGCAAATACTCCCTTACAGGAGCAGAGATCATAAATATTGAATTCTTCCTCCCCCAGCAAAGAGGGAATGTGATGCGAAGCAAATTGGGTTTGCAGAACTGCTGGGTTTCAAAAAAGTGGTTTTAAAATAACCATAAGTGTGCTTGTCGGAGAGGTGAACCGTTGCTTCAGACAGATCAGAGATGATTAGGACAGGGGAAGGTGTTAGAGTCTTGCTCTAAATTTCAACATGTTATTGAAGTATAACTCAGATGTAAAACATTGAATGTTGGATTGGTTCCCTGGGTTTAAGTTTTGAATATTCATCCCATGGTCATGTAGAAAACTTGAAAGAGGGTATTAGATAACTATCCTAATTTCTTCCACTGTTTCCAAGAAAGTGGCAACACCAGCTGATGCATTGTAATGCGTTATATTTGTAGGTCAATTTAGCAGCTTTTTCTATTAAATCTTGTCAGGCTCTGTGATTTATATGATATTTGTTCAGCATGCCTGTAACAGATATGACTGGCTAATGTGAAATATGAAATGTGTTAACCTCTGAGTTGAGCTAATGATAAAGTTGAATTAGGCTAATAACAGTTTAAAACAGCCATATGTTTCCTTTCAACTTTGTAGACTTTCCATCTTAGATATGTTTTAGCCTTGTATAAAAATACAAAACGTTATTTCTTTGTAAGTACAGCATGTTGTTCTGAAGGGTCATCTCCAGGTCTTTGACTTACAAGTACGAGAAAAAGGATTTTTTTTTTAACATGTTCTGAAATTACAGTTTTTGAAAGATGTCTCCTTCTCCTATTTCCTGTGTCAGTCATTGGTATTTAGCTTAGGTTTTTAATCAATTGCCAGATCTCACAAATGGTTTAAAGTGACTAGTATAGTTGTTTCATCTCTGCAGCATTTTTTGTTGGGTCCCTTGAATTAGCTCAAAATAAGCTAAGAGCACTGCAACTCTCACAGCGTTTTATGGATTTGATGTGAAAACAAGGAATTGCTGTGTCTGTCATACAAAGAAACTCTTGAAACTCATCTGATGAGAGCAGCCTGCGTTTTGACCAGGATTCAACTCCTTACTATCAAACTTGACAAGCAGGTTCAGCTTTCCAAAGCTGCCCTCACTTCAGTGACATCTTGGGTGGTTGGTATGTCCTGTCTTCTAGTGTGTGCTGCAGTCAAACTATTTTAAATGTAAAGTACTATTGAGTGCCTTTTTAAAAAAAATGGAGTACTATTTTTTTGCTCATAAATGACAGAACTCAATTTTTAGACGTGACATTTGTGTCAGTGTCATGCCTGGAAGGTCACGGCTTGTTTAATGATGTCTCCTCAATTGCTATTCCTTTTCTCCCAGTTTTCCCACTTGTGCATCCCACCAGTTTACATACAAATTCCTAAGGAAACCCAAATTAGGGGGTTCATTTAGACCTTCCTTCATCCATGACACTAAAAGTTTATTTCTGGCAATGTGGAATTATTAGTGGAGCTACTAGACTGGGAGAAGACAAGATACAGATCTGAAATGGGCTCTTTTATTCCGCAGGTTGAGAAATTCTCTTTTCAATTAGGAAGTCCCTGCTGGTGACTCCCTGAACTGCTGTATGAGTATCCAGGTGTAGAAGTCAAGCTTTTTGTGTCACTCCAAGTAAACAGTAATGGCTAGAAAATGTAGAAAACTTTGAAAATCCCTCCCCCTTGTTCTCTTTCCAATAATGAATTTATATACAAAATCAGCCTTCTTTTCATTGTCTTGATTAACAGCCAATTTAAGTTTTTACCTCCAGTAGCTTTGCAGGCAAATTTTTATATGTAAGTCTAGATACACTTGCTATGTTTAGCGTGTTTACCAGCACCCAGACTCTAAAGCGCGTGGTCATGAAGATTGGCTGTGATATCTGGTATAGAGGCCGTAGAACATAATTAAGTTCCCACAGAAAAAAAAAAATTGCCTCTGTGAGCTGACTCATCTAACGCCTAGAGGTAACCCTTAAAATCATACATATTTGTGCTGTGTAAATGATGCTTGTTAAAATCTTTCTGTCGAGGGGATGTGGGTTTTTTATGTGGACAAGATTAGTGCTTGGGCGCATTAGCAGAGAGCTGTGCTTTGCCATAGGCAGTGCAATAAACTTCCAGATCTTGACTGTCACAGCAGAGGTACTGAACTAGGGTAAATTTAGACTGCTTTTCAACACATGACCATGAGATCAGATTGGAAGAGCCCAGGAAAATCTTTTGAGTGGAGTGTATCAGTCACCCCACACATCCAAATGTATTTGCATCTCACATAAAAATGTCCTGTAACGTTAAGCAGTGACTACGACACGTTTCTTGGGTAAGTGGTTGCCTTGTGGTGTGTGGTAGATTTGAATAAAATAAAGATTATCTGCAGCACAAATAAAGCCAAAATGGAAATCCCTTTGTTGGACAGTTTTGCCGCAAGTTGTTCAGATATCTCATGTCATTGTTCCCACTTCTTTCTGTTGTACATCATTTACATCAGGGGCTAATGGTCCCTTGGTGTCCTGTATGTGGTCAGGCCATCTCGAATGGTTTCCCAGCTTTTTGCCAGCAATGACTTGGAAATTTGCTCAGTGATAGTGACTCTGCATTGAGATCCTTCAGCCAAAATGGAAAATCTGATGGATTTACTCTCCTATTTTATACCCCCAAAGCTTTCCCTCGTTTTCTTGAAAAACATAGGTCCTAGCCTTGCATCATGGCAAGACACCAGTTTAGAAAATGTAGACTGCCAACCTCTACAGGCTCACCTTGTTAGCTTCATTGAGACCTTCCCAATCCTGATGGTGCAAATGTTCTTACAGAAGATTCAGCACTTGCTGGAACCTTGGTAGAAGCTGCCTTCTCAGTGTCTTTCAATATGAGGCCAATCTTGTGAGATCATTATTGCTGTTCTTCTGTTTTACTTTAAGGATCTGAGGAAGAGCTTTAGATGCCTGTGTGAGCTAGTTATGGTAGTTGGTCTAACCAAAGTGATTACCTCTTCTAGAAAACTTGCCCGCATCAGAGAAACTATTTACTCTCAAGGTTGAGAAGCCCAGCTGTTGCTGGAAGCTGTCACCTGATGGTTGAAGCTCAGTGGAAGAAAAAATAAAAACAAAATTTATGGAGTTCTTAATCTGCAGATATGTTGAATGTAATTTACAGCATTTTGTGGAGAAATAGAAAACTTGCATATTTTCCAGTGTAGACAATTATAGGCTGAATAGGGGAGATTGCAAGGTCATATGGTTAGAGACAAACGTTTGTGTGGGATGACAAGTGATAGCTTTTCTGCAGTGTTTTACTGTTGATATTTTTTGTATGGTAGGTAACAAACACATTTAAACCCTGAGCACGTTTGGATCTTTCTCGAAGTGCCTTAAAACACACAGCTAGGCTGCATTTCAGTCTTTGCAATGCATCGTCCAGAAAGTTGGCTACTCTGACAGATGGCGTTGAGGTATGCTTTTAGCTCTGAGGATTTCTTAGAACGTAGCAGAAAGAAGGTTTACAGTGAGGGAAGGAGCTCATCCCTTTTACGTTTGAAAAGTTTGTAGTCGAGCAGCAAAGAAAAATAACTATTGATCTGTGTATTTCAGTCCCTCAAAAGGGTGTCTATAGAGATCTCTTCCATATTTATTTTTCATTTTTCCTTGGAAGACACTAGAAAAGTTTTTATCCAATTTGGGTTACTGTCTATTTTTCGTATACTTCCCCAGGAAGGTTTGGCCCACAAAGAGTCAGATCATACCTTCCTTAAAACAGATAGTAGGGAGATATGAGAAGATCACAACTTCTCATATTTAGGCAGGGATGCGAAGGCATGTTGAAAAGATAGTGGGTTTTCACTTGTTTTCTAGTCAGAGTGATCTGGATTTTTCAGAACTGAGATGCCCTTCTGCCGCTTTTGTTCTCTGCCTGGTGCCTACCTATAAATAACAAGCCATTTTCTACATTTTCCTGCTGAACTTCTCAGTACCATTCCCCTATGTCTGAGCTGGTGGGATGTCACATCTCAAAAAATCTCCCCCTTAGCCTCCTGTATTTCCAGGTCTAAGGCCTTTATACAAATCAGGAAAAGGTGCCCATAAGTTACACCGAAAAAGAAATATTTTCACAGAGCATTTAAATATTTCTCTTCTCTTCAGCTTTTGGGGGTCTAGAAAGAATAAGCATACCAAGAGGTCCCACCTTGACCCAGTATCCTTTTTCTGACAGTGGCCAGTAGTATGGGTCTTTTTTAGGGTTTAAAATGTCAAGTTTAAAATAACATTTGCCCAAATATGTGCCCCTCTAGTTTTGGAAAACCGCATCCTAGGCACTTTTTTGAGCCAGAGGTTGTATCCACAACTTTGTGTTTATTAGGTCATGCTGAACTTTCTTTGATGGATTTATCTAATTAGTCTGTGAATCCAGTCGTACTCTTCAATGCCTATATCCCAGTGAGTAATTTTTTATGCATGTTTTATAGCAGCTTAAAGGACCTCCTACGATTACCTACATGTTTTCTTGTCTACTGTAAATCCTTTTCTAAGGGCATAAAACCACTTAATATAGCTTTTATTATATCTGTTGAAATTTTGGTGGTAAACACCTCTGCATCAAGGTTTTTATCAAACCTTGGTTTATATAAAAAGCCATTATTCTGGTTTCTAAGTACAACTGTCCTTTCTTAGTTGTGGGAGAATTAAGTATTTTTACTTTGCCAAATTTTATAAAAGAAAGCTACTAATAAAGATTTAAAGATCTTTTAAAGCAGGTAAAATTCAGATATGAACTCATAAATAATTGCATTATCCAGCCTCATCCTCTCATCTTGTTTTTCTTACTGAAGCCGATGTCAATCTATAGGATGGTTGGTTGTCTTCTGTGTAAAGGAGATGTATCTGTTCCACATAATCCTTTATAAAACATGTCCAAAACCTTCTACTGTTTATTCTGAACTAGTTATCAGATATTTCTTGCTATTCCTAATGAATTGACTGGCCTCATTGTCCCTTTTTTTTTTCCTTAAGCTTAGTATCCTATTATTTTCTCTACATTGTCTTCTGCTGTTAGAGATGTGGTTTCTCTCCCACTTCTCTACTTTCTTTAAAAAGTTTTAGATATGCTTGTGCTTTAATTCCAGGGCTAATGAGATTTTTGTCAGATAGCATTCAGTCCTTGGGTTTTAGGATTGGAAGCTTTATCAATTAAGAGTGCTTTTCATCACAGCTGTGCTGGTATCCAGTTCTGGGTTTTATGTGTTTCTTTACCTGTTTCTTCTAGTTCTGAAAAACCTGTTCATCATTTTTGAGGGGCACCAAATAAAGGTGTGCTGAAGCTCTAAGAATATAACTTGGTTTTTATTTCCAGCCTCTTCACCCTAAATTGGTGGGTGATCTTGTATCTAGTGTTCAGTGTATTTCTTACCAATAATGGCCTTGCTTTAATATTTAATAGGATCTCTCCTCTGGAAGCCTTATAACTGTATGTTATTCTTTCATGCTTTTCTTATCCTCCATGTTCTCTGTAGCGCACTTTTTTTTTTTTTTTTTTTTTACAATGATCTCTATTTTACTGGTCCT
>JAVJGG010000029.1:49250344-49262776 GCA_035590195.1 Aviceda cuculoides | reverse complement strand
GAAAAAGAAGTAAAACTCGTGGGTTGAGATAAGAACAGTTTAATAGAACAGAAAAGAAGAAACTAATAACGATAACACCAATATTGGCTTCTACTAAATGTACACTTCCAAAAAAAATATAGGAGTGTTTCTACCTTCAAATCCCACACCTGGGCTAACCGTGATCAGCTTGCTACCATGGAGAGTTAAGCAAGAAATCCCAACTACACTCCAGAGAGAAAAGGTTGGCAAGTGGTGACTGGCTTCCAGACTTACCGGAGAAGGGAAAATAATCTCTTTGTAGAGATACAGAGAAAAGAAAGAAAAGATCGATCTGTTTTTTAACAGCTGCTTCTGTTTTTCAATCCCTAATTAATTTCAGCAGTTCTTACCCTCTTGCAAATCTCTTTTTTATATGTAACATATATATTTTCCATATAGTCCAGGTAGAATGGTGAACCCAACAGCAGGAGCGAATAATCATGTATATTAGAAGATACACTGAAGTTGGAATTGATCTTTCTGGAGGAAAAATACTGTAACTGTTTTTGTATTCTTAGATCTGTGCTTCTAAGTGCTAAGTCATACTGATCAGCATGGGTTTATTGCATTATTTCAACAGTGGAGATAATTAAATGAATGATGACTAAAAGAGGACATTTATATGACATTCAATTATTTAACGATGTAAACTGTCCAAGTGTTTTATTCCAAGACTCTAAAAGCTGAACGTAGAAGCCAGTCCAGTGAAGTCTTTGGAATTGAATTTTTCATTAGCTTTAATGACTTTTTTCAATGGTTATTGTATGGGTCATCTGCAAAATGCAGTAATTAAAGCACTGGTGGTAATTATAACTTATGGAAAAAACCTGAAACTGAGTTTGAGTATAATGTCTGGCTTTATGCCACAAGACTACACCGAAGACAGGTATGCATGCTTTTTTTCAGTTAAATCCCGTAGTCGGGATTTCTTGTTTAACTCTCCGTGGTAGCAAGGTGATCACGGTTAGCCCAGTTTCATGCTTTCCCTTCTGTGGTGGAAGCGATTGGGACATAACTGGTCAGAAACTATGAGTACCTTCCACCACATTATATTTAAGGTTCCGTTGAGGTTTTTTTGTAGTCGAATTTTAAAATAAGCTCACAGTTGCTAATATCAGAAGTGTGTTTCTGTGTTAGATAACCCTCTTTCTCAGCCCTTGGACATTTTTTATGTGCACTTCTGCACACAGTCCCAAACATTTCGACCATTAATAGATGTGTGAAAAAGAGCAGATGCCCATTTTTCCCTAGAGCCTTCATCCTCCCTCCCTCTTCAATCTTGCATTTAAAGGGTATAAATATCAGAACATGGTGTAAAGCTCCTTACCTCAAGGAAATTGCTGTATGTCCTTTGATTCAACACTCTTCAGTGATTCAGGTTAATTGATGATCCTCAGCATACATTTTAATTTTGACCCCCAATGGTTTATTGTGTTTGCAATCGTTAGTACTGGGGGACAGTCCTGTGGATAGGGTGCTAGACTAAGAGTCAAGAGACCTTGTTTTCCAAATTCTTCTCTGCCCTACTGAATGAACACAACTTTCTATGTCTGTAAAAGAGGGGGACACCTTCCCCTTTGAGGTACTTTGAGTCTGGCAACGAAAAAAAAAAGAAAAATAATTTTAAAAGGCCCTTTTATTATTATTGTACTTCAGACTTTACAGGGAAACAATGCACCTAACATAGTCTCTTAATATACTCGTAGGTTGGCTTTGGTCCCTGCCATATTTTGAATTGGAACAGTCATTTGATGGTATGTTCCTTGGTTTATGTCTGTAGACATAAAGGTCTACGGGGGAGATAATCCTGCACTGCTGTACTTCATGTGTACCTTGATGACCTAAAATTACTGAAGAATTTTAAGTAGGGATGGTCATAATTAGTGTGTGTTAAATGCCCTTCAACATTGTCAGGTGCACATCGAGTGATTAAAACTGAGGACAGTGTTGCTCCTACTAGCATAACTCTTACTGTTGTGGGGCAAAATGTCTATTTCAGCATCAAGTACAGCATCAGAAAGAAGAAGGGAAGAGAGGCTGTTTCTGGTATTATGTGCTGCTGGCCTCTAAGTTCTGCAGCAGAGGCCCAGAAATGAACTATCAATTGAGGTGATAAGGTAACCAGATTATCCTGTGTGAAGATGCTTTGAGACCCATGAATAGGCAGTGTTCCCTTTCAAGGATTAACCCTGAAATGAGAAGGTGTATAATGTGCTCACTGGATAGAACAGAGAAAGCTAAATGCAGTTGGGGTTGTTTGGGTTTTTTTTTTTTTCTCTTTCTAAAATATTGAAAAACAGATGAGATCCGTGTTGTTTGTTTCATTAGTGTGCAGAAGTTATAAATGTCTTAGCTTTGGGGGGAGGGGTCCTCAGGAAATAACAGTTATTGTTTTGGTTTTTCCTGGGTTTGGAATCATCTGTTAAAGTCACAGGTCCTTGTTTACAAATCAAGATCCCATATGTGAGGCAGAATTGTAATTTCTTGGATATCACTCTTATTTTTTGCTTACATTTTTGAAAAGCACTGTAGTTTCAGGGAAAGGTATTGTTAATACTTAAGGTTTTGAATATTTTAGTACTCTGTGGCTTCAAGAATAAGTGCAAACTCTTTCCTGGGAAGGCCTGTTTTGAGTTTACAGTAAAAAGGGATTTAAAGTTTGCAGATGTTCCAGTTTTGGAAGCTGGCCAGACTAGAGCTACAAACTTGATTTTATACCCTATAAGGGTAAAGAGATTGGAGAGTTTTACCAAAAATACTTAGCTAACGGATTGGGCTTCTCTTCAGAGAAAGCTGCCAATTAAAAAACTCCCCTCAATACTTATTTATGTATTTTGGTTCTAAAGGGCAGAAGTCATGGGCCCAAGTCATGTTCCTGCTGAAAATAAGGGCATTTGCCCTTCATCTGCCTGTATGTCACTAAGCACCCAGGAGCCCAGCTCTGAAGACCTGACTGAGAGTCTACCTCAAGCAAGAGCAAATGGAGATCTTGCCTGAGGAATAACTGACTATTTCATATAGGAATCCTTATGATATAATGTGATTTGTAGTAAATGAAGGGAATTTGGTTCCTCATAAAGTGCTGACATGCAATTCCCATTGATGCCTCCAGGGAGAATTTATTCCTTTGTGTCTGATCTTGTAAAAGTAAAGTCTGCAAACCCTTAAAAATCCTGCTTTGTGCCACTGGCAAGCTGAGGGGGTGATTCCCAGCTTCTTTCTGCTGGTTGGGAAGGAATGGTTTGGTGCAGAGAAACATTCATTAAAACTCTTGATGTGAACCTGAGTGGCATTCAGAAAGCTGAGAAACTTTTGGAAAATGGGTAAAGATATGGAAAATTGCTGTTGGCCGTATGTTTCAGGGATGTTTTGTGAAGAAGCTTTCAAAAGGCTTAGTACCATTTTCCAGCCCTCTGTAGGAAAATTCGAGTTTTCTTAAATTCCAGGTTTCTTGGGACGGAGGCAGAAGAACTGAAAGGGTGTGTTAATAATTTGTTGTCTGACCCCTTCCACAGTACCAGAAGGTGAAGCTCTTTCCTTTCCTTCTGAAGTAGCTGGTGCGGAGGTAGCGTTGGACTAGATGAGTCCTGTGTGCCATTCAGCATAGTGATTTCCAAAAACATAAACTACCAGGAAATTAAATTACTGATCTATACGAGTAGCTTCTGCCAAAGCATCCTATCCTTATGATGCTTTAAAAAAGCACAATGCCCTTAACATGTATTGTTTAAACTTAGGGCTATTGGCTACTCCTGTCGCAGCAGGTAGGAGGAAGAAGCAAGCACCATTCTTTCCACTCTAAGACAGTAGAATGTGGTGGATCTGTGTCATAGCTGTCAGCAACTAAAGGTTAACGGCCTTGGTAAGGAATCCAAGAAAGGATGAAAATACGTATCACAACATCAATATTGCTTACCAAACCTGTCCAATGTTTTGAGCCTTCTAGATTCCTCCAGTGACTAATATACATGCCATTTTGGTGGTTATAGAGAGCTTTGACAATAGCAATCTCTATTCATGTACTGAAAACGTAGATTCATTTCAACCGAGGATGGAAAGATAAGTGAAATTTCAGGTTTCTGAGTCATATTGGTGGGGAGATTGTTACATTTTCCCATCTTGACAGAAGAGTTTTTAAAGAACCATCTGAAAGCTCCAGTTGAGGTGTTTTTGTCTGGATAATGATAGGTTCAAATCTACCTTGCAGCCTAGAGCACCTTCTAATTTTTTTTAGCTGAATTGCTATCAGGAGGAAAAAGAGTATAAGTAGCCTTGTGGCTCGTTTCCCCAGTGGAGGCTGCCTTGAGCAACCTGCCTTTGTCTAAGTTGTGAACTTAGTCCACCTCCGAGAGAGCAGCGAGCAGTTCCCAAAACAGAGCTTGAGCAAACAAGGTGGTTACCCAGCTCCTCTCCATTGAGTCACTAGCATATGTACTCAAAAGGATGGATAACAAGACAGTTTTGTGAAAATCTGCCGAACGTTATTTGGGGTAGAAAAAAACCTACCCCTAATCCCTTCTGTTACTCTGCCCATAATTGAAAGATTTTTTTTGGCCACCGTATTCTCAGAGAAAGAAGTTTGATGTCTAATTGGAACCTCAGTTCTTTGGGATGATTTCCTCCTATGTAAGTACAAACTGTCAAAAGTCAGCACTGGAAATTTTTGACATCTGAAAACTCTGTTTTCACTTGATATTTGGAACTGCCTTTGAGCAAAGGTAACATTGTGTTCCCTTTTAAATGTATAGATTTAGATATGTAGGTTCTTAATTTACAAGGTAAATTCACTCTGCGGTTATGATTGCGTTAAATCTATCTGCTAAATTATTGTACTTGCTTTCAGACTGTTCTTTAGAGAGATTATTTTGGTTTTCTGAGAGAATGGTGATCGAATTTATGACTGTGTTCTCTATAGCAACATCAATTATTCCAATAAAGGCCAAATAAAAAGAGCTATTTACTTGTTTTCTCAGACAAAGACTTGCTGGGACTTTCAAGTAGCTCAGATATCTGTATCACAGCAAGCCTCTGTAACACAACGAATTCTCATGTTGCCTTCACATGTGTTGCCACAATATTCAGTAGAGAGGTCCGTGAAAAGGCACTTGTTGATGCCCTAGAGACTAGCTTGGTATCATGTTTTTTGTAGACTGTTTCCCCAAATAATGCAGTTTAGTACAATGGAACTTAAAATAGGAGTCAACAGTGTTGAAAATGGTTTTGGTATTTCACTGAATGTCACTGTAGCAGGAGTGTGTCTTTGGTCTGCTGGACTAAAATTTGTTACCGTTGGATGTGAAAAACTAGGAAGCTCCCTGCTGTTTATTTTGCAACAACAAAGGTAGTTGTTGTCTTTCTGTTGGAGTTTATAGTATCCTTGTACAGAATAGAGAGGCATGAAGTGAAGTGTTTTTAAAGGATGGAGAAATCTCCATTTCTGCTAATACGAGGCAATTCTATTCTGTATGAAAAGAGGGAACAGAGGCCTTGTCCTATGCATGTGCCAAGTGGCTACTTAAGGCTTAAGCGTAAGGCAAGATCACCTCGCTGATTCACTCAGGCTCTGCTAAGTTACCACTTTTGATCTGTTTATTGCATAGCTGATTGATTGCTTGGCATCAAAGTTACACAAGTGAAATTTCTCAGATGTCCTTTTTTAAAACTATGAGAATGGTAACATGGGAATTGTTTGTATTTGTTTTTTTCTAAGAAACTTCATTTTCATTAAGTCTGTCTCACTTACACTCTGACCATGATTTCCCTTAGCCTAAAACAAGGGAAATGATCTCCCCAGTTCAATATTTTCCTTTGATTAAAATTGCATAACTCATGCTGAGATTAGTAACATGTTTTATAGTTTTTTTCTTTATATGTACCACTCAAAGGGCTCCATAAAGAGGTAGGTGGCATTAACACCATTTTGTAGATAAGAAATTGAAACAGAGAGAAGGAAATGCCTTTCCTAAGATTTCACTCAATTGACCAGTCTGGTGCCCTCTGTGACAACGTAATGCTGTTTATCTGTAAATAACTCAGCTGAATGCTGGTGAATCAGACTATTTCATGCTTCAGCTCTGTCTTTGGTGATTCAGCTGTATGCTAACTTAGTCTTGCTTTGCAGACAGTGTGGGCTGTGACATGCCAGTGGTGCTAATGCTGGGAAAAGAAAAACTTAGGTACTTAATTTTGAGCTCTTTCTTTTCACCCATGATTGTAACAGAAAACCACATCTTTCTAGAAAAATCACACTGAACTGTAGCAGACAGGAAAGATGAGCTGCTAAAATGTCCTGAGGTTCAGCTTCAATGTCTGGTCACTGACAATGAAGAAATAAGGCAACCAATTATTGATAGGAGAAGCTGTCATTCTGAGAAACAGCCAAAGAAATGACACCTGAGGAACATGGATGTCTAGCAGTACCTCTGACAGCACTGGGGTTTTCTGTAGCAACCTTACTACTGGTTTCCTCGTAGCAGTGGAGGCTGAGGTATCATAGTTGTATCAATAACTTTAGATCTGGTCTGGAGCCTGGTGTTGGAAGATGCTTATGGTACTTGGTTTCCAGTCATGCCTTGCTTAATGCTGATAAAACATCTTCATCCACAGTATCTTTCAAAACACTTAAGATGAAACAAAACTTGAGTTTCTCTAGCTTCGTTATTTTCTGAAAGTAAGAGGTGGAAAGTTGGAGAAAACAGTACAACACTACATAAGGGGTGGCCTGACTCTTTTCAACTTTTGATGAGTTTCTGTTTGCAAGCAGCTGCATGAAGAACTGCCAGCCATACAAGATTGTTTGCAAAAGAGGACTTTAGTAACATTTTACAAGTTTTCAAAGGCAACAACTATGATAAGTCATTGTCTCCTAAATTCCATACCCAGGTTTGATTAAAAAAATCTCCCATTATTTGACCTCATTTACTCACATGAAAAAGAACTCTTCATAGTAACCTTGTTGTAGCCATGATAGACTGGTAGTCTAAGGATATAAATGAGGCAAAGTTTGTAAGAAGACCTCATCTCTTCTATTACTTCTCTCTACAAACCCTACATTCTCATTAATATGCATTCCTGTTCCCTCTACTCTAGAAAACATAATCATGCACCAAAATGACTGTTCCCTTTAGGCTTTGTCACCTCAGGCTTTACAGCATTATTTCGTTTTGGTTCTCATTTAAGAAATTACTCAAGAACTATTCCTAAAAGAGGATTGGAATGTTAATTAGGTCCATTAGGTCTATGCTGAGGCCATCAAATTAATTTTGCTTCTGTCCTGTGTAGATATGAATCTCAGCTTCCTGAATTGAAAAGGCTATTACATTATATACAACCCATTCTGTCCTGGAACTTCTCTGTAATGCATTTATAGTACTTATCTGCCCCATAGAAATACTTCTGCTCATTCAGGATAAGTTTAAAACACCTACTTTGCAGAAGAAGACAGTTTACTTTGTCTCTTTTTACTTCTGATTTGTGGCAAAGTTCTAACTGAAGTTAAACTGAAATGAGAGATATGTTCTTATTTAAACCATAGGACTCTTATGGGAGCTTCAGAATTCCTGGGCATTTAAAACAAAATGAATAAGAAATTCTGCATCTTTCGTTCTAATAACTGTGCTTATTTTATAAGCATACAAACTGCATCTAAAATACTTTGTAAAGTTGAATGGTAACAAGCAGGAGGAGAATTTATGTTATTGGTTTGTTTGAAGGAGGCAGTATACTTCGTGTCATTGGTGTCAGAAGTCCATTCTGATCCTACCGGAGAGATGGGTATGACATTAAAGCTACTAGAAGATATTGTGACAGGTTTGCATCCAAGGCCAAAACAGATGATAATCATGAACAACTGCTTAAGGAAAGCATTATTTATGCTAGCCAAAAAATGCACATAAAAATGCAACCTGTTGTGTAAATGAATGAAATTGCCAGTTTCAACCATTATTGCAACTTTCCTTGTAAAGGAAATCTGAAACACAGGGCCGTTGTGCATTTTACGAGGTAGGGAGGATTAGAATTTGTCTCAGGACTCCTTTGGTTTACTTCTCCGCAGGGCCTTTGACTCTGAGTAGCCTTGGGCGTTCACATCGTTTGTGTGCACCAGCTCATGCTTCACATCTCCGTCTGCTTCACATACAACTCCGGAGTATCTCAAATACCCACCTAGGAAACCTGATTTGTTTGTAAAAGTAATGTCGGTTGGGAAGGACAGATTTAAAATCTTCCTAAAAATGATCTGTGCCTGTCCCTGCTTTGAGATTTACAAAGAGGAGATAAGCAGTAATTGCTTGATGACACTGGGGGTTCTTACAGTTTAATTAATGAATGACTGTAGATGCACTGAGAACCTCTGATAAAAGATACTCAAGACATAGACAGTATACTTGTTTTAATGTCTTATTGCAAGGACCCTTTCTTCAAATGAATATCCCTGGGATAATATAATTGTCATGATAGTCAATTAAAAGTCCATGTGGTTCCTCTGTAATTCTTTTTTCTTTTCTAATTGTCACCTTAGGAAGAAATTATTCCAGTTAAATTTTTCACAGCCAAGCTGTAAACTGTAAGTTCAGCTTAAAGGAAGCTCATAAAGGAATGCAGTAAGAAGATGGAGTTTTATGTGTGATGTCAGGAAATACAGTATAATTAGGATTTTTTCTGTCAGAGGGAGGAAAAAGGGAAGTGCTGGTCTGGAGCACAAAAAAAAAAAAAAAAAAAAGAAAAAAAAAAGTAAACAAAAAAAAAAACAAAAGTTTCCAGTTCTGATATTTCAAATGAGAAAGAGATTTAAAAAAATCTGAGATGGAAGCACTTTATTGAGCTCCATACTAAGGAGACAAGTTATCCAGTGGTAGGAGGTGTAAATAGGAGCTTCTCACTGATGTCTTACCAGGCCTTGAACAAGCCATTGAACTGTGCTTTGATTTCTTTATCAGCAAAATTAAACTAGGGATTTACATTTTGGTTCAGAATATTGTGATGAACATAGGTGAGTAAATTTGAATAATTTTTCAAAGGTGTTTACCAGTAAGCTGAATTTAACCATCCAGATAATTGCAGCTGATATTAGTAGTACATTAAATCAATTTTATTTCATATGTTTTCCTTTAAGTGATCAAAACTAAAACAATATATACTTCGATTTAATGTCTTTGAAGTTCTCCTTGGGGACATATTGGGGTTTTGAGCCTGCTATATGCTCTACTATTCTGCAAAAGAAATCACAGCTCTTTTCCCCAGAAAGTGTACAAGGTAAACACCATGGTAAATTCAGTGATGCGTACATATTTTGATTTCATATGTCTTTTCCCCACAACCTCTGATGTTAATTCTGAAAACAAATTTGTACAGTTTCTTTTGGGGGATTCAGGGCTATAAGGCTTGGTTTTCCCAACAGCAGATGGATTTTCATTTCTTTGTTCCATTTAATTCGTTGTTCTTATTAACCTGATCCCTGAAGGTATGCAGCAGTCAAGAATGCACCATTCCTTATTGCTTTCCTTTCCCGGTGGTAAAGTAGCCAAATACATCTTCACTAAAAGTTGTTTTTATATAATAAGAATCAAGGAAAAGTTAAACATTACTGCAGAGAGACTTACTTGAAATAGCTAGGGGTGTCTGCTAGGTGAGTGACCGGAGATGGATAGATGTCTTAAACTTGGAAATGTTATGACGTTAGAAGTCTTAAGATGAAATACCGCTGTGTCATGAGCTCAGTCAGCATTCAGGAGATGAATGCATCCGTCATTGGCGTTGTGATTAAAAAGCATAAAGTGGCATAAATCCAATAAATTATTCCAGAAGTTTGTGAGGTTTTTTGCATCTTTTAAATATGAAAACTTACGGTTTCCTTGTCACAGGGATTAAGAAATATCTCAGCGAACTACAGAGTAGTAGATTCTCTTCTTAAAAATTATGATCCATATCATAATGAATATATGGCAAATCCCCCCACGGCAATAAAGGGAGACAGCCAAATCCATGGCAAAAAAAACCCCTGAAAACATGCCCAATAATATATCCAAACCAGAACATGAATTATTGAAACTAGAGCATAAAAACTGAGCTGGCTCTAATGTAAGTAAATTGGGTGTTTGAGGTAGTAGCAAGAACTTAGGTAAATGAATCCTCCAAGGTAAGGATGCGCGGCTCTGCCACATCCATCCGTGTCCACACTGCCTCCAGTGATTTGTATTTCGACTTTTTTGCTGACAATGCTTGAAGTCTACCCAGCAGAAATCTGGTTTTCCTAGATTGTATGAGTGCAGTCTAGATTTTAGCATCGTATTTTCTATGTGTTTGTTTTGATTAGAAGAAAAAAAAATGCTTTTTGATCCCTATATCTTCTGAGATAAACTAACAGTGTGTGGATTCCTGCTATGTATAATAATGTAACAGGGACACACAAAGGCCTTTGGACCTGGCGCTGGGATGAAGCATTGTCCCAGCTCTGTAGAAAGGATATCCAGAGTGGAAATGAGAACAAGTGCAGCATGAGTTAGCTATTTGAAGGTTTTGATCTCCAGGCAAATTGCTGTTTCACAAACAGCAAATTTTCAGTGCAGACCGGACAATGAAAATTAAGGCATTTGAGCCTTTTAAAACAATGTCGTCGTTAAAACGGAGGGTGAAGAGAAGCCAGTTGGGAATTGCACGCTGTCTGAGCCATGCTGCTAGAGGACTGTGCATGAACGTGTCTTACGAGGTCTGGTGATGGAAACACAGGTGGGGAGGTTACGAGGAACATTTCTGTGTCTTCAGAATTTTAAGGAAATATACACTGTGGTAATAGTAGTACTTGGCACTTACACAGTTTCACGTAGCCGATGCATGGTTAAGCCATTAAGGGATCCTCATGATATGTCTGTGAATGAAGAATAATTGCTGATAAATCGACACTGTATGGCTTAAAAACGCATGCTTTCTTCTTTGGGGAATTGCCTCTCTCTCTGTTACTGAATCAATGGCAGACCATGGTTTTAACTTAGGTGTTTTTCATACCCAGAATCTACTTATTTGAGCCGTGTATGTTGAGGAGCCATAAAAACCTCGCTGGCTTCAAGGAAAAAAAGAAAAAAATATAAATAAATTAATAAATAAATTAATTAATAAATAAACAAACCCCAAGGCGACAACCCAATATGTTCATTGATATAAATATAAATGCATTTAGCAATAATCCTCTCTTTTTTCCTATCTTGTTTTCACTGTCCTGGATACCCTCAGATCTTTTTTCTGTGTTGGGTTCATGTCTTCAAGTGGTGTGTCTGCTGCAGCATGTTAAAGATGTGAGAAGGAATGAGGGTTAAAGCTTACTAGGACCATCTCCAGTGCAAGTCTAATATCTTTCATTCTGAAATCTAGAAAAAATCTCAGAAATACCAGATTGTAGCAGAATGATTTAGTTTTTTATTTTTTACTCTTCCTTTGGCAAATGAGGGAAGTTACCATCATCCCTCAGTGATTTTTCTACAGCACTTTTCTTTTTCAGTTGCAAAGGAGCGTATATATTTGTCGTTTGGGGGAGCGCGTTGCCTAATGCCTTGAAGACTTTGCATGATTCGATTATTTTAAAGTTAGTGTCAGTGCTCCAAAGTCAAGTCCCTGAGCATTCCCTCTTGCCCTGACCTCCAGGGCGGCTCCGCGTAGCTCCTAGGTCTCGAACCTCGTGATGTCTAAGCCACTGGTCACAGACAACACCTCCAGCATTGCGGGCAGGCACGGGAAATTAAAAAGCTGAAATAGAGGCCACCGAGGAGTATGACACCTACTGTTGCTCGCAGCTTTTGGCGTAACTGCCTGTGGCCAGTGAAGGGTGGTTACCTGGCTCATGCCCAAAGGTCCTGATTTTTCCCTGTCAAACCTTTGAGGAATCACACCTTCAGCATGTGTGGTTTTGTCCTCTCACAGGTAATGACAATGTTCTCAGGGCTCAGCTTTAATAAAACAAAATGCTACACAATTGGAACAAATCCTGTCTGGAAAATATATTTTAAAATATTTCAGCTGAATTTCAGTTCAGATCACTCCTGTACTTCCTCTGCTAGTCAGGAGGAGCAGTTGTTTAATACTTTTCTTGAATGATTTTCTTGAATTCCCCCCACGAATGCTTTTTTGGGGGGAGGGCACTGAGTCCTTCAGAAAGCATGTGGCTTCTTGTGGATTTAGTTAGAAATTCTGTTGCTAAGAAGCCTGTAAAGAAAAATGTGGTATGTATAACGTGAATACATACTGTAGTCCTCAAATAGCCCTTGTATCCATCTGTCACGTGTCAGCATTTGTTTATGGAAATATCCTTTCCCAAATGTCAGTCTACTTCATTCAAAACTTCACAAGTTTGCTGTGAAATTGTCATCTTCAGCTATGCAGATGGGTCCAAATAACTCTAGTGCAAATAATAAGCTTTGACCT
>JAVJGG010000029.1:49206801-49250332 GCA_035590195.1 Aviceda cuculoides | reverse complement strand
AGAAGCACTTTTATTGCTGCATTTTTCCTTTAGCTTTCACTGCCTTTGTTCAGCTATATGTGTAACTTATTCTTTATTTAAATTTTTTTCTGTTACAGATTTTATAATTGCAATTTAAGCATTACACTGGGGCAGGGCAAAGATTAATTTGATTTTAATTCTTTTTTTAATTGCAGTTTTCTCCAAAGCTTGAGTTACATTTCTCTGTGTATTTAGAGTTGCTACGTTGGTCTAACATAAATATTAACCCACTTAAAGCTACATATTACTTTTAATCTTAGGAAAATCCTCTCTTAAGTTTAGGAAGACATTTCATCTCTATTCACCGTGAAATTGCCACAAATGAGCAAGAATAGAGTTGTGCTGTTAATTCCATGTGCATGGCATTGAATCATTATTCTTTAAGGCATTTGTGAATTATCCGTTGAATAGGGAATCTAGTTTTCAAAGAAATGTATGGATTTAATGTTATCTCATCTCATCTCAGAGATGGGTCTGAATTTTCCATGTTCTATATCTCAACTAATGTTTGTCTGGGCAAGGGCTATCTACTGCCACTTGGGGTCACAGGAAAAGGTTTAAACATTTGTGCTAGAAACAAAAATAGGCTGGAGGATCTGGAATCACAGTTGTCACCAAGTTGTCCCACTGTCCAGATGCACTTTGCAACTCAAAATCCATTTTGGAATTTAAGTTTACAGCGGAATCTCCATCTTTGTTGCCCACATGTAGAATAAAAAGATCTTGTGCTCAGTGGCTTAACCTTGTAACTGGCACACTGATGGGATGATAATATGTGCCCATGTTGGTGTTCCTTCTCAAAAAGCTTCAAGGTTTAATGTTTCTACCCATTTGGTTCTTATGGGAAAGATGTCTGCATTGTACATTGCTTGCTTTCCTGGAAAGCCAGTAGCAAAAAAAACTATACAAGTCTTAACAGAGCAGAACTTACTTGACTTCTAAATTTGTCTGAAGAATTAAACCAGCAAAATTATAGTCTGTTATGATAAAAGCCTATTTAATTTGTACAATGTCAGAGTTCTGTCACTGTAAATGTCTCTGTTTTGGGAAATGGTGTTATTTACCTCTCGCACAAATCAGAGGACCACCAGAAATGTGGACCTGTTCATTCTCATGTTAGCAATTACGCTGCTCTTAATAAGAATAAAAATTCAAGTTCATAACTCTTTGTTCCAAGAACAGGCACAGTAGTGTTTAAGGTTACCTCCTGAGGTTTGCCGTCTGAGATGAGATCCCCTCTAAGGAGCAGACTACAGCAGTCAGCCCTTAGTCCTGTGTAACTGCTGTGTCACATCATGGTCCTGATATGCCTTCCCCGCATTCGCTTTGTTTACAGTAGCAATATTTTGGGAAGATTTGTGAGAATTGCAGGTGCCTGTTGACGTGGAGCGAGAGCAGATATACTCCAAAGGCCAAAGGGTGCAGCGATGGCCGGTGGCTCCACCGGGGACGGGGAGCCACGGTGACGGCGAGGCACGCGGGAGCGCTGAGCCAGGATGCAGGGCAGCAAGTCAGGATTGGCTCCAGAGACGCTGCTCTGTGTCCCGCACAGCCCAGTAAATCCATAGCCGTGAGACAGCTCCAGGGTCAAGCCAGGAAGCCCAGGCATCAGGTCCGGATCTGGCGGGGGAAGCAGGAGACCAGATGCAGATGTAGCTGTGGCAGAGCTGCAGCGCGAAATTGGCTCCAACATTTTTATTGATTTCACCCCCTTTCACTACCTTCCTTTTCTGCAAAGAACAGCATCTCGCAGCATCCCGGCAATGCCATGCCCCTGCCTGCATGGATGTATTTGCCAAGCATGTAGCGTACAGTGGAGAATCAAAGATCATAGCGGTAAACAGAAAGACTTACAGGAACCGTCCAAAGAAAGACTTACAGGAACTTCAGACAGGTCATTTTAATGGATTCACCACATTATTTAGCCATTCGGAAGAATCTTAGAAATGCATCTATTCCCCAGCAATTTAAGAGCCATTTATTAAGGTGTCACTCAAGTGGATTATTATTGCTTGTAAAGTGTCACCTAGGCGCTGGCCCTGCATATGATGTTTCCTGCTTGGTGACAGTGATGAAGCTTTCTGATGTTGTTAGGAATTTGAATATGTACTAAGCTTTTATGTAAGTACCGGTGTAATTCCCGTAAGTTTCCTGGATTTTATGTGCTGTTTTGGGTACTGGCAGCATAAGTTGTTTTATGGGTAGTTTGTGCTACCACAATGACATTATAGCATTTGGAAAGATTTTGGTGAATCTCTGCCCAGTACTATATCCTTCTTCTATAGAAAAGCTTTTCTTGTTGGAGATAAAGAAATAATGAAGGAATCTACAATTTCCATATTTATTTAAAATATGAATATATTTATTTATTGAGCAGGTAATCAGTCAGAAGAGGTATGAAGGTATTATCTCAATGTACCTGCCTTTTTCTAAATAAGATGGCCTTCCACGACATGGTAATATATAACATTGCAGAGCTGCCTCTCCAGCAAATTTTACTGCAACCTTGCCGATGTTTTAATAAGGCCACTGGGAATTACTGTGTTTTTACCCTGCATTTGGTACTGTTTTACAATTATGCTTTGAAAAAGAGAAGTGAAATAGGTAAGGATTAAGCCTATTAGTAAAACTGTAAGTCAGAAACTTGTACAGCAATTGCTGGTAACGTGCCCAACTATTGCTGTTGTAGATACCAGTGCTTAGCTTATTTTAAATTTGCTCATGTTCACAGCATTTAGGCGTCAGCAATGAGTTGTTGTTTCACGTTCCTCATTAACAATAAAACCAGAGCTTCGCCTAAAGTTTCTGTGAATGAGCTCAGGGGTCTGTTTTTTCTGGTATTTGAGCGAAGAGATCCAAAACAGGAGGATGAATTTAAGGATTTTGGGAAGTGCACTTTGCATCTGCTCCTTTGACTCCTTGTGCTTGCACTGTGAGTGCTGAAGTGATTTTTTAGATTTCTTTTTCTGGTGTTTTTTTTCCATGCTACTGGTTATGGATTTTGTCTCATTGAGGTGTTGAGGGCTTGATACATGAAAGGATCTCTTCTCCAAAATCCGTATAATCCATATTATCTGCTATATTCCTTGAACCTTCTGTGTGGTCATGTGTACTCATTCTGGAAAGATGACAGAAAGATTTCTAGTAAGAATCAGGTGATAAATCAAGACTGTACTTTAACTAAGGTAATTGCAATTCTAAATTTGCTGAAGTATTTAACTTTTCATACTACTTTATTCTAAATTTAGAGGCAATCTGAATGTTGGTTTTTCAGCAACCAGGACAAGTGGAAATACTTATTATGTAGGTGGCTGGCTATGGGGTTTTATCGCATCTCTAAAATAGAAACAATATTCCTTTTCATTTGTGTGGAGACTTTTGCCTGAGGATGTTAATGCAGCTTTATAACATTCTTGGGAAGGAGAAGAACATTATTAAATCTAGTCTGCCAGTAGAGTAGATTTAGTCACACTCCAGCAGAAAGAGTGTACCCCAGTGGGGAGCAGAACCATATTTTCCTCATCTCTCGAGTTTAGAGGTTATATTGGACAAAGTCATGTGTTCTTGGTGGCAGATATGTATTTATTTGTAGATAAATAAGTCTTTTGCAGCATTTGTTCTGTCTCATCAATGCGGTCCATCAAATCATAGCAAACTGCTTGCAGATCATCGGGATCAAACTGGGACTAATGTACATGAGCCTATGCAGTCCTAACAACAATTCCTCACGTTTTATGCAGCGATGAAATCTGACTTAAATCAGGGGATGTGTTTTGTATGGTATGAATAAAAATAAAACAGCGTAGCACTTCTAAGACTTCCCTTTGAAACTCTGAGAAACCGATAAGAGTTGTCTCATTCAGGAATCAAAGCTCATGGCAATCCGTCTACCAAAGGAATACACAGGCTCTGTTAGGAAGTTTTAAAAGCCACAATATGGGTTTATCTTTGTTAATCACGAAATAGAGGTTAGCATCCTCAATGAATGTTAGCTGTCTGGTGCTGTGGGTAGTTCCCTTTCAGAAACGTATTTCTTTTTCTTGCTTTGAAATACCTTTTCCTTCCCCTTCTTGTTTTTCCTCACCTTATTTTTTTTCCTATTTGGCACATGGAGACTGATGGAAGTTTGTTGATTAGACACTGAGATGATAGCGCTTCTTTGGTACATTGGTCCTGGCAGGCGTGTGAAACACTCCTTTCCCCAGTGGTCTTGTCATCTTTCTTCCTTTGGAGGTATCCTGGTAAATTTTGATAAAAGGCAGCATCTTAGCTTTGTTCCCGGGATCTCCCCTGGGGTCTAGTAACTATCATTGTAACTATGGTCAGGTGAAGCATATAATGACTACAAGCTGTTTAAGGCATTAACTGAAGGCATTAAGGAAAGAGCATGTGGAAATTTACCCTGTCAATAACTGCCTGAACTTTTTCAAGACTGACAATACCTGGAAAATAAAGTGACTGTATGTAAGACAAGGCTGCAGAGAGAGGGAACGGAGAGCCTGGTGGGAAAAGTGGTGTTGGAGGCAAGGCAGGGTCAGCGGTGCTGTGGAGTAAGTCCTGTGCTTCAAAGGGCTTGACTGTGTGCTTGCTCCATAAGGGCAGCTAAAAAAGCCTCCTTCATCTTTTCCACTTTCTCTCTGTCTGGAGAATTCACACAAACTGTACCTGCCTTGGAAATGCCTCGTTGTCTGCAGGCAGGATTTATAAATAGATGTGTTTATGTGGCAGTTGATTAAAAAAAATCCAAATAACAAACTTACTGTGTGATGATTTCTACATGCTTGCCTAAGGAATCAATACCCTCTTTGATTTTCACAGTATGGATTCAATTTATATGTGCTGAGAGAAGCGGGAATGCGCTTTTGTGGAGGAAACAAAATGATTCTTTAAGTTGTTTATATAGAATATTTTATTTGCAGATGAAGAATATCATGTGCAAGTGTAATGGATCTGTCACTTGCAGATGATTTCTATGTATATAAAAAGAGATCAGAGATATAACCTTCCTAAAATAGACCTCCTTATGTAATCATTATAAAGTACTACCACAGGCAAGATAAATAGAGGCTCATCATGGTGATAATATACTTAGAAAGTGGAGTTCAAGCCTAATAAGGAAAGTATTTTGCTATTATTGCTGTTCATATATTTTAATTATTTGTAAGCATACTATCAAGAACAAGACAGGGGCTTTATAGATAAAAACATTAGAAAGCTGATATCTTTTTCCTTTTTCTTTCTTAAAGGTTTCGACCAATATAATTTTGTGCAAATGTTCTATGTGGACTGTCTGATGTCAGTTCAAAGTGAGAAGGAAATGAGAATAATATAACAGAGGTTTGAGTATTTGATTCAAGTGAAAGGAACCAACAACTAAGTTAATTTACAGCATGAAGCATCATTTCAGTTGCTTTTGCTAGGGAAATAAGGTATGAGCTTTCAGGTTGTGTTTTATGAGCAGCTTTATAAAAACGTTGTATAGTTTCAGCAGAAATGGAGAAATCAGAGTTAGGATACTGGAAGCAGTTTTGCAGAAACCTTAACTTGGATGTGTACAAGCAGAGATTTAGTGCTGTTTATAAATGTTTCTAGGGCTAGGGCCTAAAAAGAGAAAATAACTAGTAGAGTTTTTAGTTCACCCTGTTACCAATATAGAAATGTTCAGCAGAAGATCCAGTAGCTAGAGGCACTTCTGCTGGTTCCTGCCCCCGCCTTGCTTGAACGAAGCAGTTGTTCAGTGCAGTCTTTTTATGTGGTGGGTTGTTTTTTGGTTTGTTTTTTGGTTTGGTTTTTTTTTTTTCAGTACTCATTTAATTATTATTTGGCCAAGCTGCGCTTACTGCAGTGTCTTTCATACTAATTTAGGCACTCCAGCTTTTGAATGATTAATGTTGACTGTGCTCAGAAAGCTTGTTGAACCTTTCCAGCCCAGAGATCTGTTGAAGTGTATGAACTGGTTTTGATGTGAAGTCCACTGTGCCGAACAGGAATAACTAACATGTGTCTGGACTGGGCTAAAATATGTATTCTGTAAGCAACCAGATGACCTTGCTGTCTCGGGCAATTGTAAGGCTGTGTCTGAGTTATTGTCTGTTGTTTCTCTGGGGGCTCTGATGTTGCTGCTTTCAAGGTTTTTCTCTCTAATATCTTTTTGATATTATTCCCCCTCACATGTAATACTTGCTGTAACTCTAATTCTGATCACTCTATATTCATTCCTGTATTTTAAGCTTTTCCATCTTGACAGTATTGGCAATACTCACTCTGATGACATATATGAAACCATTTTGTTTTAGCTAGATCCAGGTCCAGCATTTGCCTCACAGCTCTAGTTTTATTAAACAACCCACTGCCATCTACCATTATCACTTCTTATCTTTGACCAATTTTTGTTTATAAATAAAAAACTGAATTAATTTTTCATTTCAAGTCTAGTAACTCACAGTGGGGAGTGCTTTCCCACAGTTAGGCAGGCAGTTAAATGCACCATGTCCTCTTCATTCACTAATTTGTGTAGGTTGATCAAAAATGGCTTTGTGCATGAAATTAAGTATCCTAGGAGAGAGGGTGTTTTGAAAGCTGTGTGGCAAGAAATGTTCATATAGTAATTAATATTCAGTGCAGAAGAGAAGTTGGCTGTTAATTTTCACAAGTGTTTTATGATGGCAGTAGTACTTTAATACAGAAAGCACTTCATAGCTAGAGAAAATAGATAACTCTATTATCTGTAAACAACAATAGAAACTATACATCAAGTTGTTTATGTAGCCATCCCATTTTTAAGATTTAGTGAGGCTTACTTTTAATTTTAGTTTCTACCAAGCCTTCCTGATTTATCACTTCAATGTCTCTCAGTTTATTGTAGTGCTGAACCGAGCGCAGTCTCCCCTCCATAAATAAACACACCCCGTTATTGTATTGTCTGTTAGTACAAAACTCAAAAGTAATATTTAGGCAATAAACTTGCATAAAATTTGATTGTTGTCTCCTCTAGTTTGTTCTGTCTTCTCATTAGCACTGCTGCTTGACAGTAGGTGGAGAATAAAATGGGAACATAAAATCTGTCTTGCCAGCTCAGGTGGTCCTTGCCGCCCACTGTCCCTTCTCCAGGGCCAGGCTCTCCCAGGTCTTTTGAGCAAAGATGAACACACCAGAGAGCAGGCAATTCCGGAAATACTTGCCAAGAGACAAAATAGCTTCATAACCCTCACACAGTCTCACCTGTTCCCCTGAAGATGAAAATGTGCATCTCTGCCATGTCTTCTTTATTAATTTCAATAAAAGTCTATTCCTTTAGTAGAGAAAGGAAACTTATAAAGTCTTACTGAACCATTGGCTTTACTCATACCTTGGAGAAATGAGTTTAAAATATTTATATGAACTTGTCTTTTGATTTATTGCATCTAAATCAGTTAATTGGTATCAACATGGGGTGTTTTCATGTGTGTAAAATTTGCATTTGGAATTTTAAAATTTCTTTTGAAAGCAGACACAGTTCTCAAATGGCTGCAGGAAAGGCACAGGCCACTGTAAGCTTCTCTCTCTGCTTGAACTTGTTTTAATTACTCTAACATTGTCCAGCAGATAATTCAGGTCTTAAGTTTTAGGTGGGGCATACAGTCCTAATATCAGAGCATATTTAATGGCAAGTAAGACCTTGAGGGTAAGCAAAAATCCTCTAAAAAACCTGTAAAATAATAAAAGAGAAACAAGGTACCAATGACGATTTGTGCTGCCCTCCCCCCCACACACATACTTTCTGCCCTGAGTCAGGACCTTTCCATCAGTTTATGGAATTTAAATTACAGTTCTACTCTTTAACCTTCGGAGAACAGATGAGGTCAAACTTTGAGGAATCGACCTGTGCCTGGTGGGAACCCGTTGGTAGCTCAGCATCGCAGAGATGAGTTGTGAGTGTGATGGGTTATGCTGTTGCATCATTGATAGACCAGTTTTTCTCAGAATTGAGGAAGGAGCCTGGCAGTGTAAATGAAAGTGGGTTTATTGCATAGAGAAGTGAATTTGTGGTTGGAAATATTTAGGAACCACTGCTACAAACTGTCATGACTATGCATCTTTGTCTCCAGTTAGATACTCACAAGGGCCAAAATTAAAAGACAAACCAGCTCTTCTAACAACTTTATACCTTCTGGATGCTGTTTTGGCTGATTACTCTGTGATGGCAAAATTAGTCTGTCCTCAACATTGGTCCTAGTCTTCTATCTTATCTTCCTTTCTAAATGCACTGGAGGAATGTGATATATTGCCACTTGGTGGGTTGATGTTTCAGTCATTAGACCTGGAAATGAGCAAAGCATTGTGTCAACAGCAGGGAAGGGTGGGCATCTCCGTAGGTCTCCCGAGAAGACTGGGGAGGGGCTGTCTTGTCTGCACAGACTCCTGCAAATTTGTCTCAAGCTCCTTGGGGAGGTACCTTGTGGGTGAGTCAGACTGGATCATCCCAACAAAAATACTCTCACGAGTGGCCAGAAGAGGACATTATTCCATTCGTGTTTTGACTTATTACGGTGCTTTCCCAAGTCTATTGAACCTCTGTTGAGGGAGGAAGAAAGGTGTAAAGAGCCAGACATACCAAACACCAATTTTGGTGAGGTCTCACATGAAAAACTGAGTTTTCATGAAGAAAAATTCCATTTGAATCTAACTGAAGATGATAGGTTTTAAAATTCTTGTGTAGAGGGATGCAGAAAAAAAAAAGACAAAAATTGTTGATCTGCTTTGCATGTTTCTCAAGAGAACAATAAAAAGAAAGTTTGGCCTCTAGAATGTTATGGAGGCAAAAGCAAGACTTGTCTGTGTTAAAGAAATACTCAGCGGCACATGGGATTAAATACGGATTTCCTTTCCTGCATGAGAGCCCTAGCCCTTCTGCTGGTCATATACCTGCATATACGAAGTGTCTGTATAATGTGCTACTGTCAGGAGGGCCTGGCGGAGACGTATTTCAGGTCATCCACTAGCCAAGTGGTTAACAGTCTCACGAGAAGTGGGAGACTAATGGAAATCCCAGCTTTGTGTGGCTAGAGAGTGGATATTAATGTAAGTAATTAATTTTGGAGTTCTACCAGTTTTTGAGAACTGAACTTTTGAGACTCTGAAACAAAACTTGGCCTATTCCAGCCCCTCTGCGGAAAGCTGTCTTCTTTCTTAGGGTTTATTTTTTAATGGACTCTTGAGATCTAGCGATGGGATTTCTACCACTTCCTCAGCTGGTGCTTTGGAGGCTGATCTATTATTTCCAAGATATGTTTGCCAGGATCTGAAACAGTGCTCAGGACTTTCCTGTTCTTCCGCATCCTTAATTCGTTATAGCTAGAAATTTCAAAGGTAATCATAGAGGTCCTGAAAAAGGAAAAGGAAAGAGTATTTTTAAAGCAGCTGGGTTGCAACCTTTCTCTGAAAGGGGAGAGTGAGGAAACACAAACATTTTATTTGAAATAATGGAGTGTCCCTGTTAATGATGGATAAAATATCCATATTTGCACTCCGTTAATGATTGTTCCTTTTAGTATTCATAAAACATGGAAACATTTAGATTTCTCTTGTAATTTGTGTAAACTTTGGGCCAAACAGCATTCAGCCTCATAGCTACAGAGATGAACTGAGTAATAAACTATGGATACAAAGCTGTGCTGTAAAGTGCTTTATAACCTACCAGCACAATGTACTATTTTGGAAAACAATTTATAGCACTATTCAAGCCTGGCCAGAGAAAGCCCATTACCACCTTACAGGTGAGAAGCATGTTTTAAAACATGACAGTCAGGACAGTTTTGAATAGCCTGTATAAGGAGGGCCCTCTAAATGTACCAGAAAGATGCTCAACGTATCCCTAAGAAGGAGGTGTAGCCTTGTGTGGGGTCTAGGGAGGTGATACTTGATGAAATTCCATCTGTACTTCCTCATGTTATTTATATCCAAAGAAATTGCATTCTATGCCTGATATAATCTCTGTATTATCTGTGGTACATATAGTCTCCCTCAGGCTTCTCGTGAAAATGAGGCATTTATGATTTCCCTGGAAAATTAGATTTTACCTAAATACATCCATACTGGTTACAAAAAGCACTGCAAAAATCTTCCCATTTAGGGTTGCATGAATGTTTTCATCCTAATTCCTTGACTGCAGCATTAAACCTTTCTGAATTTTCCCTCTGAGGAGAATTTTTTCCCATCCTGATTTCTTCCTGAAGGCTAATACATGTTTTTTCAACTTTGAGTAAAAGTTGTTCATCTGCTTTTGAACAGGATGGTAGGCAGAAATATTATTTTTCTTATTGTTAAATAAGCACAAGCAAATAGATCTTACAGCTCAGGTTATATCCTTGATTATATAGTGCACCATCACCCACAGCTTGAATACCTTTAGAGTCTTCAAGGGATAATTCAGCCCTTAAAGGGTTAAGCAGAATTTGTTTGTGGTTTTACAATAGTTTCTTCTTGTTTTAGCTTTTGCAGTTCCTCTAAAGAAAGTTTGCTGATAGCTGAAGAGAAAGGATATAGGTTTTTTAACGATCTATTCCTTAAAATGTGATTGCATTTGAAAGAAAAAGGCTTTTGGGTAGAACTTTAACAGTTTAGTGACCGTTTTGTATCAAACAGTGTATCAAACCAGGAGTCCCATAGCCCACAGCACCATCTGGAAGACAGTAGTTTGTAGAAAACAACCCAACCTGTTATTTCTGTTGAGACTATTCAGCTTTAACAGTATTGAAGTACCACCATAGGGGACCACCGAGAGGGGCTTGGTGTAGGAATTTGTTTTGTTAAATGTCATAACAATAAAGGCAACAATATTGTTGTGGAAAAGAACTGGGGTGGGTACTTAGCTCAGTGCAGCAGCTGATATTTCCAGCAGGAAACCATTTGGTTTTGATCACTGGCAGGGTGCTCAAAATGAACAAAATGCTTAGAAGTTACAGGATTCATCTCAATTTGTATTGCTTTGCTCTGTAGAAAAGGGGCCAGCAACGAGATTTCTGTCTCCACAGAAGGAGGAAAAAGCACATTTGGCTAGCCGAGGTGACTGGCGATTGCTGCTAAAAAGAAGCATCCACGCCAATGTGCCATTCCTCATGTTTGTTAAAATGCAAGTAAACGAATTATTAGTTACTTCTAAATGACCAGCAGTACACGAAGTCATAAAGAGGGGATGCATTTTGAGTTTTGGCAGATATAGATGAAGAAGGAAATTGTTTGCCCAATTTATATTATCTGCCATTGTTCAACCTTTCCGTTTCTTCCTATTTAGCTCTTGTGAAGACGGGCAACCTTTAAAAATTAATAAGCGCAGTAATGATAAATACAACAGTGGAAGGGAAAGGAGGAGAGATTAGTTTAAAGGAGGGCTTGGCAATCATACAGGAAGATCCTTAAGCAAAAATTTAGAATTTCTTTGTAAATCAGACCACTACATTTAAAAACACTTGAAAGAGAGTATAGAGCCTAAACAACTGAAAGTTAAGTTTAATTTTTAATGATAACATTCCTGGCATTTACTTAGTGGACTTAAGCAAAGCCTTTGCTTTTCAAAAGCAGTATCTACTTCATCCTCAGTACGTAGTTGAAAACTTTTCTGTGCCTACTAAGAGAGAGCTACAGTGACGCTTGTTGCTGGCACGCCTCTACCAATCTCGTTCAATATCATCAGAGTGTGTTTGAGGTTCTTGAATAAGTTCTAACAATAAATCAGCACTTCCAACTTCATATGTTAAATTCTTTAAGAATGGGGGGGGGGAAAGAGCATTAGAGATGTATGTTGGTAAAGCAGAGGTATGGTATACCAGATACTGCAAAATTCAGTCGGTTTGCATGCATAGCTTGAACTACGTCTAGCTAAGGTATCACAAGTAAGTGTTTTCTAGCACCCTGTGTATTTAAAGTAGAGCCTGGTCGCAAAGTCTTACATGAAAATGATCGTCAGGCTAATTGGATAGAGGGAAAAAAATACTGGACAAGGTGAGTCAGAATCGAGGTGAATGAATGTTTTGCGCAAAATCACTGCACACTGCATAAAAGAGGTGGGATGATGTGAAATAAAGGGGCTTAGACCAAAGAACACAGTTCCCATTTTGGACACCTTGGAAGGGTGAAGAGTGCTGGGTGCAATGGGTTTCGAGGGCAGGGTCGGGTAGTGGTTATGACATTGAGAAGACCACAGACAACAAATGTTGACAGCCTGCAGAGGTGGGGAAAGAGCTCCACAATGCTTCCATACCTCTGTGCTTTGGTGTGCCCAGAAAATGGGGAGTTTTCTTAGAAGTCCATCAGTAACTCTTGATAAGAACAAACCAGGCACAGAGGAGCCTCTAAAGTGCATGGCTGAGTGGGATAAAAATGCCTTTAGTCAATTCTTGCTTTTGTGTGTTGTCAAGGCTATAGCAGGCATGGAAAGACAAATCTAGTCTCAGACTTCTGAGCGAGTCTGAGGTAGAAGTAACATGCCGTAGTTGATACAGCTGTCTAACACTGAGAAAGCTCTGAAGTTTGTGCTTCATTTGCAATAGTTTGGTTTGTTTTCACCCAGCAGAAAGTGGCTTATTGTTCTCTCTCCAGTTCCTTCATGTAAATAGATGTTAAATAAGAAAAACCTTTTCCCCTTCTCCAAATGATGGGAAAATTCATGCTGTTGATGGCAGTTTGATGAGAAGTTCATATGTAGGGTTGTTTCCAAGCCCCAGGGATGGCGAGGGTTCATCAGGCAGTGGTCTGGGTGCAGCCTTCAGCTCCTCTCGCTCAGCTCTCTAATGGGGCAAGTCCAGTGGAAATCAGATTCTTGATCCCAGGTCAAAACACATCATGTTAATCTCCTTGTACTACAAACTGGGATTAGAATGGTTTCTTTAATCCTATTAGCTAAAGAACTACTAATTCCTTTCTTCTCTTGAATGGTGTTTTGAAGACAACTTCTACAGACCCCATGTTTTACATCATAATTTGGGGTTGCTATCATACATTTTTTGTAAGTGATACACTGAGGAGCTGCTTGCAGCATCCTTGGGGGATCCAAGGGTTGCGGACACCTCTGGGTTATCTTTTCCATTGGCTTGAGGAATCCCCATGCACGTAGGTGCCTACCTATTCCTTCACAAGGCATTCATGGGGTCGAAAATAATTCCCTAATGAGAAGCAAGCTAAAACCTATTACTGGTAATCCATCATTTCATACTGTGGAAATGACTAAGCTGGGGTGTGCTGATAGTTTGCGTGCTCCTCTGTAGTGTTTCTTATACCAAATGAAATGTGCTTTTTTGACATCGGTTAACTTTTCTTGGGTACTTTTGTCTACTCAGAGCACTTCAGTGGCCACCATACAGAGGTAATGAACCCGCAGTGTTAGAGACCAAAAAATTGACACTGCTTCAGAAGCAGTAGAGTATGTTCTTTCCCTACACTATGTCATTGGTGTGCCTGGGCAGATTTACGGTGTAGGCACTTGTCACTGTGGAAGTAGGCAAAGGCCACTATATTACACCGCAAAGCAGGCTGGAAGGCTGCAGGTTTTACTCTTTAGATTAGTGGTTTTAGTTATTGCAGAGCAAAGAAAAAAAATGCCTGAAGCCTGTAATTGAAGCCTCTGCACTTCTGAAGTACACCAGCTTGCATTACTTTTGAAACTTATCCCATTATTGTTAATGGAACCTGTTCATAAAATCTGTTTCCCCAAATGCTTACCAGAAAGAAAGCATCGCACAACAAAATTTATAATTATAGAGAGATGTCTCTTTTCTTTTTTGTACTTCTTAGTTTATTTGTGCTTTCTCTATTATATAGAAACATATGGAAGAGAATAAATAGAAAAAAACATATGACAGGGGGAAGGCAGAGAAATTAGGAGACACAGCCAAAAGAGAAAAAAATGTGTTTCCACGTATGTCATTTCCATCGCTACAATATATCAAGTTAGCTTATAATCTGTCTTCTTGTTTATAAGAGTATCACAGTCCTGGCCAGAAGATGACAGACTGAAGCACGGACACTTGAACCGAAAGCACGAATCTGTGCCTGGCACTGGTGAGCTCCCCGCCGCAGCCGAGATGGTCCAGCTGCCTTTTTGGGTCATGTCCCGAATGGCGTGCAAAACACGTACTGAGTGGAGCGGTCCTTGGTGAAAGGTTGTTGTTTTAACAATATGCGAGAGGGTTTATGCTGTTTCCAGTGACAGGAGATTCCAGATATTGCAGGGTTTTGATTTGTCCGTCAGCCCAACTTTGCTTTTTGAAGACTTTGCAGAGATTGAAAATGAAGGCTGGAGACTGAAAGAAATGTGAGGAGAAGGAAGATGAAGTATTTTTGTCGCCAAGAACTGAAGCACCTGCCCAGTACTGAGTTTTCCTGGCAAGCCAGGCCTGGTCAGTACAAGGCTTCGCGAAATTAAAATACCTCCTCGTGACTGACATGGATTTATAGCTCTCCATCAGTTCTGGTTTAGCTCATAAATATCCTTTAAATACCCTTATTAACATACATACCTTGCATAAAATTGTGCAAATAATAAAATACTGCAAATATTTAGATAAATTAGAGCTTCTTCATTTAATTACTGTATGTGGCTGAAGGACAGTGGGAACAGAGAGAATTTAAATAGGTTGAACTGAAATGCAGAAGCAAGTGGAAAGTTTTCAAATCTCCCTTGTCAAATACAGAAACTCTTGTAATATTGACCCCTTGCTTTGTATTAGTTTAAGTGGTAGAAATGCCCTTTATGAAAATTTATGAAAGTACTTTGGAAATATCTCTTCAGTTTTCAAGACTTAGCTGTAGGATTATTGTTACCACTGATTATAATTTAAAGTGACTCATCTGCTTTCCTGTATGTTAAGGCATGAGATCTCTTCATTTTGTATACAGATCCACTTCTCAGCTTGCGGTTTATGAAATATGTACCCTTTGCCTTAAGAATAAAGAGGCGGTACGAAACATTGAGCATTAGCTGCAAAAATAGCTTCCGCACTGTTGTGTTTAGGACTTGCTTTGTAGAAAATTGTTTCTTTTCACTGCAATTTTGCTGTTACAAAGAGGAAAGATATTGGCACATTGAGTTGTAGCAGGGCAGTCCCTTAGAAATTTCTCTTTTTGATCAGAGCAAATGCATAACTAATTATGCACCTTGCATAATTGCACCTTGTCTTGACACCCGGTGGATTGAGGCACTTCAGGTTGCAGTGGTGTCTGTCCTTTTCAGTAGTGGTGTGGCCTGATAGAAATCCTTTCACTTCTAATAAGTGAGCAAATTTCCTCTGTTAGCAACCTTTAAAATGGTAGTGATAATTGTTACCTAGCCAGGAGGAGTGTTGTGAAGTCTAATTAGCGAATGTTTTAGTGTTCATGGGGAAGAAAAAAAAGATGTACAAACACTGCTTTGATTTTTCTCTTTTAAGACTGTATCTATTAAATCCGCGATTGTGGAATTGTTCTCAATGCTTTCACATATGAGATCAGTACTCTAAGAGGGCTTTGCCATCCTGAAATACTGTGGGTCTTGACCAGCCTTAGGTACAAAGGCTTTTTTTCTCACAAATGTAAGGAAAATAATGAAAATAAGGAAATAATAAGGAAAATAAGAGCCCTTCACTTCGTTTCAATGGGATGTTCTAAAGGGAAACTATTTTAAATAGGAATGCAAAGCAAATCACAGCACTTCAATAACAGCCTCATCTTGCCACTGTTTAAGGGTGTAGGTAACTTTGCGCTTGTGAGTTTTCCTGTAAGTTTGCAAGGTGTACTTGAGTAGAAGTGTTTCCAAGACAGACAATATTACCTGCCTTTCTGACAAGCTTAGATGATTCTATCTCTGATCTATCTTTGTTCTTTTTGGTCTCTCTCTCTCTCTCAGTATTTCAGCACTTCCTAGGTAAATTAGACTTACCACAGCAAGCCTCCCAGTAGACTTCACGGAGTCTTCTTCCAAGTGGCTTTCTCCTTATAAATATGCTCATTAAAGTGCTGTTACATAAAGTATGGGTAAGCTTCACAAAAAAGCCCCCAAATCTTACAAGTTGTCCTCCTGATAGTAAAACATCTCTCAGCCTCGTGTTCTCGGGGAAGCCAATCTGCTGTTCAGTAGTGCTGTAGCCCTGGCTCTGCTGTGTTTCATACTAAGCCCTGTTAAAAATATCCTCCTAAGGAGGACTTTCCTGATTGTCGTACACTAGGAACAAGAAATAAAATTATAGCCGATGAAATTATAGCCCTAATCATAGGTATAGTTGAAACAGAAGAATCAGTGGAAACGCATTGTAATTGCCTTCCAGTCTGAGACTGCGGTAGGGAGCCAGGTAGAGGGCTAGCCAATGTTTTTGGCCTGGTTTCCCATGTAATCATAGCAGACTATGAAGTGTGTTGTCACTTAATGCAGCAGCATGACTGGGATTTCAGAAATACGGTTCTAGTTTCTGTCGCGAGCTCTTAACTGTAAGAAAAGGTAAATGAGACAGGTGACCTCCTTGCCTTCTCCTCTCTGTCCATCCTCGTCCCCGCTGCAGTTCCCTGTGGGACTTGGTTCAGTTGCTGTAGCTGATACCCTGCACGTGATAATGAGGTGGGACGTTGGGGCACTATCTGAGAAAAGCCTGGTTAAACTAAAGTTATCCTGGTGTTTCTTTTAATTAAGTGCAGTTTTCAGTAAGCAGAGGATAAGATTGCAGCTCTGAACTGTGTTCTCACACATTGCCCCTTTCCCTCTTGTGCATATAAAATAATAGATGGCCTGATTTTTACTTGCTGTTGATTTAATAATCTAGTAGTGTAATGGCAGAAGACCTTCCTCCTGTATCTTTAAATTTAGGAACAGTTGTACTTTAGGATTGCATTCCCAGAAACCATAGACTGTTGTCCACTATTTTGTCTGCCTACGCATTTATGGTTAAAAGCATCTCCCCTGTACCTTCTCTTACTGAAATGAAAAACTTGCAAGGACATCTTGAAGTTTAGTGAGGTGATTATGGTTCCAATTTAATTGTTAGACAGGCCATAATATAGTTATTATTTAACTATATAATTAACTTACATTAATTTTGTAAACCATTAAGGAAAAAGAAGCGTGGTTAAATATTTGACCGTAATTTTGACAGACTAATCCTTGCCTGGAGCAAGGGCTTCTCTTAGCTGTTCTGTCATTCTAAGATTATGCAAGCTCCTCCTTATTTTTAATTTTACACTTGATTAATTCTACTTTGTTTATGAATTTGTTATTTGTGGCTGACTCCCCAGGATGCTAATTGCTACTGCAAACTACAGATACTGCTGAGCTAATGTATTCTGAAAATATCAGGAAAAGAAAGGATGTCATGAATGTACAGTTCAAAAATGAGCCACTGATTTGTAATTTTGAGTTCCTTCCAAAATTAAAAAAAAAAAAAAAAAAAGATCTCTTATTCTTTGCTTCTTTTGGAGAAAATGACCATCTCCACTTTATTTATATCTGTGAAAGATGAGAGTGGATCTGGTAAAAAGAGAGGGGTTTTTTTCTGGTTTTGGTCTTGTATTTGATGTTTTATTCCATAGTCATTAAGAAGACAGCATGACCTCACATATTCCAGTCGAAATGTCAAGGTTATTTAGACTATAATATTTAGGCATTGGGTCCTGGATAAAGTCTTAATCTAAGTGAAAAGAATAAAAATTTGATGGCATGAAACTTACAAATTCTTTGCATTGTCCTTTCATTGCTGCCTTTTTCCTAGTGAAGAGAAAGCAAGATGATCCGTGAAGTGTGGATCAGCTGTAAGAAATACCAGTCAAGGTATCAGTCCTTTCATAGGAAAAGTTGTCCTGTTGGGTATGTGATGATCCGCATGAGGATCAGAAATTATTTTTTTTCTGCTACATTAATCTTCCAGACCAAGTTTGACAGCAAAGGAGTCTCCCATGCAGAGGTGGCTTTCGGTGGAGGTCTCTGGATGGACATCCAGATGTTGTGAAACTTTCGAATGGCCTGAGGCAAATCAGTTTAATCAATTGGACTTTAATTTCTTATCTTCACAAATGTAGGCATATTTGTGTTTATCCACTGTTATAAAATGTCCCAGGGAGCTCTCTTTCCCTGCCAAATGCCAGAGAGATTTTCTAAGTCACACTGGTCTTCCCGATTTCTCTTAGGTTTTAAGGCGGCAGCTCCTTTTCCTGGTTCAGGACGGATTCTGTCTGCCTTCTCCACCTTTCCCCAAAATACAACTTGTCCTTTGCCCCACCCTCAACCAGAGCCTTAGCTTCATCCTCTGGGCAATACTGAGATTTTATTTCCTTCTTTCTTGTGGCTGGACAGTGGATTACTATGTGGCAGTGAGAGGCACTTCGTAGCAGCCTTTTCCCTTCTTCAGTCTTCATTAAATACCTTAGTTAGCATGTCTCTGGCTTCAGGCTGCCTTTTCTTATTTGAAGCCTACTGAAGAAACACTGGTAATACTTTCTATGTCAGATTATCTCAAATATTTAGACACATTTGTCTTCAATGTTTGACTATTTCCTTTATGTGAACATTGATTAAAGGAAAAAAAAAGGGTGCTTAGACCAAGTGCAATATCAACCTCCCCAACAAGCCTCTGATACAGGATGAGTTTTGCTCTGGCTCATCGCAGGATTCCTCTTACACTTTGAGAGTGTTTTGAGATCAACAAGCAAACAGTTGCAGTTAAAAAGCATGGTGTTACTTCTCAATGGGAAACACATAAATTAGTTGTAAAATAGATGGAGATCCTCATAGGAGTTGCTTAGATGGCCGTGACTTTCCCCAGCGGGGTTTATAGAGTTTAACAATCAGGGTAGCAAAATATTCGCCTGCGGGAGCAGATAGCCCGGTCATGGTAGCGTCTGCCAACTCCAGGAATTTCATTTACAGCCCTGAAGAACTGTGCTGTGCTGTGCTGTGCCATGTTTTATCAGTAAATTACTATAGTGAGGGTGCTAATAGCTCATTATACTGCGAAGAGGTGGTGCAGATTCTTGCTGTTGTAACTGGAGAGCCTGCGGAAATGTGATGGTTCAGCTAGAAAAGCATTGCTGGCCACTGGATTTTCTGCAGTTTCTGCTGATATCTAAGCAGAATACTATTTGCAATGTTTGTCCAGAAGCTAGGTCTGTACGCTGTGTTTTCATGCTGCGTTTGGGCTGAGACTTTGAATTTTCATTGGGAAACATTAACATGCTGTAATATCCTGAGGATGAAGCAATTACCTTAATAGATGCTTCTGTCTTATTGTGTGGTCTAGAGCATGTTACTTGCCATCCCTTTCTCAGTGTCGCCTTCTGTAAAATGAAATATTTACCATCAGACTCCTTCAGAGTCTTCAAAATAGTGCAAAAGTATTGTATTGCATATTAATGTAGCATGATGATAGTAGTATTCAGAGATTAGAGGCTGACTTAGTTTGTACAGAAGAAAAAAAATATAGTTACTCCGTTATCATTATTTAATCTTGCAAATGGACAGTCTGTATGGCCCGACATTCATCTCCCTGCCTCTGGGTTTTTTGTTTAACTTGGGTCTAAATGAACTGATTTCTAGCCCCTTGCTAGCTGATCCTTCATTTTTATGATAACTGGGGTTTTGTGGCCTCTGTTCTCCTCTCCTTTGACATCACATGGTACTTTGAACTTCAGTTCTAATAACTGAATGTGAAGTTTGCAGGTACTGAAATCAAAGCAAATGTTAAATCAGGATGTGCCCAGTAACTATTTAACTTGATTAGCATTTTGACTGCATACAGAACCTGAAAAGTCCTTGATAGATGCAACATAAGGATTTGCAGTGGCAGCAAAAGATATTACTTGTTTAATGTCAGCACTAAATAATGTAATGTTGATACTGTTGTCAAATGTCAATTTTCATTGCTATTTTCAGTGCAGCTTGATTACTGGAAAATTAATACATCAGAGTTTCAGAAATTCTTACAGCTTTTCCATGAGAAAATAATCTTTAGAGACGGTAGTCTGAAAAAGGAAGGCTTCTTCACCCCAGACACCAAATTTTAAAATTAATTCTTAGGTTTTATTCATTAAGATCAACAGGGAGGGAATAAATATCAGACTTTCAGATTTTAGGTTATAATTTTGAAAGTCTTGTGATCTGAGACTGTTCCTTAGGAAAGAAAAGCAACTCTCTGCTTTGCATCATTAATGAAGTATCAGACTTCTCACATGAATAATATTCTGGGTTAATTAAAAAGTATTTAACCAAATATTTAAAGCAGAGCAAATGTGGGAAAAATAACATCCTGATTTAATTAGAAAGCAGTTAAGAAAGATTTAAATCACTGCAGATCTGAGGAGTGAATGAAGTATTAGAAAGTATGGACTCCTGCCTTAGAAACATCAGAGCTTTGCGAGTGGCTCTCACTGATGATTTTTTTGCCCCTGTGGCCAATAAACGTCCTTGTCTTCTGTCCTCACCACCAAAAGCCTCTGCCTTTGTACGGACACATCAAGCGCCTACAATAGTTTTTGTTTGAAGTTAAACCCAAACACTGTCTCCTCCAGTGACAGTCTTGCTTAAATGTGTTTGTGTCGGTTGTTTGTGTACATACATTAGAAATATTTCTTCAGCCTATTTTATCCTGACATAATTTGATGGCTTTCTTTCAAAATACAAGTGAAGATTAGTCTACTAAATTGCATTACTACTTGGGAACTCCCTTTGGTAGTTTTTCTTAGTCATTAAAAATGCCACAGCAGTCTAATGCTGCATTTTACTTAAGCACAGCTAAGAAGCCTTTATTCTCTGAAGCGGGGCACAGGATCCTCAGCTATAATGTGACCACATCATTTTCCGCGGATGGAAGGAAAATTTCAGTTTCTTATATCCAAGATACTTTCAAGGTGAGGCCATGATTTGTGTAGCTATAAATCTCAGCAATGAGGTTCTTGGTCAGCTTTTCTTTGATGCATTGTTAAAACGTGTTGGTGATGAGACACCCAAAAGCCAGTTTACTGCTGGAGTCAATGTGCGGCTCTATCATTTCTGAAAATGACACTGAAAGAATGTTAAGTCAGGAAAGTTAAGACTGAATTGCAAAGTCAAATCTTCAAGGAGTTAGGAAATGTAAAAATATGGCTTCATCTGTGACTTCGAATCTTGATTTCATTCAAGCTTTTCATAGGCCCCAGACTTAATGATCTGACTCAAAATACGGATGTGGGATCTACCATGGCTTCGTGCTAATTCCTATTATTTTGCATGTTCAAACTCCAAGCAGGATGTACGGAGGCCATCTGTAAGAGAGCTCAGCGAAACCGTTGCTTTGCATGCTGCAATTTTTCCCAACTTCCTAATAAGCTCTACATATCATGACTTTCTGTTTGAGGCTTCCTTACGTTTTTTTTTTTTTATTTTCTCAGATGTAGAATTTATGTTGAAAACCACATTGCTGTGAAGCTGACAAGGGCTCCCGGGCTTCCTTACCTGAGACTAATTGAGCATGTGTATGTACAGGGAAGCACATAAGGGAGGTTTGGACATGGTTGACAGTCATCCTGCTTTCTTTCCACTCCTCTGACATTTCCAAGACCTTGCGACAAGTGTCCTTTTCCCTTCTGGAATGGATGCACTACAGATACGGTCCTTCAGAGAGGCTTAGATGTTAAATCTTTTTACTTCCTTGTGTATACACGCAAGATTGTTCTATTTATTTGTTCTGTGAAGGCACTTTATGCCTCTGCTAATTGTTTTTATCCCTCCCAAAGTTATCTTGCCAAAACCGGCATACTTCCCTTCTGCCTGAGCTTGTGAAAAAGAGAGGAGGAGGAAAGCAAGCAAAATCAAGATTCCTGCTGACTTGCATGGCAACAGCGATCTCCTTCCAGTTGGAATTAATCGTGTCGCTGTGTGAATCAATTTATCTGCAGCATGCTGTCAATTTATTATTACGAAAGTGGAAATGAGTGCTAGATAATCGCTAGGAGCAAATGACTGAAAGGGTTAACTGCAGGCTTGAAAGTCATAGAAATAAAATTATGGAAGAAATGTCATCTCGATATGATGCAGTTCTGCCTTGGGATGCACTAATGGGCCAATTGACCACACTACAGAGTTACTTGCAATCACTGCTAGGATATTTTTCTCCAACTTTGAATAAAGAATTCTGTGTCTTTAAGTGAATTTCAGGAGAATATGTTGATTTACGTCTCTGATCAGTTTAGGGTTAGATGTTAGGCTACACATTTGAAGCAAAAAGTACAAAACCAAGAAGCACTGGGGCCAAAAAGGGTTCCAAGTCGTTAACAACCATTGCATCTGTACAAGGCAGCATTTTTCTGTATGACCTTTTCAAGTTGCAAAAGTTGAGAGGGAATTCAGTAGTTCAGTGAGATTAGGCAAATGGGTGGAATTGGGCAGTGAACCAAAACCATTTCTCGTTGTTTGTGGGGTACCTCCGCTCTTATGCAGACAACGTGGTTTGGTGGTTTCTCTTGGCACTTAGCTACCGGGGTGTGAGGCGCCTCAGCAGTGCTGTAGGAAAAAACACGTGTATTTTGTATGAACAAGTCATGGCATTTTGTTGTTTTATTTTTGTGTTGCTCAGCGCCTGTACAAACATGGCACTTTTTTTTTCTTTCTTCCTCCAAGTTTTCCTCTACTTTGTGATTGATCTTAGAGGAAAATAACTCCTCACTTTGTACCTTAAATAGTTATGGTCTCCATCTATGTCTACAAGGAAGATAAACATAATAAAGAATGTAACGTAGGCACTATAAAGACATAAATGACAGCTGAAGGAAGACTAGTAATTTTGGAGATTCATGTGGGAAAATGTTCTTGAGCTGCTGTTACCAGGACATTACCATTCTTGATTCAATGATATATTTTTTAGGGTGTACCAGAAGGTTTCCCACTTATCTCAAGATAGTACATTAAAACTTGTTCCATAACTGTTATTATTATCTCTGAAAAAAATTCTTTGAAATCCTGTGGTTTTGGAATACAAACTGGATGGATCTCCACAAAACCTCTTTTGTGTGGATGCTAACTATTCCAGACTATTAAGGTGATTCAGACCTTTTATTAATAATGAAAGAACCTGTTGCCTTAAACAATGAGAATGACACAGCAGAGGAAAATCAGCCTCTTAAAGCACATAGAAAGAAATCGGAAAAAATCTCCATTGTTTTCTACAACATGAAGTCATGTAGTTTATAGATTCTTTGTCCAACAGCTTATCATGCCTCCTTTAAAATGTAATAATAATTGTAATCAAGTATCTGTGACATTAATGGTATAGAGAAATTGTTCATGTGTGTCAGTAATTCACCAGAACTGGCAGAAAACCTATTAAGTTGTATCCTTCACAATAAGTATAATATCATCAAAGACTGGGTAATGAGAAATAAGAGGAACTTGAAGAAAAATTGGAGACAACAAAAACTTGTTGCTACTTCTCAACTGAGAATATATTATTTTTGCTTTAAAAAGGTGGTATTACCAAAAGGAAACTACATATTGGCCTCTTTTTTCCTATTTTGTACTTAGATAAGGAAGGATGTTTTGTGTTTAAATGCTGGAAATTTAGCATCATTCCATAACCTGACACTACAGGAGCTTGTTTAGCAAGTGCCAGCGATGTGAATGGGGACACAGAGGTGCCTTCTGACTTTATCAGTGACTTGTGCTGATGTCTTCAAGAGAAAACCCCACTGAGACTGGTGCAGACATTCTGCATTTGAACTAGCATCTTTTGCAGTCAATTAAAAATCCTGTACTGGAAATGGAGTGTAAAATATTATACATCTCTGCTAGAAGGTACTGCCTGCATGCAGGATATTGGACGGAGCTTATGCTGTGATACTCGCTTAAAAAATCTGTGAACCCTTCAGATTCAAGCAGCCTAACAATTTGGTTAAGGCTTCTTTGCTAACTTATCGTTGGAAGTCCATGTGTTTTTCCCCGTTTTGTTCATGTGCGATGGTATAGAGAGCTTTAGAAAACAGTACTCCTAACCAAAAGCAAAGCATAACATTGAAAAGAATAAAAAAACCTGTTAAGATATCGAGGCTATCAGACAAGCAACCTGGCAGTGAATGTTTTCTGATATATAGGAAATAGCCAAAAGACCTCTAAAATATTGCCAAGATAAATGCAATGGAGTTTTGTTTTTTTACTACAAGAAGTTAAAAGTCCAACAGACATACGATTAAAAAATGATGGACACGAAGCTCTCTAATACCTTCATGGCTGGCTTGTAGCATATGAGATTAAATTTCAGTGGTGAAGAGCAGATAGGAAAATATTTAACTGTCCTTCTATTTTGATATCTGGTTGCTGAGGCTATCCTTCAACAACTGAAAAAAAGCAGATTGGTTATGATATGTTGATGCTTTAGAAAACTTAATCTAAGTGCACGATCTTTTTTTCTGTTTCATCCAAGTGACTCACAGTAGTTGAGACTATGCTTGGTTTGCTTTAAGTATGAAATACTTAGCTTTCATTACACTTAGGTGGTAAATCGATTTATAGTTTAGAGAACAATGTGAATTTGGGTACCAAAATTGTATGAAATCAAAAGTTATTTTTTACCCTTTTTTTACAGGTAGGTTCATGTTTCTGCTATGCTAACTAAATCTGACTAGTTTGGAAGTTCAGTTCCTGACTCCTTTCAGCTAATTTTTCTTTTGACAACTGTGTCTTCAGGAATTAAAGAGCATGCTTTGGCTGTATTCAAGAAGTTTATCTGTGTTCAGGACAGTGCATGAGACCGTGCTGAAATTGAAGTGCCCTTAAATTTTTATTATTCCATAGGGGTTTAAATAAACCTGTAAGTTTAGCTTGTGCATTGTTTTCAATACAAGTCCTTTCCTGAATTTTTAATTTTAAGATCTGACTTTTTAGAATGTGGTTATGTCTGAGCACCCCCAATTTTTTGGCTGACAGTGCTCTCCTAAATTAGGAAGGAACTTTTATCTCTGCCGTGCAGCTGAGAAGCAAGGGGAGAGAATTGATGGCATGCCTCAAGGTGTGCAAGAGTACTGTGGCAGAGCAGGGAATGAAGCCTGGGTCTCCCAAGTCCTTGACTACAGCAATGTCACTAAATCTTGGAAGTGTGAACTGCCTTCTCGATTCATTTCTTTTCATGCAGCTGCTCAGTCCCACTTGGAAGAAGGAGTGAGAACTGATTTTAGGTATGAACGTTTACTCCTCGACTGATTAAGGGCAGACAGCAAGTGTACGGCGAGTATGAACAATTGCAGCCAGCACTTCCAACTACTTCTTGTCTCAATGCTGGAAAAAACTGAGCTATGGCTGACTAGTACTGCTTTTTCTTAAGCTTTATAATCCCCATTGAACTCAATGTCTGAGTTCCCTGGGCTAGCATTTGTTAGCCCAACTCTGGGCTAAACTATCCTTTTTCTCCAATTGTAGGCCTTGGCATCAGTGGTTCTTATAAATCTTCTTTTTCAACAATTTTTTTCCCTGTGGATAAGATTGGGATATTGAATGACTACCTTTCTGTAAGCTAATCTAATAACGCAATGATTTTCAGACTCTTAGGTACAAAACGAGAGAAAAGCCTCTTTAGACTTCCTGCTTAATAAGATTTACAGTGTTTTCTATTAACCACAGACATAGTTTCATTCCTAGCTCGGAGTATGTTCGCTTCACAGTCAGGCTTCCTAAATTAATGCCTGATTCTTTTTCCAGCAGTTTTTCATCTCTTTTAAATGGCACCAGTCGCAGGCCACTCTTGTCACATTTTACCACGTCCACTTCAGTGCCAGCTGGCCACTGCTCCCTGAGCTCATCCGTTAACCTCCGTTAATCCCCACCTCTCTCTCCTTCAGCCCTTTCCATTACATCCTACCAGTTCTGCTTTGTGTTGGCAGTGCAAGACTCAGAGCTCTTCCTAGGCTTTTTTATGTATATGAATACTGGGGAAAGAAATGGCTTATTTTGTTCAGTTTACCTTGTTTGGGTGAAAACACCTTAGAAAAGGTAAGCAAGTTCAGCAGTCTCTTGTTTCAGATAAACCTCTGATCTTTTTGCAACTTTTAGGTATCAAATACTGAAATTATAGCTTTAAAGGCAAAATCAAATTCTTTAATATTCAACTTCTGTGTCTTGTGAGATTTATCTACAGGGAAAATGTCAGGTGTGTGACCTTAATTTTCAATTATATAATAGAAATGACATAGCTTGCTGTTACATATTTTTAATATGTAACTTTTCATATGTAAAAATGTAATTTTTTTAAACCAGATCCTAATTATATCAATTATAACCAACACACACCTACTCCACTTTTCTTTATGTAGGTGGTTGTTAGTGCTCTCTAGCAGAAAGCCTGTGGTCTGCTTACTTCTGTTTTACGTATTTCCTACTTTTTAAAATGAATGCTTTAGACTTTACTCCAGTTTATCTTACCTTACACTGACTCGACTTCAACAGAGTTAACCATAATCTTCATTTACGTAGGAGGTAAATTGTGCACATTTAGCTAATTCTCTAGGTGTCTGGGCTTGAAATGGAGTGTAATGGATCTTAGTCACTGCTATGTTTTCATGCAAACTGTTAAAACAACACTTTATTTGCAGAATTTCCTAAAGCAACGGAAAATAAAGAAGTTTATGAGCATGCTTTTGGCTATAGAAATGCAAATCTAAAATGTACTAATTTCACAGTGAATGGCCCTGGGAAAAAGGAAGGAACTTTAGTAGGGTCAGGGAAACTCCAAAATATCAATGGTCAACAAACATTTCCAGCCGTGACTCCTTACTAAGTATTTTCCTAAGATTTTCTTAATGCAGCCTTTCATATTTGTATTTTTATTTTGCATTTGAAGCTGACTTAGGTCAAACATGGTCCCTGCAACTGCAGTTAGGAAGCAGCAGTGTAGCTAAATAGGGAAGATAAACCGGAGCACTTTGTCACTCTCTTGTTTTAATACCAAACATTAAACAAACCCGTAAGTAGTGCAAAATGTTTAGACAGAGGAATGTAAACATAAACTGATGATGAGCCAGCTGGGAGCTGATGGGTCAGGTTCAGAGGGCAGACCAACGCAGGCAACGCCGTACTGGGTGTCCCCATACAGACTGCCTGTGCAGGGGGAAGTAGGTGAGACCTTCTTCAGATGACTGGAAGAAGCCTCACATGGACAGGCACCGGTCCTCATGGAGGACCTTCACCACCCCAAAAACTGCTGGAGGGACAACAGAGCAGGGCCCGAGAACTTCAGGAGGCTTCTGGAGTGCATTGGTGACAGCTTCCAGACACAGCAGATTGAGGAGCTGGCGGGTGGACACAATTCGCCTGGACCTGACACTTTAAACAAGGAAGAACTAGTCAAGGATGTGAAAGTCAGGGGCAGCGGTGGAGTTCAGGATCCTGAGGAGATGAGAAAAATAGTAGGTTCACAACCCTGGATTTCTGGACAACAGTTTCTGACACTGTTTCCCATAACATTCTCATAGACAAACTGGTGAAGTACGGACTAGAGAACTGGGCAGTGAGGTGGACCGGGATGTAGGATCTGACAATCTCCAGTTCACACAGCAAAGCTTCAGAAAGCCCTAATGGTCCTCTCTTTCCCCATGTCTGTTCTTGGTTACCAATCATTGTCAAGGAAGAAATTTTGAGAAGGACTTGTACGTTATCCAGTTCACCCCATCCACTGCTGAGCTGTTCACAGAAATTCTTCAAAGTTGCGTGGGGACCTATAACTTCATGCAATATGATTGTATTTGGAGTGGGAGACCAAAGGAAACAGCTGTTAGTGAAATCTCTTGGTCCAAGGACCAGCCTGCTGGGAGACCCACTGGGGCTAGTTATTTAAAATGACATAAAACGATATAGGAAACACAGCGCGGTAATGGAATAAGAGGTTGTAATTTAAGTTTCGCTTAGCAGGGGCAGCAGCAATGCCTTCAGGCCCGTGCTTGGCTTGCAAGAGCCACAAACTGTTCTCAACTTCTGTCTCCTGCGTGATACAGAGATTGACATACTGGTTTTTACTTCCAAGGGACGGCATCTCCGTGTGGTAGCACAAGTTCAGACGTACCCGTCCCTGCTTCCACGTCACTTCTGTCTTCAGACTGCTCTCCCTGGCTTTCTTTAACTCCCATTTGTTTTTCGATGCTGCCTTCTTTCTTAGTTGGTAATGAATATTTTTATATTCTTGTATTTGTTTTGAAGAAGTCTAGATGAGGTGTTTGCCATTCCATTCTCACAGTGTCTTATATTAGCGAACATCCATCGTTCCCTGTTTACCAGCTTTTGTCTCTGCTGTACAGGCATTCTTGAATTGAAATGGCTTTCTGGGGAAACAAGTCTGCCAAATGAGTAAATATGTGAAAGAGTGAGCAGTGAATCAGTTTTATGAAAAGCTCTGAGCCTGAGAAGATGGAAAAACTAATTCTTGCAGACCTCTGACTGGATGTCTCCTCCCTTTTACGTTCAATACAAGCCAATATATATTTGATGAAAGCGTTATATATAAGGAAAATCCTTGGGAAATTATCTCCTTTTCTGTAGACAACTCTTTGTTAATGGCTATTTTGACCCAATAAAATTAGATCCCTGCCAGAGACTTCCTGCTTTTCCAAAACGACTCAGATGTCATCTATTTTATATCTATGATATCCAGAAAAGCTATAATTTCTGCTCTTGTTTTAGGCTTAATGCTTTGTCTTTGTCTTCTCTGTCTTCCACGGACATCTTTATGAGCATGTGTTACCCCAGACTTCTATCCTCCCCTGCCGTTTATCTTCAGAAAGTGACTGAGGAGTAGGAACGTACTGAAAATCACGAGGGATTGCATCTCCGTCTCAGGTGAGGGACCAGTTCCCCACGTTCCCTTACTTACCCAAGCTGCCCCAGCTAAAGCCGCTCTCGTCATTCACTGCTTGGGTCACGTCAGGGATTGCTTTAGTTGGAGTTATTTGCATTCACCCTTCACATCCTTCACTCCTCATCCTCCCACCCACGCTTTTGAGCTTCACCCTTCCCATCTGCTTGGTGCTCCTTTTCGTCAGACTCGTCCCCCAGTTTTGACAAGAGACTTTCTCTCTCTCATCCCATAGTAAGCCCCAGCTCGCTGCCGTCTTTCCCTTCTCTCCCACTAACCACTGCAACTGGATATCCTTGAGTCCATGCGATTGATAAACATCTTCAGTGAAAAGAGACCATTCAGTCTGATCTCTCCCATGTTCTGGGAGCTTATCTGTCGTTCCTTACTAAGATGTTGTGCTCCACACACAGATTTCATTGTAGAAAGGCATTGGTCTTCATGGGAAGAGGTCAGGATAGGAGTAATCCCCCCATTCCCTGCCAAATTTGAACTTCTGCTCCAGCTTCCAGCCGTTACTTTCAGTAGCGTGTTTCTCCACTAAATTAAAGAGTCCTTTATTGCTCTTCATTTTCTCTCCATAGAGCTACTTACACACTAATCAAGTAATTTTTTCAATCTTTTTGACAAGCTAAACAGATTAGGCTTTTTAAGGCTGTCACTGAAAAATATTTTCTCCAACCTTCAGGTTTTTTTTTTTTTCTCTTTTCCCTCCCTACTGTTCTGCGTTCTGTCTCAAAAAGGGGCACCAGAACAGCATTCTGGTTATAGGGTTAATCTTACCAATGGCAAATACAAAAGTAAATTAATTTCTTTCTGCTTGTTGCCTGTTTATGCATTTTGCAATTTTTTTAATGCAGTGTGTCATTAGAAGCAGAAGTTAATTATTTCCTGTGGCTCTTCCCATGCAGAGACATAGAAATGGCCTTTCAGGGTTAGGCTAAAGATGCATCTGGTCCAGGATCCTGTCTCTGGCAGCACCCAGTGGTACATACTGGCGAATGGTATAAGAATAAAGTGAACACAGCAATTCATAGCAATTGTCACAGCAGTTTACAGCTCACCCAAGAAGCAGTGGTGCTGTGTTTCATAGATCTCAATGACTCTTCTGATCCTTTTGTCCACCCAGGTTTTTCTGAACCCAAGGAAATCTTTTACGTTGATAACTCAGCTTGGCGAGAGACTCTAAAGCTTAACCGTGGATTGTGTGGCGAGGCATATCCTTTCTTTGTTTTCAGTGTGCCACCTGCTACTTTTGTTTGACTTCCTCTGCTGCCTCAGATAGAAGAGACTGTGAACAGTCATTCCCTGCTCACCTACTGCATGTCACTCATGATTTTATGGATCTGTATCATAACCCTCCAACATCAGTTTAAAAACTGCTGATTTTCATGGCAGGTCTTCCACTCTCTAAGAATAATCTTTGCTACTTGAAGAAATACAGATGTATTCATTTGTATGGGTTTGTATCACAAGAATACTTTTTTGAACGAACCCAGCATGCTGAGTGGTCTGTGTTGTCCTTATCAGTTCCCCTGTCCTCATTATTTATTACTATATCTGTGCTTGCTAAGAAATAAAAGTGCTGCAATTTTATTTCTGTGCAGTATGTTCTTCATGAGCCTCTTTTAGAAAACTGACATTTGATGGTTTTTCTACTTTTTCTCCCAGACAGTAACCATGGCTCAGTAACAGTAATGTCACCTAATTAAGTCCAGCTTGCAATCTTAGATACTTAAACAGGATTAGCCAAATAGCATCAATCTATTTATGATCTTTTCAAGATGAGCTTTCTTATAGGTCTTTTAATGTAAAGGATTGCTATACGTAATACTTACAAAAAACTCTCTTAATTCTCCTCTCTTAGGGTGTCAGATTAGCAAGTCTTCGATGTAACTCCAAGACTTCAGGTGAACTTAATCCACTCATACACTGTTGCTGTAGTTTTTTGTTTTGCATACTTAAAATACATTCTTATCCATGTAAAATATCAAGGGTTCACTTTCACACAGTAAGAGCAGCTCTGCAAATACTGACTTGCGTGGAGAGGATCAGTTACAGACTTCTTGTTGGAAAAAATTGAAAGCAAATCTTGTGTCTTCTTGCCTGCATCATGCACTGGCACAAAGACAACCTCCCGAGTGAGTAGCCTGTTCCATATGCTTGGTCTTCTAAGCCAACAGCATTGCATAAAAGGGTTTGGGTGGTGGTGTGGTTTTTAACATGGTGCTGGTGATAATTTGAAAGAAACCAGCCTGCGAAGTATTTCAAAAGAGTCTTATAGTGAAAATCAGGTTATTTCAGTTCCGTATTCTTCTCCAACAAAAAAATCTGTTTAAACTGGGAACATTAGGAAATAATGAGTAATTGCTTGGCACTGGTCCATTAAAAGTGTTCAGAGTGTAACGCTGAATGCACCTTCCCAAGAAATTACATTAGGAAATTAGAGAAAAGATTTGGAGAGAAGCAGGTTTTTTGCAGTCTTGAAGAGGTACCATCCTAACCTGGTAATGACAACAATTTCTGTGGCAGGAAAAAAAAGAGAAAAGAATGAATGTTAAAAATAGTTCAGGTGTCTTCTCATTTACTCATAAAAGTTAGGCAGAACTAACTTTTTTCCCCAGCTGCTTCTAATGGAATTTATTCTTCAAATTAGGATGTTATTTATGTGCCTGAGGATTTTGTATTTCAAAATAGTGCAGTTAGGAACCATGTAAGAACTGTAGCTCTTCTGAATCAGATAGCCCGTTCAGAAGGCAGCTGGTTCCCTCTGTGCTTCCAGGTACACCTTCAGGATTTGCTTTATCTGGAAGCACTGAAGATGCACTTAAACAGACTTTTGACTCCAGTACATGTGAGTAGGAGAACGGGAACGTTACCGAAGAGTAATGCAGGCTCTGCGCTGTGTTTGCCGCTTGTTATGATCCTGATCCAAATAGGACTGGGTGCCTTTAACGAGAACCTGTACAAAACCTGGAAGAAACATATGTAGAAACTTGGAACAATCCCTGCAATATGCTGAAAAATGTGTCTAGAGCCTGACCATAGCTCGCTGCCAGAGTGAAGAGAGAAGATGAGTCTTTCAGACACTTGTAGCTGATATGTGGGGGAGACAAAGGTTTACCGGTATTAGCAACTTGTAGAGCTGTTGTGACTGAAACCACAAAGTTCAGTATTTCAACAAACCACTCTCAGATCTGTCATTATTTACAAACCTCAGGGGATCTGCAGAGCTGTATATCTAAGGATTTTGTGTACTTCATAAAGCATCAGTTAACCATGAGCTACATCAGCAGTATCTTATGAATCTGCCCTGCCTTTTTTTTTTTTTTTAAAATGTGACTTCTTATAAGGAAGATTGGTAATCCAGATGGGTGATGGGACTCAATACCACTAATATCCCAAGTAGTGACTTTGGGATTTTGAGAAGGTGATTTTCCTTCTCTGCACATCAAAATAGGACTTAAAAAAAATATTGAATTGTTGGAATAACCAATTGGTTTGTTGATCCAAAAGCATAAGCCAATTTGAGAGTGAGAACAGACTTGTGTGTTACTCCACAGAAAAAATAGATGCTGTGAGAATTAAATTCATAGTTAACTATTCACAGTATAAAATGTTTCCTCCATAGGACCACACAGGAACTGTTCTAAAGTTTCCTTGGTGCAACTAAATGCATATCAGAGTAGTGACAGAGACTCACACTTGCTCTCCCACTTTTCTCTTAGGTCCTTAAATTCTGTTTTACCAGGGGGAGGGGAAAAGTAGCATACTTGTTGTATAAGCTGTCTGTCTAAAATTCTATAAGTTAGGGCTAAAAGTAAATAATGAATTTTTCTTTCTCCAACTTTTCCCTCTCCTGTCACATACGTATACATTCATACTCAGAAATAGCATGCTCTTTATGCAAAGGCTGTCCTCTTTTGAAATAAAACCAATATATTTTTTTTAACATTTCATTAGCAGGGGATAATTTGATTACCTCATGCTCCTAAATTCGGCTGTTAATTATTTATTCGGAAGTGTTGGGTGGGCTACCACAATTAGCCATGACATATTAAATAAATAGTTTTTTACAGTAATTGGTGGTTGATGCCATGCTGCTTAGAATAGGTTTCAGTATTTCATTCCTGTCTTGGAGCTAGCAGTAATTTTTAATTTTGTAAAACACTTTAGGACACCGTAAGAAAAAATAATCACATTACAAGTGAGAAGTGTTGAGTAAATTTCTCATACAAAAATGCACCCATTATAAATTTAGCCCTTAATTGGTAGCATTACAAAGTGGTGAGATGGAAAACAAACAGGAGGAAACCTAATAATCCGTAACGTCAGGAGTCTGCACCTGCAGCTCAGTCGTGGTCTGCTTGCCAGTTTGCGTACAGGCTGCTGAAGACGTAGAAGCTTTCAGTAGCGAGGCAAAATAATCTTCAGATACTCTGTGCCTGTGGTGGAAGGGCGTCCAGCTGAGGAAACAAGAGGTAGGCAATGACCTTTCAGTTCTTATTTACTTTTATGGTCTCAGCCAAAGGGCTTTCATGTGCTGTCGCTTCCAAGGCAGCAGGGCAAGTCATTGGTTCTCCAGGTTTTCTTCCTGCCAGGCTGCACTCTCTCCATGGGCAAGCTGGCCTCTGCATTTTATCCAGGCTGTTGTTCGCTTTCAGCTCTAGGCAGGCAACTTGGGCTTCTCAAATCACAGTCAACTGGATGGAGAAAAAGCCCCGGGTCTGGCTGCATGGTGATACAGTTGGGCTGTGCAGGTATATAGATCTGGGTCTATAATATCTTCTGGCTGACTGGGAGATGTCCAGGCTTAAAGGACTCTTTCTCCTCTCACTCCAGCCCTCCTGACAGAACAAGGGAGGAGCAGTATTTGGGTTTGCATAGCAAGTCTACCCATCCAGGAGCACATTTGGCATTCCTTATGCTGCCTCTCTCCTTCCATCACCATCCAGGCAGTCTGTACCTTGAAAGATGTACGAGGATGATAAAAAGGGCACTTTGAGAGCTTTAGTGTATCTCAGGCTTTCATACCTGCAGCAGAGTGAGATGTAATTGATGTATCTTAGTTGACATGTTTCTCAGGGAGCTTCAGCACTCTGGTTCTTCCCATTTTCCCTGGGTTACATCAACTTCAGAGACTCCTTCCTTTCAGAATAGGCATGAGTTCATAATATGATAGTTGTCTGTTGTGGTGGGCCCTTCCAGCAGCAGGTTCTTCCTAGTTCTTTCATTCCACATTTGGGACCAAGTTTCAGACTCGGTCCTGGCTTACTCACCAGTTTGAAGAGCAGTTTTGTCTTCTGAAGTTCTCCAGTATCTCTATCTCCAGGGGACTACTGGTTGTTCTCTGCAGACATTACTTGGGCAATTGGCCACAAGCTTCTATAATGAAAAATGCTGAGACTATAGTTCAAAGTCCCAGAACAATCAGTTTTATACTGAAAGTCTGTAAGTTGTAGAGAGCTGATGATATTTCCGCTCTTTTCTCCTTATAGGAAGTTGTATTACAAAGGCAGCTTTGAGAGAAACGATACACTCTGCGCCACAGCGCCGGAGGTTTGATGGGTGCACGTTTTCAAATGATGGACTTTGTGCAAGGTGATCTGTGTCTCAGCGTGCTCAGAGACCAGTTCTTCATTACCATCCCTCTGTAGTTGGCATTAGGGCAGCATTTTTAGCCCTGTCTTCCTTTCCTTACTAATCAGAATTCTGTTTCATTTTGCAAATATGTAGTAATTTCTCTGTACAGCTAAAGCCATTGACCTTGGTGTCTTTAAACCTAGTATAACAATATTCTGAGAGGCTGAGAAGAGAGTCAGACTTTTTTCCCTGATATCACTATATTTTCTCTGCAATGCCTTGTATCAAAATTCTCTCATCATTAGGATCTTCTTCAAGAAACAGTATCCACAAGCATGTTTTATAAAAAGCAGCTAGATTTTAGAGTGGTGGTTTGTGGATAGGTGGGAGGAACTGTATGATAGACTGTCTCATGTAATATATAATAGGGGAACTATATAAATTCTCCTTGGAGGCAAAATTAACTTCTCGGATTTCCAGAAGGTCTATGGTTTTCTTTTTTCATTGTCCTGTAAGAGGTAAGAAGTTGTGAAGGAGGAGATACAGTAACATGTGTGATGTGGGGAACCGTGACCGACTTTGCTGCTTATTCTACACTTCTGCAGGGATAGTGTCCAACCTAGAAGGATTCCTCTTACTGTAAATCCCTGCTGCACCAATGGTTAGTGATGGTATTTCTGTAAGCCATTGCTTAGTCAGTGGAGGGAACAAGAAGAATCCTGCTTTCCCCCCCCTTAGAAGTTCCCAGTCAATTATTGTGGCCTCTTACATTGAGTTGTTTCTCTTTCTCTGCTCTCTTCACATACTAAACTGCCCTTTTCAAGTGGATGAACTTTGTATGAGATAAACTTGTGAAGTGACTCTGACGGACTGTTGTTGTCTACTACTGGAGGAGATAAGGCTTTTTAGCCTTTATCTGTTCCTTTAGGCATCTATATAAATTCAGACAGTGGTGTTTGACGTCATGAGTGGTTGAATTTTAATAGAAGTTTGAACTGAATCTTAATATAACTTTTATAGTGGCAAATAAAGGCAATTATATACACAGGTCAGGAAACTGAAGTCTTCTATCCATTCAGCCAGGGGATGAACTAACTTCTGCCCAGTGCTCTCTGAATATGTTTCCTTCCTAAATGAAATCAGTTATGTAAATACTTGTTTCTTCCTTTGAATACTCTCCTATCTCTATCCTAACATTTTTAAAATACATAGTGGAAGAGTAGTATCTACCTAACAAACATCTACCACTTGTAGATGATTTTGGTAACCCAGTGCCTCATTTCATAAAGTTGGTTTTGTATACTCAAAAGTCCTATGCTAGCGGTAATTATGGGCTATAGTGCAATGCTTACTATAAGTCTTGATCATGATGCCCCATTTGAACACCTTTTTTTCTGGTGCACTATTATTGTAGAGCTCCCAGCCTTATGATAGTAGACACAGCATGCACGTGTAACAGAGAAGATGTAGTGAACCTACCATCTAAACACCAGAAAAGAGACGCCAGTTGTTGACAATGACGAGAAGAGGGGAGGTGACAAAGCTGAGCATAAGCTGCTCTTACTTCTGTGTGCTTGTGGGCTGGCATGGGCATTTGGGTGAGACATCTCTGAGACTTCTGCTGTGAATGGGGACAGCTGTCACAGTAAATTTTGCAAGACTGTTCAGTTTTACTGCAAGGAGGAACTGAAATATGAATGAATTTCATGAAAAACTCATATAATCCGTCTCCAGTGCCTCATATCTATTATCTTTCCACTTTTCTGTAACCACTTGAGAATGGATTTTCCAGTGGGCTAATTAAAATCCTCTTGTGACATTCCGTTCTCTCAACAAACCTCTGTCTCCCTGTGTGATGATTTGATACTGTCACTGGGAGGATAAGTTTGGATTGTATAGACTATATGGCATAAACATAGGCTTCTTTGATGTTGGTCTGGTTTTGCTAGAATGTGATGGCATTGGTTGGCTTTAAGAGCATGCCCAAGAGGAAAGTAATGGAAAACTGATAGCAACAGAATGTAATAAAGTCAGAAGAAAGAGAATGCCATGCCTGTGACTACCCAAAGAGAAAAACATGAACTAAAATGCAGCATATTAATGAGCACAGAAGCAGTCTTCCTCATTCATCTCTGAACTGGTCTCTGCAAACTCTTGTGCATTTTGGCTTTCTGCACATAACTCCATTCATTTAATTAAGTTTTGAGGTGTCCCCAGGTAGAAAGAATGACATAATATTTTTCTTCATAAAATTATAATTATTTTTTTAATAGTTGGTATCATTTGGGGGTAAGGAAGGCAAAATTTTTACAGTAAATCATAGGAGCTTATTTTGCATGTACAGTTAGTTCACTGTGTTGCATTTCCCTTAATATGCTAAAACTTAAGCTGGAGGTCACAAATAATAAGAACAAGTAAAAATTTTTCTTTCTTCAGGAATGCCCTAATGGTCAGGTCTCCCGTTTGTGGTAGAGGATTGGTCCTTTGGGGAGGGGAGAGGAGAGGTCATTAATATGGTGGTGAGATCTTTTTAAAAACTCTGGTTTCACTTTTCAGGCTCATGACCTGGTGAGGTGTATTTGTGTGGCAGTCATGTATGTTTGGTGGGAAGAATTACCAAAGTAAAACTGACACTTTGAAAAATTGGGTAGGTGCTGCTTGTGTTTCCAACATCTGTATGAGAACAGAAATGATGTACAACTGGACCCAAAAAAATCGCTCGAAGTTGCTCAGTAGCGTAGCCAATTTTTTTTCGGAATGGTATTACACATACTGAAGTACATTCTATGTGAAGAAAGCCTGATTTCCTGTAGGAATAAGTTGTTTTTTCCAGACTTAATCTCATGGATCACTTTTATGGTTTTCCATTTCTGTCCTTTCTCTGTAGTCTAAACAATAAGTCTTGTTATCCACAGGTGGTTTGTGTTGCCTCCTCGGATCCCCATTCTGGGGATTGGTTTTTACAAGGTTTTATACTGCACTAAAAATGAAGATAAAATAAACTGTCCAGATGGGGCTTTAAAGATATGGACTGTGGAGATGTACAATCTACACACGCTGTGAATGGTTTCTGATAGTCCCGCAGCATTATAAGGGAAGTGAACATTCTTTGTGCTTCTTTTCTACCTTGGAAGCCAAGTACAACAGAAAGCTCTTTTTTTATCGTCGTCATTGCTGCTTTCCTTTTAAACAAATCCAGGACCATGAGAAGGGTGCAGGTAAAGGCAGCCTGACAGCACAGGTTTAGGCATAGATGGGACCTCGCAATCCAGACAGCCAAGAAGTCACTACTATCCCTGTCTTGGTTTTGTCTTCGTATCTGCTGAGGTGATACTGAAGGGGTGTATGTGAGAGTTGTTTCTACAATGGTTCACACAGAACTGCATGGAAACATCTCAGCGTTTTCATACTGGGTCCTAGAGGTGCTTGATAGCGATTTCAGGTTGGTCATTTAAAGATCAGTCAGCACACTGTCATTACTAAACCTCCAAATGCCCAAATCTGCCCTGACAAGCTCTGTATCTACATTTAAGCTTTAAATTGGGGCTTAAAATGTCACCTTTTAAAACGTTTCCTGACTAACAAAAATTTAAAATCTCGTGATTGTCATAAAGTCGTATTCTAAGTTTCTCAGTAATCAGTTAGTTTGCAAAAAGAGAGGGAGCCACGGCGCACTCCAGCAGGACCCTGGTTTAGGTTTTCAGGGACCAGGACTCTGGAGCAGAGCACCCATGTCCATCAGCCAGGACATAATCAAGATGCACATCCAAAAGCTAGGCCTGTAGGTCATATAATTCACATTGTGGGTGCAGGGTGACATTTCCATCAAAATGTTACAGCAGCAAAATCTAGAACAGCACTTCTGTCACAGAGAGAAAACCTGAGCCTTGGGTTTTGCTAGAAACCTAAACTGTGTAACTCTTCAAAAACCATTTAGTTTACGTTAGATCATTTCTTACTGCAAGCAAATGTCTCTTTGTACTAGTAGTATATTCTCCTAAGTGCTAAAATTCTTGCTTTTGCTTGCCAATACATCAGTGGCTTAAGTACAGTATGTGTCTGAAACAAGGATAATAGCAAAAAATGTAGATTTTATTAACTGTGTGTCATGTAGTACACGGAAAACCTTAAAATCAGTAGCCTAAGTTCAAACTATTGAAAGTTCTGTATAAAATCACATAGGTGCAGAGACCTGTAACTTAAAAGCTGAAGATGGTTTTATTTTCAAAAGGATATATACGTTGAGTGACAATGTTAACATAAAGAAGTTAAGATACGCAGGATGGGCATGTCGCTCAAGTGAATAGTGTATCATGGATTTTAATGTCTTTCAATAAACTATTTGCAGCTACATTCACAAATACTTGACCAGTAACTAATAAATAAAGTAATATTAATTGAATTAGTAAGTGACTTTTTCGGTGATTACCACTACATTTATGCTCAATTATTTGACAAGCTGTCATGGGCAGTTCCTGTCGGAAGCTGCATTCACCCAGCTCTTACTCCAGCACTGATTTAGAGAAGAGTGAAATAATCTTTACAAGTTTATTTTACAGTCTGGTCAAAAGGTTGAGAGCTAAAGCTTAAACTGATAATGTTCAAGTGAATGAAGGCATTAGGTGGAATATAAAGCTTTACTTGATAGACATATCTAACAAAGCGGAAAAAAATGTCATTTGAAGCCAAAAAGCTTGCCAATAAAATTTCTAGCGCTTCAAGGCTCTTCACTTGAATGTTCACCAGGTGTGTAGGAGCACGAGGAAGAGGAAGATGAGCTTTTTCTATCAGTATTGCCTCACCTCAGCCATCTCATTTGCAATTTCAAGAGGAATCCGGGTTTGTAATGACTATCAGCATACCGGCTGGGAATTGCCTGGTGTACCGCATTGCTTTTAGGCTGACGTGTGTCTTCGACTAGAGGAGCCACGTTGCCAGATAAGCTGTGCTGGAGAGGAGCTGCAGAGGTCTCGGGGTTCATAACTCTGGTTTGCTTCACGAGCCTGGTGCTCCCGTACTACAAAACAACACAAGTGGAGAAATTGGAGAAATTTACTGTCCTGCTGTTTCTAAGTATCCTTTTTATGAGTGCACAAGGTGGTAAATTTTTCCCTTTTCCTTTCCTGCTTCTCTTCCCTTGCTGTCCTAGTGATTTGTGGGAATTAATTATTTTTTAAGTTATCTTTTCAAAAAAGTAATTTTTAACTTGACAGTCTTCCTGTCAAGCACACTTGAGCAGAAGGGACCACACAAGGCACTTGCTGCTACTGAACAGATCAGAAAAGATGCGAGTGCGGAGTTAGAAATCCCGTGTGTTAAAGACCTTGGGGGTTTGCATTCTTGTTTTTCCCGATGATTTATTTTTTAAATAAACTTTCTAACTGAAGCAGTGTTCCAATATCAAAGCCTGATTTTTTTTTCCCCTTAAAATATCTTTAAAATAATAAGCAGTGTTCTGCTTTCCTGTTAATCTCAGCCAGGGTCTTCTTCAAAAGAAAAGAGACACGAGAAAGGCAGTCTAAGAGTTAATTACATTTAATTACATTAATTAATTAATTAACTATATAATAGTTAATTACAGTTAATTTGGTGTCTTTTGCAGCAAATGCAGCACGAAATTTTTAGACAAAAGAGACTTACAAGTTTGCTGTGTCCCACGGAAGGGGAAGAACCGAGGGAACCATTGTTGGATGAGAAAAAGCATATCCAAATTCTTGCTGCAGGAAAAATGAGGATAGAACTGAGGGAACCATTGGTAGATGAGAAAAAGCATACCCAAATTCTCACTGCAGGAAAAATGAGGATAAGAAAGTAAATTTCTTCTATATGTTTTTGAAAAAGTTGTTTTTCTGTTCATTATAGGTGGATGGGATCAGCATATTATTTCATAGTGATACTAAAAGATGTTCCCAACCGATTGTCTAATTTAATGCTTGACTGGGGAGCCTCTCCTACTGCATTCTGGAATCCCTAATTAAATGTCAGGCTATGTTCAAAGACTTTAAGGGATTGGCCACTATTGATATATTTTAAAATAGTGGTATTGTGTTAATAATGATATTCTCATTGACAACATGAGCAGCAGTCAATGAAACCCTCACTTGTTTAGTTTTTTTTGCTGTATAGGAACCAGTTTCCTGACACACTGATAGAAAGCATTCTATAAATATCTTTGGCCTCTGGAAATAAGAGACCCTTTTTTGCAGTTTATATATCCTCAAAATATTTACTGAAGCAGAAGTGCCTCCATTTTGGAGTGTTTTGCTCATTGCACGTTTCCCTTCCCATTTAACAAGATATTAAAAAGATATCCTTCGGGGCAGGCAGTGAAATGCAACAGTGGAAAGGTCACCCAAAGAGCAAGAAGATGGCCTTTGAAGAGCTAATTCTGCAGGAAATACAGAAGAGAAAAATTTCCTTTCTAAAATTTCATTTCACGAATAAGAGGTTTTCTTCTCTCCTCCCCTCCCTCTTTTTTTTTGAAGCCAGCATTGCCAGTTTTTCCCCTGCATGGCTAGTAACTGCTGTGTTTTTAAGATTTTAGGATACTTTTTTTAATATTCTGGATATGTTGTAGGGGCCCAGAGTGCTACAGATTAAGGTTGTGCCTACTGCGTCTAATTTTGGATTGTGCTTCAAAGGCCTATTTTAGCTTGTGGAAAAATTAATAGGCCTCTGTTTTCTTATAATGTCATTACTTTTTATAGCTTTGAGATAAACCTTCCTGTCTGATCATGTTAGAAAGAGGATGAGTCCTCCTAACGCTGAAAGAAAGGAGTGTCAACAAGGACGGCACGTGTAACCGGGGTCGGTGAGGGTTTTAAGGTTGATGGTGGCTGGTTGGCCTTCACAAATCCTTTCTCTTTAGTAACGAATACTTGTTCCATGGTGTTGTTAATCCTTCCATTTAAATGAAAGTAATCACATTTCTTTGTGGATGAGTACAGGAAAGAAAATAGTGCACAGGGGAAGGAATTGCATCCATGCTTTTGCCCTTTTTTAATTGTTTCAGTTCACCCAAGCAATTTAAAGACATTATTGGTGCTATAGCGTCAGTTGTTGAGAACTGCATGTCTAATTTTAGTCTCAAAGTTTTAGCGGAGGTCATTGAAAATGTTCATGTTATCTTTCTTCCTAAATTTCCAGCTCATTGGTATTACTGTTAGGGAGATGAGTTATCGGAAATGTCTTTCCACAGATGAAAAAACAGAAGAATTTATCTGGTTTGAATGAAAGCTTTGCATCCCTGGACACCTTAATTAAAAAAAAAAAGGATGAGGAGGCAGAGAGGAATGCAATACCCCAACTAATTAATCACTTAACAAAATAAGTGAATAACAGAACTAAAGCTGTTTTGATGGTCAAAGCAGATTAGTCAATAGATCAATGACACTTCTCTGACTCACCAGTTAAACTTAGTAAAAGAGTTATGATAGCTTGCATACATGCAATAAAAAACTCAGAAACTTTTCATTTCATTTTTATACTTTGATTTTTCTTTCCATTTTCTGCTACCTATATAGAAATAGCATTCCTTGGGGTGCCATTCAGGTGCTCTGTTATTATGAAGAAGTTGTGTTTTGTTTCCTTATTGCTGTTTTCAGACTGGCTCTTTAGGAGCTTCTTACTAGGTATCCCTGTGTGGAAGACCTGTATATATGGTGCTTTATAGCATCATATATTCTGTAAAAATTCCAGTTGCTAAATTTGGATGAAAAATTAAAGATATTTAGGTATGCCTATTTATTAAGGACATATCTTTCATAAAAATGAAAGTATTGCAAAGAAATGGCCAACTCTGAATTCAGCAGCTTCTTACTTCATTTCAAGTTTTGAGGATGGATGCTGCAAGGTACTAAAACTGTTGGTTTGTTGTTTTGTTTGGGGTTTTGGGAGTTTTTTGGGTTTTTTGTTTTTTTTTTCCTTTATGAATGTGTGTGTCATAAATCACCTTAATGCCTCAGGAACTTCTTAAAAGCCCAAAATAAAATAAGTGCTGTTCTTCCGGTATGTGAGTGACTCTGTGATGAAAAAAGGAAAAGTAATTTTACTTTTGCCACCCAAATTACTATCTCAATTAAGCTCAGGAGAAGGGGCACAAATACTTGAAGAGCTACCTTTTCTTTGTTACTCTACTTTCCTGATCACCAGAGCGCAGTCCTTCCCCATACTTTATCAGTGACTACTTCCACAATAATTTTGCTTTTCTCTTGAATATTTTAAAGTAACTAATCTAACTCCAGATAGTCTAAATTTAGGAAAACTTTGTAGTTTTTCTATGTGTAAATTCTCTGGTAAGCCTTTTTTAAGGTCATTAAGACATCAGTATTATTGAGGCAAAATACTGAAAATAAGATATTATCACAACAACATTTTTCCTTTTCATGCTCTATTGCTCTTAGAGTAAATCTTTCTCTTTGTCAAAAGGTTGTTGACTTAGCAAAGCGTGCAGGTGCTTAATTACTTACATTTAAAAGAACAATATAGGAGGTCTAACCTGTAGCAGTTAGAGCTATTGTTCCCCAGACTACCCTGTAGTGAAATTATTGTCTGAACTAACTAAATGAAACTAACATACCGCTTTGTATTTGTGATCAGGTTTGTGCCTATGTGCTGTTCTTCATAAAGCCTTCTGTCACTAACCGTGAGTTCTGGAATTTGTCCCCATTACCTAGATGTGGTGGGATGACCCTGGCTGGATGCCAGGTGCCCACCAAAGCTGCTCTGTCACTCCCCTCCTCAGCTGGACGGGGAGAGAAAATATAACGAGAGGCTCGTGGGTCGAGAGATCACTCGCCAGTTACCGTCATGGGCAGAACAGACTTGCCTTGGGGAAAAATTAGTTTAATTTATTACAAATCAAATCAGAGTAGGATAATGTGAAATAAATCTTAAAACACCTTCCCCCCACCCCTCCCTTCTTCCTGGGCTTAACTTAACTCCCGAATTCTCTACTTCCTCCTGGCCAGGGGAGCCCAGGGGAGTGGGGAATGGGGGTTGGGGTCAGTTCATCACATGTTGTCTCTGCCGCTCCTTCCTCCTCAGGGGCAGGACTCCTCACTGTTCCCCTGCTCCAGCGTGGGGTTCCTGCTACGGGAGACAGTCGTTCATGAACTTCTCCAACGTGGGTCCTTCCC
>JAVJGG010000029.1:49164980-49198255 GCA_035590195.1 Aviceda cuculoides | reverse complement strand
GGTTGCCCAGAGAGGTGGTAGATGCCCCATCCCTGGAAACATTCAAGGTCAGGTTGGACGGGGCTCTGAGCAACCTGATTTAGTCAACGATGTCGCTGCTTATTGCGGGGGGGTTGAACTAGATGACCTTTAAAGGTCCCTTCCAACCTAAACTATTCTATGATTCTCTGATTCTCAACCTGGCTTGAAGACTTTGTCACCAAAGAGCCATTTTACACTCAATGCCCCATTTCACTTACCTGAACTACAGACCTGTTGCAGGGGACATTTAATTGCCTGCCTGCTTTCGGCTCTGCTGTTGCTGTATGCTTCTCTTAGCTGTCAGTTCTGAGGCTTTGGCTTTTTGTAAACAAACAAAAAAAAAGAATTTTCTGTTATGTACTGTGGTCTGGGGGATCCATAGGTTGGTGTATATTGCCAGACAATATTTGTTCTTGCAGCCACCAGTCTTCAGATATACTTTTCGCTATAGCTCTGTATCCTCCATTAGTATTACTACTATTATTTTTAATATTTATGCTGATGCTTTACATGTCAGGTGGACTCTGCACTTTACAATTTGCATGTAATCACCACAAATTTTGGAGCCAAATTTTACTCTTGCATACAGAAGAGTCATATTCACAGGCCTTCCTTGAGCAAAGTGCAAGTCCTCTGCTTTATTTCAGGTAGACAGAAAGGTGTTTAAGGTAGAGGGTGTTGTCAAGTCTATCTCAGCCCGTTCCCTCCCCTCAGCTCTATACTCATAGTGTGTCTATTTTGCACTCACGGATTGAGAGAAGTTGAAATCTGTGATATAGAGATGAGGTTTTCCTGCCCTGGCCTGGAGGTGAGCCTGGGAGGGGAAAGTCATGCTCCAAGTTCTCATCAGCTTTACCAAACCTGCTGCTCAAGGAACATGGGGGATGTCTACAGCCAGATTCTCAGCGGTGTGTGAAGTGGTGTGATGTTGCTACAATGCTCAGGAGCAGTTCTTGTGGATGGTGAAAGGCACTTTTAATAAAGAACCAACCATTTACTGCATGCTTTTTTGAGGAGCTGTGTTGCCACTGGGATAATCACTCTAATAGAACTGGAAAGGTGTTGTGCTACAGTTGTTTTCATATTTATGTGGTGCTCTCTTTGGCTATTATTTTACTTTTACTGGGTCCACTATTGTATTTCCCAATCGGAGCTAAACACTCCCGAGCCCTGGGGATTTTTGCAATTATTGCCACTGACAGAACAAACAGGAGCAAGGAATCTAAGCCGTTGCTATAGAGGCTGTATATAACACAATACCCATGGAGCACTGGGCGTAATAACCGTAACATGAAAAATGAGCTATTGATTCTCTGCCCACTTCTAGGGAATGAAAAATTTCCTCCCGATCTGTAAGCCAGTGTGTTGACAGCACTGTCCTCCTGAGTGCTTGTCTGCAGAGGCCTGACTCTGTCCTCTGGTCACCATTTAGTTTAGTCTAATGAAAATGCATGTGTATTTGAGGAAAAAGCTTGTCATAGGCTTATTTAGCATCCCTACAGCATCACCCATGCAACGATTTCACGGCACTTAGGCACATGAGACGCTGTTTGGACTTTAGTGGGTATCGGTCCTGCCTTACGTCTTGGGGAGGAGTGAGGGCTGAATCACGGAAAGCGTCAAGAGGCAATTCTGGCATCCTTACTCATTCGGAGCATCGTTTCAATCTCTGAATAGCCACACTGTACATAAACATCCTACCTGATGTGAGCAAAGATGTCACGGTTTAAGTGATTTTAGCCTAATCACGCAGGAAATGTTCAGTAAAGATGAGCCCCCAATCCTATGTCATAAGTAGAGTCAATACGTGAAGTGATCACTCCCATCCTCACGAGCTAAAATTCAGCTGTTTCCTCTGATGTGATCAGCTATTTAGTCATGCTTGAAATTTTCCTTTTGCTTCTCATTGTTGGGATTTTCAGCACTACCCAGCGCAGGTTTGCTCCGACCTCTTCTGTGTGCGGTGGCCTGGCGGGGGGATGGCCCATGGACACCTCTGCTATGAGAACTGACATCAGTTTTCCTTTCCTTGACATCCCTCTCATTGGTTTTAGGTACCAGTTACAGGGCAAATAGCCCAGACAAGGCAGTATTAGTTCTTTATGGACAACTAAAAGAGAAGTGCCGTGTGGATATCAGCAAAACTTGGCCGCTTGTTTCATTGGCATCAGTGCCAGCGTTTTCTTTGGTTTGCTCCATGCAGATTTTGGACCTTGTGATTCATTTGGAATTTTGCTCGGGACTGAAACCAAGCTCGAGAGGTGGCACTGCCAAGTTTTCTCTGGTTTTGTGTCAAGAGCAACTTTGGACTGAAGCTGGAACAGAACCAGGCACGTGATCTAACTCCTATACTGTCTCATATGTTGAAGAAAGCCAGTCTTGTCTAGCCAAAATGGAGTCAGACAGAGGGTGTTACATATTCCTGATGTAAGATTAAAGCAACATACACGGATGTTTTTACTCTCCCTTTTACTCGCGGTCTTACAAAAGAACATTTGTGGAACAAACCTTCAATGTGAAGGTTATGAATGTTCTTTTTTCCCCCTCTCTGTTTCTGAGGTAGTGTGTTGAAGGATGACTCTGCCCTTTTCGAGTGCATGGTTGAAGGAAAAAGCTGCGAGAGCGGCAAGTGAAGCTCAGTGGTTGAATGTCAGGTGCCTGGAGCTGCTGCATCCCCATAGCCTTGGGGACAGGTCCCCAAAAGCAGCATCTGACCCCCTCTTTGAAAACTTTGAAGTATTCTGCTGGGCACTATGCTGAAGGCTGTCACCTGAGGGTAATATATAGAAGCCAAATAAATTGTTTGATGTGTCAGCATTTCTGTTAATACAAATAATGAAGAAGAAGATTAATTTTGGGACCAAATTCCTTCTTCTGTCAGGGACAGAGATGATCTCACTAAAGGTCTCTTGCTCTTTATTTAGGTATTTCTGCACTATTTTGTCATATACCAAAACTAGCATTGTGAAAGAGGATTGGGATGGCATTTTTAAACCCGTTTTCAACAAAATCCATAGCGTGAGACTCTCAAATGTGAGCTGTGGCTCTGTGTAACCCCACAAACAGTCAGGAGGAACAGGCAAATGACTGCTCTGCATCTGCAAACACCTTTTGTGCCCCGCTGTTACCTCCCCTAGATCATTATCCCTTCATTGACTTGTGTCGAAGTGTCTGTGTGCCGTTGTACAGAACATTTCTGCCTCAACGCTGGGTCTCCGAAACCAGAAAGCCCCTTCCATGGTCTTCTGCTGAGCTTTGCCTCCAGCACAGAGGGGAGACCTTGGGCGTGGGCCATTAGGTTTTATGTTCTTGGCTGTAGCTGCTGTTATTTTTGCTCATGCAAAGTATCTGTGCTGTTGACAGGAATTAATTTCCCCAAACTGGGAAGACCAGAGAGATGTTTGAGGGTATATTTTTGGTTTGGATGGAGATCGAACTCCCACCTATTCATAACTAACAAGTTTTATTTTTAGCATCTGGATGCAGAGTGATAAACAGGCAGGGAAAACAAAAGCAACCTCAAACTCTGTTTTCAAATGTATAGAGATATCACTCTATTTTGTGGAGTTTCTGCTATCTCTTGTCATATCAGTGCATGTTTCTGAGCTCTGTGCTGAATCAATCTATTTGCTTTCCCTCTTGGGCTGCCTTTCAAGCAACACCTGACCGATGCTGATCAGCCGAGAGAGATGTGATATGTGACTTACCCACTCGATTTACAGCAAATCAGGCTCTGCACAGTCTATTTTTAGAAGTCCGGTTTCTGTGTTAGGCTTCTGGAATTCTGTGTTTGCTTCATCTGGAGTACGACAAAAATCTTTTGATTAATTTTAGAGGCAAAGCTCCTTGGAATAAAATTTGGTTTAATAATGGAGGTGCATTAAAAATTTATATGAGAAACGGGAATTTATGTCTCTTAGGGAACTTACTTAGATTTAAATACAATCTACCCGAAACAGACATTCAAGACGTAATAAACACAAGATTCATGTTGAACATTTGAGCCCTGTTGAGGTCTCCAATCCCATCCTGTTTAAAAACCTTTCTGCGTAGGAGCTGGTTACCATACTTGCGACTCACAGCCTTTTTCTGTTTTCTAGCATAAGTAAACACACTCCATCCAGCTTTTTTCTTCATAAGGTGAAAGCCTCTTACCTTTCTCGTTACCATCTTCTGACTATTTTTCCCCGCTGACCTGTTCTGAGTCTCGAAGCGTGGGCCAAACCCAAACCTGGTGTTCGTGTCGAAATGCCAGCAATGCCTGCGAGAGAGCGATGCCCGCCCGGACTTCCCTGCACCGTTAGTACAGCTCAGAGGGACGTGGTATTTTGTTATACAACCCGCTTTGCCCGGTTAGCCAATCTGCTAGCAGAGAGCTTTCCATGAGCTGCTGGTCCCTAAGCCAGGGGGTTGGGTGGTTTTTTTTTTTTTTAGGCGCTAGATATTAAAATCCCATTGAATTTTAATTCCTGTGCTCCAAATCATCGGTAGCACCTTCCGGTTTGAATCAGTTTTCCTTTATTTTTTAGATTTATTTCCCCCCCACACCCTGCCCAAACTTAAATTGTCAATGAAAATATTGGCTAGACCTCAGGACTCACTGTCATGGGTTTCACCTCTTTGAAATATTCTGAAATATTTTTGGCAAAGAAACCAGATTTTCAATAATCTCTCTTTGAATGCAGATTTTCGATTATCTTTAAATCATGGGCGTTATACCTACAGATTCAGGCCACAAATGGAAAGGTTGATAGTGAAGTGCCATGGAAAAGGCTGTCATTGCTGTTCTTCTATCCCAGGTGGAAGCAGGAAACTCTCTGATTATCAATAACTATTTTCTGGTTCAGTCCTATTTTGTAGACCTGCCTCAGCCAGCCTTTGAGCTCAGAGCTAGGATTTAAAAGCAGATAACCCACAAAAATTTTATATCTGTGACAATATGAAACAGGGCACCTGGAGATGGTAGGTGTTTTTAAAGTTGGGTTTAAGAAAATGAAACAAGAGGTGATGTAATTTAATTCTGGGGTCTAAGCAGGGGGCTGAGAATCCACAGCCTTAAAGCTTTACACCTGGCTCGGTGACTCGGCACTGCAAAAGGGAAATTGTGTTCTGGATCACACTGTCTTTTTAAAAAAAAAGATGTGTGTGGGCAAAGTGCACTAATTTACCACTGTGAAGGCATAACATTTTTTAAATTTACTTGTGCCCACACAAGTTGAAATGGAAACTATTATTTTAATGTTAAGCATTACCTTCTTTTTGTTACACTGCAAGGTCTGGATCCTGCACTCTTTTCCAACGAGTGCTGGACTTAAATCAGATTTTGGTCTTACATATCAAACTTATTTTTTCTTCCATCCTTTATTCCAGGTTGCTTCTTGCCTTTTACAACTCTTCTAAAATCTGTTTAGGTTTTGTGTTTTGCTTAATATATTCTCCCAATATTTAATTTGTTGGAGGTTAAGAGCATTCTGACTGAAATTTCCATCAGCTCAGAAATAGTATCAAAGGAGAAAATTATAGATAGGGGAAATCTAGGGTATTTTTAAATCTAAAAGGCTAATTCAGACTAAATGCAAAATGGGTGTGAACAACGGCCCTAGTATTTTCACAATAGCCAACCAGATGCTATCTGGGGAAAAAAAAAAAAAAAAAAAAGCCCCAATATCCTCATTTCTTTTTATGCTAAAACATTGGCAGGTATTGATATAGGAGGCAAACTAACTAATTTGAACTAAATTGGACGGTTCACACTGAACAAAAGGCATTCAGCTGCAGTTGCATAAAACATGCTACAGAGACCCCTGGATCCGGGAAAGCAATGTGTGAAATTGCCTCAGAACCACATGTTTGTCAAATTATTGTTTTTCTGTAAATATCACCCACTTTTGGGTTTGTTTTTCCTGAGATTTTCTGTCTGACTCTCCTCTCACTTCCATAGTGCAGACTGGAGTAATTGCATCTAAAATTTGAGAGCACAGGGCTGGGAGTAAGGAGCATGGTACTGTCTACTCTGACCAGCCTCTCAACAACTCACGTCAGATAAAGAAAAAAAAAAGTCACAGCAGAAAGTTTTGAATATTTGCCCAGAGCTAAAGTTGTTTTTTTGCCACGGCGGCAATGACTTGGCATTGTCATGGCAGTAAGAAATTTAGTCTTGATTAAGGTTGTTGTCTTGAAAACCCTGGAGATTTAAATCCTCTATAGATGTGATTGTCATCACAGCAAAGAGACTCCACTGGAAGGTTTTCTATGGCAGTGAGAGAGTGAGAAACCTTTGGGTACCAAGAGTGGCTTTTCTCTGATGTATTTTTAGCATTGATCATTATCTGTTAAAAACAGGAGTGAAGTGTCGGGTAGGATATATCAATTTGTTGTTGTTTTCACAAGGTATCATTTTTCCATACCTTATGAATATGCCCTGTGTGTAGCTAAAGCTTCCTGCCTAGCTCAGTTAAAATCCTCTCCAAGGATCGGTCTTTCTTCTCCCCTGGACTATGCTGTAGTCACTTGTCAGCTTGTTTGGTTTTTTTCCCATAATACATCCACCTCGAAACACTCATCCCGTTGCTAAGAGCACAAGCTATTATCAGATTTGGTCTCTAGATAGGCAGACACAGTGAATGACTGTCTTGATTCAGCTCTGTTAATTCATAAACTGCACTGATGTAAAGAAGTTGCACAAATATTAGTGCAAGTAACATCAGAGTCAAGCCTATAGAAAAGCCATCCCTACCACAGTAATTGGAAGATTCAATCAATGTATGGAATTAATAGATTCCATCAATAGATTTGGGGTCATATCCTGAAATTCTTAATATCAGGAAAATTCACTGTCGGTGAACTTCTTGAAAGTTCAGTCACTTTCTAATCTTAGGGTTTGATCCAAGCCCATTTCATGAATAAAATAGTTTTAAATTTAATTGGTTAGTGCAAGTCACACTAAGGATGATGAGGATTAATTGTCTTTGTCTATGAGCTTTTTTGATGTGCCAAATGCCTTTGCAAGAAGCATCACATAAGGAAAAAAAAAAAGCACTAGGAAATCAAAAGAGGAAGGAAAAAAGAGCCCACTATGTGGTCTTTGAGATTCCCTTTTGTAGCATGATTTATTGGTCTCTCAGTTTTGTTTTGGGCCCCAGCTTGGAGGACAGTAGCTTACAGTGCGACCACGTAGGCTGGCTTGACAGAGATACATGTTGGATCTGTAACGTAGAGAAAGCTGGAAGGAAAGGTGGCTGAGAGTTCAGGGAAATAAGGCAGCCTTTTTTCTTTCTGTCTTTCTTTCTTGCTCTCTTTCTTTTTTTCTTTCTTTTTTTAAAGGAGTTTGTGTGTAACATCATGCATTTGCTAAACTATTAATTTTCCCTAGGCCATTGAAAGTTTATATCTGCTTGTCCTCATTATATTTTTGCATTACTTACTACTTACACAGAAGTCTAAATTAATGTCATTGATTTCTCTTAATGACCAATGAGCCATAAATCAGCAGCAAGATAAACAACTTCCAGTAGTATTGCAATGCATTGATATTTATCTTTACAGTGGATGTGAAACGATGAATTGCAGAAAGCCTACCTACACTTGCAACACCCACATGTTTCTCAACTGTTTTTATGCCCATGCTATCTGAAAACGGGTTTGGCATTAGGAATATGCCTTCAAAATATTGATAACAATAAAAAGGCATCCCACTGAATTACTGTAAAGTTGTGACTGTAGGAGTTTGTGTATAATTATCTCTCTTGTATACTCTAGGTGATATTTATCTCCCTTAATTTCAATTACCTGAAAGTCCGGGCTCTGTCCGCTGTCAGTGGAGTGAGATGAGTAGTCCCAGGGCAATTCTTCCCATCCTACAAGAACTGCCCAAGATAGGTGGAAACGAGACACCTTTGGAAGCATATTTATCTCCATGAATTTACAGAGGATCTTGCTTTTACACGGCTGCAGTTTGAGGAGATGAATCCTATTGATGGGAATGATTACATTAGTACTATATTGTGCCTTACATGTAACAGACATTGTAATAGTGCTTATTTTATGGGGCAGGTCTGAGGAAGAAGTATATTGTACCTGACTACAGAACTCTCCGATGTGGAAATGCACATATAGATTCATTAAAAATTAAGGCCAGGTCATCAACTCTTTTTGTCACAGGCCACTAAGTGTCACTCAACTACACTGTTACCAGCCTGAAGACATAAGGGACATATGTTTCAGTCTTCCAGAAATTCAAATGTGGGCTTCAGGCCGAAAAAGAAGCAAGAAAAATCCAAGTGCCCATGGCCCAAGTTAAATTATCGTGTAGGTAGAGCTCCCTCAGGAGACCCTATCCGCCCATCTTCCAGAAAACATTGAGAAATTCCAAAGGACGGGAGGCTCAGTAAGTCCTGCAGCATCATTGTATATTAAAAATAGCAACAGCTGTCCCACACGATGCTCTCCTGGCCCTCTTCTTCCTGATTTTCGTTAAAATGCAGAATTTGTTGTTGCCTTCCAAGCTGCTCAGTGCGACGGCCCTTCGAGGAGAGGCTGCGGTTGCTCTGCACGGCTCGCTCTTCCTTCTTGATATTCCCATCATGGCTTGGTATGGGATGAATAATTTGGGGAGGCAATTCAACTGGAATTGTTTGAAGCAACGGATGATTATGATTTTCCACAGCGAATGTAAGTCTTGGCATTGTCAGACAATAACTCATCCTGGGTTCTTCTGATAAATTGGCTCGATCGTGGCTGATGAGCGCTGTATGGCCACAGTGGCTGTGGCAGCGAATCTTTCAGAATCACTGCAAATGTGTTCATCTCTGAATAAAGCAATAGAGGCTTTTTTTTTTTCACTGAAACCTTTGTGACTGATGCCACAGACTGGTTTGGCATGACTAAAAATTCACTCTGTCCACTTTCATTCAATATCTCCTATTCAGCCTCACAATGTCCCTTTAATGAAACCATTTAGGAAAATGATTCTATTTTGCGGTAATACTGGCAGGCCAGGGAGGTTCATGCTTGTTAAGCAAACTGGCTCATGCACTGACCAAATCACTGCTGCAATACCCTCTTTGAGAAGGCATTTACCACTAAGTGTTTGTTAGCACAGAGAGAACACAAGCTGTTTCTAAACCTTGGCAAATCTAATAGAGAAGTCTTCTCCTGGAATATCTTTTTAGGAGGTGAACTCAGGAGCTATTAAAAGGCCAGGGTATTGTTAGCAGAGAGAATAAAATAAAATACATGCTGAAAAGAGAACATAAGATTAAAGATAATAGTTCTGCTGTAGGGGCCCCTTTAGGCGATCAGGAGAAAGAGAATAAGGTTTGTAATATTCTTCTTTTTCTCTCATAGCCTAGAGAAGTCTTCATGTGCAAAATATTTTTAATCTCATTTTCTATTTCGAGACTGTGTTTCACAAAGTCATTTTTATACATCCCAGTATAAACACTGCAGCAGATTTAAGAGGGATTTTGTGTCTGTCAAAATTAAGTGCATCAGTCTGTGTGCGAGGCTGGAAAATGTTAGGAGGCAATCATAGTGAAAAACAAACATACAAAAAAGGCAAACATCAAGTATGGAATAGTTTTGTGTTTCAGATAAGTGACTTTATTCCCAAGGCTGACTAATGATGGAGGAGAGGGAGGTTATTCAGTGGTTATCACAGATGATGGTTGATTGGGGCTTTTGGGTTCTTTTTCTTTGCTGACTCATCTTCTGGCCTTTAATGAGTCAAACTCTGTGTCATTGTAGTCTGTAAAAATGGGTGTAATAAGGATGTGTGTCCCAGAAGAATTCTGAGTCTTAATTGACGTTGGTAAAATATTCTGGTATTTTTGTTTGAAGACACTAAAATGAAAATTTCGTTGTGGTTTAACCCCAGCTGGCAACCAAGCACCACCCAGCCACTCGCTCACTCCCCCCTGGTGGGATGCAGGAGAGAATCAGAAGAGTAAAAATGAGAAAACTCATGAGTTGAGATAAAGACAGTTCAATAGGTAAAGCCAAAGCCACGCATGCACGCAAAGCAAAACAAGGAATTCATTCACTGCTTCCCATCGGCAGGCGGTACCTTGGGAAGACAAACGCCATCACTCCCAACGTCCCCCCTTCCTTCTCCTTCCCCCAGCTTTACATGCTGAGCATGACATCCGATGGTCTGGAATACCCCTTGGGTCAGCTGGGGTCAGCTGTGTCCCCTCCCAACTCCTCGTGCCCCCCCAGCCTCCTCGCTGGTGGGGTGGGGGGAGAAGCAGAAAAGCCCTTGACGCTGTGTAAGCACTGATCAGCAATAACCAAAACATCCCTGTTATCAACACTGTGTTCAGGACAAATCCAAAACATAGCCCCGTACTAGCTATTATGAAGAAAATTAACTCTGTCCCAGCCAAAACCAGCACAGCATGGCTAACAGAAGCACCGACTCTTTCCGTGTGAACATTTCTGCATGGAACCAGGCTCTTGTGGGCATAAATCTTCTGGATTTTCTTTGCTTTCCCTTAGTTTCTATACTTTGCAGATCACGCAGAAAGCTGAATGTTCCCACTGGTGCATTCAGCAATGCCACTCTAATCTGATGTTCGCATCTTCCCATGTTTCTCTTTCTTTCTCCAGCGTGAGTGCTTTTATATTGAAATTTAGAGTTTATCCAAATCGAGCTTTCTCCTTGACAGTTGCTGTAGCTCTGCTTTTGTATATGTTGCCAGGTCTTCGGGAGCATAAATGTGTTAAATCCCTCTCCCATTAAAAGTCTGGGACAAAATTCCATTGATTTTCAGTAGGGCAGGATCAGATTCAATATTAAGAAAACTCCATTTCCTGCTAATAATCTATTTTGGTGTCCAGACAATTTGCAGAGTTACCTTTAAAACAGATGTCTAAATCTGATCATCTGCTTGTTTTGTTCTCTCTAAATAACCTGCAAAAAATTACATTTATAAGGTTCGGTCCTGCAGATTCTTATCAGCATTGTTGCTGCTCATTCAAAGGTGACCCTTTTTATAAGTAAGGATAACTTCTTAGAACAGAGGCTGCCAGTATCACGCGCTAAAATTCTTACAGCCGTTTGTATTTCAGACCAAATCTCACGTCTGTCAGCTGACTACGTTTGCTCTGACCACAGCAAAGCCTGGTAAATAGAAAGCAGATGGATTTATAATGAACTCAACTCAACCAGGAAAGTTTGAAGAGATGCTAAAAGAAGAAAAAGGTCTTAGGCAAGTAGAGACCATGGCTTGAATGAGAGAGCGTATTTTTCATGTTGGAAGGCACTTGGATTACATGGTCAGTAATACTTAGTGCAACACCAGCCCTATTTTAAGCAGTAGTTTGTAAATTGTATTGAATAGAATATGAACAGGATCTACAAATTGTTTCCAAGCAGGGATTACCTAATGCAAATAAAGGGAAGTGCTACTAAGGAGGGTTAGAAATTGTGAAGCAGAGACATGGTTATGGTACAAGTTCCAGGAAAGAGACACTGAAGTACTGAGCATTTCTTGCAGCATCTTTGATGAGATTTTGAGAGGTTCAGAGCTGGGCAAACACAAATCATAGGAGAAAAACTGGCAGAGATGTGGGGCCATATTCAGACTGTTTTTCTACAGAAGCCTATCTTTAGCAGCTGAATTTGAGAAAGTGATCAGTGATTCAGGCCACCTACAATCCAGCGCTGCCAGACCCGGCTGTCTGCACTGTCAGTGGAGAAAAGCAGTCATGATACCTAAATTAGCTACTGGGAGCAGATTATTCTGAATACAGCCCTGAATTTAGGAATGGAACTAAGTTCTTGCACTGTTTAACTAAAGAAGGCTGTTGAAACAGCTGGGGACCCAAAGGGATGAAAGTGTGCATATTGCTTGCCTCTGATTTCCTAATTTAATAACTATGGAGGAACATGAAAATCTGGTTTACTTTAAGGTAAAATTTAGGGAAAAAATATAAAGAGAAAATAGAAAATAACGGTGGTTTCTCCAGTGCCTCTACATATTTTGGGCAAGGATTTAGTCATGCACAATGGGAAAATTCTAGGTATTCAGTGATGAACCTTAAAACAGAAGAAGCGCGATGAACAGGACAGCACCGCAACCTGTAGCAAAAAGGCCACGTAATTGCAGGTGGGATTGTTTTTAGCTGATATGGTGATTCCTGTGAACATATTTATCAGGAGTCACGTATTCACTGTTGCTCTTTATCTTTTTAATATGGTTGCTTGTTATCGAGGTGCTTTTGCATTGTTTTGCATTTTTGTAGTTGTATTTTGATTTTAACTCATTGTCATGCTATAAAATTTTAGCGCTAATAATAATTACAGACGGATTTTAGTTGTCCCATGTGGGTCTATTATGTTCACTCTTCCTTGTTCTTTTTTTTTCCCCCTCCCTGCTTTATCTGGTACATAGTGCTTAGAGTTGTGTACAATAATGCCAAATGAATTTCATGGGTGAATAAAAAAACTTGTGCAAATAAGAGTAGGAGACAAAGAACAGAGAAAAGGGAGAACATGAGGATGCTTCAACCCAGAAGTGTAGGAAAAGCTAAGAAAATTGTAGAAGAAAGCCTGTATTACACAATTCTCTTGCATATCTCTGCCAAAGATTATTTTAGACTCTTGATTTAAAAAAAAAAAAAAAAAAAATTTGGAAGTCAGTGGGTGGCTTTTCTAATGGCTCAGTGGGTTTTGGCTGACTAATACTCTGACTCTTAAAGAATATGAGCAAAGTACTGTTGTTATCTGTCAGGGAGGACCTGATTGCTCTGCCCAAGAATTAAGCAATGTTTAGATTGGAATTCACTTGGCCCGATGTTGGGTGGCTACATCTGAGCTAGTCCCTGAGCTTATGCCAAAGTCAGGGGAAACGTCATCAGATTTTTTTTTTCCTCAAGTGGGGCCCCTGAGGTCAAGAAAATGAATGCTGTCAGTCTCTCAGTCTCACATTGCTTCAGATAGGCACAAAAGATTTGCCTGTTTTTTAATGATGTAACATAACGAGACTTCTGATTCTCCCCACTGTAAATGGAAGGATTAAGGTGGATCAGAAAGCTCCGGACACATTCAGCTGTGGGTGAGGGATTTGTGACAATAGAGATCTGCTTCTGAAGTGAGCCTGCGGGCAGACGGTGTGTATCCAAGCCTTGACCATCATTAAGAAATAGTGCTGAACTTCTTTCAAAAGAAGAAATTTTATGAATGGCATTCACAGTGCTGCTGCTCTCACTTTCCTGGCAGAAAAAAGACAACCTTGTCAAATAGCGAAACAAAGAAAGATCAAACGGTCCATCTCATTTTGGGCTGTTATCAAGACAGAGGTTGCTGTCAAGAAACCCTAAGGACTCTTGGTATTGATTTTACATGGAAGGTTTGGGGAGGTTTTGGTGAAAGGTGGTGGTAAATAAAACACATTCTATGACAGGTGGAGTTAGAGCTCTAAAGACTCACTGGCGTCCTGTATGTCTTGTTTTCCTTACCAACTGGGCCAGCATCCCTGTCTGTGAGTGTAAAATGGACAGCTAATCTCTTCCAAAAATTATCTTTTCTCAGTCCGGTGAATGTAATGGCTGGTATTTCAGACATCAGTTCATGCACTGTGTGGGTGCACGTTATGTTTATCATTAAGTGTGGAAAAGAACAATTAAATATGTGAAGTATTAAGTAAGACTTCCAGATGCTCTCCTCAACAACTTCCCAACATGGGCAGCTAGATGTTTCCCACTGAACTCACTGGCTGACAATGCTGGTATTTGTGAGGCACGGGAACATCTTTCACTCAGTAGTTTTATATGCTAACTTTGATTTCTGTTTAGCATCTTGGAGAGCCTGACATTGCAATGTGCTTTCTCAACTCAGTCAATACATTAGGAAAAATACCACTCGGAGGTCATAACATGCTGTTGCATCTGCTCTGTCCTGGCTTATATCCTCAGCTGGATTTGCAAATCGGGTCATGGACAGAAAAGTTACATGGGAGCCACAACACAGGAATAACAATACCGGGTCAGAGCACTTGTCTGCCTCGTCTGGGATTATGTCTGTCGGAGTTGGCACCATGTGCCTTAAGAAAAGGAGTGTGCTGGAGAGTATAACCATACATGTGTTGGGAAGATGAATGGTGGTTTTGTGCCTTCGTATCTCTGTGTTAAGGACATACTGAGAAGGACGAGAATTCCCACGTGCACTGGCCTGTGGTGATCTGCCCTGGGGCATAACTTCGTGGGAGGAAAACAAAAAATAAGTATGTGATCATTCCTCTCTGGAAAGAAAGAGAGTGTGTTTGTGTCTCTGTCTTTCTGTCTCTCTTTTCTCCCTCTATCTCCCCCAACATCTTTTGAATTTGTTTGCCACTTTTTTATACAATTTGATAAAAGGGTAGGGAGCTCAGTGACAATGAAATTCCTGCAAATCTGTGAAATCTGGGGGAGAGGAGAGAGACTTTAAATGAGGGAAAGGCACTAACGAGCATACTGCAGTCTGGGCAGAAACCTTTGCAGGCACCACCAAGCCCATATCACAGAAGGTAGAGAAGTCCCTTGGAAGGGGCTGCTGGAGGTCTCCAGTCCAGCCTTCTGCTCAAAGCACCAAACTACATCAGGTCAGCTCTGCCTGGGCTGAGTCTCAAATACCTCTAAGGCTGGAGATTTGAGAGCTGCCCCGGATGACCATTTCCAGCACTGCACAATTCTGCAGATGAAGAATCTTTTCCTGATACCCAGTCTGAACCTCCAACTTGGGGCCATTCACCCATGACGGAGAAGCATTTGTCACCATCATCTTTACAACCCCCCTTGGTGTAGTGGTAGGCTGAGATTAGATTGCCCCTTAGCCTCCTCTTCACAAAACACGCTGATGTTGTATCAATCAATCACAAGAAAAAGAAGGCAAAAAAGTAGGCAAACAGTACCTATGGAATTACTTTTTCTTTTATAAATGGGAAGACAGAGGGATGAGAATGAGATATTTCTGCATTTCCTGCAAAAATGTATAAATACAGCACTGCAATGCATTGATCTCTATTTTTTCCTATAGTCCTTGAAGGGTAACGACTGTTGCTACAAGAACTACAAGTGCTTTCTTTCCAAACAAATGATAAAGTATCTTACCTTATGTCAGCATTAAACAACAGAAATCAGTCGTCTGTCTGCCACCATTACGTATTTCATGAAAAGTTCAGATACTCTCCTCTCTAGTGCAGTTTCAAATCAGTACCTCATTTGCAGAGTTTATGTAATCCCTCGTTGATCTACCACCGTGCTCCCTTAATGTTTGTGAGTTTGCATTTCAGAGCTGGGTTTTAAATTATTTCAAAATTGCACACTTATTATTGTTTTGCTGTTTCTCCCATTCCCTTAAGAAAATCATTAAAATATTTCCATTTTATTTTTCCATAAAGATTTGTAACAGCTTTGGTTACACAGGAAAATCAAGGCATCAAGAAAAGTGGATGATGTAAAAGAAATGTAGAGATTTGCAGTATTTCCCATTAAATGTCATTTTACATTGTTTGGGCCAGCGATGGGCTAGGATTTAGCAGCTCCATCTCATTGCAACCTAAGAACTTCTGCTTGGTAGCTTGTGTACTGTTTATCCGTGAAGTTGTACTGCTCTCTGTACTTCCACAAAAAAAGGATGCTTTGAACACAAGCCGCTGTGGTTTGCGGCATTCATCAGGATTGTAGTAAACTCATGAGGTGAGCACAGCTAAAAGAGGCAGCCAACAGATGAGCAGTTTCTCTGCTTTCCTTCAAGATCTCCTGGGAACCTCTAGGGCTGTTGGAGGACTCCTGGGAACTCTTCAAGGATTTTCAGGGTGTTGGCTGCAGTCGGGAAAGGATAGCTACAGAAATCCTGTCTTCCAGCAGGCTCTAGCAGCTTCTAATGAGCTCTGCCAGCTATTCCTGATCACAAAGTGCTTTCAGGTTCTTTTTTTCCAGCTGATTCCTGGTTAGGGAAGATCAAGCACCTTTTCAGCAGGTGCTGTGCAGAAGCCTATATAGCAGCTGGCCTTAAAGCCCAGCTCCCTAATGCAGCAATTGGTGCAGAAGTGGCCCAGAAAGAGATTGACTTGTTCTTCTCCAAGACCCTGAAGATACAAAATCCTGAACCCCCAACTGTACTGAAGGATGTACTGGCAGTCTGTGCTCATCAGGTTGGGAAATGAAGACTTCCATGATGACCAAGGCAGAAGCTTGTGACTTCTGGCCTCAGAAGGAAGGCTCCTGCTCCACCTGCCGATCTGCAACTACAGAATAGCTTCAGTTCTCCGGGTGCAGATGGGGGGCTGGGGGCTCTGTCCGGTGAAGCATCTGAGGCAGCTGAGCCTGGGGAGGAAGGCTTATAGTAGTGGGTGACTCCCTCCTGGGTGGGATGGAGTCTCCATCTGTCAGCCTGACACGCTGTTTAGGGATGTTTTCTGCTTACCAGTGGCTCAGATCTGGGATGTTGTAGACAGACTGCTTAGGCCCATCCAGCCCTTGGGCTATTACCCACTTCCATGTGAGCACCAATGATACAGTCAAGGAAACCTGGAGCATATCAAGTCTGGCTACATGGTTTCACGGGTCATGGTTGAGGACATGTGGCCCCGATGGTTTTCTCCTTTAGAGGGGAGGGCTAGAGAAGGAGTGGACAGACCCTGTAGGTCAGCAACTACTCGCACAGCTGGTGTCAACAACAAGGATCTGGCTTTTATGACTGTGGGGTCTTCTTTGGGGATCAAAGGTGGCTACAAAGGGACAGGATCTGCCTGACCAAGTGGGGCAAAAACATCATAGGAATGACGGGGGAGGGCAGTGAGGATCCACAGCAGGTTTCACACTTTACATGAGAGCGGAGGGGGAATTCATGGAGCTCTGCCTTGGGACTGACGATGAGCCAGCTGGAACCTGCTGGGTCACGCTCAGAGAGCAGACCAATGCAGGTGATGCTGTGGTGGATGTTTGCCATAGACCACCAGATCAGGAAGAAGGAGATGAGGCCTTCTTCAGATACCGGGAAGAAGCCATCCCAGAGAAGGTGAGGCTCAGGGGATTGCATCCAGGTGTATAAATATCTGATGGGAGGATGTAGAGACAGAGCCAGACTTCTCAGTGGTATCCAGTGAAAGGACAAGAGGTGATGGGTACAAGTTGAAATTCAGGAAATGCCATTTAAACATAAGAAAGCTTTTTTACAATGAGGGTGTCCGAAAACTAGCACTGGCTGCCCAGAGAGGTTGCGGACTCTCCATCCTTGCAGCTTTTCAAACCTGTCTGGACATGGCCCTGGGCAACCTGCTGTAGCTGACCCTGCTTTGAGCAGAGGTTGGGCTAGCTGATCCTCAGGGGTCCCTACCAGCCTCAATGATTCTGCAGGTCTGTGAGAAACCACGTTCCTTCTTTTCCTTTACATCAGCGAAGCGGCACACAGCAGTGAGGAACAAGGTACCTGATTTCTGGGGATGTGCTTGGAGTTTACATGAAGAGACAACAAGTGCGAATGGTTTGCAGCACAGCTTTCCCAGAGCATATTTGCTTAGAGCAATGTAAATTTTCATGAGTGAAATAATCTGCCTTGAATTGCTTAATTGTTGGCAATAAAAGAAACCACAAGGCTGACCTGCAAATTACAGGGATAAAAACCTAAGTGCAGGTTTAGACTTCACTGAAGCTTTGTTGAAACTCTGTAGGTATTCCAAGTGTATGTTTAAGAATGTCAAATGAATAAATAACAGCTACTTGAGCTATCTATTCTTTTTAACTGCAATTAGTGGTACACTGCAATCTGCTTTCTGAAAGAATTGGAAATCTTCCAAAGACAGAATAGGCCACAGGATTTTGGTACGGTTGGTAGAGATGAAGTGATGTGATGTCCTTTCAGGGGAAAGGAAGGAAAGCCAAAAGAGCATCACCAGGCAGATGCTGGATGGTAAATGTCTGGATTTCAGCTCAAGCTGAACAAAGGAGATTTCACCAGCTCATAGTCAGAGAATAGCTGCTGTTACTGTTAAAACAGTACTTAGAAGAGATTTTGAACATCTCTTCTGAAAAGAGCAGCATAAAATTAATAACAAATTTGTGTATTTCAACAGCAAATGATATTCAATATAGGTCAGTTGCTAAGAGTTCAATTCCAGTAATTCATACATCGTATGCGATTAAACATAGTTTAGGACAGGTAGGTTTAGCACCTACGGGACCATTCAAGGAACGTAGGAAAAGAAGCTGGTTAAATCAGAAACGGTAACACAGGGAAAGTCAGTGTCACATGGTAAACTTAGTTAACTGAATAAAGGCATGTTTTGTACTAAAGACAGCTCTGGAAATAAAGTTTCTTTATATCCAGAAATTCATCCAACTTACCTGCAGTCAGTCAGAAGCATGTTGGGTGGTAGATTAGATGGCCAAAATTTTGACCAGAGCAGCTGTAATAAAAAAAAAAAGTGGTTGCCAAGTGCTTCAGAGCTGCCTTACAGATAAATAGGATCAGTTCTTTTCTGCTGTGCCAAAGGAGAAGGTCCATTCCCATGTTCTACCTCTGCGGCTGAGGATCACTAGCAACAAAATGATGTGATGTTGTGTATCGCGGTTTTGGCGGGTGCCGTTAGCATCTGCCGGTTCGGAGCAGTGCTATAGCTATTCACCGAACAGCATGCCTGCTCTGTTCCCTCTTCTTGCTCGTAGTGCAAATTGCTTATGTCTAAGTGGTGACTCGTCCCTACAGCCTCTCTCCTACCTCTTGTTTCTCCAGTTGCAAGATCCAGCCAATGTTGATGCAAAGACCAGCAAGGTCTCCTTTTTTCCTTGCTTATTTTTCATTCTTCCACTACTCTGTCACTGACAGAGACTTACCGCTTTCTTTTTTCCCTCTAGTCTCTGTACCTGCCTCTTCGGCCTTCATTTGCAAGATAATTTCAGGGTCTCCACTCCTGCAGGCTCTCTCTTCCTTCTCTTGACCTTGATGTCAAGATTTCATCTCTTTCTCTTTTTCGTCTTGTCAGTCTCATTTCATGAAGTCTGCTTTGCACAGGGCTATATTTCCTTGTCTCCACTCTGCTGATTCCTAGAAAATTCATTATTATTGTGTTGCTTTGAAAGTTAGCTATAAAAATAGATACACTACAGAACTACAGCTATTTCCAGAAACGTAGCAAATAATATCCTAAACCTATGCCAAACTGCTCTACTACAATTCACCCTTCCCTATTGAAGGGGAGAGAAGAATTGTCTATGTAGGTAATGCCAGTATGGAAAAAAGAAAGCAACTTCAAAGGAGTGATGAGTCTGTTGGTTGCTCAGCTGAAAGGGAATAAACTATGAATGAAATGAAAACAAACCTCAAGAGGTGACATTCTTCTGCAGAAAACTGAATAAAAGTGTTTTGCCCAGCTGCAAGTAAAGTTGTTCTTTTGCTTTTGTGAAGTTTGGAAACAATTATTTCTTATGTGCGTGGGAAATTAATTTGTTGCTAGAGACTGCATCACAGTGGACAGGGCTGACAAGTTTGAGGGTCTTATTCCCACCTATATATCTGGCATATAGTGTAATTGTAAACAAATTGTTTCACCTCTCTCTGCCTGTTTCTCATTATTAGGTAGGGCTAATGATACTTCCTTCCTTTGTAAAGCTTTTTCAGTCTGACCGAGAAACCAAGCTATGAAAGGTATGTATCCTTGCTGTTATTACAAAGCAAAATATATTGGAGGCTTCTTTTAAAATTTAGGAGAGGACATATCCACGTATATCCAAAGTCAGCATGAAGCATTATGGCTGTAATATTAAGACCTAAAAATCCAAATAAATTAGAGTTGGTGCCCAGTGCATATTTTTATGCTTTATGTTGCTTGCTGGTTTTTCATATGTATAAGAGGATATTTCTTCTATTACCCACCATCCTCTTTTCACTGCGTAGAGCTTTTTAAATTGCCAAGAATAGAAATGAGTACATAAATGGATTTATTTCTAAACCACCTTCCCCTTCTTACAGAATTTAAAATGAGGAGGTTATTTCTGCTGTGCTATAAAACATGTGTAGTTGCGGTGGCTTTGAGAGGCTTCAGCACCATAAGCTTTGCAGTTAGTTTAAGGGATATGGTTCTGTTACTAGGACACTATAGCATCTACAAAAAATAATGAAAAATAGTCCTTTTCTTTTATTTCTCCAAGGCATTGTATTTGTATTACAGTACAGAGTGATGTGATCTGATTACTTCAAAGACAATCTAACTTTGAGCTCCTTGTGTTTATAACCATTTGGTCATCACACATTGGTTTCTCTGAAGGTCTTGGGTAACGATGTTGGCATCAGAGCTTTTATCTGCGGGTTAAGTATTTTAGGGAATTCATTCAGAGCAGCTCTGCTGCAGAGACAGCATTGACAATCTGTTTTCCTTTTCTGCCTTGCTGTTTGCTTTCTGAGATAGGTGTATTTTGAGAGAAACTCTGTGTGTGTCTAAACAAAGAGCTTGGTCACTGTAAATGTATGCAGGAAGAATGAGTTGTGCAAACAAGGAAGACTTCACAATGCGACCTCTTTTTTTTAGAAGTTCCTTAGGGAGATATATGGATGGGTAGAAGTAATACGCTTCTCGGTACATGGACTTTCTGGAGGGGTTGGAGGTCAGCCTAACTAAACCTGGGATCTCTTGAAAAAGATGGCTAAGGAAAAATATTTCAGATGTGTTTGCTGAAAGGGCCTGCGTGACTCTCAGCATTGAAATCAGTGTGTTACTCTTAGCTTAAGCTGTCAGTTGGTATTCGGTGCAGGTTTGCTAAGCATTGTCTTCTGAATAATGGTTGAAGATCTCAGTCTTGGTTATCCACCCAATGTCTGCACCTTCTTTATTAGCCATTTTAGCAGAGAGAATAAAACTTCAGTGTACACGAATACACCTTTCTGAGAGTTAAAATGAGCTTCAAATCCAAATTCATGTCATGCCACTAGGGCTAATAGTGGTCACATTCCTCCCTGTGATGTTAGGGGATTCAAAGCCAAACCTCATTTATAATTTGAAAAGCTACAAATCCTTCTGCCTTGGAATGTGTTTTCATCTTTAGATTGTATCTGTCAAAATTGAGAAGTCATATACATGATTGTCCAATGTGTGAGTTGTGGATCCAGGACAGAGGACTGCAATCACATATCCAGATGTTTCCTTGCCAGGACATGCAGTAATGTTTTCTTTTTTTATGCTTTATGCGTACGTATTAAGCAATTAAATAATTACCCCCCAAAATAAACAAATTGTTTCAAATGATACCTGTAAAGAAGTGAGGCTTAATGCTCTCCAAATAGCTTTCTCTCGTCAAAAGTTAAAATAAAAGTTAAAATTCATAACTGAAACCACGTGATAGACCATTATTATTAGTCAAATAGTTTCTGAAAGAGAATGAAGGTTAGGAGATATGTAGTCTGGTCATGCTAATTAATTGCTTTCAGTTGTGCCATAAATCTGTCTGAAAGCAAAGAAGTTGTAGAGCTGCCTCTTATGTTGGTTCACAGCTATTTGACATGAGATATAATAGCTGGAAAGTGTACACATGTCCTTTGTAAAACTTGGAAGTGTTAGTGTCAGTTGTTCTCCTTGTCTTGGGTTGGACAGATCTTGTGAGCTCATTGCTTGGATTATTCTGGCAAATATTATTTTTGCAGTTTAAGAAAGGACACACTAGTCAAAAGACCATCAAAACTTGCATGCTGAAGTTTCAGAATTAGGGAAAGCTGGATTGAAAAATGTATCCCTTATCTTGTTTACGGAAGTAACAGCATTGAGTGTAATGCTACTAGATGGTGAGTTAGGAACAACACTGCTCCTTCTGGCTTTTGATTATTAATAAAAAGTGTATCTGCTAGGAGAGAAGGGTTTGGTCATGCGTGCACTGGTCTGACCCCAGCTCTGAAACAAGAAATCTCGCTAACAAAGTTATTAAAAGCCTCTCTTGGCTCTCATCCCCCACAAATTAGGTGACATGAGAAGACCTCCATGGCTTTCCATAACCATTCCATTCCTGAGTGTTTAACTCACTTAATTGGAACTTTCTCCTGTGGCTTTGGGAGTAGCTGGGGGAATCCTGAGGAACCGGGCAGTTCTGACCTACAGCACTTGCAGCAGTAATAGGCTGCACATGGAACTTAGGAGGAAAACCTTCCATATCTTGTGGCTCTGGAAACGGGACTAGTCAGTAAACAGAACATGGAGGGTATCTGGATAAAAAGCCTGGGCTACGAATACAGAATATGTTATTTTTCAAAGCTTATAATTTACAGGAATTCGGGTTGGGCAGGAAAAATATCATTCTTAACATGCAGGCAACTGTACCCCCCTAGCCAAATTTCAGACCCTAGCTATAATGCCTGAAAATGCCAGAGCTGCCCAGGAAGAAAATCTGTGCACATTCTAAGCTCAGCTTAGAAACTTTTGAGTCATACTAGACATTATACTAAAAAAAATCTGCTGTAATTGTGCCTGAACTAATTCATCTCAATGGTGAAAGATAGAACTGGCATCTCCGGTCAATATTTATCCAGGAATATTGAAAAGAAAAATCTCTGCTGTCACTCAGACCACTGCATTATCAGAAGAAATCCGTGGCAGCATTCAAAAAGCAAAAATTAACCAAAATACAATTCTCCTTTTGGAGAAAAGCAATTTAACATTTAATAAAAAAAGTAACTTCATTTGAGGGGTGAATCTGCAGCCTATCAAGCCTACCATATCATTTTAAAATTTATAACTCTCATGATTAGAAAATGTCAAGATAATCAAAATACAGGGGAAATTACAGCTGCTACAGTAGATGAATGCTCTGAAAGTACTCAGATTGTGCGATGCTATAACATCCCCATAACAATCCTGACTTTTAAAACACTTTTGTCACACACAGATTTTTGCTTATACATTGCTTGAAGATAGTGAAGATTTGGGTATGATTTCACAGTTGATCTTAAGAGCAAGTTATTAAATCCCTTACATTTGATACGCTGCTCTGATAATGAACCCGCGCTGCAGAGAAAGTGTCAAAAAGTTTAATTCCTTTTGTGCTCAAACCCTCCATATAAATCTGCGTGGGTAATAAAATTATAATCACATATTCATACCTCTGCAAAATAAATGTAATGATACTTCGTATTCCCTCGGCACCAGCTCTCTCAAGTTCTTCAGGCACTTTATAAACATTAATTAAGACTCGCACCTCTGTGTTGCGTAAGTGCCATACTGATCGCCTTCATTGTTTTGTAAAGTGTCTGCCATATTTTGATTACTCCAGAGCCGCTTGTTAATATTGTAGACATCAGTAAACTGAGGCAGGGCGGTTAAGTCGCATGATTAAATTCTCGCAGCAAATCAGTGATTAAGGTTGGGGCTGCAATTAAGAGAGTTTCGCTTTCCAGTTCCCTGTTGTAACCGCCAGACTAACTCCTGTGGGGACTTCAGAGTATTTTCGATGATTCAAATTGGTTTCTGTGCTGAAAGAAATTTAATTCATAATATTAATAGGTGTAGGATTGTTAATGCTTTGTCACCTGGCATCTCCTGGGGGCAAACGTGTAACAGTAGGGCAGCCACGGACCGTATCGTGGCACCCATTAAAGGCTCTGTTCCTATAATAAACGGTGATAGGCAGCTGTCTGCAAGCGTAAGCTGTGCTTTATTATGGTGAGTCCATGGCTTATTTATGACTAAATGGACTCTTTTTCTGTTGGTCCTTAGCTTGCAATGTGCGACTCGTTCCTCGTTTTCCAGTCGAGAAAATTGTACCTTCTCCTGGAATCGGCGTTTCTCTCCTCTCTTGCCAAAGGCTGTTTTATTAACTCCTGTCCGACTTCTGTTTCGTGTCATTTTCTGCTGCTTTTCCATCTGAAGGAAGACAGTGGTCATGTCATAATTATTTTCTTTAGTAATTGCCACAAAGATGCTGAGTGTTTCCTAATTAGATCAGGCAGTGTTCATGGTGAAACCTCAGAGATACTGTCCGAGGACACGAGTTTCCCTCAGATCTCAGTAATTGAGTTGTACAGCCCGTGCTTGTGCGACCCGAGTTTCTCCCTGCAGCTCTTGAAGCACACCAGGGGGTTGGGAATTGTGGTATTTAAAGAGAAAGAAAAAAAAAGCTTAATTAGGGAAGTAAAGTAATGGGAATTTTTTTTCCCCTCTTCTTTAAATATACCATGGTGTGGAAATCTGCTCAGTTCTGTCTCATCACATTCTCATTTTGTAAATAGCAAATTAGAGCTAACATACTTTTGTATAGGTGAGGATCAGCTAAATAGTTGAAGACCTAGATGGGTTTGGGGGGCAGATGGATAAAACTTATCTAGGGATTGAAAACCCATTTGGAAATGTACCATTATTTTGATGTGAAATAACTTCACAAAGTGTTCTAAATAGTGCCTTATTTTGCTGCTACAGGGCTGTAAAATTATAGATCATTGCACTGTAGATGAGATGTTAATTCAGGGGAATTTGTGAGCAATATAGAATTGCTGGATACATTCGGTGTGCTGCTTGCTTTCATTTTTATTAGTCGAAACGAACAACAGGGTGGTCAGCATTTGAGAGCACTAACAGTGAGGATGTTCCACCGACCGGATTAATGTTCATGGCAAATGTCAGAAGTGATGGGAGAAATGGGAAAACTGCCCTTTATCTAACATTGTGCTGGTGGGAGAATATTCTCTTTGCCCTACTATTTGTGTTAAAAGCACCTTCCTTCCACCTTTTTGTTTAATGGATAGGAACGGACGTTTATCTGGAGGTAGGAACGGGATGCTTATCCAGAGAGAAACCCTCAGGGCACCTGGGGGGGACGTGACCTGGTTCTCCGTTTGGCCACTGCTGCGCGTTTCCTATGCCGTCTCGGCACGCCGGCCGCTGGAGCAGGATTAAATCGTTCTCTGCACTGTGCAAGCATCATTACAAAGCGGATTAGGAGGGAGGGTGAAGCTTGCTTTATCCGCCTCAAAGGTGAGGCAGACCAAAGATCTTCTACCACTCCTCAACAGCATGTTTCTCACGAAAATTGTGCTTTTAATTGTAGATTCTTGGAAACAATTGCAGCTAATAAGCTTCTTGGGGTTCATGTCTTCCATGTAAAACCCACAGCAACACGGTGCCCAGGCATTTTGGGGGGGGAAAGGGCACCTTTCTGCAGCATGATTTTTCCTTGAGCTCTCCCCATTACGTGATGGTTAGACCTGTGCAGCTTGGCTTGTGACTCTTATGGAGCTTTCAACTCTACAGGGCTAAAAATGAATTTAATCCTTAAAAGAAAGGGTTAAAAATTTGAGGTATCACTTAAAACGGGACCATGAAGTGTGTGGTGGTATTTATGTGTTCGCAGGTAAAATGCTGAAGAAAAAGAAGCCCCAGGTTAGTCAGGAAAAGAAGATAATTTATTTTTATGTTAATAGTTGTGTTTAATAATAATAATAATAATTATACCAGACTATACTTTTCTGTGATAATAAAAAAAAAAAAACCAAAGGCTGGCCTTCTAAGTCTGGAGCGATAGTTAGATACCCTGTTCATACTAGTTATTAAACCCTTCATTTGATGAGCTACTTAGTGTAAGTGCCTTCAGGTAACATCTAAAAATGACTTTGAAGCCTGAGCCACATACAAGCTGAACACAACTAGTTATTTTGCTGAGGGGGAGAACAAAAAGGCAACCATCCCCTGGAAAACAGGCAAAAAGACAGGAGAAAGGCATGGACCATCTGCTTCTCTCCTGTCAGTCCTTGTAGTCTAACATTTAATGATACAAAATGCTACAGAAGGACACCAAAGCAAAGTAACCTTTTCTTTATCCAGCAGGCGATGGAAAACATTGCTGTCATTTCCAGGGCTTAATGGCTTCATTCTGTTCACCAGAATTTCAGCCCTCTGATGCTATGTATTCAATATAATAAGGGAGGAAAGCTGTTGCACGCCGCACAAAGAAACACGTATCAGCAGCACAGTTCTGCTTTGGTCTGTTGGCAGTGGGATTCAGTCATCTTTCTCTCTTAAGAAAGATCAGGAACAAATTCAAGAAACATGCTTCTTCTCACAGACAGAAACCACTGTGATATACAGGATGGCAGAGCTTCTGTGTGTTAGCAGGGCTCTTTTTTTTTTTCTCCTCTCTCCAAATAGAATTCACATAAATAATTAAAAAAAATACAAAACCTGGTTCAACCTGGCAGTCCAGCAGAAGAGAAGATTAATATTTGCAAGATTCTAAAATATATTGTCAGAAAACAGACTCGTGGCTGGATTCTTCCCCGTGTTTTGTGGTCTCTTTGCCACTCCCAACTGTTTTTGCCAATTAGAGTCTCCCCAGAGTCTGCAAGATCATACACATATTTGAGACTTTTAAGTTCTCACCTTGATATGAAAATAACAATCACTTAACTCATAGCGACAAAAAAAAAAAAAATAGGATGTTTTCCTGCAGTGTGTGGCAACAGTGAATGCAGCTTCTTAAACACAGCCCATGACTCAGGAAGCTGTTTGCAAAATCAGGATCAAGAGAGTTGGGATTGCTATCAAGATTATGCCAGTCAGACCTGTTTTAAAAATAATTGGCCCTGCATTAAAATTCAGGAAATCTGAATTGATCCCTTTGACTTTCTGAAGATTGGTGAGCATCTGAACTCGTGTTCGGGGCATACGCTTCCAGCTACAGTCTGTCAGACATATCTTGAAAAAAAGAACTTTTATTTTTTTAAAAAGATATTCTGGACACTGTAGGCTTTTATCATAATGAATAAAAGGATTTTTCTTTATTCAGAATCTATCAGATCTCTCTCATTACAGTCTCCAAGTAAAAGCTGTCATAATTGTTGCTGTAGACACTAGTTTTTCTTTAAAAAGCAGAGTATTGTTACTCAAGTGCTTACTGTTCATGGTGTCTTAAGACCAAAACACCAAAGCAATGACCATCTTAAACCAGGTGCTGAAGAAACACAACGCAAAACATAATGAAATTTCCTCTAGATCGTTGATACTGTATTGTAGATTGGATGTGGGATGTCTCCTAATCTTTCAGGACAGGTGAAGTCATTACATCACCCATTTGGAATATTTAGAAATGAAACCAAAATGTCTTGAAAGATTATAAATGTCTCTCATGGAACAGGCCTGAAGAGGCTGGTAATAAAATAAAGCAAGGTAATTTAGCAAAGAGACGAGACACTTTGGTTTTCCCCTGGTGGTTAGCAATGACTGTGGTTTTTCCTGCTTTGTTTAAGTTGCTAAGGAACCTTATTTGCTCTTGAATCTATTTTTAATTGACCCAGCGATGAAGAGTTTTGTTACAAGAAAATGCTTTCTTGCATCTAGATTTGTGTATCAAGAACATTCAAAGAAACGGAGTTCATTCTAGATGGAGAAGTCTGATATTTTCAAAGCAACTCTTCAGGTTTTAAGACAAATGTTTAAAAGTAAATACAGACTGAAACGGACTGAAGCCTGTTAGATATTTTGGAGATTAACTGTGGTTTGTTGGTTTTAAAACTTTAGGAACAACTTTACTGTTCTTCCTTGAGGGTCCTCTGTTGAAAAAAATGAAATTACTTGTATCTTGAGCTAATTCAGGTGTAAACACAAAGAAAACTGAATAAAAACCTAACTGAAGTGGGGCTGCTGGTGATCACAGTCATGCTACAAGGTTTGACTTTTGAAATATGTATTTAAGTTTATGTTCCCTTTAAAATAACTTTCACAAGAGTTACAGATTTGAGATTTTGATGTATTGCTGTTTCGTTTAGACCATCTGTCCTCTGATATCCTGAAGTGGTATTTATTGTAACACAGTTCCTGTCAGAGTTGTGGTATTATTAAAAATAAAATTTAATTTTTTTTTTTTTTTTTTTTTTTTTTTTTTTTTTGCCAGGCAAAGCTGCTTGGCATCAACACTGTTGGTAAACAAACACAATCAAATATTCTTCCAGTACTGCATTCCCATGTGTGTTTGTTGGAACTGCAGCTCAAATGAGGTTGGATGCAGCAGTTCTACCTGACTGCAGACAGGCACAGCAATATTTCCCTTTGCGCTCAGTTTGAAGAAGGCACAGGCTTGACAGGTAACTTTAGTTAAGTCCTGTCCAAGATCTTTACATTGCCGATAAGTTTGCTGTAAGACGAAGCGCATCATTTTCTTTAAAAAAAAACTTAACTCGATTTTTGAAAAATAAATTAACACACGTTCAGGTGCTGCTGTATTAGCATTTTGAGACATATTGTATAAAGGCCAATTAATTCTAAATTAAAGAAGATATGCAAGATTCTTCTTGACCTTTTGGCTTAGATCACATTCAATATCAGATTAATTTAAGACATTCTGTATTCAGGGATGCATTCAGTAATCTAATAGGCCTTCTCCAATTTTAACCGCTCTAATTGTATTTATTTTTAAATTATCTGGCATTCATTGGTTTTTCTGACAATTTTAATTTATTCTACTATATTTTTCTAATGTCTTCCTGAGCCAGAGGGTAGTGGAGGCTGGAAATATTAGAAGGATACCAACACCATGTGGGAGTGGAATTATTTTGAGGCTAGAATATAGGCTATAAGAGTAATGGGATACAATGAAGATGGGAACATTTAGACTGAGACTTAGGGAGCCTTGACAGTAAGATTTATTGAACCATGGAGGTATTTTCTACAGAATACAGTGAAAGTCTCATAATTTCGAAGTTGCAACTAGACTGGATAAATTAGAAGAATTACTATACATGGAGCAATCATAAACTTACTAACAATTGGAGATTACCTTTCTTTTCAATCTAAATTTTGACTATTTCTCCTCCTTTGCTTTATCCAGTTCCTTCAGTGGGACTGAAAAGCATTTATGGAGAGGAAAGTATGCTGTATTTGTATATAGGATTACCTGAGAAAGCTGTACTGCAAAAGACATCTGTAGCTTTTTCCAGTGGAGCCAAGAAGCCGCCAGAGCTCTGATTTTTCTCCATCTCTGCCTGCTGGGGAGAGGAGTGCTATGACTGTTCTCTGCCTTGCTACCCAAAGAACTAGTAAGACCAGTTGTTTTCATTGTTAATAAAATTTTTGAGACAAAAAAAGGCAGAATGCAGAATGAGATATCTCTTCCTCGAATGGCTATGATAGCATCAATAATATGATAAAAGTGAACTTTGATAGTTAATTTCAGAAATGTGTCTTTCTGAAGTGCTGAGTTTGATTTTCGGTGGGAACTTGTATTATGATGGTGAAAGTGTAACGTGGTAGAACCTGGATGTGGTGGGACCTGAGCACCCGTGACCGTCAGCACTACGTGTGCGTACGGCAGAGATCCCTCCTGCCCCCGTGAAGGTGAGGCAGGTGCAGCAAGTGAGCAAAACACTCGATCTGCAAGCCTGGGGAGAGAAGGTCTGGGAAAACTCTGCTATGAAAGTGTATGCAATGGCCAGAAAGAGAAATAGTGGTAATTTTTTCTGGTCACCTCCCAGGCCATTATCTTCTAGTAGTGTCTCCAAAAGTGGTGTGCTGGAAGCGCTGTGGGAAGTAAGGTCGCCTTGCTACCTCGTGGTCTCATGGGGAGAGGCCATCACCTGTATAACTGGCATTTTAGGAGAAGGCTGGAGAGGCAAGAGCATTTGCGACCAGCCTTGGTGGCAGGGCAGAGTGTGAGGGAGAACAAGCCTGTGGTCATGCATGGAGATGGGGACACATTCTCTAAGGACCATCAGAAGTAGAAACTGCGACTTTTTTTGCAGTGGACAATAGGCAGTTGGGGACAGAATCCAAAGAAAGTGTAATATGACCAGAGTGATGGCCCAGGAAATAAAGCGAGGCTATTTTGCCACTTTGGTTAAGCTCTTTTGAGTCTTTTTCTTTGAGCCTATTAACCGTCTAACATATAGTGATCCCTGAATTTTGGTGTGTTAGATGTGTGATACCAGCTTTAAGTAGGGAACCCTTTCTGAGGCATCTGTTTGGGTGCTGTCAATTTAACAGACCTGTGACAGTGGTGTTGTGAAGATAAAGGAGAGAAATATAAGAGAAACCAATCTAACAAGTAAACAATTTTTTAGCCTTTGGAGAAGAAAGGAATTTTTGTCTCCCCCTAACTTGAGTGATCTCTTTGAATAGTAACCATTTCAGAAGTATTAGGACTCATTTCATGTAATCACTGTTGTCTTCATTGCTACAGGTCTCTTTCTGCAAGGCAGCACGGTAAGTTGAAAAACAACTATCATAATACTGGCTCTGCTTATTAGTATAAACAACCTGGGGACAAACTTGAGCTGTTTTATTAATTAACAGCTGTATTGTTCTCCCTCGGAAATCTCAACAGAAAGGCCGTTCATATGACTGCCCAGCAGAAATGGCTCAGCTGGCAGAGCCAAAGATGGCAGCTGGTTTGCCAGGGCTCTCAATACAGTCCGTGTCATATTTTTATCCTGCCCAGGGCTCAGTGAGTGGGCATTGAGGGAAATGGTGTTTGCTGGAGTTGATGGCAATTCACACTATGGCCAAGCAATAAAGAGCTGTGCGTGCAGATGATCCAAGAGAACATTACAGTCCCCAGTCCCAGACAATGCATATTCTTATATAGGATTCAAGTATTTAGGACTGTTTTGATAGGATGATAAGTCTAGGTAAGGTAAATTGTTGCTTGGTGTTACTAACAGGCAAATCGGATCACAGAACAGATTTGTGTAAATATTTCAGTGGACTGCAAGAAAATGAACCTCATGCTGATCTCAGATGGATTTTCCAAAGTGATTTTGCCATGATTTCTTTCAAATATTAAGATTTATTTGGGGTTTTTTTGTGATTCCATGGATTCACAATGCATGAGAAAATACGTGCGTGAAATACTCCTGCATTTGGAGAAGGTTGTTTGAGCAAACGTAGCCTTTTTTCCATCTCAGTGTGAAGCAGAAATATTCCAGATATAACTAGACCTTGTACTTTTAGGTGTAGAAAAGCTGTTACTGGCACAGGATGGAGTCCTTCTGAACAAGCATAATTTAGAAGAAAATTCTATACTTAGTGAGCTGTAGACAGGGATGGACAAGGGATATATGAAAAATGCCCAAGATTTGAAATGCTACAGCAACTCTCAGATGGATGGGTCAATGGGCAAAGGAAGCTGACATGGTAAAAAGTGGGTGACGTAGCTGTATATAGAGATAGCTACTAGCAAGTAAAAGTTAATTAATTAGCTATCTTAACTATGAACCTGATACCTGGAGTGAGCAATTACATGTATTTCTCTGTAAACCTAGTGGGTATATACATGGTTAATTATACATATCACGAGTTCAGCAAGGTCCTAATACCAAATTTAAAGAAATGCAGGAGGCCTAAACACCAAAGCCATACAGGGTATACAGTCATGTATATTAATTGCAGTATCTTATGTGCCATAAAGCTGGAAGACCCTTCCTTTCTAGACCATCAAACTGTAGGCAGGACAGACATTATCCCTATGAATTTTTGACCAGATTAATGACTGTTTACTCACAGAAGACATAACTACAGCTTATATTTTGTTAACCAAACTACAGCTTACATTTTATGAATGTGAGGCATGTTCCAGGTTTGGAAAGAGGTTGACTGCTCTGTTAAATTTTTTCCTCATTACCACTTCTCTGAACTTTTTTAATAATGTTTTCTCATTAGCAGAATATACTTGATTAACTCATTTAATGAGGCACTTTGGGACGGTAAAGACAGCAGTCCATTCTGCTGAATTACTTTGAGATGTTAAAAAATAAATAAAACTTATAAGTGCCAATAGATCTCCTGTTGGTCTTTACTGGTAGTTGTTCTCTGATGTGAGAGAATATTCAATTCCAGCTAGTGTACCCCTTAAAGAAGTTGATTTTCAGATTGTTGTTAATAACAAGTGTTGGCACACTGTGGCAGATACTGGTTTCATTTCTTGGACAAATACTTAAACTAAGTAAGAGTAGGTCAAGCTTGCCTGATTTTCAGGTAATTAACAGTTTTATTAGGTTTTTATCCTACTTTTTAGAGAAAAGATAGTGATATTCATTTACATTACATCTCAAAGAAAAGTGTCAGAGGAAATGGACCTTTGCTTTTACAAAGAAAGCATTTTTTACTTGAGGCTGCCATGCTCTGGAATGTAAAAATGGAGCCTAGCTACAAATAAAACTGGGAGAAAAGAGGATAGATACTACGGTTGGGGTTTGTATCATCCAGGTCATTAAAGACAACTGGAATTGATCCTTCCTGTCAAAGATAATTCTCCACTATTTTTCTATAATTTTTCCATGTTGTGTTTTGTGAGTTTGTTGCTTCTGTACTTGTGTAAGAAACCTAAGAGTAGTGTTACCTTACTGCATTTTATGTTAACAAAGATGTTGGCTCAGCGTTTTTAAGATGGGGAGCGAGTTCCCTATATACTGAAAGGTCGCATGTTTGAAGTTCAGTATGCTCAACATCTGCATATCACTTCAACAGCTGGCAAACTCCTTGTGGAGCATCTGCTTTCTCTTACAGCTACTTTTCACTGAGGCGAATTGAATGTGGTGTCTGGAAGGGCTCTTTGCATACATGGAGATTTCACTGGTCATTACGTGATAAAGTGATTTTTTGAGGACAGAGATTTTGCCTGTTTTCATCGAGTGCTTGGTACACTGTAGTTGCTGTCAGAGGCAAATGCAAGAGACATTAAGAAATGGTCAGGAACAATGTGGAGAGAGAGGAAAACAGTGAAGAAAAGATAGCAAAGTTCTACATCTGTAGATATTTACTACTGAGCTTCTAAAATGCTCAAACTTTATAGATTTTGAATGCTTTTCATAGCTTTGAAAGATGCTTCACTTTAACAGATTGTCCTACTCTGATAGATGGTTAAGATTGTTACTATTTTTAGAACCCTTTCAAAGTCAAACCTCTCATGAAGGTGAGTAATTTTTCACCTCTGATTTTTGTTTTGTTTGTTTTGAACAGGGATACTCTATTGATCAATTTGGTATCTAAATCTCATGAAATCTCATCATGCTTCTACAATATTAGCGTGTAACTGTGTGCTTTTATCACTAGATATGAGTCAGTGATACCTTTATGGAAGAAGTAATAATTTGGATTTGGCCAATGATCTTCCCAAATGTATTGGGTTTGTGTGGCAAGGTTTTGGCAGTGGGGGGGCTACAAGGGTGGCTTCTGCGAGAAGCTGCTGGAAGCTTCCCACATGTCTGACAGAGCCAATGCCAGCCGGCTCCAAGATGGACCCACCGCTGGCCAAGGCCGAGCCCATCAGCGACGGTGGTAGTGCCTCTGGGAGAACAGATTTAAGTAGGGGGGGGGCCC
>JAVJGG010000029.1:49133102-49164614 GCA_035590195.1 Aviceda cuculoides | reverse complement strand
GGACTTGTGACCCCGCAGGGGACCCACGCTGGAGCAGTCTGTGCCTGAAGGACTGCAGCCTGGGGAAGGGACCCACGCTGGAGCAGTTCATGAACTGCAGCCCATGGGAAGGACTCACGTTGGAGAAGTTCATGGAGGACTGTCTCCCGTGGGAGGGACCCCACACTGGAGCAGGGGAAGAGTGTGAGGAGTCCTGCCCCTGAGAGGATGGAGCAGCAGAGACAAGGTGTGATGAACTGACCGTAACCCCCATTCCCTGTCCCGCTGTGCTGCTGTGGGGGGTAGGTAGGGAATTCGGGAGTGAAGCTGTGCCTGGAAAGAAGGGAAGGGTGGGGGGAAGGTGTTTTAATATTTGTTTTTATTTCTCATTACCCTACTCTGGTTTGGTGGCAATAACTTACATTAATTTTCCCTAAGTCGAGTCTGGTTTGCCCATGACAGTAATTGGTTGAGTGATCTCTCCTTGCCCTTATCTCGACCCATGAGCCTTTTGTTATATTTTGTCTCCCGTGTCCAGTAGAGGAGGGGAGTAATAGAGCAGCTTTGGTGGGCACCTGGCGTCCAGCCAGGGTCAACCTACCACACCAAATTACGATCTTATGTGCTCTGTCATTTCTCAAGAAAGGATTTTAAGAAATTCTTATTGAGTGGGCTCAAGCAAGAAATGTCTTCAGAGAAAAGGCCTATGAATGGTATGCTAATAGATGATTCTATAACTATGGACAGGAGGCTGAAGCCACATGCACTGATACTGTATTCCAGCAATAACATCTGAGACTATCTCAGACATTTTATTGACTCATACTAACATCTATGAAGATTGGATGCAACTTTTTCTTTCCTTGAAAGCATATCTTCTTGAATCGCCTATGCCAGGTCAGGGTGGATGTCCTCTGCTTCTGCCCAAGCATGTAGTGCAAGTGGCTACCTCCTCCTTTACCCCATTCTCATTTGTTCTCAGATCATCTGGGAATACCATCTTTATTTGAAGCGTGAAACAAGAGCTCTCTGGATGCGCACAAACACATACCAGCAGGCTCTTGCATTATGGTCTGCTGAGCCTGGTCCCAGTACGGAGTCCTTTCTTGGAGCACATGGGCTCAAGTTGCAAGTGCTCAATCAGCGAACCTCAAGGGAACTAAGATTCCCGAGTGAAGTTTCCTAAAGCTCACGGTCAGGTCTAAGAATGTGAAGATCTTTTAGGAAGTGACTGCAAGTTGTTTTCTTCTTACTCCCATCCTGACATTTGACATCCATTCTGAAACTTTAAGCCAGGAACCACAGAGTTTGTATTCTCTGAGTGAGCTCAGTTGTATACCCTGGTTTACAAGGAGGACTATAACATCTATTCAGGACCTTTATGAAAAATAGTTCAATTCTGTTGTCGCTTGTTACTGCTTCCTCGTAGCTGTTTATCCAGTTGTCATGTTCTCCTGTGGTCTTGCCACTAAGCATGCTAATGCCATTAACGGAAATGGATGAAAGAGAACTTCATTTGTTTTAGAGAGTTTTCCAGGAGAGGGCAGCCATAGTTAATTCTGGGTCAGTTCATGTAATGCAATGTGAATATAGATTACTGGCAGCATTTGGCTGTGATGCTCTATTGCCCTGCATGGTTTGTGTGCTTAGTTCTTTTAATTTGTTCTTTTGTTTGGATTGCAAGTGCATAAAAGATAGACTTTTTCACAAATTAATGCTGGAAACGACAAACGACATAATAGAGTGGTTAACTCCCAATGGCCTGTATTTGCTGAAATCACAAATGCTCTGAGGAACAGTTTCCATTATATGTCACTGTTTGCTTTATATACTTCCCAACCAACTCATAAGCTTTTCTTACTTCAAAAATATTTATGGAAAAGCATAGCCCAAACTCTTTCTAGAGACCTGAAAATTTCAGGAACAAAATTCCCTTGCACTGAAAATTTTTACTTCTTTAGGAGTTTAGAAAGGATCAGGACAAAATGATCCTCTCTCCTGTTTTACGTAATGGGAATACATATAAAACCTCTTTGGGATTGGATGTAAGGATGACAAGTTAGCACTAAGGGGCATATCCCTTATCCACAGTTTGGAGGCTGTACTCATCCAAACAGTAGTAATGATGTAGATGGCATCAGGAGACATTTTTTAATACTGCCCTCTCAGGGCTATTGCTTTGGCAGAACTTCTTCTGGGACTGGGGTGGCAACCAGGACCCTTTGACATACGCCCTCAGTCTTTGTATTAAGAATGCAAGGAAAGTTGCCTTGTCATAGAAAATGGGTAACTTAATTTCTTGGATCAGTTCAAAATGGCAAAAGCTATTTTTCTCCTCTCCTCCTTTTTTTTTATTTTAACTTTTTTAAAAAAAACAACTTTATTTTCCTGCACCACCAAATAAAAACTCCATGAAATACCTTTTGCCAGGTCCCTAGGTAATATAAACCCAGGGATTTTTATACAGTTAAAAATCTGGTCCCTGCAGGTACAGAGGTGATGGGGTTTTGGAGGATTTTTTGTTCGTATTTTGTAGGAGGAAACAAGGTGCAGTCAGTATCACTTCACATGTAAATCCACAAACTGATACATGACTTCAGAGGTACAACTAAGGAAGCCATAACGTCTTTCCATACATTGAATTTTGAAGACTTCTAGCTTTTGTCAACTTCCTGTGCTTTACAACCTCTCTTCGTTTCTTAGGCATTCCACTAACGCATTTCAAACACACATGTAATCTCAAAATACATAAACCGTTGAAAGATTGCACCAGCGAGAGCTTGTCAGAAGATGCAGCGTTGCTTTGCCTGCCACGGAGGGTGAGGAGTTAATAATTTCTCTTCTCTCCTTCTGTGTCTGTGGGTCTCTAGAAGGTAGAGACGACACAAAACTGTTTCTGTAGATGAGCTGATAGCTCTGCCCAGTCTGCACACAGAGCCTCGTGAAAATAATTCTTAGAAAAGAGACCTAATCAGCCGCCACACTGCCCTGATTTGCGCATAATTGTATCTGTCTTTTACAAGCCGAAGATGAAAGGACAGAATTTGACACCTGCTCATGGCTCATTTTTCCAGCGGCTCGGCGGGCTGGAGCACGGTTGCGGGGTTTGAGCGAGGAAGGGTTTTGCCACCCGAATGGCCAATTAAGAGGAGAGGGGTTTGCAGGAATGCTTTGTAGCACTTGACAGCTGAAGCCCAAGGCATGGCTCGCAGCCTTGGGTATGAAGAGGATTTAATTTTTTACTCTCTCTAGCTGAACTTAGTGTTACTTTTCTTCTCTCCCCCACAATATTTAATTTGTAGATTTATTTAAACATGAGGTTTTCATCCTCTCTGCATTTCGCTGTGCTGATATCTGAGGTATCCATTCCTTCAGAATACAGTGATGGGGAAGAAACAGTTTCTAGGCTCTTACTTTAACGCCTTTATCAAAGAATTCTCCTTTAAATAGCATTATTTTTGTTTTTATTTACTTTTCCTTATGGCTGGGTTTCCTTTTATCCTCTCTCTCCCTTCCTGCATATCCTATAAATCCTCAGGTTTTACTTCAGTTTAGTGTAAGACTTATTCCTGTAAGGAGTTGGTACCTCGATGAGCCAGCGTAGGGATTTTGAAAGCTTACAATTAAGGTGTTTTTCTCAATCTTATGGAAGTCACCTTCCCCTCTCAATTCTATTGCGTAGCTTATGCATTCATTTCTGCCCAGTGAAAACTCCTGACTGCTCTTCACAAGGCAGGTTAACTCCTTCCTAAAATACCTGTGTCCCCATTTGGAAAACTGGTACAGTGCTCACTCCCTTGCCTCACCAGGTAGCCTTGAGATTTGAGATATACAGATATAGATATTTTTTATTTATTTAAGGTTATTTCTTTTATTGTTTCTAGTTCCCTAGCAGTGCTGGCCGGACATCCCAGGAAAACAGATCTGCATAGTTCTAGGTGCCATACAAATTGCTCTGCTAAGCTCTTAGGAACATGAGTATTGTTGTCCCTAAGAGCTTATAGTCTAGTATTATATATATACACATATGTATGTGTATATATGTATGTATTTTATATATATGCTATAGAAGTATATATGTTATATGAAAAAAAAAAAAGGTTATCAGGGAAGAGGAATAGGGAAAATAGTCTAACAGATTAATAGGAGAGAAGTAGTTTTGCATGCAAGTTGTAGCCCATAGGTAGCAGGGAGGGCAACTTGCCACCTCTGTAGCAATCAGCAGGTTTTCGTGAGTATTACTGCGTGACTTCAGCAACATGTTTCAGCTCGCATGGGAAAAGTTGGGTCAGTATGTGGGGATTTAGCCTGGGCTGAGCTCTGCTGCTATAGCTAGAAAGTAGACAAGATGGGAATTATGTCAATGTAAGGTGCCATGTGTGATAGACCTACTGGATGATCTTTGAAGCAAGGTCTTCAGTAGAATAGAAGGGAACTAGTTTGGAGGTGTCAAAAGCAGAGATGAAGAGATTTTAATTGTTAAGGCTTCTAATCCAATTAGATCTTAGACAAGGGTTTGGCAATGTAGGCAGAGCGAAAAGGTCAAATTTGGAGAAGCTTTGTAGAAAGCGGCATCAGGATTTAATCACAGACTGGAGGTGTGAGTCATGAGAGGAGATCAAGTCAAAGAGAAAGCCAAGATTGGCAGGAAAGAGTCTGATTTTATTTCTGAAATTAAGACAGTTATGGAAAGGAAAGGACTTCATGAAAAATTCAGGAGCTAGGTTTTGAGTTTGTTCAGTTTTAGCAAGTAGTAAATTATTAACAGAAAGATCTCAGAGGAAGGCCAGAAGTTGTTTGGGTTGATGACTCTAGGCTTAAAGATTTCTTGTTTTCAATAAGTTTGATTGTTTTTTGTGTGTTTATATCCTATCTAACAAGGAGGAATATGGATTTGTGTCACAGAGGATGACTGAAAACTTCCATCTGCATGTATCTTTTAGTGCAGCTCTTTTGTGGATTCAGATTGGATTTTGAGACAGGTCATGATGTAGAAAAAAGATGCAATCAGAATAATGAAGTCATAGCACCATAGTAGGGCTTGATATTTTCCAAGTCACATCTACCTGGATTACCTTCTCATGTCTTAACGCAAAAGCGGCAGAATAGACTAACCATGCACAGGGAAAATAGTAAAAATTTAACTCAATCCGCTGGTAAGTAAAACAACTTAGAGTCATTAGACTGAAATACGCTGTGACTGAAATCCAAAGAAACTTCATTAAGAATATGTCCATTTTAATGTGCACCTCTGCTTTTGAGCAGCTCTGGTCTGTAGACATTAGCCACATGTAGTCTAGTAACCACACGTCACACCTGCCCTGTACATAAAGTGCTGCGATACAGCGTTTGTACCTGGCATTTAATATCTCTCATTTAGCTCAGCTCATTGCGTTTCAATCATGGTTGGGCTAAAGGAGGCCCATGAGGCTCAGTGTCCTAGTGCTCATATTTACACAGTTACTGAAATGTGGTAAATCATCTACCTGCCTGTTAATAGGGGGTTATATATTATCTCGTACCAGGCTTTGACTGCTCTACAAGGACACAAAAATTCTTACGGCCTGGACATCTCACGCAATATTTCACAGTTATTTTTTAAGACAAGCATGGAAAATGGGTAACGTACCCATCATTTTTCTTTAAATAATCAGTATCACTTTTTTGCTTTCTTAAAGCATCCTGCCCCTGTGTCTCTATACATACGGGCATGGAGATACCGGCTCTCTCGGCTCTCTTCGCGTCTGTGTTTGAGTTACTCCTGCTTCAGACAGTACATTGCATATTTCATCATACAGGCCTCAGATATGATAATTATGCTACACATAGGATTAGCTTAACTAGCAATTTAAAAAACAGCTACCTGTTCGGTATGATCCCTGATCTATGTGAGAGTCCAGAGCACCACTGTGTGCCTGTTGAATGGATAATGCGGAAGATACTGTTTCCACTTGAAACAGTAGAAAATCCAGAAAAACAGTTTCCACTTCCATATTGCTAGGGAGAGTTTCGGTAAGTCGAGTATGTGGTGAAATCCATATATTGACTTTGCATGCCCAGGATTGAGTATAGGAGCCTAGTTTTGTGTCTCTGCTGTTAAGGAGGCATTACTTCTTTTGTGACCATGTGCTAGCTCGCTACTACCTCCATAGGGAACGTGCCGCAATCTCCGTCCTTATCACTGATTTCTAGAGCGGGTAACACTCCCCGGAGGTCTGCAATCTACGTAGCGTCTAGACTAAACCTGCTCTGAGATCTGACAGACTCCCAAACCAGCACATGAGGGATACAGGCTCCTTTTTTACTGTTAACTTTTCAGCCACAAGTCAGAAACTCTCGCAAAGTTTGCATGAGACCTTTAAAAATCTCCTCTGCGAGGTTTGTCTCGCATCCATCATTGCAGAATGGCAGAAAGAAGGAGAAAAATTTAAGTCTCATTATGGAACCAGTGAGGAATAAGGTGATTTTCTTTCAGTAAGCTGTAGGTTAAGCCATGTTAGTCGTGACCTGCAGCAATTTTGCACAAAGCTGCCAGTATACAAAAAAATGGTGTTACATGATATATCCTAGTATGGATCAGTTTTGTTTAAATGTAATATAGGGCAGGTTTTTTCCTTTCTTCTTTTTTTTTCTTTTTTTTTTTTTCCACAAGGCAGGGTAGGAATGCTCTGAAAGTAGTTCTGCCACAGACAATCTATAGAAATAAAGTTTTCAATAACCTAAAATAACATGCAAATCCCAGGATTGTGAAATTTCAAAACACAGTCATACATTGTATGCCAGCCTGACCTTCTGGCTGTGTAGCAGATAATAAAAAGAAGTCTTCTGCAAACCCACTTGTGATGAATAGATAAAAAGGGGTTGGCCCACATTCAGAAATGAGACTATTTAAGCAAGCTGTGGCTATGTTATGGAATATTTTAAAATAAGTCAAAAGGAGCTCAGGCTCACTGGAAAACACAGAGCTTTGAGACTTAAAATTTTAGGTGTCTGCCTTTGAGCATTTAGATTAGGACTGGACACAAGCAGTACGAACTCTGAAGTGATTTTCGCTTTGATAGCAAATTGGACAAATCACCAAATGACAGGTTATCTTGGCTGCCAGAGGAGAAATGAGACAAGCAGGTGCCACCCGTGTGCCAGCAATTTCACAGGGAAGGAGAAATGTCTATCTTAAAAGGCATGTGCAAAATAAAGTAACTCTTACCAAAACCAGCGAGGTGAAACTGAACAACTAATTTCTTAAAAAAATCTGTGATTAATGTGCATTCGGGTTTGCTGTTTTAAGATCCCAAGTAGAAGTTGGAGGCAGTCAAACCCCAGAGCCCTAGTCATGTTCGTGCTTTTCTTTTCAGCTGGTGTGATCCTGGTATTTACAGTTAATTGAAGAAGGTTGTACGACATCTAAATGTTTACAGCTGAGATGAAGTAGCACTGAAATTGAATGCTGATCACGTGTCTGCCAAGGATAGATGTGGAGATTAAAATTGGACATAAACATTATACTGATTTGGAGGAAGAAAGCTTACTCAGTGCAAATGAACAAGGTTGAAAAATCCTTTTGCAAGTGAGTTCTATGGGGCTGCTGCAGCACCTTCAGTCCATTGTCATCACAGAGTTAAGAACAGACACAAACTCCAAACAATTTGGCAAGAATGATAATCAAACCAGTCGGGATCTGTCATCAGCATACTGGCCACTGCAAAAGAGTGATTAAATAGGAAGACACAGACAATTATCAAAGACTAATTGCTGATTGTTGCTAGAACTATATTTTAAATGTGTTTTTCTTTTTAATTGCTTTTGGAGCGAATAAAGTGTCCTTAATTCAATTGTAAAATGTTTGGGAATGGGAAGTCTGCCAGGAATCAGGCAGCTCAGAGGTCCTGTGAAAGCAGTTGCCTCTTTCACTAGCCTATATTCATATTTAGTCATCCCATCCTCTGCCAACTTTCCTGTTTTCAGGTTCGTGCCCCTGTGTTAGCTGAAGGTCTCTGGGTTGTTGGTACTTGCAGGAAGCTGCACTAGTTTGTTCATAACTTTTCCTGTATTTTTTATTCATCCCTGTCCAAGGGCCTTGACCCAAAGAGGAGCTGAACTCTTCGGGTCCATAGGGGTTTTGGATCAGCAGGCTCCGAGTAGAAGGGCACTTTCTAGGACAGGACTAGCAGTGGTTGACAAGGTGAGATATTCGTGTAATTTGAACCTGTTACAATACAAACATCTGTATACCTCTGTGCTCTGTTACTATATGCAATGAAATTATATGGGGGATGGATTTGGCTCAGTATTGTGTCAGGATAACAATAAATGAACGTGAGGATGTTATTCCAAGTTAAGATGCTCAGGTTTGGTGTGAGGAGCAGATCCAAACCACGTACAGAAGGTTTTATGCAAATAGCTGTGAGGCTCTTGTGTTGTTAAACCATTCAGCATCTTCATGATGAGAGTGACAGGGAACACAGTTTTTATATTCATCGAAATATCTTTTGTATGGATGTATTCGGCTCTGAAAATACTGCAGGACCTCGTAATGGACAAACAAATGTAACCAATGCTGTATCTCTGTGTAAATAATTTGCATGAACGGTTTAGAAAATGAAAGGGAACTGTTCTACATGAGGGAGAACAAATGGGAAGAGGGGATACAGAAACAGCGTTTACATTTACGTATTGGAGGAGATACGTAAAAAAATCGAAGGAGCCTCTTGTCTCAACAGAATGCCACGTGTTACCTGCCAGCTTCTCTAAGCAGCCGACTGAACCCCAAATAACAGATTGCTAAAAGTGTTGCTGACCTGACATGCAGCATGAGAGGAGGGACAGAGAGCTTGCTTGTTTGGAGACGGCAGGATCAGCTTCCTCTGAACACAGAGTTTTGCCTGTAGTACAGGTTTTTTCCTCCATTCTGATCTTCCTTCCATCTGCATAATATGTAAGATCAGACATGGCTAGAATTGTTCCACTTATTTCTAAATGAATAACTTGTAAAAGAAAGAATTCTCTTTGCATTGTTAAGTTCCTTGCAAAATTCTGAAAAAACATTCCTGCAGAAGAGGGCAGGAAAAAAGAAAAAAGTTGTTCCAGACAGCATGGCTGGCCCTTTCTTTGCTCTTTTAGGTCAATTAGAAGTAGAGCTGGCCCGGGCAGACATTTTAATCAGCACTTTAGATTTGGTGAACACAGAAAAAACTGAATCATTCTGTGAGACTTTCACTGCAGCGACTCTGGCCTGGGCTCCTGGTCTTTGGCTTTCCTCCATCAAAGTACCTGATGGACACTATCGAGAGATGTCAGCGTTGTTGCTGCTCGTCTCCCTTCCTCAGACCATGGCTCTCCTGGTTCACAGACCGAGATGAGTAAAACTAGTATTTTGGAACAGTTCTAACAGCATAAAAAAATGGTTGATTGACTAAAATTCCTTTAGCTATCACAGTACAGCCAAGCAAGGCTTGCTTTTCTGGGCCTGAAGATCTCTTCTACCTTTTATGTGAGATGTATTTACGCATTTGGGCATCTCTTGCCTTGAGTTTTGTTGACCTACTTACTTGTGCAAAGCCATGCCTCTGTGAGGTGTTCGCTCAAAGTCGTGAGCCAGGTTCTCAGCTGCATTGAATGACGGGGCCAGTGCATCTGGGAATTGAAATTCCAGTTGGGAATTCAACATCCAGTTTAAAAACAAATATCCAATGGAAATTTCTCCGACCTCCACTGTAAAGATGAGCACAAACACCCTGCCTTCTTCTGCAGCCTGTTTTTTAAAATCCCAAAACTTGAGCATGGAGAGTAAACATTGCTGAAATATGCGTTTCCACTGAGATTAAACATGTATTTGTATGCGGCTTTCCAAAATTAAACTTTCACAGTGGCAAACAGGGAGTTGGGTGCAGAAATGCAATTAGCCATGACTAGGGACTCTTGATGTACAGGTGGGCCAATAAATTGCGAGTGCTTACATGGAAACTTGACAAAGTAGCAAGAACAGCTTACTGTGTGTTAATATGAGCAGAGTAAATAACACAAAATGTTAATAATGTTTGGTATTCATTTACAAGCTGCTCCTTGGGGTGATGTAGACAGAAGTGCACCTGGCAAGTGATGGTAAATGATGTTTTTCTTGTGGAATAGCGGTTGTCTTCCTGTTAATAACATTCATTCCCTTTTCTCTGAGAGGTTTGAGATCCTGAAAGAAAGACACTATAAGAATTCTGATGTATTATCTTCGTATAGTGGTCTCCTAGACTAACTGTGGTGTCAGTAAGCATCACCTATCAGCTGGGCCATTAAGTAGTTTTTCCAAACTGAAAGATTAATTCATAGAGGTCCTAAAAGTCTTGGCTAAAGCCATCAGTGAAAAAGCAAGGCTTTCCAATCACCCTTCTCAGTGGCTTGTATCATCCCCATCCTCTGCCTTTTCCAAAATGTGTTGAACAACATTTTCTCCCTTGATACAATAATCACTTAGAGAAGGTCCTAGAGATAAAATAGAGTGGTCCCGTGCCTGTTCATGGGTACATGGCAGAGACTGTCTCATTCCTTTTTTTGTGGCTATGAAGCATTGCAGGATAATGTTGGCACCCAAGGATGCCAACATAGCGGACACGTGTGGGTAAATGAGCAGGAAAGGAGCGGGGTGGGGGGGAAAGCAGCATTCTGTTGGCTTATTAAAGTACTTTGAAAAGGATTTAACTTTTAATTAGAAGGAGAATGCTAGGTCTTTGTGCTTTTTTTGCCCTGACAGCCAGCTTACGCTTCCACCTTTTTAATGTAATTTCTATATGCTGTTTGCATTAAGCTTGGTCCTTCCAATTTTCCGAAATACTGTTTCTCTTGTATCTGAATCTTTGGAGGATGGAGATAGGGCCACCACTGTCTTCTGTCCTAGTGAATGTGTCTTCTGATTCAGAGCTCCTGTATACTGAAGCCAATAATGATTCACTCTCACAGCAGTGGTGTGAGCAGTCTCAGCTTTTATATGCCATCTGTGTGAGTGAGCTGAATCTGCAGAAATGGGACCCTGTGCACATGGCTTTTCCTCTGTTCATGGATGAAAATATTAAAGCAAATCCGTATGGTCCATGAGATGTTTTCTGTGTCAGGAAGTGAGTAAAACTGCCTGTCAAACCAAGCTGTTCTCTCTGATGAAAGGGGACTGTTTTTAAACACTCCCTTCCATAGTATTTTGCATGCCAGCCGTGTGTGTTTTCTCATCTGACATCTCATTGAGATCCTTGGCTTCAGTACTGCAGGAGGGAAGGGTGTGCTGGGAGGGAAGGAAATAATCTCTCAATATGTACACAAGCACGTGTGCACACACACGCTTTTAAATCAATCCTACATGAATTGAATTTTTTTAGGTATATGAAGGAAAATTAATCTGGTTGAGCCAGACTTGGTTGCCTCCCTTTTGTTTGGATTTTGTATTTTCACATGAAGATATTAGGAAGCAATGCTGTGAGCTATTATTAGATACAAAGGTGGAGACAGAGGGCAAAGGGTTCATTTACAATTCCTACAGCAGAGCGTTGAATTTTAAAGGGAAGTTGATGAGCAGCTTGAAAATGAAGATTCATTCACTTAGCTTACTGAGTATTTCTGAAGGTTCATGCTGGTCTGGGGAGCTAACCGTTCATGCAGCTGTAAGACCTGCTGGCTGGAGGAACCACAAAAAAAGATTTTTTAAATTTTTTTTAGATGAAAACACTTAACCTTTGAGGGAGAAGCTTGAAAACATAAACTGATAGAAAGTAATGAATTGATATCAATGCATTTCTTTTGAAGGAAGCAGCTGGACTTCTATTCTGTGGCAGGTGGCTGAGAAGCATAAAGATTATCCACACACACATATTTTTGTGTTTTGAAAATGCAAGTCAGTTAATCCCAGATAATGGGATACCATTATAACCATTACTTCACCTCCGTGATCTTAGGGCAATCCTGCAAGAAGCATTTTGATCATGTTGGGCAGGAGAGCCCATAACATTAGAGTGTGCTATTGCAAAAGAAATCCAATGCCATACAGGTTTTCTAGCCCTTTCCTAAAATGCAATGGTGATTATAGCTTCCTTTCACAGAATCGCAGAACGGTTGAGGTTGGCAGGGACCTCTGGATGTCATCTGGTCCAACCCCACCGCTCAAGCAGGGTCACCTAGAGCCAGTTGCCCAGTACCATGTCCAGACAGCTTTTGAATATCTCCAAGGATGGAGACTCCACAACCTCCCCGGGCAACCTGTGCCAGTGCTCGGTCACCCTCACAGTAAAAAAGTGTTCCCTGGTGTTCAGAGGGAAACTGCTGTGTTTCAGAGGGAAACTGCTGTGTTTCAGTTTGTGCCCATTGCTTCTGGTCCTGGCACTGGGCACCACTGAAGAGAGCCTGGCTCCGTCCTCTTTGCAACCTCCCTTCAGGTATTTATATATATATTGATGAGATCCTCCTCTTCTCTAAGCTGAACAGTCCCAGCTCTCTCAGCCTTTCCTCATAGGACACACGCTCCACTCCCTTAATCCTCTTCATGGCCCTTCACTGGACTCTCTCCAGTATGTCCATGTCTCTCTCGTACTGAGGAGCCCAGAACCGGACACAGTACTCCAGGTGTGGCCTCACCAGTGCTCTTGTTGTCAAAAACTTGGCATCTCCTTCGGAAAGGAAAGTTTTGGCACGGGGGCTGTCCCTTTCTGAACTTGTTTCTTCTTTGGCACTAGCTTTTCTTTTTTTTTCCCCCCAGGTGCTGGGCTGAGGCTTGTTCAGTTTGCCAGGCTAAAGGGCATCACAAGAACATGCATCATTTTGCAGTTTTTGGTCTAAGGCAACAAAACAAAAATAAGTAAAAAAAACCCCAAAACAACCTTGGTGTAAAATGTTTTTTCTGTGAAACCTCCTGAAGCATAAAAATAGTGTCTCTTCTTGAAGAGGGGGTATTACTAATGTAAATCTGATGCTGTTGGCAGAGGAATAATACGCTGTATGTCATAAGGCAAGCAACTGAGAAGGAGCTGGAGTGATCGAAATGCCTCATGGGCGTATGAGATTGTGGGGATAGGTATTCACACAGAGGATGCTTTCTTACATGTGCCCAGGGCTTTCTCTTATCTCTGAACATGAACCCACAGTGAAATAGAAATGTTCTTGTATTAATAGTGCATTAGAGATAACCCTCATCTGAAAAATACAGTAATACTGCACAACTGGGAACCCTTTCAGAGTGGGGAATTGGACTAGCAGTTTCATAGTGTGTTGGTAATGAAACATTTTGGTTCTGTATAAGCAAATGGGCAAGGTTAGTGGACACATTACTCCGGCTGTCATTGTCCCAGCAGTAACCAATTTAGAGGCTTTATATTTTCTGCTATCCCAGTAAGGGAAAGAAAAGTAGAAAGTTAAAAATAGAAATCCCAAAATGAATTAAAGTGCAAAGAGTGAACAAGCTCATAGTACTGCTGTATAATTTTAAAATCCCTTTTTTCCTTATAATCTGGACTTTAATATATGTATTACATTGCAAATTCTGGCAGTGTCTGTCCTGCTCCAAAAGGTCACCTCCATACAGGAGGATTTATTCTGGCTGTAACATGTGAACGTGGGCATCCAGCCCTGGATCTGTCTAGCTACCATTTGTATTGATGATTCCTGTTTGTGTTTCCCTTCACCTGATGCTGCTGATTTGCAGGAGAAGCATGAGAAGTTGTCCATGGCTTTGGCCTTCAAGGGAGGAGGTTAAAAAAACCCCTTCTGGTGCCTGTGTATAGGTCATAATCATTTTTTTTTTGTAGCTCTTTCAACAACTGTGAACAGACCTTCATGAACTGTTCATTGCAAGTGGTTTCCCTGCAACACTACCTTGTACAACACCACAACGTTGGGTTTTCTTTCCTAAGGTTTGCTGTCATGTACTCTTGGTTTCATTGAGGTTACTTTTTCTTGTTAAGTTTCCTATCAAGATTAATACAGTTTCTAAAGCAGGAGTCCAACATAACGTGGAATTGTTTTCTTGATTTGCAGATATCCTCGTTGACGGCAAGCTTTGTGACTGTGATATCGTGGTGAACTGCAAAGTGGGAGACCCCATCCCGTTGGAGGTGAAGCTGACCAACTGGAGCAAACACAGCGTGGGGCCCTTCGCTCTCACCATGACGCCCTACCAGGATTACCAAAACGGGGTGCACAACTACGAGCTGCAAGATGCTATCACCTTTGTGGGATCCAACACCTTCTACATCGATTCAGTAAGTCTTTCTGTCAGATGTATCACGATTGTCAATGACGTGCATTTGTAGAGAAGGGCTTCATTATTTGATTGTGCAGACTAATTTTTGGAAAGCGCCATAATTGTGGCAGCTATTGCTAAAGGTGCTGCTAGGTTTGGGGATATAGAATAATCTCTCTGAAATGGTTTAAGACTGTGATTTGCTATCATGTAAACCATGGGTAAACTGTCAGAGACAGTAACTGTTGGTCACTCCAGATCTGACTAAATGTGAATGGGTAACCTAGATAAAATGTTTAATACCATATTTCCAATCCCTTGAGTCATCCAGTGCAGCCTGCAGTAATAGATTTTAAGTAACTTTTTAGCCCGTAAGAAGTATTCCCCAGGCTGAGCCAAGGAACTCAGCAAATCAGTTTTAGTCGGGTCCCCAGGAAATGCAACAGACTGCAAAAAGAAAATGCTAAACATTAATGACCGATCTGATGAACTGGTTCATTTCCTTGTTGCTCAGCGTACTCTTATAAAACCATAAAGAAAAATAGAAAACATGCTTAAAATGAGACAAAAAAAGTCCCTTTTTAGAACAAATGAGGTTCTGATTTTTCTCTCAATTTCTTCTTTAGAAAATGCGAGTCTAGGAGCTTTTTGCTTCTAAGGCAAGACACTGAAAATACAGATAAAACTACTCTCTCCCACATCCTTCCCCCAAAACCCGCAACAACAGAAAACAGGAATCAAAAACATACAGACAGTACTGGAGAGTGGAATAAGCAGTATTTCTGGTAACTTACAAAATAAACATGAAAAAGAGAGTGAGTGTTTGGGATACTGCTTAGGACCTTTGCTTAGGTCAGCTCTTCGGGTCGCTAATAAAATGTACCTGTCAAAACTGAATATATAAGTGAACCTTAGTAAGAAAGAAATTAAAGGTTAACCACAGGGATAGTCACCAGGCATATTTTTCAATTACGCATCATGGGGAGACAATATTTCAAAAAGCTAATGAGCATGGAATATACCTTCAACTTGAATTTTAATGGGGGCTAACTGTATTCTTAGCTGAATAATTTAAATATGTCAACAGAAATAATCGAGAGATGGATTTCTTTGACTCTCTATCTGACAACGTGGATTTTTTAATCAGAGTGGCAGTCTTTGGATGCCCAGCTGCCGAAGGGCCTGACCCTCCAGGCTAATGAGGGAAAAGGGAGATGTCAGCGTGATGTATTCTTACCTTCTGATTGAGTCTCCTATGGGGCACAAAGTCAGGAGGTCACATCTCTTGTGCCGGCCCAGGCAGCCTTCTCATATGTTACGGTCCCTGCTTTTGCCCTGTTTTCAGTATTGTGACATTTCTCCTGTAAACACAGTCCCCCATAAGTTAAAAATAGAGTTGTTTTCTGCTATTTGTCCTCCTTTTCATCCAAAAAGGTGAAATGAAGAAAATGTCGACTCTTAGACAAGAAGTGTTATATTTCATGGTATGTAGTATTGATACTTGTCCTACACAGGCTCCTAGAGAAAATGCTTAGTCATGTTTCTTTGAGGCGTGAGCCCTGATCATGGAAGAAAATTCTTCAAACAGTGTATCTAATGCTGTCAGAGGCCCTTTCATCCCCCATAATAACTAATTCAGTAATGGAAAAAAGATTTCAGAAAGCCATACCTGTTTGTGGGACAAGAAGAAAGTCCTGGTTTGTGCATTTGATGCTTCAGGGAAGAACGACCGTACTCAGAACTGTGTTAATGCCCCGAGTTTGGCAGAAATTCAGACATGTGCTGGTTAAGAAACCAAAGCAGCTCATGGTTGGGTGAGATGAAAGAGATTCAGAGTTTCTCTTTTTTATAAATGAAAGCCGAGACACTGGACCAGATTCCCTGCAGGCGTAACCCAGTGCTGCTCTGTCGAAGCTATTAAACACGTGCCCGTTGTGTATATAAACTGAGGTCATGGGCACGCGATTACTTTGCTTGTTTAACGGAGGTGGCTTGAGGTGCTACCTTTTCCCAGCTGCTGGTTTCTGCCCCTCTGTGGGAAGATGCTCCCCTCTTCCCCAGCAGACCCAGTGGGAGAGGTGGGGTGAGCATTTGTTTTCGTGCAGAGTTGGCCAGTATAGCAAAAACTGCGTTCGTCAGCAATTTAAGCTAATTGGGCTGACTTTCCACTGACACTGGCAAGGAGGTGGTGACATGATTTATTGTGCTGCTGAGCTGGGTGGGAGGAGGGATGGAGAACTAGCATACGGTTTGGCTTATCAGTAGTGTATGGTCAAGAGCAAGTGGGAGCATCAGGTATTACAGCAAGAGAACGTACTTCTCACGCCCTGAAAATCTGGTCTGTTGTCATGCCAATGCAGAAACTACATTATTGGTGTTCAACTGAATGAGATTTCTCGGGGGAAAAACCTAAACAAAACCCAAAGCCCCTTTGCTTTCCTAAATGTTAGTTTCATATTAAGCCTGATGCTCAGCAAATGACAATTATTTTTGTTTCCAGACTAAAACGTTTCAAGTCAGTTTCTGCTGCTATCTGGAAGACGGGATATAGACAGGGATTTTCAGCAGGCACACGCTGCTTCACAGTATGAATATAAATTGTTTAAAGGGTAAAAGTCATACGATTCCATATTTCTCTTTCTTGTGGCTTGAAGTCCAGGTTAGATGATTTATCGTGGAAGTAACGTAATGAGTGCTTATTCACCTTTTTGTGCTCTTACTTCAATTCAATGCAGCAGTCTGCATTTGTGTCACAAAGTCTCTGCTGGGATATACTACTTCAAAAAGCAAATTCTTTTACTGAAAATTTTAAAGGATATTGAGATATTTCCATGCATTTTAAATTAAGTAAAATCTTTGGTTTTAAGCACATCTTCTAATTTGGTTAACCTTACCTTTCTATGTCTGTATTTAACAGAAAAATTTACTTCACCAGTTATCATTTAGATAGTAGACATTTTTGTTCAGTGCAGGGTTTTGAAACATGAGATAACATGGTGGACCCTCAGCCATTAAAATACATTTATGTTTTTTATCTCACTTCACAACCTGAAGTTTAGCTTTAGACATATTATTAAAAAATCTTGTTCTTACCAGTGGGCTTTTTTTGACTAAGTAGTTGATCAGAGTTGCTTCTTGCCAATCAAAACCCCCAAAATTATCTTCCATGGAGATTCCTGTAACTACCAGCAATTCATCTTTCCTTGTTGTACCTGCTTTTGCCATTACTATTCTCAAGCAGGTTTTTTTCCTGCATGTGTTATCACACACTAGCTCAAGTGATTGGTAGTGGGTGATGAGGAGAAATTCATTAGTAGATGGTCATTTTGAATCAGCTCAGAAGCTATGATGAACGTTTGTTCACTTCTGGCAGGTCCTCTGAGGCCCATCTGGAACAAATTAGTTTTCTTGGCACTGTTTTACTCGCACTGTAAACTCTTTGGGGCAGCGAACAGAGCTGGCACTAGCCCTAATCTCCAACTGAGCTCCCTAAGTACTACAGCAGTATAAATAAGTAGTAATTAGTTCTAAGCAATCACGGTCCCACATGGTAGCCTGAATCAGGGAAGGATTAGGATGGAGCTAGAAACTTAATTTTTCTTCTATCTCAATGGAGCAGTGGAGTAATGTGGGCATTTTTTTCTTGATTCTTCAGTCATTTTTTTCTGGGGTAGAAGCTTCCTGTCTTTGGTTTCCACAGTTTGGTGGAATTTTAGTAAAATCTGTTTCAACTCTGACTCAATTATTCAACAGCATCCCAGACTGGCACAACATATAAGCACGTATCTAGGCGGTGACGCTACCAGCCCTGTGTGCTAGATCGAGTGACAATACAAGTTTGGTCTGGATCAGGCGCGAGTCTGTGATCTTCGTGTTTCTCGTAGGTTGGCTGGATCATGCATTGCAATCAGTGGGATGGTGTGTACTGTCAGATGTAGCAGGAAACGTCCGAGTTGTGTACGCATCCGAACAAGTCACTCTGAGCTCCCGTCACAGTCAGTGGAAAGCAAGTCATCAAGGTTGATGGAGTTGAGGGGATATTTTACCTCATTCTACATTGGATCAGTGAATCCTTGTGTTGAACAGCTGGCTCAGATGTGGACATCCACTTTACAGACATTTGGGTGTATTCAGTTCCAGACTGAGACATCTGAATGAGTAGGTGTTACCCTGGATGCTGGCCAGCCAAGCTTCCATTAGTCAATGGAGATGTAGTCTGCAGCCAGTAGAACCTGGCTTACACTAACGTAGACACTGGGGGTGAGATTCAGTTGCCTAAAAGTAGGTGTCTCCCATCGTTTAGGTGCTGTGGGTATCCCACCTGGCCTCCACCTACTGCCAGAAATCCTGTAAATCATCCTGTAAATCTTGCCAGCCCTGTGCAGATGTCTCAGTGCCTTAGGTCATCCCAAATGTCGTGAGGTGCCTATGTTTAGGCAAGTGTATCCTGACTCTTATAGGCCGGCTAGATAGACCATTCTGTGCTTGCTCCACTGGCTGCATTGACGAGATATCTTCTTACTGTAGTAGGAGCTTGGATGCTTACTGTGCAGAAAGACACCTAAATGTGGGTGGTTAAACCTCAAAATCAGTCCTCTGCCTGGTATACCAGTTGGGTTGGATCTGGCCCTCTACTGACCTGACCGCTGCTGACTGTGGTCTTCTGGGAATGTTTGTAGGCAGCCCCACTAGAGAGGCAGCCTTACTTTCCAAAGTTAGTTACTATTTTGGAAGAAACTTCTGCAGAGCCACTTGTATCTCAACAGTGCAAAGGTTTCAAGCTACTTTTGCTTCCCTGTTTCTTCCCCAAACCACAAGTGTTGATTACAGTAGTGGTTCTACAGGTGGCCATGCAGGCGTGGATAGTCCCCCAACCATGACCGTTGTTGTCTGCTCTGTGCATACTGCACACAGGGAGATGGGCTGCAGGCAGAACAGGACACATACCGCTACCTGCCTCGCTGGCTCTTCTCACTTATGGTGAAGAAGCTCATGACTGGTGCAGAGACTTGTGCTGTGAAGGCGGGAGGAACGAGCAATCACGTAGGCAGCACTTCAAACGAGCGAAAAGACTGGGTTGATGCCGATGTGCCTGAAGCCACCTTCCTGTTTGTCAAGGGCTCTGATCCATGCTGTTACAAATATTTCTTCATGGTGCAGCTAGATTAGAAAAAAATGGACTGGGAGCTCGAAAAAGGTATGAGTCCTGAGGAGGCTTCGTTTGCTGTTTCCCTCTACCCACTGCTGGCATTGGTGCCTGCCTCTGTCCTCCTCTGGATGCAAGTCCGCATCGGTTCCAGTGAGGCAGAAATAAGGCAGACAGCCCCGGGAGGAGGGGAAGGAAGCAAGAGGGGAGACTGCTCGACGTCGTTCTGCATGTCCAGACGCAATGCCAGAGGGCAAGAACTTGTACCCAGCGAGGAGGGGAGATGCCAAGGACAGGGGTCAGGAGAACAGCTGTGGCTGCTCTGATCACTCACGTGGATGATACGATGCTGCTACAAGTTTGCTGGAGGTCAGCAGAAGTGCTCAACGCCAAAGCCAAAGGGAGCCTGGGCTCTGCCAGCTCTGCTGATGTTGCTGCTCGTGAACAGCCAGGCCCCCTGTGCAGGAGCAGCAGTTTAGGGAGGTTCAGCAAAGAAGCCTGATACCCTAGGCTACTCTACAGGGTGCATGTCTGCTGGCTGAAGGACCCAGCAATGAAGGTCCAAAAAAACCTAGAGCAGGAGAAAAAGGAAACCGCTCATTCCCCTCACATCTGAAAGCTACAGAGAACCTTCCTCACTGGAGGTGATGGCAGGCAATTTTCAGCTCTCTGGCATATTCTTGAGGTGCCCCACATCCCTGGAAACTTTTTCTAGTGGTTCATCTCCCTCCTCGTCCCCACCATGGTCTAGTCACCATCCTTGTTCTGGTCTTCCTATGCAATGGCAAGATGCCCGTCAGCAAAGGGTGTCCATAGACACTTTCCCAGTTAATACCCCGTTGCTGATGTCCCAGTTTACCGTATAACCAAATTTTTTATAGCAGGCAAGAATCCTGATAACCCATCTCAGAGCCTCATCCCTTCACTGTTCCAGGTGGTAATGTCCCATCAGTTCCTAGGGATGTCCCTTGCAAAGCTTTTCTCCCCCTGAATCCAATCAAGTCCAGCACATGTGGAGAGCTCGGTGCTTCTGGATCCAGCACCAGAGTTTCTGTTGTTGTTTGGCTTGGGTGTCATCTTGGCTGACCAGTGGTGTGTCATGCTGTCATTTAGAATCAACGCTGGACTCCGTAACATGATGGACTCTCAGGTGTTTGGAGATGACCAAAGAAAGGCCCATTACCAATGAGTATTCAAGTAAAAAAGAAAATACATGGGCACAGACCTACCTGTGAAAGTAGGGATGGTGCCATGAGTATATCTTGAGTTGATGGTTTCAGGGTCCAGAGAGCAGAAAGGAACTGGTAAGACTGTCTTGGCTGAGGGAAGACCAGTACTGAGGAGCATCAGGTGCTCTTTATTGGGTCATTTCTGATGGGATTAAGTTGCCTTTTCACAATTTTTTGAATAAATTCCATCCAATGGAATGGCTTTGTGCTGGTTCCATGTTTTGCATCTGCAGCAGCTTCAGCCCAATTCTAGGCACCCTGAAACTGGATTTAACCTCTTGTGGAAGCAGATGTTAATTCAAACATCATTACATGAATAGTTGTGGGATTGTTAAAGTTAGAAATTACTTAAGTGTCTTACTGAAATGATGGACAGAGATATATTATTTGTTGTAAAGATATGGATTGTAAATGGTTTTGTGATGAAGAGACATATATAAATGTAGAAACAGTGTGAACTGTATTTAATTTGGACAAGTTAAATCAGGGTGTCTACTTTTTGTGGGATGTTTCTTGCTAAACTTAATTATTTCAATGATAGTGAATATTAAAGATTCTTGATTAGAATTTGCAGTCAGATTGTGTCTGAATAATAAGTGGGGATGAATTTAGTTATTGCTAAGTTGTTAAATGGTGTTTAACCATGTGTTTAACATGAGTTCAGAGACATGATTTAGACCTTTAATATAGATGTCGATAAATGCAGCCTAAGGAAAGATTTTGGGTCACCTCTGCCTTAAACCAACTCTGTTCTCGAATCAGTGACTCCTGAAGATCTGTGTTCTGGTTTGAGCTGTGCCACAGCTTTGCTGCATGAGAGAATAATAGAGGATTTAATTTTCAGTGCTCCAGTTTTACCATTGCTAGCACAGGGACAAGATCTTTACTCCTTTTTGTGTGAAGGCAATACTGAGATGTGAATCTAGAGTGCTTTGAAATCATTTGAAGGAACTACTGAATTGCAAAAAGTGCAATTTTATTTTGTTGATGGTTTAATTATACTGATTTTCACATTGTCTTTTCCAGGTGAAGCCCACCAAAGACTCTGTGTACTTCGGAGCACTTCTCTTTCTCTACACAGGCGATTTCTACCTGAATATCAAATTCCATGAAGACAACTGCAGCAGGGAGCTGCCTCTCTCCTGGTTCTGCCTTCCTAGTGTCCACATCCGTGCTATGGAGCCTACGGTCCAAACTAAGCTGTAAATGTACTGTGTGCTATTTGATTAACCACAGTGCACAGAAATGCTTGGCACATCCTCTGCTTGACCCCAGCTTGTTTCTGTCCAACCCCAGGCCACAGTCCCTACTTTGGAGGAACAGCTGAACACTTTCTGAATTGGCTGATAGTCATTTGGGCAGCTGCTTTAGCTAATTTCAGAGAGAGAGAGAGAGAGAGATATTATAACTATGCTAGAGTTTTCCTGTTTCCAAAAAGCCTTTGAAACTGCTAATATATTCGTTATACTTTCATATACTCTATTGATATCAGTGGGTTTGAAAAGGCCATGAGGGCTGAATTTAAGAGGGCTGAATTTAACCATGGGTTTGAAGGTCTCAATTCCAACTTGAATAACCCGGTTGTAGCATTTTTCAACAAGAGTTTTATATCTGTATGAAATTCCTCCCCGGCTTAACGCTGGACCCATGGCATGGACCCTTGAGGTGTAGTTCTCTCTTAGTTTTGTTCACAGGCTTGTTCTTGTTCACTTGTTTGCTGAGTATTTGGTGTCTTTTGTAGTAAACAGCAATAGTCATGCTTTTTCCTGTGTTACTGAAAGTAAGAATAGCAAATGTGCCTCCAGTTATTCTCCTCCTTCCCTGAGCCCAGCGGCACTTGCTCCTGGTAAAGTCACTGCCTTTAGTTTGGTAGATCTATGAACAAGAAATGAAAGAAGGCAATGAAGAGCTAAAGAGTTTTGTCCTTGAGAAAGGAAATAAGCCAACTTTTGGGTTGCCTAGGGCTTGCCTGTGAGTTTGGGCTTCACAGTTCTGTTTTATACAATCACAATCGCTTGAAACATTTGCAGACACTTAAAGAGCCATGAAAATTAATCAGCTAGTCGTTAATACCACTTTGCACGACTTCTTGCAAACTCTTCTGATCAGATTTTTCATGCTAATAGACAGGACTTCATTATGTAGTTGTTTTTTTCCTTCTTTTTTTTAGAATGATGAAGTTTAATTATTAGGCAATTAAGGCCATGGAATTTCTGACCGTAAAAGTAGTTGATGAATGTACTAAAAATTTAGCCTGTTGTCTTTCGGAATAATGTTTTTGTATAGAGACCTACATTTACCCCGTGTAAAGCAGGGAGATGTCTTAGCTGTATGATGAATATATTATTTCACAGACCATATGTTTCAAACCTGTCTCAATCTTTTCTTAAATTTACAGCCTGCAGCTCTTAAATTTGGTGGTAGTATACTTTCGGGGGTGGATACACCAAGATGTGGCAGGGGTGCTCTAGTTAGCTCCAGTTACCTCTATACATGCTAAATGTAGATACACAACCCCTTTGCAGATTTTTATTTTGTTTAGGCTTCATCCAAATGTGGACACGCCACTTCATGCCTGACCTGGTCCGTCCAGCTCATTCTGGCTCTCTGCACCGTGCCCACTTGTACTTTTAGATGTGACTGGTGTTTTCTGTAGGAATGACAGTCCTTAAAACTCAGTTCATTGCATGTTTGCAAATGACTGTAATGTACTCATCCTAAATATATTTCTAATTTGAGGGAACTATAGCTATAGCATGATAGCTACACTTCCAGTGTATGCAGGGTATTATCTCTAAAAAGTTGTATTGTGGCGATGTTATCAGTGTTTGCTCGTGAGCTGTGGCTCTGTATACAGCTTTGAATGCCGGAGTGGAAGTCTTCAGTCTTAAACAGATGGAAATGTGAGACCAACTGAAGATTTACTTGCCATGGTGTACTGCTCTGTCACCGGCCAGCACGCAATGTCCAGTAAGAAAACTGTTCCTTAGACTTGCATGGTGGTTCTGGGCAGACACACCCAAGGAAAAAGGGTCCACACAGCTGAGTTGGGAATGGTTTTTGCATTAGTGGAGCTCAGATGACCAGTTTCTGCCATGAGGCTGAATTCTCTGTCACTACATAGGCATATACACAGAAGAATAAAATCCCAAGAGAGCAGGAATTAAACCACTTAATCTCCATAAAAGCTTGCTTCTGACATGTGTCTCTGTACTATGTTACACAACAATGTTGCAGTGAAATCCAAATTGGGTTTTTTTCAGTATTCCCAGCAGGTAATCTGCAGATGCTAGGAATACAGCTAAGGCTTTGTAAGGACCACATTGCATTTGAAACAAAAATATTGTGAAGCAGATGCTGTTGCAGTCAGGATGCTTCAGCTTACCCAGCTAAGGGATCATTTCCTAGCTTATTTCTGAGAGCGTTCTCTGAGAACAGAGGATATTGTTCTGTGAAGCCTGTACTGGGATGGAGCACTCCTGTGCCCTTTACTTACAAAGGATCCTGATCCACAGCCTGCTGAAGCTGTTGGAATGGGAACAGGTTTTATTATAACAAAAGCAAACTGCGTATTTCCAATATGCCATTATAAATCTGCCATATGTGCTCATAAATGTAAGTTCTTATGTGTGAGCTGACCCTTAATGGTCTATTTGTTCATTATATAGTAGACCACTCTGTCCCTTGTCAACTTTGATGCTTAGTTGCTTTTGGCATTTATGATATCTTTCCTAATTTTCTCACATTTCTACTTGTCTTGGGGAGGGAGATGAAACACAAGAAATTCTTCCTTCTGGGGATCATTTATGACTTGTCCAGAAGGAGAATATTTAAGTGTCAGCATAATTTAGAGAAGGGTGAGGGGAAGGTACTTGAAATGAGAATACTGCATTGGTTTTGGTTTTCTTTTTAATGGAAGTTTTCACTGGGATTGCTGTCAAGATTGGTCCTTGCAGTGCTTGAAAAGAGGATGATACTTTTCTGATCTGCTCTCCTTTTCTGGAACTGAAAACTTGTTTTTATTTCTCTGAACCACCCAGCTATTATTTTGAACGTGATGAGCCAAACTGTGCATTGTTACACAGATGTAAATCTGATATGATCCCACTTGGTTGAATGAAATAATTCCTAATTTAAATCACCATTGCTGAGAGCAGACATTGGTCCAATATATGTATGCATTGGAGAGGCATAAGTTGTGTAAATTTAACTGTCTGAATAAATACTTATCTTGTGTTGTTTACACCTCTGCCCGTCTCTTCTGTCTGTAATTCTTGATAGTGTTCTTGTGTGTTTTTACTGGTAATAATAACATATCTCTTGATGCTGCATTCTGTCTCTGAAGGAATGTATTTGACCCTGGAACTGAAATTTCAGCTTCACTCAAACTTTCTCTTACTAGATGAACTCAGAGCTAGTAAAAGATGTGCGCTTCATCGTGTGGCTCCTGTGTCAGTGTCCATTAACTGTCAGCTGAGGGGAGAGAGATGCACCCACGTGAAAGGTTACTTATGCCTCAGTATCCTAATACTGATAATGAGGGTGGTGAAACACTGGCAGAGGTTGCCCAGAGAGGTGGTGGATGCCCCATCCCTGGAAAGATTCCAGGTCAGGTTGGACGTGGCTCTGAGCAACCTGATCTAGTTGAAGGTGTCCCTGCTCATTGCAGGGGGGTTGGACTAGATGAACTTTAATGCTCCCTTCTGACCCGAACCATTCTAAGATTATATGATTCTGTGATCCTTTCCATCCTCTACAGAAAGAGCTCGAAGGCTGGAAGGAGGTGGTATGTCTGGGAAGACTGATTGGAACCACTTGTTTTGCATGCACCATCTCATGTCCAGCCCTGTTTGAGCTCCTTCTGCCAAGCAGTCCTGAGGCTCCTGTGTTTGGATTCCCAATCTAGAAGCTCTTAAGCTTTCCTTAGTGAAAGCCAGCTGCACTGTCCCTTCCTTGGATCCCCTGGCTCCCTTCCTGGGTGTGGGCACCTTGTCTCTCACTGAAATGGGACCGTGCATCCACCCTACTTGCACTACGCACACAAAACAGTGCTATCTACCAGCTCTGTGGGATGTTAAGCATATCGTCTAGAGCTCGGGGCTTGCAACTGAGCACAGGCGGGATTTGAAGGCTTTCCTACAGGTACGTGCTTTGCAGAGGTTTGTAAACACTAATGCTCTTTTCTTAATACAGAAGACACATAGATGTGGACAATTTTCATGTCCAGTGTTCAGTGATACATGTTTACCTCTGCAGGTTAGAGCATTCTGGGGCTTAGGTCAGGGTCCTTGGGTTGTCCAGCATCTTTCTATTTTAGCTCTTGGTTTCTCATCTCTGTTTTTCACCTCATCCGTCTCACCAACTCTTCCACTCACTGCTTTTCTGTTTTCGTTTCGTTGGTTCCAACAGAAAGGATCAACATGTCCCTTTATTTTTCTGTCTCCTTCCTCTGCATCTCTATCAGAGCCCTCACAACACTTTGGTCATCTACTGGGGAAAAAATTGCTTCAAACCCTATTTCAGTTGTTAAACTGGAGATTGGTTCTCCTATCCTCTCTTAAAAGCATCTTGAGATATTTCAGTTGAATGGGACCTTGTCTATTTTATTACCATCTGGTGTTGCTTGTTGGAGTGATACTTAGGCTACTACATTCGTGATGCATCAATTCCGTAACACCAACAGGACTTGTGCTGTAGGTAGGTGACATGTCATTTAACGTGTATTGATTACTTATTTTCCGTGTGTTCCTGATTCAGCAAGATACCTAAGCATGTGCCTAATGCTAAGCACATTAATAGACCCAGTGATTGAAGCTAATTCAGTCACACATCTGCCTGAGGAACTTGCTAAACCTGTGTCCAGATGCACAATCTGAACCTGCAAGTTGGAGATTGAGGCCCCTGTCCCATTACGTTGCATTGGCCATCTTATTCTTGGATCACCACTGGCTCCCAGGAGCCCTGGCACAAGGAGAAGACATCAAAATCGGGCACTGTCATTTTAATACGTGAGGGATCGATACATAAAATGAGTCTGAGAGTGTAAAAGATCCTTCCAGGCCAGTATGTCCTCAGTGTATATCTATCTATATCAGCCACAGTAAAGAACTTTGGAGGCATAACTCATACAAATAGACTTGCTTGGGAAGTCACGTTACACCCAAAGGCTGTGCCCAGTAGCTGCGTACTAGGTGAGACAGCGCTCGTCCACCTCCCGCTTGCAGTTGTTCTTCCAAGTGTTCCTCTTCTAAGGGCTGGTACCAGTGCAGGCTGTGCTGATGTCCTTGTCCTCTCAGCCTCCCCATCTCCGCATCCATAGGGAATCTCCCCAGGAACTGTTCAGAAATCACTTGGCATAAGGGAAGGCATATGTTAATGAGGAAGCACAGGACCACTTTTGTGACAAGGGAGCGCTGGATCCTCTGAAGAGAAGAATTTGTTACGGGCCGATGTACTCTGATACCATGCCTGAAGAAGGACGATTTCAGCCCCTTTTCAGCACGTATTCAGTTTGAACAAAACAACGTAGACACTGCCAGGAAGAAATCAGGCCAACTATTGAAGCGGTTTAACAATGAGCATCTTGTTAATGGCTATGAGGATGTCGTCACTAACTTGTGTCAGAAACAGGGCCCTTTGGTATCCAAAGTCTGCCCATGCTCTTACAGAACAGTCCAGGTCAATGGCTGAAGTGATGCCATGGTCCAGTTTAGGCATCTGCCGCCCACCCCCTTTCCCAACAGCTCAGATCCAGAGCACAGACCCGTTCCATCCCCATCCCTTTGCCTGACTGACCCCTTCGCGTGGCCTGCCAGGCTGAACCTGTGCGATGGGTTTGGCTTGAAAAGGGGAAAGAAAAGGCAGGGGAGTGTTGTCCTTTACTGCGTGCAGACACGTGTGAGAGGGTTATAGACGTGCAGCTCAATCGCTGCACAGGCTCTTGGAGCCTGCGAGGCTGCGGCGTCCCTCACAGACACATTCGCAGCGCTCTTCGGGGCAGCACAGGGCTGAACGAGCAGTGGGGGGAAGGGAGGGTAGAAAAGCAGAGAGAAATGGTAGAGGTCTACAGCCAGAGACCCCTCCGTGAGGTGCCCAGAGTTAGCAGGTGAATCAAGGCCAAATGGGTTATGTAACTGCCACGATGCTAAAAATAGGTTACGCTGTATATTAAGATTTCATTTATAAATTGTTTATAAAGCATTCATAAATGTTAGATATGGTAAGCACGTTATGCACATGAATACTTTGTGTTCCAACATTATCGATGGCTGCGTATATGGCAGCTGCAGGTATATAGATGGTTAAGTCACAGTTTTAGAGACCAACAGTTCAATAGCGATATACGATAAATGATTCATCAATCACTTAAACATCTATTAAGCATTTATATGTTCTTTATAAATGGAACCTTAATATGAAGTGTGACCTTAAGAAGAGTGAAACAGGGAACTTTCCCCCCCCCCCTTTTTTTTTTCTTTCTAAAAAAAAATTAAAATACCTCTCAAATCACCAGTTTAATAATGATTGTGCTTTCCCTCACCTCTGGCTTGAGAGAGGCCACAGGCTCCTGAGAATTAAAAATGGTTCATGGAACAAGTGTGGCATTTGGATGTGCTCCCCTCTGCCTGCAAATTTGTTTTGTGTCAGTTGAGGGTATGGGCTCCAGGGATGCAGAAGGATGTCACCTTGCCAGCCTGCAGATCCCTGGAGGAAGCACGAGAGCAAAGGTAACGTGAGTATAAAGTAAACAGCAGAGCAGAAGAGCCATGAAATGAGACTTGAATAGGATAATTTAACTCATTAAAATAAACCCTAGAGCCAGCTGTGGGCATTTGCTTACATGGAAGATGCCGCCAGAGAAGATGCCACCATTGCAGACCCCCAGCACAAGGCAGACCAGGTAAGAGGTTTCCCCTTCCCTACCATGGCTTCTGCAATGTAAGCAAATACCTGGAGGAGGGTGTAAAGGTGTAAATCCTGCCCATCCCATCCCAGCTCTCGCTCCCTTGGACTGCCGAGCCCCTCGAGACTCTCTTTATTAGTGGAAGAGACACAAGATGCTCCTGTCTTTCCACACTTGGCTGAAGTCCTGGCCAGGACTGTGTCTTTACAAATCTCTTAAGGAGGGCATTGCAGGGACCTGGCCCAGGTCTGTAGTATTTGAATTGTATCTAGATATTAGCCACTTCCATGTGGTGTCAGAACAAAGCCCTTGGATAAAGAGCATTTAAATTTAGCACAAAAGTAAGACAAAATATATGCAAATGCTTTGGGATATTATTTCCAATACAAATATTGGGTAAATATACCAGATTTTTCCCTTTTGTAGAGCTCTCCAAATGTTGCTGCTGTTGGTTTCAATATAAAATCATGTCCTCTAAAGCTTGTGGTCAGTCCATATTGGGGGCTTGGGGTCACACGAGCTCTGTTGGGAGAAACAACACGAGGTATCAGTGACGTTATTAACACAAGCCTCTTTATTTAAAACCACTAGATATGAACAGGAGGCACATGATGACTTGTTGTGATTTACAGGGCAGTCACCTGTGCTCCCTGGGAAATCCACAGGGAAAAAGGGGCTCTGTGAGGAAACACCCACCCCGCACCAGTAAAGTCATGTTTCTGACCTGAAATGCCTTTTTTTTGCCAGTGGGTATAGAGGCCAAAGTGACTAGCCGAGATGGAGACATCCACTTAGCAGACCACTGCCTTCGGGTGAGATAAATCCCCCTGCCCCGTCCCATCAAACACAGATGAAGTTTGCTAATGTGTTTTAAAGTTTAAAAGGACTCGGGGAGGCACCTCCGCACGCAAACAGCATGAGCACAGGAGCCTCATTTCTTTGGAGGTGGGCTAGACCAAACCCCTTTACCTCCCCTTCCAGGGTGCAGATCCGTGGGAGCCAGGCTTGTACGCGGGCTCTTCAGCGCCGCTGTGCTCCAGATACCAGGACTGTGGCTCATTCCCAGTATTTTTCCTTTTCACGACGCACACCATCGGCCAGGTGCGCAGTGACCTTCCAGGCGAGCAGGGCAGCACGCGGCACGTCAGCGAGGAGCCACGCGATGGGGAAATACCGGTCTCCTGGGGATGGCCGATACAAAATATCCAGGGGAAGGGGGAAACCTGCTGCAGCTTTATCTCGGCTTTGTGCAGACCCTCGGCTGAGAGGCGTTTTGAGCTGTTACCGAATGCCCACGGTCATATTTTCCCTCTCTCTTTTCCCCGTGCCCGTTGCTGCGCTGTAGATAAGGCAGCAGTATTTTGGCAGCTGGGAGGTGATGCTCTATCTGTTTGCACATAGAGGACGCTAATGGAAACGTGCCGCCCATCACCATTACTGGGGTTTAGCTTGCCTCTCTGCTCATCGCGCCGGGGACATCAGCTGGTTCTTTTGGTGGCGATGCAAAGAGCAGCGGTGCCGGGCAGAGATCACAGGCCAGGCAGACATCTGCAACCAGAACTGAAAAAGGCCCCGCATCAGCCTTGCTTACTGCTGTTGCTGCTCAAGGCTCTGTTGTAAGGCTTGGCTCCAAACCTCTTTTTTCCCCTGCCTCCTTAGATTTTCCATTTCAGGGAATTTTTCCTGACATCAGATTTATTTATTTTGTAAGACCTCGCTCTTGTTTGTGTCACTTTTCTGCCGCTAGACCGTACCATTTTGTCCTTTTGACCTAACCCTCGGTTTCTGGATTTGGAGCGGTCAGAGAGAGAGTCCTGGGGTGTTTGCTGCAACTGAAGTCCTCCTCTCTGTTTCCAAGTGCATCCTTCAGCTGCTCAAGGCTTTTCCACCCCCTGCCCTGCTCTGCTGCCTGCCTTATTTCAAGGTTAGGCACCAGGAGGAGAATACGACCCCCGCTTGGCTGAGCTCTCCCTTCAGACCTGACACGTCTGACTTGAGTTAGCCCACGACACTGTTGTCTTGTCTTCCCTTCTTTATCAGTTCTCACGATACTGTTGTCCTCTCTTCCCTTCTTTATCAGTCCTCATGATACTGTTGTCCTCTCTTCCCTTCTTTATCAGTCCTCCCACTGGCTCCCAACTAACACCCAGGCAAGACTCTGGCTTCTGGTGACCTCGGTGCATTGGAGAGGAGGGAAGAGGAGAGGAGATTTAGTATCACCTTGCTATCATCTCCTGCAAAATCCATGTTTTGTTGCTTAGTGACAACATCTTTATATGGAGTCCCAGTGCTACATGTAAAACACTGAATGCGAAGCGCTGCCACGCAGCAAGAAGTTAAGCTTCGCTAAATGCCACATCTCCCTGCTCAGCGCTGGCCGTGCGGCTCCCAGCTCCCCTTCCAAACACGAAAGGGCACGTCAGGTCCTAGCACTGCAGACTGGCACAGGCCCTCCCCAGCTCCACCGCAGCGTGCTGCTTTGCCAAAGTAGTGGTGGCGGTCTCGGTCTCTCTGCCCTGTTTGGGACGTCCTGAATATTGCTGGTGTCTGGGCGGGTGGGATCTGGGGGCAGATTCAGACTGCCTAGGAGGACAGTGTTCCTCAGACCACCCTGCAGAGCCCACGAGTGCAAGGCAGCTGCCTCACAAATGTGTAGACACACGGCCTCGCTTAGCTCAACCCAAAGTTTATTTTTACTCCACGCTCCTTCCCAGGAGGAAACGCTTCAGCAGCTTTATTTCTCACTTCCACCTGAAGAGAAAGACGACTCCTAACTGTTTTCAAGCCTCTGTCTTGGTGATACTATAATTCACATTAAGAGAGGACGCCCTGAAGCTACATACGGTCCAATCCTGCGGTGGTGGCTGCAGTGTGTACCAACCCCAATGCCTCGAGCAAGGGAGGACATTGCCCAGCTACACGTCCTTCCCTCACCTTGTGCACCTTGTTCTTGTGGATCCAACAAAACCAATATAGAACAGAACAGAACAGAACAGAATAGAATAGAATAGAATAGAATAGAATAGAATAGAATAGAATAGAATAGAAT
>JAVJGG010000029.1:49096967-49133002 GCA_035590195.1 Aviceda cuculoides | reverse complement strand
ATAGAATAGAATAGAATAGAATAGAATAGAATAGAATAGAATAGAATAGAATATTTCAGTTGGAAGGGACCTACAACTATCATCCAGTCCAACTGCCTGACCACTTCAGGGCTGACCAAAAGTTAAAGCATTTTATTAAAGAGCATTGTCCAAACGCCTCTCAAACACTGACAGGCTTGGGGCATCGACCACCTCTCTAGGAGGCCTGTTCGGTGTTTGACCACCCTCTCGGTAAAGAAATGCCCCCCCCTCAGCCTGAAACCAAGCAATGCAAATTGGCAACAATCAATGAGTTGGGGTCAGGCTGCCCTCCCCTAGCAAACGGTAGCAGTAAGAAGTGGGGAGGGTTTCTGTACCTCCTCAGTATCTCCTCTTCAGTAGGAACAATTAGCAGCCGCTTATTTGTCACTATGACAAAGCAAAGTTGCGAGACACAAGTCTGGCCTCTGGCTTGTGACCCACCTTGTTACCAGTAACTGGAGATGTGAGATAAATAAGACAAAACCAAAACAGTGGCAAAACCCACCAGCTCTATCAGAGAGAAGAACTCAGGGATGAATGCCGGGTTCAATCGAAATGAAGTGGCTGCTGTATGAAAATGCATATTTCATGGACTACCTGGGACTGACAATGCACCAAATATACTTTGGATGATCTGCCGTGCTAGTAAACTCTATCTAATCGACTCTGGGGACTGAAGTGGTTGCAGCAGCCTTGGCTACACCAACACAATATTCCATTTTTGTCTTGTTTGATACCGTTTCGTACAAGGCGGCACACTCTCAGCCAAAAGCTGCATTGCTATTCTTATAACAAAAGAAAGATCTCCTCTCATTTTAGGTGAAGTCTCCATTTGCATCAAGAATGCCCGGGGGATGTGGCTACACGAACATGCTTTATCCGAGGGAAATGTTGAGCAGGGTTCCTGGTAAGCCCCAGCTCATCCGTCTCAGAAAAAAAAAAAAAAAAAAAAAAAAAAGCCAAGTCAGGGCTGTAGCAACACACTTGGCCTTTTTTTTTATCTGCCACACTGGGCAGCAAACCCGCACCTGCGATGGTGCACAGGAGGGCTGTAACTGCGAGAACATGCCTCTGGAATGGATTTAGAGATAATAAGAAATCATCTTAATGCGACTGTTGAATGTACAAGGGATCCAGTAATAGTTATCACAGGTACACTTTCATTAACTCCCTTTAATTTAAAAGCTCAGTGTTTGCAGCAATCTTTTACGGGCAAGAAAAAGTCAAATCAAATTAAAAAAAAAAAAATCCCACCGAAGTGCAGTGCTGCTGCTTCCCCCAGGAGCTGTACAGCACAGCCTGAAAGCCGTCTGCAGTGATCCCTCCAGCCAGGTCCCGCAGCCCTTTGGTGGGCCGGGTGGGCACAGCCAGTCCTGCGGAATCCTAAAACACCCAGTGTCATCCATTACCCCCTTATCTCTTGGCGGCAGGGACCCACGCTCGCTGCCTACAAACGGGGCTTGGGTGGGACCTTTCCAGTGGGTGAAACACAAGTGACAGCACCTACCACGTCACCAGAGCTGTAGCTTTTCCCCGTGCGCTGGGTGAGATAGTGAGCATAGTCCAGGCTTGTGGTAATAATGTTCCTCCAGCCAGGGATAACCCATGTTCGTACCTATTGAGGGGGAAAAAAAAAAAAGAAAAAGAAAATAGATGGTTTAATACCCAAACCTAGTATAGTTCTGCAACAAAAATCTGAATTATATAATCAGGATGCAATGTGACTCTCCTGAAAGTTAATAAACTATATATTTCGTCTACCCAATACATTATCTGCACAAATCAATAAACACGCCATGGAAATTAAGGATTTTGAACAAAACCCCATAGCTTACGAAACTTGTGATTGCTAAGTGGGGGGGAGACAGACCATTGCTTCAACGCAACGTTGCCCCCCCTTTCCTTCTCCATTCCCCACCCTCCACCCTGCAAAGGTTACGCTGGATGCTGGCGGGAAGCAAGGAGAAAACCCGCCCCAGCTATGTGTCGGTTGACTTTTCAACATCTTGCTGATGTCTGCTCCTAGTTTTTCAGCGAGCAATTCAGCTTCATGAAAACCTTCATGCATATTCAGGCATTTCAGAGGACAAATGCCAGGAAGGCTGTAGGAAATTTCGGTGCAGTGATGGAGTGTTCCCGTGGCTGCAGTAGGAAATGCCTTTATTTGCGGAAGCAGGATGAGGGGTGGGGACACAGAAAGGAAAAATGGTTTGGTTCAGGAAAGGTTTATTAAAGGAAAATAACCCAATGGTTAGATGCTATCTGTGTTGTGAATCACACACATTTCCAGCTCAGCTTCACCGGAGGACCGATAGTAGTTCCCTGCTCCATAGGGAGTGTGGTCTAACAGCATGGCGACCTTTGGGGACAATTACGAGGGTTTAGGGCAAAACGTGCCATAGCTGCTTCGCTTAACATGTCCCCTCACCTTGCAGTTGAGACTTCTGTCACAAGTGAAGTATTAAGAGAAGTCACCATTATGGGGTTAAACAAAAGGGTTTTATTAACGATCAAACGATGATCAAATGGTAATTAATTGATGATTGAATGAAAATCAAATGGTGATTAAGCAATAATTGACTGTTAGTTAAACAGTGATTTAACAATGATTTGACAATTATTTAGATGATGATTTAAATGATAAGCTAGACAGTGATTAGACAATGATTTAGTGATTTAAACAACGGTCAAACACTCTACTACTTACTACACTTCTAATAATTAAGCCATAGCTGGATAGATAGATGCATAAAAATGTAGCTAGCATATGATATACTTTTAGCCCCAACGTAAAATATCGCTTACCTCATTCTAGATATATCAGATGCGGGATAAAGGGGATCTTTCCTCCTCTCCAGGAGTAACCTAGAGAGGCGTCCCTACTCAAGGGAGAGGTCACCACCGCGCAGCCTGCTGCCGTACGGGAGAGCTCGATGGGCTCGGCGGAGCTACGAATTTTTATCGTGTAAAGTGACTGACTTGTAGTCAACCCCCCCGCCCTTTGGCGTATGTGCAGGTGTGCATCTGTGGCAGTTTTAGTTTCGTCTAGTCCCAGCTTGGGCTGATACTGTTAGCTCCTGATAAGTCTAGGCCTGGACTCCTTAGTTCCTGAGAAGATGCAGCCTAGCGCGGTTCTCGTGGTTTGCACGCCGGGGCTGATTTCAGCCAGGCCTGCTCGCCAGTGATGCCTGAACTAAAGTCCCGTTCACTCCCTCAGAGCGGGGGCATCTGTCACAACTCGCTGTGCCCTCTCTGCCCTGAGCATGAGTGGCCATCAGACGGCAAGACTTAACGGTAACGCTAACAAGAGGGGCACGAATGGGCGGAATATATCAAAATATCTTGAAACGAGGAGCGCGAGAGAGAAGTGGGGAAGGAGACGCAAATAGAACAGCGCCTGCGTGGCGCTTGGAGAGATGTGGGCCATTGTGGAATGTAGGGAGCTTGCCTTAAGCTGCTCAAAATAGACCTAGCAGGCAGCCTCAGCCCAAGGCCACGGGTGATGGGCTTACGCCAGCTTTTCTCTGGAAGCTGAATCCTGTGCAAGACAAAGCTGATCTGTGGGGCTGGAGGGAGAGGAAGCCCAGGCTGTAACAAGGGCTATGGCGTGCACCGAGGAATGGGTTATACCTGCCTTCCCCAAGGTGGTGTGTGAGGGCTGCTCTGGTCCTGCTCCCTAAACCGACACTGCAAGGAGCTTCTGTGCCTCCCTGTGCCAGCGCTAGGAGTCTGGCAGGACCAGGACTTCGATGTTGGGGCAGGAGATGCTCTGGACTTGTGGGTGGATGTTCCAGTCCAACAGGAAAGTGTCTGGGTTAGGCCCTCTCTAGTTAGGGCATCACTGAGCTGGGGGAATTCTGGGCTATGGTTTTAGGTGGCAACACAGAAAGTCTGTTTGGTGTCCTATGTCTGCCTGTTTGGTTTTTTTTCATTGGCCTACAGGATGCAAGTCAAAATAACCTGCAAGAAGCTTTGGGTACACTGTAGGCTATTCAGATAAGGATAGGGTCTTGTTTCCATTCATCCTAGTCGTCCTTCCCCACACCACTCCCACGGGCTGTAAGGACACACTTGGAGCAGACACACAGCAAGCTGGTCTCTTTCTCCATCTCATCACAGGAGTTTGTAGATGCTTCCAGCTGGGCCCGCCTGGAAAAAGCAGAGAGTCCAGGGCTGGGACTTTTTATGGGTTAAAATAGGAATGCAAAGGTACTTGTGGTTATCACAGGGGAAGAAGATATGTATATGTGAGTGTCTTCCGGGTGCTTTCTCTGTGGTATACCATGGGCATCTCCTTGCCCTTGGTTGGCCTTCACATCATCACTAGCTTGAGCAGAAGCTCACATGGGCTGTGGCGTGGGAAATGTGGGATGAGGGGCTTCTCTGGACAAAGGAGAGCTGAGACCTCTTCTTCCTGAAGAAGATAGATCACCCGTTGTCATGTATTAGTTTGCAGTCAATATCCCAGTACGGGTAAGGGTTCAACATCAATGAGGTCGATTGATTGATAGACAAAGCAATTATTTTACACTAAAAACAGTATCTGGAGAAAGGCCTTGGCAAGGAAAGCTGGGTCACAAAGCAAACTTCTCTGTGATGCATGAAATACCGATCAACACAGTTAATCTGGACTGTACTTCACATGCTGGAGCCCTCTCAGGGCTACTCCAGGCATGGTAGCCTGAAGGACACTGCTATCTCCTCTCCAGCCCTTGTGTTGTTTTCTTACTTCTCCTTTCTGGCTCATTCACAGTCTAGTTTAGCTCCACTTACTGTCTAGAGTGACAATGTCCCCTTTGCAGTTGGGTACCAGGACCCTCTGGGCCCACAGGAGCAAAAAGGAGGACCCTGTATGGAGAAATGGCAAAGACCAAGCTGCAACAGGGTCACCAGGAGAGCCTGACCACAGCACCTGAAGAATGGGGTTGTCATCCATCTCAGAGCCTCTGGTCTGCAGGTTGAGCAGAACAGGCATCTCAATGGAAAAACAGCTCTGAGAAGGGTCCTGTCTTTGTGAAACTCATCCCACCGTGGGCTGCGGCCCCCACAAAGCATCTCAGTACGGGGAATGGCTGCTCCTCTCAATCCCTTTCTCATAACCGCTAATGCTTTGCCCCAGGCTCAGCAGGAGTCTCAGAGCCATCAGGTTTGGTGTCTGCAAAGTGGAATTAAATCCCTCTTCTCTTGCAAGGGGTTCTACAGGGCACAGCCATGCCAAGGCTCTGGGTTTCATTCACCTACACCCAACTTGTCACCATCCCTCCCCTAGCCCCGGGTACGCGCGGCAGCCCTCCCTGCTGGCGGCTGTGCCTGGGTGCGTTTGGCAGCCTTGGCTGCATTTCTGCAGGCAATGAGAGACAATGGCCCGTAAAACAGCCTTGCAGGACTGCAGCTCTCTAAATACCAATTTTTTGCAGCCAAAGCACCAGCGCTACCAGAAACTCCTTCAGGCTTCTGGTCCGTTGAAGGATTAGGAGCAATGCGAGTGCCACTGGGTGCCTCTGTGAAAGCTGGAGGAAGCCTGTCCCCACGCAAGGGGCAGCTGGCACATGGCTTTTGTGTGAGCAAGCCGTAAAGGATTTCTTAGCCTCGCAGTGTCTTGTCCACACGCTGCAGAGAGGCTGGCATGCATGTCTCGGCAGGGTGGGCCACACCTGTGCTCCACTTTCAAACACAAGGCACTACATACAAACGCTCTCAGGAGGTTTTTGGCAACCAGCTTCATCCTGGTACCCCCTCTGCATCTCCCCTTAGCTACAGCATCTTGTGTAACTGAGAAATATGGCATATTTATCCCATACCTCAGGCCGTCTCTATGCTATTTCACTGTACCTTGGAAACCAAACTTCTATTCTTGTCAACAAATCACTTTCAGATGAACGGGGGAGTGTGTGGTAGCTTGGATTTCTTTCTTTCTTTCTTTTTTTTTTTTTTTAAAGACATTTTTTGCAATCTAAGAAAAGACTTGAGGATCTATTTTTAAAGATTATATCCCCCCTCCACCCACTGCGCTGCAACAACTGAACACTTCGGCTTGATGAGAATATTAGTAAAGCAGTCACAATCTGTAGGGTGCACTTCTTAAAACTACATTGCATAATAGGACAAGCAGTGAGCATAAGACAAAAAAATGCAATGGGGGCTGGGATTTTCTGTAGTATGTGAACTAAAAAGAAGCCGTGTCTTCAGCCAGGATTGATTGCCAACTAGTTTGCAATAATCTACCTCTTGACCTTTCCTGCTTTTGTCTCTCTAGATTTAAATCCATCAATCTTAGAGTTATGCTAGAGCATGGTCAATACAATGTTTTGTGGGAAATGTAACTGCTAAAACAATCTCTTTTTCCTCCTTGATATATTTTGGGATTTAAGGAAACCAATAAGTACAGTAATGGCAATGATACGCCTGTAAGATGATTTGGAAAGTGCACTTTTATCATTAGAGTCTGGGGGAATTGCATTAGCTCTAATAAAATCCTATAGGACTTCAGTGAGGATAATAACTTTAAAATGTTATTATTAGTAGCATTGTCAATTCTATTCTGAGATCTGCAGTGTTAACAAATTAGACGTAAGAAAAAAATTCCATTTGATTTGGTTGAAGGCAACTGCGGACAAGGAAAAACATAGCACTTTCTAGATTTTATTGAAAGTCCTTGGGAATCAGCCACCCACCCGGGGTGTATTGAGTGATTAATGCTGGTCATGTGTTATTTATCCCTTCAAATGTAATCACAAGCTGATTATTTTGTTCAACACATTTTTTGGTGATTTGATTAAGAAGCTGCATGGACTTAACAGATTCACAGGAAAACACATGTAAGAGGAGTTGAAAAACAAAGGTTGCCGCTAGGTAAGGATGTTCTTGGGACCTTGGTATAACCAAATCTCTCTAATTAAGATTCAGTTTTTGCAGCGCTTTAGGCTCCTGTGTGTTTGCATCTATCTTAAAAGAAGTGGGCTAAGTTGGTGAGGGTAGATGAGGGAATATGGCCTTATTCTGCAGGCCTTTCTGCAGCTGAAAGAAATAACATTGCGCTTCAGGTCTACAGAACATGCAGGGGAGAAGGGGGAGAAAAAGGTGAAGAATTGATATGATGTTTAAAATTTGTAAAAGAAAGGTGTTCGTTCTGAGCTGAGCTCTCTGCTTTGAACAACCACTCTTTGGACCTGCCTTGGGATCCAGAAAACAAAAACCTTTGGATAATAATAAAATAATCATGTTTATGGGGCTCTTTGCATTAGCATATAATGAAGTACATTGAAATACAGGTATGTGTGATTATCCCTGCTACTGAGATGGGGGTACAAGAGCACAGAAAAGTCTTTCTCTTTTGATTAGCAAGCAACCACAGCACCACCGAGTGCTAGGATAGAAGTTCTCTAGCCCATGGCTTGTTTCTGATTTCCTGAGCTAATCTGTACTGGCCTACAAAAGGGTCGAAGCAATCTGTTTATTGAGGACAAGGTGAAAAAAGAAAGATGTTTTCTTCTTCAACAACTTTCTGTCTTTCTTGGGTGGTTTTTGTTTGGTTGGGTTTGAGGTTTTTAGGGTTTTTTTAAGGGCTGAGATGTGACAGTGACAACTGTGATGCCCCCTCTGGCAGGTGTTAGATATCAAAGCCTAGAAAGAGTCTTGTGAGAAGCAGGAGGTGGGTCTGAATCAGCCACAAAAAAAAGCCATGAGGTGTATGTCTGAAAATCTGCTAGTCTTCTGCTGGCAATTGCAGGAAGCAGAAGAGGAGACTGTGCCTGCATATGAATGCAAAACAGTTGATGTGAGAATGGAAGCTTATCCTAATTAACTGAGTGAAAGCAAATTCAATTTGTCTGGCAACATGTGCGTGTTGGATTCAGTTTGCTTAATAATGGTTTGAGTTTAACCCTGTTAAGAAGAGAACTGGGACCCAAGACATGGTGCCTGGAAGTTGATGGGACACTTCACCCGTGAGGTGTCTGTCTGTTTAAGGAAGCAACTCAGGAAGAAACACAGAATAAAAGATGAGGCAAAGAGTTCCCAACTTTTCCCTGCTGTGTGGCAACTAGTTTTAGAATTAGAGACTGACTCCGTCGAGCTTAAAAGATGGTTAATGTTCAGAGGTTCACAGACAGTAAATGGTGTTTGGCTCTTTTTGGCTTTGCGTGGGCTGAAATGACATTCAAACACATTGTGTTCAGCCTGCTAGCTGGAGGACAGGAGAGAGGGTTTGACAGACCTTGAAAGTAGATGGTGTTTTAGCCTGAGAGCTTAAAACAAGGTGAACTTATTCATACGAAAATCAACCTTTGTTGAGTCCTGTCATTTCCAGTCTCTCTGAAAGCTATTTCATTTGGAGGCAGTTGGATTGTTGGTTGATGAGAAGCAAAATGTGACCCGGCAATGTGTGCTCACAGCCCAGAAGGCCAAGTGTGTCCTGGGCTGCATCAAAAGAAGCATGACCAGCAGGTTGAGGGAGGTGATTCTCCCTCTCTATTCCACTCTCATGAGACCCCACCTGGAGGACTGCATTCAGCTCTGGGACCCCCAACATAAGAAGAGCATGGACCTGTTGGAGTGAGTCCAGAGGAGGGCCACAAACATGATAGGAGAGCTGGAGCACCTCTCCTATGAGGACAGGCTGAGGGAGTTGGGGTTGTTCAGCCTGGAGAAGAGAAGGCTCCGGGACAACCTTCTAGCAGCCTTCCAGTACCTAAAGGGACCTACAAGCAAGCTGGAGAGGGACTTTTTACAAGGGCATGCAGTGATAGGAGAAGGGGTAATGGCTTTAAACTGAAAGAAGGTACATTCAGACTAGATATAAGGAGAAAGTTCTTCACTGTGAGGGTGGTGAGGCACTGGAACAGGTTGCCCAGAGAAGTTGTGGATGCCCCTTCCCTGCAAGTGTTCAAGGCCAGGTTGGATGGGGCTTTGAGCAACCTGGTCTAGTGGAAGGTGTCCCTGCCTGTGGTAGGAGAGCTTGGATATAGGTTGATCTTTAATGTCCCTTCTAACCCAAACCATTCTATGATTCTATGATTGGAATGAGTGGAGGTGAGCATAGTCACAAGGCTCGAGCTTGTCTCCTCCAGGTGTCTGGAAGCTGTGTGGGCACAAGGGCCTGATGGAGAGGCAGCAGCACTCAGGAGGTGGAGGTGGTGCAGCTTTTGCTGCTGGTTCTTCTTTGGTCCCAGTGCAACAGGAATTGGAGTCAGGGGCCAGCTGTCGCACTTTGGCTGATGGCCATGACCATGACAACAGTAGCAGGGTTGTGTCAGGGCTGAGTAGGCAGAAGCCTCTATCCTGCTGCATACATAGTCCCACCTCTTTCTCACCTATCTCTCTTTTCAGCTGAGCTTGAGCTGTGAGACCTCTTCAACACCAGAGCTGTTGCAGTGGCAGGCAGTGGTGGCCTTGCTTTGGTCCATCAAAGTAACAAAGGAGAGAGTAGTTTCAGGAACGGATAAGGAGGCAGTGATGCCATGGACTAGAGTTTAGCATAGGATGGGAGAGGTGAAGCAGGGACACCATATCTGGCATCATGGAGGGTTCCTCCAAAGAGATTGGGGGCCATTGATATGGGGAACCCCGGGGGGTGTGTGTGTGTGCCTACCTTACATGCAAGCCAACCCCTTGTGTCTGTGTGCTATCTTCTGACGCCTTCAGAATGCTGGTGTGCATCTGCTCCAAAGTCACAACCTAATGCTGCTATACCTCTGCTAGATTTAGCCTTCCTAAGTGGGTTGCTGCTGGTGCGGTACTCAGTACAGATTGTGAGACCCACCTGGGAAGAAGGTGAATTTCTGTGTAGTGAATTGTGTGCCTCACCACTTGGCAGTGACAATAGCACAGCTATATCTGCAATTGGATTTGATGTTGGTTTTCTTCTGATTTGCCACTCACTGAAACTTAGAGCCAGTCATGATGATTGGTCCTGTCCTTGGATTCAAGCCCTGCTGCACTGGGCTCTGTACCAGCATGGAATTCAGGGTAATTTCAAAAAAGTGTCTAGAAGACCACAAAACCAAAGCTCCATTTTCAAAAGTAGCTTTTGCACTTAGGAGGCTAGTTTCCAAGCCAAGTAAGCTCATACCTGCCAAATATGGGTTTAGAAAACAGGTTGGTTGAGGCGTGAAGTCATTGAAGAACAAGTGAAAAAAATGCCTTTCAGGACAGTTTAAAAAAAAGGGGTACAGGTGCCTGGTAACTCAGAGTCCTCTGGTAATCTACCCCTTCAGCTACCTGTCACACAAACTTCCCGTGGAAGATCTTCCTCTCCTGTTACTCCTGAGGGAGTAAGTCACCATGTGAAGTATTAATGAAAGCTGCAGTAGGTGGTGGTCTGCTTGTACGTAGAAGTTAAAACTGCTCTTTCTGCATGCTGACTCATGAGCTACCAACTCTTGTTGATATTCACAGGAGCTTGATAAATACCTGGAAAACATGGGAGTAAGTGACTGCCTTGGAGAAATTTCTGTTGCATTGAAACAAGACACAAATGAGTGCAACAAGTAAGAGAATGGAAGGAGAAGAAATAGTGAAAATAATATGTTCTGTTCAGCTAATTGCTCTCAGTTGTCACCATCACTGACTAGCTGAAGAATTTATCTGAAGAAAGATACTGGCCTTGTGGGTAGTTCAGGGACATCTTTTGTGTCCAAGATACTGTGAGGAACAATGCCTGGAGACATTTTTTGAAGAAGCCAAAAAATGCTAGTCACAGCTGGCACAAATGGCATTGCAGATGGGGAAGTGGGTGATGAGAAATGGGAGCTGGGAAAGATGGAGCAGGGCTGTGTGGTCATGAAAAGCTTGAAGATGTGGGAAAAAGAGAAGTCGATAGAGAAGGAAGGGTGAAGTTCTTGAGGTATTGTGCTGCTCAGTAGTGTTGACCTTGCTTTTCTTTGATGTTTTTTTCAAGATAGGTGAGGATATCCCACCTGAATGGGGCAGCATGTAGGTATAGAACATAACAGCTTATGCAAGTGCTGTTTAGAACAGTTACGACTTGATTGACCTTCCGTGGGATGCTAGTGGTAATTGGACTTGGCTGAGGGCTTTCTTTATGCCTTGCATGGTCATTGGGATCTGGATGTGGGATGCACTGTCCTTTCTGAAAGAATCTGAAGCTACGTATTTTGTTTTTTAAGCCTCCAGAGATAAGCACTACCATACGTTCCCAGGTTATTTGAACTGCACAGCTATCTGTAGTGTGGTCCAGTACAGCATAAGAGGTTCACACAGCCACAAACCTGCAGCATAGGCAGGGTTAAAGCATCCCAGCACGGAACTGCCTGAACCTACAGGTTTTGTGTGCTCTCTGCACTAGGTTTAGCATCCTAGCATCAGCCTCATTAGTAGCACAACTCTTTTTAATGGTCACCAACAGTTTTCAGCAAACTTTGGGGTTAAAACTCTGGTGGGAGAGTTGTAAAACTCTTCCCACTGTTCTGACCTGTGGAGGTATTTGGCTGTGGCAACAGTCGTACCTCGGCAGGGTTAGACAATGCCTGAGTAGAAATGCTAGACCTCCGTCATTGAAGCCAGGTCGTCGATCAATAATCTGCAATCCTAGTTTTCCAAGCCCAGATACTTCTTAATGACTTCAGCTGGATTTGTGGACACCTTCCAGCTTTGGGTGTCTTGAAACAGACCTCTAGGGAGGGAAGCCTCTATTGCAAATGTGTGGCAGATACGTTGATGCTTCTGTTTTCAGTCTGGGGGCAGGGCCACGTAAGCCTTCCTGGAGCTGTTCTCTAGGTTAAACCACGCTCTGGGAGTACTAAATATTGTCATTATTACTTGCGTGACTGAAGAGAGCAAAATTACCTTGGGAAAGAAGGAAACGGCCAAATCCACTCTCCTGGCTGCATCACCCCGAAGAAGAATGTTGATTGTGAGCAGCACAACTCCAAGCTGCCGTGATGCTCAGCTGCCGTCATTGTAATGCTGAGACAGACGTGCTGCTTCCTCTCCGGATTGTGTATTTTGAGCACGTTTCAGTAGTGCTCTGAGTTAACATTTTTTTTCTCTTTCTCTACAGTGCCAGTCATTGCCTTTTCTTCATTTTAGTGATTAATTGCTCTAAATACTCCTGCTCCTGGACTGCGGGAGTACAATTTCTGAGCTGTATTTCATTTGAACTTGCTATGCAAGTACAAGTGAACTTGGGGGAGTGCACACACCCACGTATCGCTAGGTAGAGATGGTTGCCAAAAGGACACCAAGTAAAAGAACAGTTAGTTCTTAAACAAGGGTATAATCTAATAAGCCAAAAAAGAGAAAATTACATACTGGAATCTTCACTGCCTTCCCCCTCCCCCCAGTTTCAAAATTTACAGCTAGTACAACCCCTGACTAGAGCAGTGATTTAAATATATATAGGCATCTGTGCTTCTAAGAAAAGGAAGTGTGTCTGTTTGGGGAGCTGTGTGGAATGAGTTGGTGGATCTCAGTCCAACTTCTGGCAGCCAGGTTTTCACATCACTCAAAGCCACCCCCTCACCCAGCCCCCCTCCAGGGCTCGTGCCAAGCTCTTCATCTCTTCCTCGTATGATCCCACCTGCCTTAGCACCTTCTGCAGAGACGAAGCGTTTCTCATTTTCGATTGTGATCCTTCTGGGCTGGCGCTGAGACACGCTGCTGGCCCGTTAGCCCTGCATGTGGAGGGTAGGGTTGGCTGTCGTCTTGCTCTCTCCCCCAGCGCGGCTGATCCTTTGCACATAGCTCCCCGCGATCCCCATGTGTCAGACACTTCTAGCCATCACCATGACTGGTTTTGCCTGGCACGTGGCATCATCTTTTCAGCATGCTGAAAAGAGGCCAACTAGAAGGCACGGTGCTGTCTTCTGTTAGGACCATGGCACGTCCCCTGTCATAGGGTGGACATGCTGACGTGCATCTCTCCTGGGTCCGGCGTGCCAAATGTATCAGGAGCATGGATGTTGTCTGGGCTGTGCTAGGACAGCACTTCTTCACCTTTTCTATACTGTGGCTCTGTTTTGTTGCAGGCAAAAAGGTTCAGGACGTGCCACGAATTTAGCAGCTCAGAAATAGAAGATTATTTCGTGCTGCCTGGAGGTTACAATTTCCTTCTCAGCTCCTAGGTGGAAAATCCATGGCTAGCTGCTGCCCTCCTTCATCTGTTCTTAGGATGTCCATTGCCAGGACCCTCAATCTGGTCTTGTTCATGTGCCACTTTCCAAGCCTCACTGTGCAAGTTATTTCTTACAAAGCTGTTGCTGTGCCTGGGTGTATTTAGCTGTTTAACGATTCTCTTGTGCCCCTTGAAAAGCACAACAGCCCTTTTTGACGAAAGCGGCACTCTGCAGGTTGAGTGCTTTTACCTTGACTCAAAAACTTAAAAAGAAATGTTAATTGCTTTAGTGGTGTTATTGTTGAAAAAGGCACACCGGGTAGACTAGCTCCGAGAGATGAGTCCTGGTGCTGATAATGGAGAGAGCAATCTATGCGAGTCTGTGAAAAGTCAGTAGTGCCCAGGGCAAATTCAAAAGTGGAATGGAAATATCTCGGTGATTTGCTTCCTTATTGCTTTTGGCTGGAGATGGCAGAACTGACTGGCACCTCAGGGCTGCCTTAACTTCTGCACTGCTTTGTCACAGGCTCTGGGCTTCTTTGGTGTGCTGCCTTTCTCTGTTATGGCAAGTGGCCAGCTGCAATGGAAATGCAAAGGGGAGAGGGAAGAGAGACTCTTTAGGGAATGCATTAGTTACAAGGGTCATGAAGGGCATTGGCAAGGTGCGTGCTTGCTCTTCTGCTAGACTCAGAGATGCTGTGAATGGAACAGCATAATCCAATATTTATTCAAGCCTGGGGGATTGAATAAGTCACAAAAAGGTGACACAGCTCCCTGGAAGCCTGGGTTCAGAATTGGGGCATATGACCCCAGAAACATGAGGATGTCCCAGCAAGTTCCCTTTCCCAGCTCCCGTCTGCCATAAAGCCAAATCAACATGGCCTTGTAGTTGCTGGTGGTTTGAGATGTAGATGATGTGTCTTCATGTCTCAGGCTAGCTCTCTTTGGTGCTCAAGTGACCTAACCTATAATCTGATGCCTCTGCTGTTTTGTGTTTTTTTTTCCTTGAATTTTTGAGCTCTCTTCCAGTTACAAGAGTGTCAGTTTTGCATGTGTGCAGAACCACCCCTCTCATAATCATCTCAACACCTAACACACATTTAGGCATTCCCAGGATCATAAGTAGAGGTTACTTGAAGCAAGAGGAGGTAGGGAATGAGCACCTTCTACCTGTGCTGTTAAAAATCAGCTATTCTATAGAAAAGGATCCAGCAAGAGAGAGTAGAAGGGAGGGAGCAAGTGATGCTGTAGCACGATGATCAGATGAGGAGGAAGTCTTTGACTCTGTTTTTTTGTTCCCTGCACTGATTCTGGATTTTTTATTTGAATAAAATACTTTAACGGTCATGACGACCACATCTCCCAAGCCCCTGAGACAAGGTTTTGAATTTTACTCTGTGAACTTGACACATAAAGCATACGCATTGCTATACCTCTGTTCTGAGTGCCCAAGGACCTTACTGCTTCTACCCTTAGTTTGACTGTGTCTCAGTTTCCTACAAGTGAAATAGGTGTAGCAGTGCCTCCTTCTTCCCCTACATGTGCAGTCTACACTGAGAAAGAATGCTTTGCTTGTCTTTTACTACATTTGTGTGGTACATAATACATAGATGCTTGGCTGGGATTTTAAAAGCCCAACTCAAATCCAGTGAACTAATATGTTATTTCAATTTCTGTATGCACCTGTTATTGTTCTCCAAATTCCTGGATTTTTTTTTTTTCTGTTACGAATTCATGCTCATTCTCCCCAAAGAGGTTTTAATGGGCAGAGACAATTAAGGTAGACAGCCTGTAAAAATCCAGACACTTAAGAAAGAGCAGCAGCCTAAATTACCATCTCAAGTTATCGCTGTACTGTGTTGCTTCTTACGCTACAAAGTGCTTTGAGCTGTGAGGAAGCAGCTGGTTTGTAATACTGGAGCTGATCGGTATCAGGTAGAATCAGAAATACCCCATTGCGTGCTATGTGGTAACGGTGGTCTTCTGCATGAGAGCATGGTGGAAGGTCTCCTATATCAGAGAAATGCCTGCTGTCTTATGTGGCCACAAACTGGCTATAAATGGCATTTATTTAACAGAATTTCCAACTCATACTACTGCATACTCAAAAAAAGAGCTTATAATCAGTTAATATTAGTGCTGGCTGGTGGGTCAGGAATAAAACAGCATAAAAAGCATCCTACTAGACAAATGGGAAGGGAACGAGTCTGTACTTTGTAGGGTAAGAAATAAATTGGCCTGAGCCAATCCTGGGAAGAAAGTAACCTTATGCTCTGCAGACTTTTAGGCTGCCAAATCATCCCCTCCTTGTTTTTTCTTTCTCTGGCTTCACTGATAGGCTCACTCCCTTTGCATTGTGCTTTTTTTTTTTTTTTAAAAAAACCCCTATATCTCAAGCTATCCCCCCCACTCCTTTACTCTCTTTTTGATCCTTAGCCCATGTTATGTCTAGTTTATGGAATTTCTACCCAGGGTCTGATGCTGAAGGGTTATACAGCAGGCAGCTGTTATGTATCAGAACCATTGCTGGTAGGTGAACAGTGATGGCTATTAAAAAGTGCCAATTAATGCTTGTTTGAACTATTCAATAGTCTCCAAAACTGGGTGCTAGCCTGAGACATTCATAACATTCCCAGAAAGACCTAGGCTTCAGGTTTCACAGGCAACTGAGAGTATTTAATCCTAGCACAGGATAATGTTTTTCTTGCCCTGTGACTTTTTATTCATAAGTAATGAAGACCGTCGCAGTGTGGTAATAGTGCTGTGGCAGAATGTGGCTGCTTGGGTTTACCACCACTGTTGTGATGGTGTTTGCGTGGGTTTCCCCTGGTTTTCAAATCAGTCTCTTTTTCTGGGGTGGTCCTTCTTTGTCCTTGTCATTGCTCCTAAGAAAGCCAGCATTCAATAGGTGGATGGACTAGTCTGGTAGACTTCGGTGAGATTCATGTTACTGCTCTGCTGATGGCTCAGTAAGATGCATAGAGAAGAGTGAGTCCAAGGGAGAGGGAAGGAAATAGTGTTATTGGAAGCTTGATGGTGGGATGCCAGGATTCAAGTCCTTCATGAACAGAGCTGTGTCACTTGCTCTAATGACGGTGCTCTTCAGCCTGAAATTTCATCCTGCTCCTAAGAAATGCTATATGCCAAAAGTAGTGTATTCCCAAGCAGGAAGACGAGAGCTGAATTGACGCTTTTAATAAAAAATACAGGAAAATTACTGAACATTCAGTATTCGTCCTCACTGCTGCAAAGTAATCCAGCTGGGTGTCCTGTGTGTGTCCCAGGAGAAGCAGCAACCCTCTCTCCAGCGCTGAAGTTGAGCACAATCCCAGTGCAATCAGTTCTGTTCCTAAAGTGAGTGGAGGCTCCTTAATATGTCCCTGCAAATGCAATGGGAACTTCAGAAGTGCATCCTGAGATCTGCATCCCGTGGTAAAATCTAAGCAGGCAGAGAGGAACAGAGAAGAGTGAATGTCTTGTTCGGCTCAAGTGATAGGGACAGGTCTGTCCTCACAAATTTGCTTCAGATATGTGTTGTAGGCAGGAGAGTGACTGCTCCCCACACTCTGGAAGAGTTGTTACTGCTGGGTAGCCCCAGAGGGTAATCTAAGTATCTGTCACATTATTATGGCTGCTCGAGGAAATTAGCTTTTTTGGCCATTTGTAAGCCAGGCAACAGTGAAAGCAGCCTGAGAAAACTGTACGGTATTTTAAAAGCTGTGGATGCAGTCATAGGGATCCTGGACAGTGGGGAAGGCAGCTGGCAGGTGGGACCTGATGGGCAGATAAGGGTTCCCCCATGGCCGTTGAAGTAGGAACTTCATTACAGAAGACTTCAGGGAGCCCAGTATTGTGCTTCAGCCAATTCGAAGTCATCTAATACATTTTCCAATATCCTGTGAGCAGGAATAAGGTAACTGTAGTGCTTTTCCTTTTATCCCTGACATTCATCGCAAAGACGAAAGCAATGATGTTGTGACTCAGCCAACCTGAACGAGCTCGACAGTTCGTCTCTCTGATGGGTTGAGACTGGGTTATGATACGGAGTCATTTAGTCTTAGTTGGTTTTCAAGCAGTAGGGACTTCAGAAAAACCCCTGGTGAGGTAGGGATGAGGGCACTTAGCAAAAGCCAGTTCTTATCTAACTGACAACCCCCCCCCCCCCCAAGTAGAAACGTAACATCAACACAAAGAAGATGGAGTTGGAAAAATGTCTCATTCCAAAGTGTGTTTATCCATGGTAAAGCGCTTCTATAAAAGGCATCTTGGGACTCCATGTTTATTCCCCCTCAGTGACTTCTAGACTGGGTTTGCTTGATTTTCAAGTCAACTGTGGTTTTTTTTTCCTACTGCCAACAGTATAAACTCAGCTGGGTTCTGGAAATCAAACAGTGCTTTCTCCCTCACAACTCTCGCCTCCAGTAATATCCTGCAATCAGCACATGGGAAACAGCTTTATTGGCGATACATGAGCCAGTTTAGATACCAGTTCATTCCCTACTGCAGTGACCCTGTCATGCTAAGAATAGTGAAAACCGGTCCCTCTAAACAAAGTCAGAAGACCTAATTTGGGGACATGCCACCTTGAGAAAGAAGGGGCTGCTTTTTACTTCGACATGGTGGTAACTGTGGACTTCTACCTTTTTTTTCCTGGTTCCCACACTTCTATTTAAAGTTCACTGTGGTGAAAAGCTGATGCATTGGTGCCTGTTTTGTGGTGGAGAAGAAGGAAAGCCCATGTATGTAGATATTTTCCCTCTTTTCGGAGGGCCATGTGGATTCCCCACTTGTATGTTACAGAATCTGTAGGTTGGGATGTGCTGTGTCCTGAAGGCAGCAGCTCAGAGAGTGATTCCCAGAGGGGAGCATGCAAAGGTGGCATTAGATTTCCATTTGTATCTCTGGGATATTGGGTGGATATCTGGGCCAGTTTTGGGTCTTCAACAGTGTTAGGAGGAGGGGGAGAAGGAGAATGATTTCTGTGAGTTGTTTCTGATGCAGTTCTAAATCCATTTTGTGCTTCTGAGGGCTCTCGCTCCTGATTTGGCTCCCACTTTTGGTTCAAGTGAGCTTTTTACACAGAACCACAGAATGGCTTAGGTTGGAAGGGACCTCTGTTGGTCACCAGTCCAAGCCTATCCTCAAAGCAGACCCAGTCCTGAGTTAGGGAGCCTTGTCCAGTTGTGTTTTGGTATCTCCAAGGCAGATTTTTAACCAGCCGCACAGCTTCTCTGCCCCTGTTTGGTGTTCGTTGTAAAGATTTTTATCCTAAACCTGAACTTGAGCTTCTCTCTCTGCAATTTGTGACCATTGCCTCTCATTTTGTGGTGCACCTCTGGGTATACAGCTCTCTCTTCTCTTGACCCATCACTTAGGCTTTTTCTAATGCAACCCGCTGTGGCTGGCCCTTGTTGCTGCTGACTCCTCTTCAGCTTGTCCACCAGGACCCCCAGATCTTTTTCTGCGAAGCCCCTCATGACTGTTTCCAGCACTTGCACTTCCAGAGGATCACAGGGGCAAGAGCAAGGGACCAGGTATCCATCTAGATGAATCTTAGAAAAAAGGAACAGAAAACCTTCAGCGAGGGGTCTCTCACCAAGGAGCAGAGCAGAGCTGCTTCCTTTTGTAGCTAGAGTGATGGTTTTTTTCCTCCCTTAGTGCAGAGCTGCTGAAAAATTGCACAGTATCAGTTGTAACAGCAGCGTTACAATTTGCAAACATGCTATGTTAAGCAGTTAGCGTGAGGCTGCACGCTGGAGCCTGCAGGTTCCTCCACTGATGTCGGCTGAATCCTCGCGGATGTCAGACGGTTCTGTGAGACTATGTCCGTAGTAAATAAAATCTTTGCTTTTTCTGGGAAAGATCACTTTCCTCGATGGACTGTTCCACTGATGCATAGGCCCAGCATTTACGGTGAGGTCCTAATTTTTAGCCTGCATTTTGTGTTTCATAAATTCCTTCAGTTCTTGCTAGTTTTACTGGCTCAAGTAAAGTGTTTGCATCCTTCCAGTATTTACAGACTGTTATAAAGTCCTCACCATAGGTTATATTTAGTCAAACTATATATTTATTTGACTGTTTTAATCTCCCCTTGTTGGTCAGTTCTTTCCAACATTGAAATAATTTCTTGTGCATTTATTTGGATTTCTTTAACTCGTGCAATTAGTTATCCTCCCTTTCTGGGCCAGGGAGTACTGTGGAGAAGCAATCACGGGTGAGCTTTTCACCTCTCATTTTTTCACAAGAACATTCACATCAATTATATTTCATCAGTGATTTTAGTTTAAATTTTGCCTTCCCCGATGAAAGTGTGAATGCAAGAGTGGTGCAACTACGTCAGCAAGTACTGCGTTGAACCGGGGACTTCTGGAACCAAAAGCCACATCTACAACTGAGGCTGAAATGGAGGAGCGACGTGCTGACCGTCTGCCTTCGTATTTCCCTCTGCTCTTCAGAAACATGGCTTTTCCCAAGCTCAGCTCAACTAACATCAAGGACCATCACAGCTAAAAGCCCAAAGTCACACTGGCAAGGGGGATGGGGACAGGAGTGTCACAGGTTCACCTCCCCTATGGAGTGAGTGGGATGCTTAACGTATATTCCCCATAGGCTTTTCTGAGCAAGAGGTGTTCAAGGAGCTGTGTTTCGCTGAGGCATACGAACAGACTGCTCTGGTCCTCAGTGATAATACTGATGGAAATAGCTGGGACGGGTGCCAGGTGACCAAGGTAGAAGATTTTGAGATTAATTAATTCAGAAGCCATTCAAAACGCCTGAGGCTCTGAGAGATCACGCAGGAGCTGGTGGATTACCAACTTCGGCATCGCTGCTGGTACTCACAGCAGTGCCTGGGCTGCCTTGGCCCGGGGTCCAGCCCTCGTGTGTGTGATCCCATACACAGGTACAACTAGTAGCACCCCGAAGAGACTCTGTTGTTGAGAGCAACGTTGCAGGGCCTGATACGGCTTTACTCAGCCCTTGTCTCTCTGTTTATTTTCAAGCTAGCTGACGAAACGCTGCGAAGTAGATACCTGCGTTTCCACACTGAATTTCCAGGCGAAGAGGACGCATGTTTCTCAAACGGGAGACAAAGGGGAGAGAAGGCTGCTTTCCCCTCCTCTCCTCATTTCACGGCAGAGACAGGGAGATGGAGACAGCCCCGGGGGGGGGCGAACTGCGGTAACCGAGCTCCCCCCAGAGGCACGCAGGCGCCCGGCTCCCCGCCAGCCTCGGCAGGGTTTCAAAGACTTTTTCTTATTTTTCCAGCTCTTTTCCTTTTATTTCTTTCCCCAAGAAAGCCATAGATAAGTAAAGCATTTCTGATCTCCAGCGCAAATGTGCCCCCCTCCCTCCATTTCCCTTCCCTAGGGGTGGATTTTGTTTGTAGAATAAGGTGTCCACCACCGTCCGCAATGCAAAAAAACCTGCAACCCCAGGTACTCTCTGATCAGTCAGTTGTTAAGCCTGTTGTTGACACTGAGATAACAAAAAAAAAAAAAAAAAATCCCAGAAAAGGAAAGAAAACTCTTCAAATTTTATTTTAAACAATTTTAACTTCTTTATTTTTGGTGTTAGCTTTTTAGGAGAGACTTCAGGTTAAAAGAGATTTGTAGATGACTGAGAGTGTACAAACACTTCTCATTTAGGCTGTCTGTTTTAGTACAAGCCGTTATTAGAGAAAGGGTATAGAAAGCAGAAGGGACACTTGTGCATAGTCCTTTGAAGGATGTGGTTGTACTAGAGTTTTGCCTTGTGTGGCATTTGGACATCCTCATATTGGACGTTCTGTTGACTCTGGATTCCTGGCCAAACCAAACTCCCACTTTTTGGGAGTGCAGTCTCATGTCTCTAGGTAACGCTTGTTTCTGGCTGAGTTGTTAGGACTGCTGCAAGTTTGAGGGATGTGCTTGATTAAGCTTGTGTTTTTCTTCTGATTTTGCTGGGGAATTTTGGATCAATTCCTCCTACCATCCCACTCCTCTTCCTTTCCTCCCCAGAAGGGTGGGTTAATGTGATAAAGAAAAATGAGCTGCAGAGAATAGCAACATCAGTTAGACTGCAGTGTGGGGACTGTTTGGTCAACCTTGTGAGTGGGTGCTGTGGAGGAGAGGGATGATACAGGCATTAAATTGGTGTTTTGTAGCTCTTCAAGTTACATCGGTTTCATGCAAGTGATTATAGGAGGAGATGCTAATGCTTTGTCAGTACTCATCTCCCAAGCCTGTGTTACGGTGTTTGGTTAACATTATGGTGACATTTGAATGGTCTCATTAGCCTCTCCAAGATGAAAGAGGAGAAATCTTTGCATCGTCAGCAAGGCCTTGGCCAAGTCCTGGTGAGTCAGTGAACTGAAAGGAAAGTGGAATTGGAGAGCTATGGGGATGCCAATTTATTTGTAGAGAGTTCCCATTTCAGGATGGTGGCTTTCCGACTCTCCTTTCTCAGCTTCTATTTGTTTTGCTTGACACTCCGTAGGCACAGTCTTTCCCCCTTCTGAATTTATTGTATATTCAGCTGGGACATGCACAGACTGATGGATTCTCTATTGGATTTCTTTTTGGCACCTGGACTAGATTTTTGCAATAGGCTATGTACTTAGCAAGGATTATTTTCTGGTATTTCCCTCTTCATTTTATGCACTCTGACTGTATCTGTCCTGCTTGACCACAGGCTTGAAATCACTCGCCCGTGATTCAAGTCATTTAACTTCTTGTAATGGGTAGGGAGTAGCATTTGAGGTGGTTTCTTCTTGTCTGGTGAGGAGTTTCTTCACTTGATAGCAAACCTTTTTATTCCAGATTTGAGGCAGAGTGGGAACCAATGGGAGACCATTTGGGACATCTGAGCTCAAGCCCTGAGTAACCCTGTCAGTGAAAATTTTCTCAGGATACTTTCATGTTTCATGTGGCAAGAGGATGTTTTGTGGTGGAGACTGCTCCATGCTGTGCGTGTCACCCAAAGTAAATCTCTTAAGGTGCTGTCAGGAGGTTATCCATCAGCATAAGGAAAGAGTAGCTACATTTTTATGCATTATGCTTTTCTAATCAATGGGATTTATGTAGGACTTTTTTGTCCTTTTATGGCTTGAGTGCTAAAGACTGGGGCAAGTTCTTCAGCAACTACATTTGGTATCAGTTCAGCTCCCCTGAAGGGTTGTGCCCTGGGGTCACTGCAGCTACTGGATGGCAGAATAATACCTACCGGTGGACATCAGAGAGGATTTGGCACCTCTTACAATAAAACATCTACCAGAGCAGACCTGACCTGAAGTTGGCTGGTCTGATATTTCTTACCAACAAACATGCCTCCTTCTCTGTAACCATGAAGCTCAGTGGGGATGGAGTCGGAGTGTCTTTCTTTTTCTTCTTTGAAGTATAATTTCAAAATTTTTGGTAAATGATCAAAAATTAACAAGCTTTCAGGCAGTGATGTGTAAACAAGAAATAAACAATTGATGGCTAAGTCCTCCAAATGCCATGAGCAGTAATGCTGTGTTAGGTTAAAAGGACGATGATACCATGTAAAATCTTTTCAGTATGTGTAGATCTCATTCATAATAAAATATTACATTCAAATGTGCTGTTTCTTAGCCAGTATCTAGTTAAATTTGACCTGTTTAGTGACTATGAAACACCTAGAAAATAAAAACCCCTGTACCTCATTGAATGTGTCAATAAGTAAATATGAATCGTATTATGTTCTGGTGAATAGATGTTTAATAAATCAGGATAAGCAAATGCTGCTTTTATACTTTTCATGTCAAAGACTATAAAAAAGCATAAAACATTGTGGAAAATACATGTGTTTTGGATAGATGCACTGCTTCTAACTCAAGGAGGTTTTAGTATCAGGAGTCATGAGAAAATGTACACCGAAGTACTTCTTTTAAGTATATAGTAAAAACCATGTTCAGGATGATCAAAGAATTCCACAGGAATGATGCAGAATTAGGTCTCTGTTGATATTTTTTTAAGGTAATGAATTTTATTTTACTTTCCAGACCATAAGCTTTCAATAAAAGAACGTGAAATTGAAGAACAACAGTAACATTCACATTCTGATGGAATTGACTCAAATAATCAATTCCCTTGTCTGAATCATTCAACTTTTCATCAACAGATTCATTTCTCTTCTTTTTTCCCTTGATTTGACTATTCAGAAGTGCCACTACTTTATCATAATCATAAGAGACCATTTTTAGTATCTTCAGCAAAACGGTGTTTGGTGGGAAGAGGAAATGAAATAGTGAATCCTAGCGAAGACAAAGGTGTTTTGTTTTTTTTTTTCTAGTGAAGGTGCTACTAACATCTTAGGTGAAAATTACAATATTTTCATGGTTTAACCCCAGCCAGCAACTAACCACCACGCAGCTGCTTACTCACTCCCCCCCACCCAGTGGGATGGGGGAGAGAATTGGAAAAAACAGTAAAACTTGTGGGTTGGGATAAGAACAGTTTAATAGAACAAAAAAGGAAGAATCTGATAATAATAACAATAATAAAATGACAATAATAATAATAATCATAAAAGGATTGGAATATACAAGTGATGCACAATGCAATTGCTCACCACCTGCCGACTGATGCCCGACGTCCCTGGGAGGCAATTCCCCCGCCCCCACTCTCCCCAGCTTATATACTAGATGTGACATCCCATGGTATGGAATACCCCTTTTGGGCAGTTTGGGTCAGCTGCCCTGGCTGTGTCCCCTCCCAACTTCTTGTGCCCCTCCAGCCTTCTTGCTGGCTGGGCATGAGAAGCTGAAAAATCCTTGACTTTAGACTAGACATTACTTAGCAACAACTGAAAACATCAGTGTTATCAACATTCTTCTCATACCTAACTCAAAACCACAGCACTGTACCAGCTACTAGGAAGACAATTAACTCTATCCCAGCCAAAACCAGGACATGGTGCTAGGTGGCAAGTCTTCTCCTGCCTCCAGCACTGAGTCTGGCCTAGAGAACTGAGTGTTTTTCTGTTCAGTGGCTCCCTTTCCTGTAGCACCCAGACAGCTTATCTCATACCCTGGTTTTCTACAGACGTTTTGACCTTTGTTAACTGCTCTCTAGCTACAGTGCTCCCGGGGGTCCGGCTGGCAGTCCTGGGGGCTTCCAGTGGTCTGAGATTGGCACCCAGCAGCAAAGCCCTGTATCGATGCTGTCTGGAGCATGCGCCTGTCCCAGCCAAGCAACTGTGCCTGCGTTCCCTTACCAGGGCCCTGAACAAATGCAGCGTGGAGGTGTATAAGAAGGTGGGGATGCTATACCCTGAGATGAGCGTCCATGAGCGCTCGCTGGACTTCCTGATCGAGCTGCTGCACAAGGACCAGCTGGACGAGACAGTCAATGTGGAGCCACTGACCAAAGCCATCAAGTACTACCAGGTGGGTCTGCGGAGCTGGGAGCGACCGGCTCTTGGCCAAGCTCGGGGCGTTTCTGTCCTGCAGGGCGGGGAACTGGTACAACCTCACCAGCGTGTGCCACGGCTGGAAATTATGACCTTGGAGACATCGTTCATGTGGCACATTGACAAGCTGTGAATAAGCTCGCTGGTAGCATTTGCATTTGAATGTTTTTCACCCCCAGAGCATGCAGGATGTGAGCCTGTGACTGTGTCACCTGGGGGCTGTGTTCTCTGTCCCTGGGAGCACGCAGGCAGAAAGGATGTGGTTCTGCCCTTCTGGATTTCTGTACCGCTGTGCTGCAGACCCTTTGACTTAAGGGCCACCAGCTCTTTTGGAGGGCAGAGTATTCAGAGAGGATCTGGTGGGGGTCACTGCAAGAGTTTTCACTTCCAATTAAAAATTAGGCCAAACCCTCAATGTTTGGGGTTTTTTCGTCATGCATTTTCCCACTTGATTTGTTTGCTTGCATGTGTGGAAACATTTGAGTGGTGCTGATCTCTTGCTGATCTCTCTCCTCACCTAGCATCTGTACAGCATCCACCTGGCTGACCAGGCTGAAGACTGCACGATGCAGTTGGCCGACCACATCAAGGTGAAGTGGGGAAAAATAACCTGACTCTTTCCTTGTTGCATGTTTTCTGCCTTTGCCCTTTCTGCTGCCCCCGAGTTCACTTTGTGAGTTGAAGTGCCTCTTCTACCCCTCTCCCTGTTGCCGTCACTTTTCTCCAGCTCCTGCTGCCAGTGGTGGCACAGAGGTGATGAGGGCTCCCAGGTCACAGAAAGGGGAAGAAGACATGGGGCAATTTGCCCTGCAGATGTCTAGGTAGAAAGAGAAGGGCAGCAATGAGAGTGTGGAGAACCTAGTGCCTAAGAAGGAGTGTTGTACTGCCCTGGGTTTCTAAGGGAAGTACCAGTGTCCTGTGCCCCACAGAGTAAAATAAAAATTGACTGAATGCCTCAGCCTGTTTTCCTGCTCCTGTAAATCCCAGAGTCGTGGCAGGGTGCTGTACAGAGGGTCCGCCCTGAAATGCCCAAGACCAAAGCCCCAGTTTTCCCTAGAGCAGCTCTCCTGCCTGGTCTCTGCTTTGCCCCAAGCTGATGGTACCTGTGTTTGTGCTCTGCAGTTCACCCAGAGTGCCTTGGACTGCATGGGGGTGGAGGTGTGCCGGCTGCGATCCTTCCTCCAGGTAGGACATGCTCAGGGTGGCTCTGTGGGGTTGCGCCGGGTTCCCCTCACATCTGTCAGTTTTTCTGAAGCCCTTTCTCTATACCCTAGGCTGGGCAGGAGGCGTCCGACCTTGCCATCCTCCTCAAGGACTTGGAGACCTCGTGCAGTGACATTCGTCAGTTCTGCAAGAAGATCAGGCGCCGCATGCCTGGGACGGATGCTCCGGGCATCCCTGCGGCACTGGGCTTTGGGCAGCAGGTGAGCTGGCTGGCAGAGCAGGACACCCTAGCACTGCCTCACACGGGGCCATCTTAGCCATGTACTGGGAGCTGTGGGCTGTACTGGGCTGATAGATCACTGCTGTCCTTGCTGGCTCCAGGGAGGGAGCACGCTGGTGTGCAATGCCCTGCTTAAGCTGAGCAGCAGCCCGCTGCACAGGTGGAGGAAAATGGTGCGAGCTGAGATGGGAGGTAGTGTCTCTGGGCTTCGTGTTTCTAGTTGGGACAGAGACATGGACTTTTTAACCTAATCTCCAGCCATGAGTTTCTTTCTATCTTTCCTGCTGTTTCCCATCTTCCTACTGATGCTTCAGAAGCAAGTTAAAATCTCAATAGCTGTCAGACTAGGGCAAGGCAAGTGTTGTGCAGCCAGGAGCCACAGTGCCTGGGAAGCGAGCTGGAAAGCAACCTGTTTGTCTCTGCCTTTCCCAACCATCCCATTTCCACCCAACTTCCAGGTGTCGGACACGCTGCTGGACTGCCGCAAGCACCTGACGTGGGTGGTGGCCGTGCTGCAGGAGGTGGCTGCTGCTGGGGCACAGATGATTGCTCCTCTGGCGGAGAACGAGGGGCTACTGGCAGTGAAGCTGGAGGATCTGGCCTTCAAAGCGAGCGAGCAGGTAGGAAACTCCCTTCCCGCCTGCTCCTCATTCCCTGCTGCAGCAGGGCAGAGCTGGGACCCATCTCACTCCAGCGCTACAGACCTGCCCGTGAGGAGCTCCAGATGGGAGAGCCTTGTGGAGGCTGGGAACAAACTCCGGGAATATGGCCAGGGAATGACAAAATGTGGAGGGCTTTGTGGTCCCCTGCTCTGTGTCGTCCTTCCCCGCAGCTGGCTTTGCTCTGCAGCCGCACTGAAGGGACTGCGGCCGCTCAAGGCCTGTGGCACATTGTGGGGAGTCGGGAGGGGGCTGCAATGGTGACTGTGAGCCCAGCCCAGGGGCACCTGCCACTTTCGTCCCGTCCTTTGCAGATCTACGGCACCCAGGGCATCAACCCCTACGAGTGTCTGCGTCAGTCTTGCAGCATCCTCATCGCGACCATGAACAAGATGGCCACGGCTATGCAAGAGGGAGAATACGATGCGGATAGGCCACAGACCAAGGTGGGCTTTGGCTGTGGCAGGGGCCTCAGGCAGAGCCAGAGCACTGAGCTGCTCCATAATCTCCCACAGTCCTGCTGGTGCTTCCCCTGGCAGGAGGGTCTTCTGGGTGTGATGGGGGGGCAGAGAGCTGAGGAGGTGCAGCAGTTGCCTGCAACATTCGGGGAGACTGGGAATGGTCCCCCTCTTGCCATGTGTCCCCACCTGCAATTACTGGAATTCTTCGTAAAATACCAATTTTGTATCATATTCCTCTGGTCTCTGTTACAGCCTACCCCACCTGCTGACCTACGGGCAGCAGCTCTTCGGGCAGAGATCACCGATGCTGAGGGGCTGGGGCTTAAGCTGGAAGACAGGGAGACGGTCATCAAAGAACTGAAAAAGTCCCTCAAGATCAAGGTAAGCTGTTCTTCGGTTGATCTGTGCCTTCCTGGCTGGTCAGTGAAGAGGTCTTTGCTGCTGTAGTGGTCACATTTGTGCTCCAGGTGACTTGTTGCCTCTGGAGGTGACGGTCCTGAGTCCCAGCTAGATCTGCTCGTGGGCATATTCTTCCAGTTGTCAGGGAGGTGCTGTCTGGCTGGTGCCTCCCTGCGAGAGACTGTCCTGGCCTTTCCCCCATGATGTTCTGGGATGACAAGTGTTGGTGATGGGTGCGTGTGCCAAGCGTAGGTGCAGAGCGGATAGACATTGTGATTTCTGGGCAGGCTCCCACCAAGCACTGCAAGGAACTTTTCCTAGGGCCCACCATTCCCAGGGCCCTGGAGCTCTCTTGATTTCTTTCCTGCCGCTCCAGGGCGAGGAGCTCAGCGAAGCAAATGTGCGGCTCAGCCTCCTGGAGAAGAAGCTGGACAGTGCATCCAAGGATGCAGATGACCGTGTGGAAAAGATACAGACGAAGCTGGATGAGACCCAGACGCTGCTCAAAAAGAAAGAGAAGTAAGTGCGAGATGGGACTGCTGTTGGAGGGTGTCTTGATGAGGACTGGACAGCCGGTGGTCCTTCGGGCTGGCTGGCAGGGTTTGTGGCTTAGTGGAGGGGATGTTTGTGGAGGGTGATGTTGGTAGAGGATCCACAGGGGAGCTGGCACATTTTAATGGTGCACAGCAGAGCACAGGCTGGCAGAGGGTCCTGGGAAAGGTCTGGTTCAAATGCTTTTGCGGGAAGGGCCATTGTTCTGGCATGTTCTTACTACATTTCTGTGCTCCAAGCATCTCTTGCCACAGGCCCATTGGCAGAGCCAGCCTGTGGACAAGCAGGGAGGTGCAACCTTGCAGGGTGGAGGGCGGACTGTCTTGCAAGCTGGGCAAAATGGCTAAGTGTTCAATATGGACAAATACTTTCTTTGTGTGTTATATTGCAATCTGCAGTAGAGGCTGGCGGGGCTCCAGCTCCTGGATCAGCAGGTTTGTGCTTGAAGCACAGCAGTAGCAGGATGCATGACAAAGCCAGGAGCTCTCGGGTGCTGGACTGCTTGCCTCTTTCCTTTGGAGGAGCATCTCCAGCTACAGCCGTGACTCTGTGCGCTCTTCCCAGGGAGTTTGAGGAGACCATGGATGCTCTTCAGGCAGATATCGACCAGCTGGAGTCGGAGAAGGTGGAGCTGAAGCAGCGCTTGAACAACCAGTCAAAGCGAACCATCGAGGGCCTGCGCGGCGCCCCTGCCTCTGGAGTTGCCTCCATCGTGTCTGGCATTGCCGGAGGTGCGTAACCAGCGTCCCCAGAGCACTGGAACACTTCTGCAGCTGGTGTGGGGTATTTGCAGGCTGGGAAGGGAGCCTGGGATGTCCTCCCAACACAGAGTCCGGGAGCTGTGCAGAGGATTCCCTGCAGTGTCTGTGTGACGCCTGCCTGGGAGGCAGCGCGGGAGCTCGGACTGGGAACGGTGCTCCGACAGTCCACTGCCCTGCCCGCCTGGCCCTCCCGCAGCAAGCTGGAGCCTCTGGTGTGGCTGGCAGGGGAGGACAGGAGGCGTTCAGGCTGTAATGACGACTGGGGAGTGCGGAGAGCCTGCAGCTCCCCAGCAGTGTCTGGCAGCTCCGTGCTCGGGCGGGCAGGGCAATGGTGGCACCTCCGAGGAGCCAGCCTGGGGTGTCCCTGCAGCTGGCTGGGCTAGGGGGGCCCTTGGCGGCAGGGCACCCTGCTCTGGCTGCCGTGGGCTGGCGAATGCTGGTACTGCCTGGCCCAGCCCTTGGCCCCGTCCTCCCACGGGGATGCTGCTCCCTTGGAGATTCAGTGCTCCGTGCCTGCCCACCGGCACATCCTCGCTGCTGCAGGCAGCTTCTGCCTCTGCCGCCGTGCCTCTCCAGGGCACGGACGGGCTGTTTGGGCTCTGCTGCTCTGACCTGGCTGGCTCGGAGAATGAGACCCGATTTCTCTGTGCCTCCTGGGCTCTCGTGAAGCCCAGCAGCAAGGGGCGGGTGATGGTGCGGGACGGGTGCTTGCTGAGGTTGCAGGTCTTTGTGCTGGCTAGCAGTGGTGTTAGTACCTTCCTTATCACGCTGGAGAAAACGTCCTACAAAAGATGCCCAGTGGCAGGAGCGGGTCTTCGGCGTCTTTGTCAGGAGTTCTGGCTGTAGGCCATTGTGCGGCCTCCTGGGCTGAGGGCCCCGGTGTCCTTTAGGACTGTGACCAGGGTGGCTGTGGAGCAGCCTGGCCCTCTGGCCCCAGCGCAGCAGTGATCCAGTGGGTTCGGGTTCCTGGTCCTTTTGACCTGATCTAGGTTGGGTAACACCTGGATGCAGCCTGGCTCCTGGATGCAGCAGCTCCTGGCCCTCACGGAGCTGCAGCCTCTCCTGGAGTCACTGCGGCCACGAGCTCTGGGTCTCGGGGACGCTGACAGCGCGTTCTCGGTCCCGAACAGCGTGTGCAGCGCTGTGAGCACTGTGCCAGCACCAGCCTGCTCACGAGCACTGCGTTTCAGAGGGGGAAGCTGGGGGCACAGGGAGCGCAGCCTGCGGGGACCCCAGCTCTCAGGGCTGTCGTGCACACTGGGTGCAGCGGGGCAGTCGGCAGGAGCTGCTCCTCCGCCCCTGCAGAGGGAGGCTCGACGCAGCACCTCGGAGCAGGTCAGCATGGATCACCGTGCCTTCGGACCCCCAGCAAGAGGCGGCTGTTGTGGGCCAGCTCTGGCAGAGCCATGCCGTGGGTGCACACGTGTCCTGCTTGGGTTGCTCACAGCCGCGCACGTGGTCAGGGTTCGCCGGCCCCGGCCGGATCCTGCAGCAGCAGCACGTGGAGTCCCACTGCCCCAGCGGGGCTGCTGGGATAGTCGCTGCTCCCGGAGTCAGGGGCCGGGGGTCAGCACAGGACACAGCCATGGGTGACCAGAGCTCCTCTGGCCATGGCTCCTCTTGGACTTGATCCTTGGCTTTAATTCTGCTTCTTCTTGTCTTTCCTCTGGCTCCTCTCCTTGTACTGCAGAGGAACAGCAGAGAGGTACAGTACTGCACCCCAGCATGCCAGTGCTCCCTGCCTCCTCCAGCCCCCAGAAGTGCATGCCGGGGGGGACTAGTGTCCCAAGACACCCAAGCAAGGCCCTGGGACAAGGCTTGGTTTGGGAGCAGGGGGAAGGACACAGGTCCTGCTCAAGGGCAGCACTCGGCTCAGGTGCCGAGCAGCCTGTGGCGCAGGGGAGCTCGCGGCTGGTGCGCTCCTGGACGGTACCAGGAGTCCAGGAAGGGAGTGATGAGCATGAAATTGCTATGGGAGCAGAGTGGTGTGACTCCTGCAGCGGAGAGATGGGTCCCTGGAGTGCCCAGAGCGTGGCACAGCCCCCAGTCTTTGGGAAGCGGGCACTGGGAGTGCCTGGTGCCGGGCTGCTGAGGAGGTGGGAGGGGTGAGGTGCCACCCTGGCCAGCTGGTGTCTTGGCCTTCTCCGTGGGAGCGGGACGGGAGGTGCCGCATGTTTGCGATGGCTCCGTCGGTGCCTGAGTGCACACAGGCAGACGCTGCTTCCCCCCACGCTGCAGACACTTGTCCCTTTGCTGAGCCTGTCTGCATGTCCCGTGCTGCCGTAGCAGTCCTGCCCCGCGCTCGCGTGTGACGGTTGCTGCTGCTGTTGGTGCCCATCTGCAGGTGTCGGTGCCGGCCAGGTGACAGGAGGTGGCTCAGGACCCGTCCAGGTGAAGGACTCGCCTCTTCTTCTCCAGCAAATTGATGCCCTGCAGCTTTCCATCAAGCACCTCAAGAACGAGAACAACCGGCTCAAGGTGAGGTGTGGGGAGGTGCCTCACCCTGCAGCGGGTTCTTGGGTGCCCACAGCGCTGAGCAGGTCCCAGTGGGTCCTGGCACGCCGGGCCCCGTGGCTTGGACATGCCGTACGTTGGGAGGTCGAGCAGGAGAAGAGGGAGGGCTGGGGGGAGCTGGGTGCCACGGCACAGGGCCGGGCAGAGCAGCCTGGGGGTCTGGCTGCTGCCAGCACTGCTGGCAGTGACGTGCTCCCTCCAATGCTGCAGAGCAGCTCTGCCCTCCGCACTGCAGGTTTCCTCAGGAAAAGAAACAGGGATGGCAAGGCGTGTCGGACTCTGCTTTACAGAGAGGGGCTCTGTGAAGAGCCCAGTGAGGGCATGGCTGTGCCCATTCCCGTTCCTGCGGCGGGAGGCTTGGGCTCTGCCCTGGGAGCATGGCAGCCCGAGGGAAGGGCCGTCCCGCGCTGCGGCACTGCTCAGGGGCATTCGCCTTCCTCCGGTGGCAGGCTCTGGGCTGGGGGCTTGCGCTGGCTTGGTGCCTGCCTTCGGCTGGTGGTCTTGGAGAAAGTCGTGTCCCAGGAGGCCAGGGAGGTCTGCCTGGGATGAGCTGGAGGAAGGGCACTTAGTCCACCACATCTGGTGGTGGTCAGGAGCACAGCTCTGCCGCAAGGCCCGCAGCGAGCTCTCCACTAGTGACGAGCTTTGGCTCCTTTGGGGAAGGGGCTTTGGCTCCCTTGGGGAAGGGGCCAAGCCCCGGGCTTGGTTCGAGCGCAGGGTCGGCAGCTGGGAGCTGGAGTGGCTGGCGGAGCTGGGGGTGCTGGTGGCATAGCTGCCCAGCCTTGGTCCCTCACTTCAGACTGGGGGCTCCAAATACCAGCTGATGCAGACTGATTAAGGCATTGATTGATTAATGAACCACTATGAGGAAATCGGCAAAGCAGCAAGTAATCTAATTAACTGAATAACATTCCAGTAATATTAATTCACAGACATATAATTATGCAGATGATTATGCACAACTGTGAAGCTGTTAATGATAGCTCTTAAATCTAATGAGTCACATACGTGGCCACTGGCGAGTTACGGTTCTGTAAGTACTGAGGTGCCGACCTGTTTCCTGCTCCCCAAGTCTTACCTGTGCTCAGCTGGTCGTCCAAGGGCTTCCCTCTGGTGTGCTGGTGCGTTTGGGACATCACTGCTGACCGTGGGCATCTGTGCTCCCACCCTTGGAAGAGCCACCCTCTGGTTGTTTTCACTATAGTTTTAAGTTCCTTTTTTTTCGTTTGGGCTCTCCTTTTTGCTGCCTTTACACCGCATTTTCTCTGCTCAGTTCCTCCCAAATAAACACCCTGCCCCTAATGACCTTCTCCCCGTCGGTCCCAGGGAGCCCAGATGAAGATGGAGCTGGCCAGCCTGATGCCTCTGCAGGTACCCAAGATCTCCCTCCCCAAGAACAGGCAGGGAGAAGGTCCAGGCACACAGACGCTGTATCGCAAGACCAGCCAGCTCCTGGAAACCCTCTATCAGATGAGCGCCAACGCCAAGGTTGTGGACATGAAGCAGACCAAGTCGGGTAGGTCCCACACGAACATTCCTTAGCTGAAGCACCTGGGGAGCAGGGGGGTCACGGGCAGCTGTGAGTCAGAGGGAGCTTGGCCCATGCTCTGTGAGCAACCTCCACATCTTCCCTCTGCCCCGGGGAAGGACCGGCACCTCCTTCCCATCCAGCCAGCGTCTGGAGCAGGGTTTGCTCCAGAGCAGAGCTCCAGCCTACCCGTTCAGAACTACCTGCCAGGGGTCTGCTCTGGCGGCAGCAATCCTGGCTTGCTCATGCTGACGGGGCTTCCCCGCGCAGCAGGGAATGGCCTTGCGCCCCCCAAGAAGCGGCCGTCCCCGTCCCCCTGGCTGTGGACATTCATGTTTTGGGGACAGCATGGCACCGGTTCAGCGTGCAGGGGCTGAAGCTGCTCCCTGGAGTCAGCATGGCTCAGCATCTTCCCTTTGGCGCTGCTGGCTGAGCCGGGAGCCTCCTGCCACCCGCAAAACCTCCCCTGGTAATAAAGCTGGCTGAGCGAGCACTCTGCACGTGCCGTGCGGCTGAATGGACCCTGAGCCCCAGGGAGGACGACACCTGCCTCCTCCTCCCTCCTGCAAACCTCCCTCTCCCCCCATTGGCATTCGGACAAGCCGGCACAGTGGTGGCTGTTGCCTCGCTCGTGCTGCGGCGCTGGTCCGCGCCCAGCAGCAGGGCTCGCCGTCCGTCAGGGCTGGGCGAGGCAGGCCCCGGTGCTCCGCGCTGGAGTTGTTTGGGGAAAGGAGCGCTGGATGAGCGCTGGCGCTGCCGTTACACCGTGCAGCCCTCCCCGCGCTTTGCCAGCCTGCATCTCTCGCCTCCTGTCTTCCGTAGCAAGGAGCTCGTCAGCGCGGCTGCTGGAGCAGACGGCCCGCCTGTGGTCCCTCAAAAACAGCGTCGACACCTTAAGGGTAAGGCAGGCTCCCCCCGGGCCGCCCCCACCCGCCCCGGCTGCAGGCAGATTTCTGGCTGCTGCTGTGGTGAGGTGCCAGCACAGGAGCGTGGGTGTCCCGGTGGCACCTCAGGCCCAGCACTCTTGTCCCCCTGGGCTGGGGAGGGGGAAATCAACGGGCACGTCTCCGTGTGAGCACTGTAGCTGGTGCTGCTGCCCCGTCGGTGCTGCTGGCACTTCGGTGCGCCCTGCGGCACCTCTGGCTGCGGCACTGGGAGACGAGGTGCTGCCCCTTTCCCCTTCCAAAACAAAGTCAGGTTTGACCTCTCTGCCATGTCCCTGGGGATGTGGAGTGGTGAGGGGCTCTGGGGGGGTGGTGAAGGGCTTGGGGGGACCAGTGAGCCCACATGCAGTGGCAGGAGCTGCTGTGGGGCAGCGGTGCGGTTCTGAAGGTGACCTTGTCATGCTCTCTGCACCCCCTCAGGATGACACGATGAGAGAGATGGTTCAGCAGCAGCTGGGTGCCAGCGTCCCCACCAACTTCGGCATCTTCCCCTCCTCCTCCTTCCTGAAGGTGAGACCCTTCTTCCTGGGGCAGCAGCCAAAGGATGGGGCCGGGGAGTCAGGAACCTCCGTGCTCCATCCCCTTTGCTCCGCTGCGGTGCTTGGGGCCCCAGGACCCCTGGCACCCCAGGACCCCTGGCACCCGTCCCGCCCCCACCGCAGGAGGGTGGGGAGAGGGGACAGCCCGGTTCCCGCAGCCCTGGCTGGCATAGGGACCGGCTGCCCCCCCCGACCCCAACCCTGACCCCGGCTGTTCGGCTCTTGCAGGCCAAGCGGGAGCAGGAGGAGGGCATGGCGTTCTACGGCAAAGTGACCTTCCCCTGCCAGCCGGGGCACAGCCAAGCGCACAGGCTGCTCCTCACCCCCGAGCTGCTCCACCAGCTCCAGAGCCACTTTGTCTCCTAAGCCGGGAGCCCCCCCCGCGACCCCCACAACCTGCAGGGTGACACTGCGCCCGGGTGCCCAGGGAGGCTCGGTGATGGTGTGCAGCCCTCCCCGCTGCCCCCCTGGGCTGCAAAGCATGCCGGAGGGGTGCAAAGGCTCTGCCACCGGCGCTGTGCTGGTGGGGGTCTCTCCAGCCCCAGGTGTGCCCCCAGGGCTGGCTGCGGCCTGAGTGACAGCCTGTCAGGTTAACGAGCCCCACGCCAGGTGGGATGGCTGATAGCCCCGGCCACCTCCCCGGGCCATCCCCAGGGGCTCGCCGCTATCAGGCACCCGCCGGGAGAAGCCAGGGGTGAGTGGGGGCTGACACCCATGCCATCCTTTCTCCTGAACACCAGTGGAAAGTCGCCTGCGTTTGCCCGACCCCGGCAGTTTTGGGGTGCCGATTGTCCTAGAAAACACGAGAGCTCCAGGAGACTCAGCTGTGCTGACCGTGCCCCCCAGCACGCACGGTCACGCCGCCTGCTGCCTGCCCAGACCCACGAGGACCAGTGGCACCCAGGAGCCTCCCCCGACTGGCCCCAGCCATCCTGGGCAGGGCAAGAAGGGGATGGAGAAAGGACGAGCCTGGCCAGGGCTGCAGAACATGGTGGGCACTGGGCACTCAGCACTGATTCTGGAGCATCCTCCTCGTGCCACAGCATCATCCTCCTGCCACAGCACCAGTATTTCTGGAGCATCCTCCTGCCTCACCCCATCATTTCTGGACCACTCTCTATCTCGGCATCACCATTTCTGGAGCATCCTCCTGCCTTGGCCCATCATTTCTGGAGCATCCTCTGTCTCGACATCAACATTTCTGGAGCATCCTCTGCAGAGTGCCTCTGAATGGCTGCAGCTGTGACCCTGGTGCCAGCTCCAGCTCCTGGCTCCAGTCTTTGCAATAGCAAGGGGCCCTTATTCTGCGTTCGCCTATCTCCTATCTCTCTTCCTTCCTCCCACGTCTCTGCTCGATCACTCCCGTGAAGACACACACGCCTAATCCGCTTGTTAGCCTATCCCTTCATCTAAAACCAATATGCAGCTGAATGCCGGAGATAATTAATTGATCAATTAGATAGAGAACTGCCTGTGCTCGTGGCACCTCGCACAGGTGGAGGGGGAGGCTGTGCCAGCACACCCGCCAGCGCGATCCCCCAGCACATGTCCCGCGCCTGTGTGAGCGGGTGCTGCAACTCACACCTAGTCGTGCTCGGTGTGCGCACCCAGCTGTGCACATCTGGCTGCAGTCAGCCTGCACGCACAGCTGTGCACACCCCGCTGCATTCAACACGTATGTGCACAGCTGTGCACACCCCGCTGCATTCAACACCCGTGTGCACAGCTGTGC
>JAVJGG010000029.1:49063969-49096867 GCA_035590195.1 Aviceda cuculoides | reverse complement strand
AGTATAATTTTGAGGTTATTGAATTTTCAACAGCATTAAATTTGGGTCATGAGGAGACTGCCACACTGTTTCTTTTCATTGGATATTTTCATTAATAACCTAAAGGACAAAAGCCTGAGTATTTTCTTACTGCAAATATTAGGCAGGACAGAGTATTAAGACTTGGAGGTTAAAACTGAGGATACAGAATAACCACTGAAAATTGCTAGGTTATTTATCTTGGAAAATACGTTCAGTGGTGATCAACAATGTGAAACAAGTAGCATGACTGGACTAATTTGTATTAAAAAAGATGTTGGTTTCCAGGCAATTCTGGCTGCAAACTTCCCATTCCCCACAACAAAATGAGGCTGCAGACCTAGCCTGCAGAGGAGAAGTAGCTCTTTCTCTCTGTAGCTCCATATCACACCTGGTTGTGAGTGTTTTCCTTACCACCAAGATGAAATTTCAAGTTGTGGGGCACAATAGAAAAAGATTGACAGGAGGGTCTACGAGATAGATGGGTGTATTAAGGAAGAAGTCATGGTTCATACTGAAAATGAGATTAAGAATCTGTGGAGCTGTTTTCCAGGGGGTCTGTGGCTACACGATTGCTCAGGGAATTTAAAATAATATTGGATTGTGGTCTGAAAGGAAGAATGCCGCACTAGCGAGAACATGGCATTTATGACCATTGCATCTTCTCATTTGTTCTTTCTATGATTATGATATATTGATTGTATATAGCGGTAATGCATCATGTGAAATTACAATCTAAATGAGGGTTGCTCATGGCAGGAAATATTATCGAGCCAGGCTAGAGACGTGGGGGCTATAAAGCACACATTTCTGCATCCATCTTCCTGCAGTCCTCCCACTGACAGCCACTATTTAGCCTTTGAGACTCAGGATTCAGCCTTTGGAAACCAGCTCATGTTTGGCAGGTGGTGAGAGTCAGCAGTCTGATGGGAAACATGATGTTTACAATCTAAGTTGTGCTGTAGTTGAAGCAAGTTCTTGTTTTCTTATGTTTTGATCTCTGCAGAAAACTGTCGGAAAACATTACTCCATCTGTATTATTGTCATACCTAGAAAAATAGGTCTGCAAGTCTGGATTTGAGGGGAAAAAAATAAAAAGACCCCACAGTATGTGCAGAACTTCTTTGATTAGAATAGCCAAACAACATTGACTGGCCCAAATGAACGTGTAGGCACAGAGATCCCTGAGTTTATGGCCAGCTTGTTTTGTTTATTTGGTACTCCTGCCAGCTGAGGCAGCTTGTCCTCATCTGTGGAAGAAGTGTAATTGGTACCCGTTGTGTTTGCGTCCCATGTCTGCCCAATGGCTGAGTGTCAGTACTGTTGCTGATGGAGAGCAAAAACGTATCAGCTGTACATTGCTGGCTTGATTAAAAAGGGATCCTGGGGATATAGAATCATAGAGTATCTCCTGCTGGAAGCAGCCCATAACAATCATTCAGCCCAACTCCCTGCTCCTCACAGGACTACCTAAAACTCAATGATATGACTAAAAGTGTGATTCAGATGCACCTTGAACAGGCTTGGTGCCACGACAACTTCCCTCGGGAGGTTGTTCTAGTGACCGTCCACCCTCGCAGTGAAGAACCTTTTCCTAATGTCCAATCTGAACGTCCCCTGACGCAGCTTCGTTCCGTTTCCTCGTGTCCTATGGCTGGTCACCAGAGAGAGGAGACCAGCACCCACTCCTCCCGCTGCCCCCCTTGAGGCAGTTGCAGACTGCGGTGAGGTCACCCCTCAGCCTTCTCTTCTCCAAGCTGAACAAACCCAGTGACCTCAGCCACTCCTCCTAAGTCTTGCCCTCGAGGCCTTTCACCATCTTGGTCGCCCTCCTCTGGACACACTCTAATAGTTTGATGTCCTTATATTGAGGCGCCCAGAACTGCACACAGTACTCGAGGTGGGGCCACACCAGTGCCGTGTAGAGGGGGGCAATCACCTCCCTGGTCCGGTTAGCGATGCTGTTCTTGATGAACCCCAGGGCACGGTTGGCCCTTTTGGCTGCCAGGGCACACTGTTGACTCACATTCAACTTGCCATCAACCCAAACCCCCAAATCTCTTTCTGCAGGGCTGCTCTCGAGCCTCTCTTCTCCCAATTAGTATGTATAATAATTACTGCTTCTAACACAAATGCATGATTAATTCATTTTTACCTTATAGTCTTTATTTATTGTCACTCTCTGCCTAGCTCAGGAAGCCTCTCAGGCCTTATGGCTGCATCCCATGGAGTCCTCTCTTGGGACTGTAGGACTAGTGAAGGGGCCTGAGGGCAGCTAGAGCTGCTTTATGCTCCAGGAAATCTGCCCCTGCCTACAAGAAGAGCCTCTTGTACCTGCAGCAAAATTAAACTAGTGCTCAAAAACTGGAAGGAGGCGGTTTGTCCTGGAAGCCACGTGAGAAGTCAGAACTGCTGGAGTAGCCACACTGGTGTTGTCCTGGCTTTATCTTTGTCTCTAGGAACATTTAGAGGGACAGACAAACCTCCCTGAAAGGTCAGTCCCTGACCTGATAATCCAGTTCAGTCGGTATATTTGGGGCAGAGATCATCTTGGTTCTGCTCCTTCTCTCCTTTGTTTTGTTGGGTCATTCTGGGCAACAGGCTTAAATTTGCTGCCTCAGTTTCCACCTCTAGCTGCAACGGTACCCACTGCCTGCCTTTCTGAATCCTCACTGAGGATTATTTAGTTAATGTGGGTACAGTTCTGTGGGAGTGAATAAATACCTCCAAAGTGCTAATTGTTAACTCAAGTGATGAAGTGCTGTTGTGCACAATAATGCATTTTTTTTGCTGGATGAATTGGCTAGTGGCAAATTAGCTAATGTTCAGAACAATTCACTCCAAGGTCCTGCTTAGCTGGGTTTATCAGCCATTGAATTATTAGCCCAGCATATTGTTACATATTACACAGTGAAGCCATCGAATATGCATCAGCAAAGCCTCTATTAGCAAGACAGGAGGGGTGTAATGCTGTAAGTTGCAGCCAAGCCCAATTACCACGCGGGAACGCCTCTCCTGTTTGGTGGCTGCCAACCATTTTGGTTGCATATTAATGGCCTTTACTCCATTTAAGTGGCTTTGCCATCCTGTCCCTGGCTCCTGTTTCTCCGGCGGTGCTGCACAGCTGTAAGCAGTGACAGGCATGTTCAGAGGTTGTTTCAGCTTAAAGGTGGGATTAATTGTCCTTTGAAGACAGGGCTGATGTTGGGGGTTGACCAACTTAGCTTAGCAGCACCAGTTGCTGCCCCAACCACCTCTGTCATTTGCCTGGGGTAGGAGCAGCAAACTTGCTCTGTAGCCATCTCCCCCAAAACTTTCCTTCCTACCCCCGTCTTCCCCCAGCTTTTAGTTCGGCGTTCACTCTGAAGAGCTCCAGCTTGGCTTCTGAGCAGAGAAACCTGCGCAGTTGGGCTTGTCTGTACCAGGTTTTTCAAGCCAATGTGAGATGACCCATATGATGTGGCTTCCTCCATCTCAGCCCTCCAGCTGCTGGTAAAAAAGAGGAATTAAGCCCACATCTGATCCTCCCTGGTAATCTGAGGCCAGACGTGGTCTTTTCTTTCAAGAACAGTTGCTGAAAAGATTTTAAGGATGTTGTCACAGCTACACTGATGGGCAAATGGAGCAGTTTGGCTGCTTCAGGCTGTGAAGATTTAATTGAGCTCTGAGGGAAGGCTTGAAGCTGAATTCAATCTTTTTCTGATGGCGGCAAAGTCTGCCGTAAAGAAATTCTCTTGATGATTGCCTTCCCTGCGTGCTGGCTGTACCGACCCAGGACCAGCTCTGACCCAGTCCAGGGCAGAGTTTGTGCTGAGAAAGGGGCTGTTTGCCCCACTAGAGTTACTTCCCACAAGCAAATAAACCAATTTATTCTCTGTTCAGCATGGGAAAAAGACATTCGGAGCAACTGAACGGCCATTTTTAATTGCTGTTACTCTGTAGCTAGAGATCGTGAAGTATGATCGTGGAGCTGAAATGTCATAACAAGATTGTTCCTTATAATTGTGTAAGAAGAAACAGTGTATGTGGGAGAGATGGGCCAAGAGAGAACAGTTAATCTGTTTTCCTTAGTAATATAACAATGATGTGTATTAATTTTGGAGCAGACTGTGGAGATGTGTTGTAGGGCCTCATGGGTTTTACTGCTGAATAAATAAATACTCAACCTCTAGTATGTTTTGAGTCTCAGGTCAATTTTTCAGCCTCCTTACTACCAAAGGTACCTGGTTGGTCCATCCTTGTAAGGATTACATTTGGAGATCCTAAGGAACTAATCTTATGCTGATTGCCTGGAATCAGTTCCCCTGGATTTCTGCACAGTAAACACCTCTTAAAATGACTTTTAAAAAATGTTTTCAGCCCTGTGTTGCTATTGGTAGGTTTGGCAAAGACATCCTCTGCAGCCAGGAGTCCACTGCTGGAACATGGGTGTGTGGGATCCTCTGGAGATGGACAAAGGCTTCACTCCTGAGCCTCAGAGACCGCGTGACATCTTTAGGGATATGTCAAAAAGTGCTTCCATGGACGGGGATCTTTATGCAGAGTATCATCAGCTGACACCCTTGGCAAGTTTGCAGGTGACACCAAGCTCAGTGGTATGGTTGACATGGCTGGGGGTTGGGATGCCATCCAGAGGGACCTGGACAAGCTCAAGAAGTGGGCCCATGTGAACCTCCAGAGGTTCAACAAAGCCAAGTGCAAGGTCCTTCACCCAGATTGGGGTAACCCCCGGTATCAATAAAGGCTGGGGGATGAAGGGTTTGAGAGCAGAGGACTTGGGAGTATTGGTGGATGAAAAGCTGGACATAAGCCAGTAATGTGCACTCGCAGCCCAGAAAGCCAACTGTATCCTGGGCTGCATCAAAAGAAGTGTGCCCAGAAGATCGAGGGAGATGATTCTGTACCTCTACTCCACTCTGGTGAGACCCCACCTGGAGTTCTGTGTCCAGCTCTGGGGCCCCAAACATAAGAAGGACATGGACCTGTGGGAGTGGGTCCAGAGAAGGGCTATGAAAATGATCCAGAGGGCTGGAGCACCTCTCCTATGAGGACAGGCTGAGAGAGTTGGGGTTGTTCAGCCTGGAGAAGGGAAGGCTCTGGGGAGACTTTTTTTTGGATAGGGCTTTGAGCAATCTGATCTAGTTGAAGATGTCCCTGCTCATTGCAGGGGGGGTTGGACTAGATGACCTTTAAATGTTCCTTCCGACCCAAACTATTCTATGATTCTATGACTTTGGTTTGCCTGTGCTTTGTAAACAGGAGAATTTGGGTTGTTCTGCAAAATCATATGTTTTTGTTTAGGATCTGTTTTGGGTTTTTTTTGAATGAGGAAAAAAATACCGAAAAACTCCTTTAAAAAATCTCTCCCTTTTGGGCTCTTTGGCAATATCAGAGGGTCAGATGTCTGAGTAAGGATCAGAACTGCAGGATATTGGTGTGAATGAAACGTGGGAATTTGTAAGGCATTGCTTTTTGTTACTTACTATAGAGCAATACTTGCTGGGAAGATATTTTTGCAATCACAATCTTTCCATGGATTGAACAGGAAGTCAGAGAGGTCTCCTGATATCAGATCAGTTCATTAACATATTCCTAAAATTCAAGTCTCCTAAAGACTTTATCTTTCTTTTTTTTTTCAGAGATCCTCCCTTCTTGTAACATGTCTGAAAACATTTTCATTCAGATGTAACTGACCTGAGACCAATACTAAGGTGCTAGAAGTATTTAAACTAGAAGAGAGTTATTACAGAATTCGACCTTGAAGTACCTGGGGTTACAGGAAAGCACAGAACTAGGCATGAATTACGGGGAAATAGATTTGAGGTGAGTGATAGGTAATATTCTTGGAGGCTTTATGATTCCAGGAAAGAGGGAAACGTGAAATGGAAGGTGAGCCAAAATTAGAGACCCTTCAGAGACACTAATAAATCTAAGGGGTGCTGATTAGTGCAAGGTTTGTGAAGAGCTTCCCATCTTTGGTGCAACTGAGGGAGAATTCTTTTTAAATCAGTGCATGCTAACTTGGTTCTCACCTTGTACCATCATTTACACAGGCAGAAAAGGTGACATAAATCATAGACGTGATAGGTTTTGGTAGTGTTTTACCAACCTTCTGGACAGATAAAAGTGAAAGCAAGCATCATGGGGGCTATACCAAATTTTGCCCTGTGACTGTGGGATTTCGTTGCACAGTTCTGGGTCTTAATTCTTTTGCATTTGCATGACATGACAGAATGAAAGGAGTCTAAACCAGACATAGCCTCATCCATACCAAAACTTGAAGCAAATCTAGTGCAAAAATGAACAGGCTGGTGGCCGTGACTGAAGCTTGTGGATGCCTCACCCCTTCTTATGCTAAAACGGCACTGAGAAGGGATTGCCCCTCTTGTAGGAGATTCGGGGTCCTGTTGCGCTGTAATTCTTCCTGGTGATTTAGGCGCTGCATCAAATAACACTGCATGTAGCTTACTGCAGGAGCTAAGGCTCTCTGTGACCTTGGTGAGATTAATCCTCATGTGTGCTAATGTGAAAGCAGAATCCAGTCCATATGTTCAGCCTTGCATGTGGCTCCGGGAAGTGCCATGGATGGGTTCAATATTAGAGTCATATCTCTGTCTCCTTGGGTAGATGGAAGCTTGCCAGGACTGGAGGGGAAAATGTTAGCTGATACTCAAGAAAGCAAGGACATTCATGATTTTTCCTTTTCCCACCTACATTAGACACCTGGAGAACCTGAGGACTTTTCTCTTTGGTTTTATTTTGTTTAATGAGCAAAGGGATGGAAAGATTGATTTTGATTTAAATGTCGGATGACAGAATTATAGCCTTGCCAATGCCTTGGGTGCCCTTTTATTTAAAAGAAGCATCTGCACAAGAATTGGTACCCACAACAAACCCAAGGTCTCAGACAGCAAAATTAAAGTGACTCTAACCAACGAGTAGATGCAAAGCACAAGTATGCTTGAATCTGCCTCAGAAACTTCAACTTCTCTTCAAGCTACAGGATAGGGGCAACAGATTTTCCTAATCGTCTGACTCACATACCAAATCATTCTGCAAAGCCTGTGAGCTATGTAATGTATTGTTGTCCCTGGGAGATGAATGGATGGGAAGATTCAGGAATAGTTAACAGTGGGAAATAATGGTGGTTTCTCAAGGGTCGGTTACTCATTTGGCTCTGCTGGGTAGTCTGATGGAGCTGGTTTCAAGAGTCCTGGGTTGTCTCAGGGGTCCTGTGTCCAGTTCTGGGCTCCCCAGTACAAGAGAGACATGGACATATTGGAGAGAGTCCAGTGAAAGACCACAAGGGTGATTAAGGGACTGGAGCATTTCTTCTATGACGAAAGGCTGAGAGAGCTGGGACTGTTTAGCCAGGAGAAGAGGAGGCTCAAGGGGGATCTTATTAATGTGTATAAATACCTGAAGGGAGGGTGTGCTGGTTTTGGCTGGGATAGAGTTAATTTTCTTCAGAGTAGCTGGTAGGGGGCTATGTTTTGGATTTGTCCTGAAAACAGTGTTGATAACACAGGGGTGTTTTAGTTACTGCTGAGCAGAGTTTACACAGTGTCAAGGGCTTTTCTGCTACTCACACTCTCCCACCAGCAAGTAGGCTGGGGAGTGCACCAGCAGCTGGGAGGGGACACAGCTGGGACAGCTGGCCCCAACTGGCCAAAGGGATATTCCATGCCATACGGCGTTATACTCTGCAAGGAGGACAGAGCCACACTCTTTACAGTGCTGTCCTGTGACAGGACCAGGGGAAGGTCCATTTGAACATCAGAAAACACTTTTTTCACTGTGAGTGTGATCAAGCACTGGCACAGGTTGCCCAGGGAGGTTGTGGAGTCTGCATCCCTGGAGATGTTCAAAAGCCATCTGGACACGGTCATGGGCAACTGGCTCTAGGTGGCCCTGCAAGGGGGTGGTGTAAGATGACTTCCAGAGGTTCCTTCGCATTTCAACCATTCCGTGATTCTGTGATTCTTTGTAAAACCAAGGGTTCAATTTACTGAAAGCTGTGGCTCACCTAGCCTTCTTCCTGAAATGTGAGTGACTCTTGAACTATTCAGCCTCCATGCTACTCAAAAGCCAAAGCCTGGCCTGGCCTTTCTGGGGTTAGGAGTAGACTTCACCAAAACCCAGATTTTAGCTATTCCAAATGGGGAGGAGAGCACTTTTCACATCTGGCAGCCCTTGCAAGAATAGACCTTGCCTGCTGTAGAGAAGGCAATGCATCTGTCTAATTGTAGCTGTATAACCATACCAATATCTTTGAGAAATTTCTAGTAGAAGGTATCTCAGTTTCTAGAGCTCCACTTGGAAGCATGAAGCTAGCCCAGATTATGGGACAAGGATGTGTGGGCTGATGTTGAGACACGGGCTCTGTGAAGTGCCATTTCGCTGTGCTTTGCTCCCGTAAATGGGCTTTGACAGAGGGAGGTCCCTGTGGTGGGAGAACCAGCAGCACCACAGGTCTGGGTAGTGGCAGTGTCCTCATCCGAGGGGTGAAGCTGCAAACTCTCAACCTCCATCCCAAGTGGGCCTGCTGGGAGCTTTGCAGCATACCCGAAACAGCAGCGCAACGTGTCTGACTCACCTTATGCGCTGCTGAAACGCCGCGCAACGTTGCAGGTGACCCAGCAGGGGTTAAATAATATCTGCAAGCCCACTGATATCTCCTGGAGAGGTCTGAACTACTGGCACCGTGTAGCGCAGCGGAATAATGGGAAATGAGTTTTGATGGGAGAGAGGGTAACAGTGAAGACAAAAATCCCTTCTAGATCAAGAGGTTAATACAGGCCAGGCCAGTGAAGCGTTTCTGATAGAGGTGCGTCTAGGCCATGAAAAATTCACAAGCTAACATCTTGAGCCCCTATCAGACTGCAAAATGTTGACCTTAATCTCCCGAGCCCGTCATTCGATTGCCAGCTGATAGATGCCAAGCCTTTGCAGAAGTGCAAGATTGGGTGCTGCTGGTCAGTCTGCTTTCCCTGCAGCGTTCTTCCAGGATCTGCTGATCTCTGTGTCTCACTTGGTGTCATCCTGAATATGGCTGGATGTCTGATCCGTTTGCTCTGAAACTGCAGAGCTGAGGCCTCACTGGAGGGTTGGCAGGAAGGTGGGGGCTGACTGGTCTCTGTGCTGGACCTGCTGAACTTTGCGCTTCACTGGAAACATGAAGAACACATCTAATCCTAAAAGGTCCTAAATATCTCCCATTCCACATCAGGCAGGGGTCTTTTTGGCATAGCAGTGGCATTGTAACTGCTTAACATTTATTTCTTTTCGCTGATGCTTTTTCTTCTTCATGAAATTACTGAGCATGCTTCTCTTTATCTGAAGGAAGGGAAGACTCACCAGCTCTGCTCCATTAGATGAATACTAACCTAAAGTGTTCAAAAGTTGTTCTGAGGATACAGATTTAATACCTTGAGCCCTGTCTAAGCCCTGGGTGACATGGCCAATGGAAAACTAGGAATCTCCCAACATCTCAGTCCCAATGAGGAGGGACTGGTTGGAAAACCAGGCTAAAAATTGACTCAGCTATGTCTTCCTCCCAGTTCTGATCCTGACTTGCTGTGACAGTTGCGTAAGCACTCTCCTCCCCCTCCAAAGCGGCTCACCATCTCGCTGGTGTCAGAAGGTCTGATTGCCTGGTGTTTATAAAATGTTGGAAATCCTCCAGTGAAAGGCTGAGTGCTATTTTACTCCTTTAACAACCCATCATCTTGCGTGAGCTGTAACCCCAGTGACAATGGTATGTCACTCGTATTTTAAGCCTAATCTGATTGAAACTTGCTTATACAAAAGCAGAGAGAGAGAGATGAGGAGAGTTGACCCTATACACACCCACCTAGATTTCCAGTTTAAAGACAGTGAAAGTAAAGAGTAAAATCTGAGCAGGGTCTTCAGAGCTCGGCACCTAGGGAGCCTTTTTTTTTCCCCCATAGAACGAACGTAGCTGTAATGGGAGTCCCTTGTCCCACATCTCTAGGTCCACCTCTTCATGTGCTCTTGGACACACAGGTTGTTTCTACCTCTCTGAGGTGCAGCCCTCTCCACTGCATGCTGTCTCACCTGTATACCATTGAGCCGTGACAGAAAAAAACAAATCCAGCTGATACTTTGGGGTCTATCAGCTGGCAACTTATACTTGTCAGCACTGAAAATGTGGCGGTCTCCAGCTGGTGTGCAAGGCACTAGCACTGGAGACTTTGTCCATGCTGGTCGGCAGAGGGGTAAATGGGTGCAAAGGATACAACCCAAGCCAGCTGGGGTCTCCTTAGGGGTCTGCAGCCCTGGTAGTGGTCAGACAGCTGCTTGTCTTGTGAAAGATGGATTATCTACTTTGCAGGGTAAATCAAACAGATAGATGTGAGATAGCCAGCTGAATAGTCTCCTAACACATGCTGATTGAGTATCGGCTAATAAAAGCACAGATTGCATGGCTTCCACTGAACTATGTGACCGCAGGCCTCAAAGATTTTACTGCTGGGAGTCAGAGGAAAACTTGGGTACATAACACGGTAATAAATCAGAGCCTTAAAGGTTTTTGGATTTAGTGGGGCAGTGAACAGCTTGGAAACAAGACCAAGTATTTCCCCAGCTTCCATATCTCTTTCTCTCCCCCTCTCCCTTCAGCTTTTGTGCTTTGCCATAAGGAAGTACTGAGGGAGGCTGCACAGTATCACTTTTCCTAAGATGAAGTCCCCAACTGTTGGTTTATTTTCCATTCTGCAGACACAAAATTTACGACGACAATAAATCAATGATGGTAATATACTCCCCAATTTATCGGTGAATTCATATATAAAAAAGAATGTGAAATACAGCATTCCTACTGCTGACTTGTAGTTTTGTAGCAAGGCAGCCAGAAACTATAGCTCCGCTTTCCATAGAGGAGGTGACCCCTCCTACTGGCTTCATTCATGCAGACGTGATCAGGCTTCTTATAAAGCTTTGTGGGCTTCCAAGTGATATATCACTTTTCAAATTCATTTCCTGCTTGGGTTAATAAACAGTTGATTCATCTCCTTCTTCCTAGTTACAGGCTAGTTGCAATGACTCTAAATACTAGACGGCCAAGGTGAAAGGGAGGCGATCATGGGCAATGAACAGACTGCAGAGGGGTTCAATTACTTGTTTGCATCAATCTTCATTCCAAAGCTGTGTTCATATTGAATTGGAAAGGGTTTGGGCGTCAGGGTGAGAAGAAATGTGTGGGAGGGAATCCCTTAGCTCTTCTGAGTTTTAATTTCTGAGGACCATTGAACTATTCCCACAAGCAGAGCTCTCTGAGCCAGAGTATTTCTGACATAATGTCTCCCCTGTGAGTGTATCACATCAAAGCAACTAAAAGACTATCCTGACACTGGGGTTGCAGGTAATCCAGGATCCCATTTTAGAGATTTTTTTCCTTTGCTCATGCTTTGCCAATAGAGCAATTAGAGGGGGGAGGGCAACAAAGAGACTGAGGGGGAGCCAAAATCAACATGGCATTGGCACAAATGGGGATTGTAAGGCTGCAGCGCAGTAAGGAGCATGTCATGGGCACATCTCTGTTAGACCCTGCTGAAGTTGGCTGGGTGCAAATTTTGTTCCTAGGGAGCAGGTCCCACAAGAGCGGCACAGATGAGGGCAGTGGGGAAAATTTACATGTCTTGAAAGAGCTAAGCAATTCAGTATTACATGGGAGGTGCATAGCCATGCTGCTTAGCATCAAACCCAGCTGGAGAAACAGAATTATAACACAATTAAAATAAAGTTTTTGGGTTTTGTGACTGAGGTCTTGACTTCACTATGCTTTGCTTAGTTCACTTCGTGCTGTTTGCAAGTATACTGAGAGCCCCAAGGGATTTGGGAAAGCATCTTCCAGTCTCCAAAGTCCAATGGGGATAAATCAATTTATCATTCATCAATGATTTTCCAGTGTAGTGTGTGGCTTCTCTAATAAAACAGTTACAAAAGTTCGTGGACGTGGGTAACCAGCTAGGAACCAATCATTAAAAGTAAAGAGTCAAAGAAAATTGTTTGCAAATAACTTAAAGTCTATTTGCCAAGTGCTTATAAACAATCAATACATTTAAAGAAAATCAGGATGGTTCCCAAACATTCTGCTAACCAAAATGGGGCTTTATTCATAATAAATACTGTTTATGATGCATAATTGGACTGGGGAGGACTGGAGAGAGGCCAATGTATCCATCTATTTAATAGGAACTATGGGTGATCCAAAGAATTATATACTTCTCAGTCTTATTTCAGTTGCTGAAAGAATAACTGAGAAATTAATTTAAAAACAGGCAGTAAAACACCAGGGTAAGTATAAACTGAAAGTAGCAAAACTCCACGGGTTTTAAGGGTAAAATCCTGCATACTTTCATTCACATTTTCTAGAGTCGAGGTAAGAATTGTTCCTTTCGCTGGCATTTCTGTATCTACTAAGATCATGAACAAACTGAGATGGGGACTTTCACTTGCTGTAGACAGAGCTTAGCACGTTGCCACCTAATCTTTGCTGATGTCTTTGAACACTGCAGCACTTGAATACAAATAATAAGTTATGTCTTTAATGTTAATAACCCCTCAGTTTGTTTGGAAAGATTAAGAGCAGGGCAGATAAAGGAGGACTGGTAAATACAGTTAATTTAGATTTTCAAGATGTTTTTTGAAAAAGCACCTTACAAGGAGCTATTAATGGGATTTGGTGACTATAGAGGGAGAAGGAGGGCAGAGGCATAGCTTCAGCAGTGAAGAGGAGGGACAGAAAGAGGAGGGCTAAGAGTTCAATTCTCAGCATGGGAAGAGGTTAATAATAAAGTCCACCCAGAATCAGGTTCATGAAGGCTAGCGAGGAATAAAAGCAACTCCATAAAGGCCTAATAAACCTCAAAAATTGACAACATGAATTTCAATATAGCCAAGCACAAGGCAATGCTGCTCGAAAGACTGATTTAAATGCTTCATACATGCTCATGATTTCTGCATTTGTTTTAACCCTTCAGACCTCGAGACATCGTTGCCAACAGCTGAAAGAAGGGATTCGGGCAGAACGCAGCGGAGGCTTGCAGCGGTGAAAAGACCGCTCAGTGGAGTTAAGGAATGGGTGGAGGAAGCTGTGTCTGATAATAATGATATGGCTAATAATAATCCGATGAAATAATGCTTCTTCTGTACCACCTGCTGTATTGAGTCCTGATCACCCTTTTGCTGAGAAGAGGAATGGTAGTGCAAATAGGAAAAAAAAGAGAGTGATCAGCAGCATGTGGTTCCTCTGTATGGTGAGAAGAGAAAGTGATGGGGTTAATCTGTAGGGAAAGAAGATAAGTGAGTTAGAACAGATGTATTTTACAGGGTTAATACTCATAGGGAAGAGCTCATCTACCACTCTCTGGTTTTGCTTTTTGTCTTTTAATCCTTTTCATGAAGTGATGGGTACAGAGAAGTACAAAGAAGGCTAAAGTCAGTTTGTTTCAGAGAGGAGAAGTGTTCAGAGGCTGCATGACAACTGCTTTCAGTTTGTGGACCTCGGTGGGGAAAGTATTTCTTGGAGATAGCTGTAGATTTTTGTAATATATTCTTATATGTATATTTCTAGTTAAGGATCTAGTACTTTAAGGATCTAGTACTTTAGTACTCTAAAGGAAAGAAAATGTCCTGGGCTGTGAATATTCAAGGTGCATACTGATGCTGAACTGGGAATGGAAAGGGCTGTCACACCGTGGAAATACCACCCTGTTCACAAGCGCTGCTGTACGCAAAATTCCTTGCACACAGCAGCAACTGTGATGTGGGTTACCTCCTTCCAAACTGCACATGGTCCAGATTTGATGGCAGTTTGGGGCTCTAGGTAAGCTACCTAGAAGTTGCCTGTGCCCAGTGAGTGGTGTCCTGGACCAATTTGAAATGACTTGGGCAGGGGTGGGAGGCTCTGCCTGTGTATGACTGCAGCTGGGAGAGACCCAGCAGTTTTGATTCAGTCTCAAACTCAGTTTTTGAGCTCATTTGAACCCCAGCAATGAAACACGGGCAGGTCTGTTCATCCCAGCTCTCAGGCAGCAAAGCTCCAGGTCGATTTTCCTGAAGAGGCGCAAAGTGAAATCCCTCCAAAGCTGAAGAGTGCCTTGAGAAATTTGCTGTGACCTGACACCCCCGTGTGTGCTGACACAGGCTGGGACACTGCTGCTGTGCAGGCGTGTGCTGGCGTGGGAGGGACACCAAGCTCCAGGCAGCTGCGAGATGCTCGCTGATGGGTAGGACTCCTGCCGTGAATGAGATGTCGGTCCCCCACGCCTTCCATGGGGATGGGCTGCTGGAGGACCGAATATGGGCTGTTATTCTTTTTCCTGAAGTCACTTGATGTGCATGTTAAGACGTGCCCACCCAAGGCACCGATACATCTGTTTTGCCCATAATGGTGCTTGCTGCCCTAGCGTTATGCTGACTGGAGTCCTCCAGCTGGTGCTGAGAAGTCATCTGCTGTCCTCTGGCCTCACCTCCTTTCTCTGCAGCACTGTTGCTATTGCTGTTAACAGCAAAGGTAGCAAAAAGGACAAGGAAGCTCTAGCTGGATGTTAAAGAAGCACTTAAGATACTGATCAAATGTGACACAGGGAGCACGTCTCCCCTTTGCTTGAAAAGGCAGGGAAGTGCTCCATCCTTCAATTATCACCAGAGAGCTGAGACATAGAAAATGTCCTGGCCACACCATGAAGAAATTCAATGCCAGCAGCTGACTCTGGCTTTCCTGGATCCCAGCCCTGGGTGGAAAGCAGAAGCTTGACCCTCCAGCAAGGCTGTCTTCTCCGCTCCTGCCTGTTTGTCACCGTGCCTCATCGCATCATGCTTAGCATTAGCAGCCACATGTGCTATGGACAGGTCAGATCTTTCTGGGGTGCTCTGTGGGGAATGAGCCTCACTTCAGTGCTATTATGCAAATTCATAACAACAATGATCCAGAAACAGTAATCCTTAATCATGTGTAATTTCTAAAATGAATCAAACACATTCTTTTCTTTCTAGTGAATAATTCTCTTAGTGCTGAGCATTGGTAATAAGGACTTTCTAATGTCACTACAATATGTTTTTAAAAGGCATCGGTCACTCCTTTTAATAAATCCCCTTTGGAAATGTTCTGCTTAATTTGAAAATCTTAGGAAAAAAGAAGGGTCTGGTCGAAAGCAGTCACTGCTGTTCAGCCTTAATCACATCAAGATGGTTTTCATCTGCAGATTTAATGCATCTGTGTGGATGTGTGTCTCAGAGCCTTCCTTAGGCATGCACTGACTTGATAAGCCTTAATGGCCATGCCAGTCATCCATGGATGATAGGTTACCGGGAGATGGGGCATTTTGAAACTGCATCTTTCAATCCATGCTGCCGCACCTTTGGGGGGTTTCTGAGGAAGCCACAGGAACCGGCCGAGAAGCAATGATTTTGTACCCATCACGGAGCATCCTAGAAACACCTTGGGCAGTGACTCTCACCATACCCCTGCCCTTTGAGCAGCTCTGAAGGACAACTCTAAACTGCAGGAAGTTGAGCAAAATCAGAAAGCCAGGCCCCATTGCCCTGCACTGATACTTCTTTACTAACTGGGGATAAAGCTGCTGCGGGCCTTCCGGATAAGCCTAGAAGTAAATGCGTGAGCATAGACTGTCCTGGAGGCAGTGTGTGGAGTAGGTGGAGGGATGCCAGGAGGCACCTGGCTGGAGATGTCTGCCTTGAAGTGCTTGGACTTCGAGAGGGGACATAACTGAGCCAGACAGGAGAGGTATGGGCAGTCACACACCTGGAACACATGCACATGCCCTTGCTGTCAGGAATGTAATGCTTTCAGCTAATATTGACCTTTCCTTACTGCCCTTCTAATCTTTCGTCCTGCCAGTCTAGGTGAAAAAAAGCAGTTTCCTTAGAGCTGCGACAAGGAAAGGCCAAGGGAGGAAAGTTTAATGCATATCATCAGGGCTTGAAATGCAGAATGGCTATCAAGGAAAAACACAGATGCTTGTGGCTCTGCAGATGATATGGTAACTGCATATTTGAAATGCCTGTGCATACCAACGTGCCAGCTGCCACGGGGAGGCATGATTTCATGCAGTTCCGCAAGTTTGTAAGCACTATGGTTGTGAACATTCAGTCCCAACTTCAGGAAGACAGTTACCCTCAGGAGTTCCTGGCGCTTTCATTCATACTTCTATAGGATGCCCTGACCACCTGTCACAGCAGTTATTTTACCGACTTATTTTTGGTAAGTCAGAAGTAAGAAGACGTGGAATTAACGCCTTTAATTATCCCTTTCAGGAATGCGTTTCACCAGGATTTGAGAGCTTGTCCCAAAGTGCAGTGCCTGAGTGCCAGAAGTCCATTGCCAAGGGTGCAAATGTTCCTGCTCCTGCAGCGTGGTTACACTAAATACCTAGCACAAGCAGCTGATCTTGGTTTTTCCCTCAGTTTTCAATGTTGTCCCACAGACAGCGGTGAGATCTCTATAGGGGATGCAGCCTTAGATTTGAACTCTTGCTCTATGTCACTATATAGTTCACTCTTGCACAAAGACTATGTAGGTAGGGGGTATATGGCCTCATGTTACAGACCCAGAAATGTAAATCTGAGCTTCCCTTTATGCCCCTACTGAAGATTAAGCATGTTTCACAGTGGTGTGAAGAAAAAGCCCCTCATCTGAAGAGCTGATGATTCAGATGGGCAGCATTCAAAATCAAGGGGAGCGAGGGAAGTGAACATCCTAACCAAGAGCTGAATAGGGACACTTACTGCCTTTCCAGCCTGTCCAGTGATGGTTGGATGTTGGTCTCAGTGCTTGGGTCACTGGAACTGGTAGTCTTTGATAAATAAGCTATAGGAAAGTGGTAGCTAGCTTAAAAAATTCATATCACTGTGTTTAAAGGTGAGGAAAAGGTAAGTAGCTTATGGTGAAGTCTCTTGGTGTGATTGACTTGTTTTTTTTAACATATTTGTTTACTTATCCTTCTAAAAGCGTGGGTGCTGGACAGATGAACCATGGTGTATATGGATGAAGGCAGGCAGGCAGGAACATGTGGTTGGGGGCATGGGAATCTTTTAAACTAGATTTTCCTCTGGAGATGTTGTCATATGAAACTCCCCCCTTCATCAGCAGTGTACCAGAATGGTCATCCTCCTTCCCTCTATCCTTTAGGATAACCCAGCTGATTTTGCAGTAGTTTGCTGCAGTTAAAGAGCATCTGCTCCTTGGCTTTCCATTTGCTGCTCCGTGCTGCACAGAGTGTGTAGATCATGGGACAGACCATTCCTGGGCAGTGCCCTGTTCTTCTCTCAGTCCTCCTGCAGCTCTGTTCCCCTTGCCTGGGATTGCAGTCCCTGGGCTTCATGTGGCTTCTCCACCTGGGTCTGCTCTCTTCCTGCTCTCACTCTGCCTATGATGAAGAGGACCTTTAACTATGCAGAGTTAGTGGGGTAAGTTGACTGAAAATGATCCCCAACTGATTTGGATGTCTTGCAAGACGCGAAGTGGCCCTGTAGAATGCAAGAGACAATTACACTCTTTGTGGGAGTCATGGGTAAAGTAATGCTTGGGGGCTTAGAGTTGCAGAAGACAAACATCTACTGACAAATTCTTCCTATCCCGTCCTCTAACATGCATTCTGTACATGCTCTCTCACAGAGAAACTGTTCTGCAAACATTATAGAGAGCTGTAATGTATTAAAATGAAGTTTAGATTAGCATCCTCCCACCTGCAAATCCAGGTGCTTTACTTATCATGAGTTGAGCTCTCTGGAGCTTGGAGACAGCCATAAAGCTTCTGTGAACATCCTTAAATAGCTGTTCTGCGTGTATAAATGCTACTCCTTTGAAATCAACTACCTAATTTCCAAAGCAAGTGATATGTATGGCTGTTCGAAGCTCTCTCCTTCCCTGGGTATGAATTGCCCTATTCTTCTGCCAAAGAGCATGGACGGGGGCCCAGAGTGGCAGTTTTTGTATTACATACTTCTGTCTGGTCGAATTTTCCTTCTCCATTTAGTGGAAGGTGCAAGTGGGCAAGAGAAAAGAAACGCTGGGTTGGAGAAGAAAAAGAAGGAAACAGTGTGTGGAAGATTTAAAAAATAATCAGTGGTAGCCATTTGGAAGTGTCCAGATAAGATGGTGGAGGGGTAACATCACAATGTATCACTGTTCTTGTAATCATCAGCGTTATCCTAACAACTCTCCAGCTCATCACAGGGGTATCATTTCCCCAGGTGTGGAATATATCAATTATTTTTAAGGGCATCCTGAAATCTAAGCACTGTCTTCAGCTGATGTGGAGTGGCATAACTACATGACCTTAGCAAAGCTCTGAGGATTTATTCCAGCTGAAGTTCTGGTTTATTGTCCAATTGCCATAAAACGCCCCACACGTCAGCTCGAGGTGGTGAGTACAGAGCGCTGCATCCAAGGGAAGTTTTAGGGGAAGCAGAAATAACACAAAACTCGCTCACCACAGCTGACATCCTGCCGGGATGCTGGGATTAAGCTGGTGAATGCTTATTAACAGCACGGCTGGCCCTGGCTGTAGCTTTCCCTTTAATCCACATGGTGCGGTTCCTCCGGAGCAGCCTTCTGAACCTTAGAGTCAATACCTCTTCCGAGGAAGAAAAGCTGCCGATGAAGGGGCTGGTTGCCTGGTGTCCCCTTCTTCTGGCTTATGTGTTGGGAGGCTAATTGAAGAAAGTTCCCACCTTAGGGGGAAAAAAAATCAGAAAAGACAAATGGGGAAAGGATGATTGGATTTTGCTATCAGCCTGAGGAGGTGAATAGTTGGGAGTGCGGAGTTTGTTGTGAAATGGAGGCCTAACCCACTGGCCTTTGAAATCAATAGAGAGCCTCCAACTGGCTTCAGTGTCTCTTTGTTCTAAGTAAGGGAAAGATCATGGAAATAAGAAAGCAAAATGATAACAGGCTTTAGAACTGCAGAATGCACACTTATCCTGGGCTCTGCAGAGATGCAGTTACCTGTCTAGGCCCATAGAGAGATAAAATAGTGATGTTTGCCTTAAGGGAAATGATTTTTAAAACAAACAAACAAACAAAAAAAGAAGTAATGCATTCAGGGGAATTAGATGGGGGTGTCTGCAAAGGGTGAGGATTAAAGTCTTGCTTCTGCCTGTTGCATTCCTGCCTAAACCTGAGTTTAGAAGCAACATAAAATAGTGCAAGGAGCAGAGGAGCCAGTTCCAGTTCTACAAGGTGAAGGCGGATATCATTAACCAAAAGATAAGGAGACTAAATAAAAAGCAACCAATAACTTCCTATTGTAGAGTCAAAGAACTGTTAAGATCTGTTAGAGAGTATACAGGAGGGAGCAAACCCAAGTTGGCAATACATTGAGGACAGACAGGTTGTCTTGGAAGTCTTCAATCTACCTGGCTGTCTGTGCATGTATCAGCCATCTTAATGGGAATCCTGTATGGGACATCCTTTAACTACAGTGGAAAATCAGAATAGTCCATGAGATATACTGAAGAATGCCTGGTTACTCTGGCGATGGGCACTCCAGAAAGCATTCATATGGATTCCTTGACAATTTGTAATTCAGTGGGGAGAGAGAGTGGTCTGAGAGGAGGTCTTTGCCAGATGGATATCCTCCAGAGGGCTACCCCTACAGGGACTAATGGGTCTTCACTGGAGACTTTTAATTCATATGTTGATTTTATATTCTTCAAGAGAAATAAAATGAGCTCTGAACACCCCACCTCTGCAGCTAGGGTCTTTGGTGGCTCATGGCTAGACGTTGGCTCAGAAACTTACAGACACCTGAGAAAATACTCTGGATTTTACATTTAGTGAGGCCCATCAGGTATTTAAAAGTGTATCTGCTTTTAAACAGGTAAATCCATTATGTAGGCAATATCAATATCCTTGAACAGCCAATGAACTGGGGTGAGACTCATGGAATCACAGAGCCATGGAGGTTTGAAGGGACCTCTGGAGATCATCTAGTCCCCAGCTCAAGCAGGGTCAGCTAGGGCAGGGTTGCTGAGGGCCATATCCAGCTGGGGGTTGAATATCTCCAAGCAAGGAGACTCCACAGCCTCTCTAAGCAACCTGCTCCGGTGTTGACCACTCTCACAGTAAATAAGTTGCTTGTGTTTAAATGACATTTCCTGTATGCCACTTTGTGCCCGTTGTCCTGTCAGTGGGCACCACTGAGAAGAGTCTGGCTCCATCCTCTTTACATTCTCCTGTCAGATATTTATACACATGGATAAGATCCCCTTGAGCCTTCTCTTCTCCAGGCTGAACAGTCCCAGCTCTCTCAGCCTCTTCTTGTGTGACAGATACTCCCATCCCTTAATCATCTTCGTGGCCTTTTGCTGGACTTGCTCCAGTATGTCCATGTCACTCTTGCACTGGGGAGCCCAGCACTGGATGCCTACACTACAAGCACTGTCCTTTGGAGAACATCCACATTATCCATCAGAAGATGATCAAGGGAGGCAGGATCTGGACCCGCGTGTCCCAACTCCTCGCTCTGACAGCAAGGCTATGTTTTCTAGCCAGGCTTGGAGTGGTTCCCTTCTCTGGCTTCTCTTCCTCGTTGTAATGAAAACCTGGTTGGACTGATTATCAGAAGTGGAGAAGTTGATGAATCACTGTCTTGTAGAGCAGCGCAATTTTGTGTGGAGCGCTGCGCTGATCTGCCTACCCATCTCGGGCAAAGATTTATTTATGGTGCTCTCCGAAGTGATACTGTAATATCCTTTTCTAGCCCACATTCCCTCTGGTGCCTGCTCACTACAAGATTTCTTTTTTTATTTCCCCCCCGCCCCCCCCAATGTGTTAAATAAGATTATAGAGTATTGAGGTTGAAGGGAGCAGGATATTGTTAGGATTTTTATCATCAAATTACTACTTTAAGCAAACTGGATGTCTCTGATCAATCATCATGTAGAGCACAGTGTACTGGTCCTGGCCTTGACGTCCTCTCTCTTCTCAAAGCCCCAGCAAGATTCAGTGAGGATCCAGAGGTTACCTGAGGTAAAGGTGGAAAACATATCGGTGTGAACAGCTTCTCCTGCTGCTGGCTCCTTCACTCTCAGGGAGAGTTCAGAGGCAATAGATTTGTCTCAGTGAAACATTTCTTCTGCTTAGTAAGTCGTGCTTCACTAATGTACTCATCTACCAGGAGGCTATTTTCAGTTTATGCCCATTCCAAAAATAAGAGCACATCTCCCCACTCCTCCCCAGCCTCCTTGCTCTGCCCTGGGAAGGGCTGGAGGGACTGGTGGAGGCAGCTGATGCCTGCAGGGAAATGTGGGTGCTTTGCCATCTTCTTCTTCTTCAATGCAGCATGAGAAAAGTGATCTGCTGAAGGTATCTGTGGCAGGGAGAGCTGGCTGGCCACTAGTTTATCCTCATCTGTTGCAGGCGTGAAGACGATCAAGTCACATTTAATTTTGATACAAAATTAGGATGTGTTTAGAGGCAAATTCAGTGTGTTTCCTGGCAGGCAACCTGCGTTGCCCTCAGCACTCCTGATTTTAGATTGCTAAGTGCAAGTGATAGTGGTACATTCTCTGCTTCAGAAGAAAGCCAGCATCTCCCTTTCTACAGTGGGCTAGTGGGTCCATGGTGGTGATGTTCCTTTCATCTCCTGAAATACTAAATTTGCCCTATTTTGACTCGTGCTACCCTTCAGTCAGTATGCAGAGGCTACTCAGTATAATACCCAAAAAAGTTAACCCAGAGGGGCAGCAGTGAAATGGTTAACAAGAAGGGCAGGGGAGCACAGAGAGATGAAATGGAGATGAAACGGGATTATCCAGGACAAGTTGTTTCGGTTTGCTGCAGGGGATGAGTCACTGGTGATGGTGGCTAATGTAGATTGCAATAGATGTGCGTCTTTTTTTCTGAGTGAGATTTTCAATGGAAAATATGGTTTAAATGTGGACTAATGTCAAACCATACAACGGGGACAATAAAGTGCATATGTTAAACTGAGCAGGTCTGCAGCCAGCCAACTGGTGAAAGTATTGATGGGTTATTTATTGCAGATTATATGACAGGGGAAAAAATCTGGCTCATCAGGGACTAGGGAAATTAAATGTTATTCTCCTGTCACGGTAGGTGCTGAAATCAGTCTGTTACCTCCTGTTACCTCTTTCGATGTGTGTGCAAGGCAGCCTGTTGCTCGGTGGATGAGGCCAGCTTTTTAGAGTTGTAGCTGACTAATTTTGAGGGCAGCAATAACATTTCTGGTTATGAATTTCAGAGCACAAAATGTTTTCTGCATAGATCAAGAAAGATGACAACCCTGCCAGGCAAACTATTGATTACCCATTATGGAAGTGTTTTTACATAAAGAGAGCTTCTTTGAACCATCAAATAATGGTGCTACAAGAAGCATGATACTGAAGCAGACTTGCCTTTTTTTCCTTTTCGTGCAAAATTTTGACTTCCATAGGCTTCAAGAGAGATCACCCATTTTACACCCCTACAGGGCTTGACGCTGGTTCCGTGTCATGTCATTCTGTGCTATTATGTCAATACTGTGTCTCTCCTTCCCTGTGGACATGTAACAACATTTATCAAAGTCCAAAAGCACATGCTGGGAATGTGTTAGCCAGGGCAAATTTAGTCCTGTGCATCCAGTCAGCGGTACTGCTCCCCAAACCCTTCTTAGATATTTAAGCCTGGTTGGAGTAAGGAGTTGTTACGGAGCCACACACAATCAAATCCAAGAGGTGTTACAAATCAGATTTATTCTTCAATAAAAAGTTAGTTAGAACTCTGATAACATTAGTGAACCACAAGCTCAGTGATGTAAGGGGAAGTAGTACTACGTGGCTGACTTCAGAATTCTTAAGGCTTAGAAATGATGACTCAAAATGCGCATATCACTCATCTAAAAGATGAGGGCTCTCAACCTCAGGAGTTACCTAGGGCGGCATCCTGACCCAAGGGGAGAGTCGCTGACTGCGGACCCACTGCTCCGAGGAGGACTGACTCAAAATGTCCTCTGGCAGAGCCCCATTTATACTGTTGTCAAATCTCATCTGTGGTCATTTTAACCCCCATTGGCCAAAAGGTCAACACTTCCATGTTCCTGATGCGTGTCGGGATGGTCAGTTCGACTTTCAACCTGCGGTCTAGGGTTTGGTTTTTTTTTTTCCTCTCCTCCCTGTCCAGAGAAGTTTTGTTTTCTGTCAGGTTGGGTGTACCTGCCATACAGTTCTGCACACACAGCTGGTGCCCTTGGTGACCGGTTTAGTTGGCCCAACTTTTCTTAAAGCAGGAAAAGATATTTCCTGCTTTGAAAACAGTGGTCATTTCTTTCCTCACCTGCCAACATCTGTTGGTGTTTGCCAGTCACAACTTACGTGACTTACTCCAAAGTATACCATGCTCTAACACCTACCAAAACCCAAGCCTAAAGAGACTTGGCTTATACCCGTGGCTTTTGGGGACCATTGCTATACAAATGATTAATAGTTATAGCATACATGCTATGGCCTTCCATGGCTGTTAATAGCAACATTTGGCAGGTTTTGGCAAGAGTGATGAGCGTTGAGGGTTGCCTTATGGCCATCCTTGATGTTTATGTGGTGCAGATAAGTGCTAACAAGTACCTAAGCAGGTAGAGCTGGAGAGATGAGACTGCTGCTTTTCCAGTGGAGGGACAGACTAGAAATCCAAATCTACCCTGTGGTAACATACAGCAAAGTTTTTGGAGACTTTATGTGCAAACTGATTGCTTTTTACTGGAGAGACACTTCTACTATAAAGAACCTGGTGGCTAGTACCTGGCAATGGGGTTCATTGCGTTTGGCTTATAAAATTTTATATATATATCAGCAAAGATTATGGACCTGAGTCTGTTCCTACTGAGACGGCTGCGAGGTTACAAACCAAAGAGCACTCAGCATTATGAAGCAATTTGGTAAATCTGAGTGAAATCAGCAGTCGTTGTTGAGAGCAGCCTAAAAAACACAACAGATGAGGCAATCTGAATGCAAGCTGAGTAGATGGGACATATTGCTTTATGCAAGAGACAGTCATATGGAGTCAGGACATGGGCAAAAAGCAAGGCTAACCAGCTTAGTAGACAATTAGGCTGTGGCTGAGTGGAAGGAGATAGTCGTGCGATTTAAATGCCGGCAGAGCTGTCGGATTGTGGTTCTGCTCTTAACTCTGCCACAGGCTCGCGGGCTCCTTCGTTTGCTATTGATGCTCTCCCCTGCACAACCTTGTTTCTGCTTCAGAGCTGCCGAAGTATAGGGGTGGCCATATGGGGAGCAAAATGTTTTGCTAAAGACTTTGAGCTCATTGCAAAAACAGTCAGATCCTGGTTGACAGAGGGATGCTGGCAGCAAGGCTGGTTCCTACAGTATCTATAGCTATATATGCATATATAGGCATATATATGTATTTATATAGCTATGTATGCATGTGTAGCTGTAAGGCTGTCATTCTTGCCTCTGCCTATCACAGACTTGGAGTGCTTTTTAGGAGGTGGTAGGGGAGGTAGGAGCGTAGCTGTACCCTTGCCTTCTCCACCCTAATCTCTCCTGATGTCTCTGGCTGGCCACAGAGATAAAATGAGGGGAGCTGCACCATGGTCTCCAACAGTCTAAACCAAAAGCTGAGACTCTGCTTTGTAGCAAAAAGTACTGTAAAACAAGGAGTCGGTTGTCTCTTGGGTAGAGAAAACTGCTTACTGTGATTATCTAGCAGAACAGTGGCACTGTTGAAATACCCCTGGTATGTGGCAGACCCATATGGGGAACACAGATCAATCGCCCACTCAAAAGGCAGTATTTGCCAGCAGGTTTTATGCCAAAGTGTCTGAGTCAGTGTTCTGCACGTGGGGAATTTCTGGGTTTTCTGATGCAGCCCCAGTGGCTGGTGAAGCCCAGCGGTGCAGGAGCCAGCACTGGTCTTTGGAAGTGGCCAGTCTTCCTGCCTCCGTGCCGTGGAGGGTCTGAAACTTTTCATACAACAGCCTCAGGAAGCTCAAAGTCATTCATGCATGTCTCATGCACATGGAAAGTTCTCTAGGAGCACAGAGTTTGCTGTGGAAAGGGGAAGGGAAAGGGAGGGACAGATGGGAAAGAAAGTGGCAGGTGGGAGAAGAGAAATAGGACAAGTGCAGGACAGACTTGGAGCCAGTGATGGCCAAACCTGCTAGCCAGAACGTGCCAGGAGGAAGCAGAGATCATGACCAGCCATCAAAACGTCTCTGGGATTCCTTGCCAGCCATTTCTCCCTGGAAAGACAAAGAAAACAGGAGACTCACTGACTTCATGTCACCCCAGGAGCCTCCAGCACAGTGTCATCAGCCATAGCATGCCATAGGCCGACCTTCTCTACCCCGAGTCAGACTTTGTCCTCTCTTGGTTTGGAACCCCTCTCTTGGATGGGCCAGAGAAGATTAGACTGCCAGAGCCAGAGTGTGAAGGACTCAACAGGCTGTGATGGCTGTGTACTGCATGGCCAGGAGCAAAAATGAATGTGGCATGGCTCTCCAGCCAAAACACAAGAAAATGGGAGGAGCACTGTCCTTAATTTGTCAGTCAGGCAGAACTCTGGTGACCTGAGGAATGGGAGGTAACACCCAGTGGCATCAGTAGGGAGGAGGATGGCACATGCGTGTGCTCAGCCCTGCTCTGCATCAGCAGGGCAGTTATTTTCTACCAGTCCCCCCTCCCACAGACGTACCAGAAATATCTGCCGAATAAGCTGTTTGACGACAAAAGCCAGTGAAATAGTAATTTTGGCAAAGAACAAGTTTTCTGGAAATCAATTACCTAAAATTCAACCTCCAGCTGGGTAAGGTCCTGCAAATTCCAGTATAGTGTTTGTATTGCCTGATGGATTTCTTGTGTTGGGGATTGCTCTCTCCTCATTTTAATTATGGCCACTTTCAACAAATGCAACAAGGAACACCGTTTAAAACCAAATCAGGCAGCTCTTCCCCATGCACCTTTCAAATATGGGCAATGAGGCCATTGATCTTGCCACCTTGTTACATCCAGAGATCATAAAATGAGACTCGTGCTTAAGTGGATTAGGTAGTTTTGCTCAGTGGCTTCACATGGAGAGCAGAGACCGTGAGCCAAGATTTCTGGTTCCCTGCATTGCCTGTTGGCAATGGCTGGGCTCTTCCGCAGCGTGTGACGTGGCCACCTGTTTTGTTATCTGGTAGAAAACTGGGGCTTCCTTTGTATGCACCTTCCTAGGGGCCTGTCCCGGATCCCTCCCGCAGAGCTGGATTTCTTCCCTGTTTCTTTCTTTCCTCTTTTCTTTATATGCTTCAGTCTTTAAATCTGCAGAATGAAGCTGTAAAGATGCTACGCAGATGAGCTTAAAGATTGTAGCTTGTGTGTGAATCCCCCTGGACTCTTGGCATAACCTCCAGATACTCTGTAGGTGGTAGAAGATGAGTAGATGGCTTTGTGCCGTGATATAAAATATGCAACACTTCCTGCAAGCAAAAAGAAGAGACTGAAGGTGTTGTACCCTGTTAAGAAAGGGTAGTCCCCCACTCATAGCTTCAGTAAGGGCAGATATTCAGACCTGATTATGCTCTACCAAAAAAAAAAAAAAAAAAGTGGATTACCGGGAAATGCACAAAAAGCAGTGGGAAGGCAATGCAAAATATTAGTGGAGGGTTAACTCTGGAGAGCTTGTCCAAGGGATGAGTAAAACGCCTTGTGCTACCTAGCTACAAAAATTTAATGGATGTAAAAACTGAAGAAAGAGGGGAAATGATTTGGCTTAGTCAAAGGGCATAGCACTTAACAGTAATGGGGGAAATTATGGAAGGTTAAAATCCAGGTTGAGTACAGTACAAATTTGCAGTCAGTTGTGCTAGTTTAGAGAATAACCTCCCGTGAAGATGTGTGGCACTGAGTTGGCATTTTGTAACTAGGTAAGTGCACAGAAGGGATAAGGGCGAGTGGGCATCTGGATAAAGGAGTGGTGTGTGAGCCGGTCTGTTGAGATATGAATGCATGTGAAGCTGTGTTGTGAGGACTCATGGCTATTTTGCCCGTAAATAATATGAACAGAAGAGCTGGGAGAATCTAGTAGGATGGCTTCCCACGCAGCTATCTCAAGGAAGATACAGGAAAAATCACAAATCAGCAGGGTTTATTGGCACGTTTTTATGTCCAGTGCTTGCTGTTCAGAGATCCCACAACCTTTTTCACTTACTGATGGACAGGCACCACTATTCCCAATTTATGGAGGCAGTAAAGAGAAGACTTGGAAGGCCAAGACTCTCTGTAGTCACTTAGTTGGTTAGCAGCTGACCTGAAAAAAATTATTTTTTATCATTTAGGCTTTTCTCTGAAGCATACCATCTCTGAAGCTCATACCTTTTTTTTTTTTTTTTCCCTTTTCCAGTCGATACTGGAACCTGCTGTACCAAAGTGCTGCTGGGAAGCTGTCTCTTGGAGGGGGGGGGGGTTAATCTCCAGCTGAATCACAAGAAAGATTGTACATGTCAGATTTACATCACAACTTTTGAGATTTTCTAAAATGCTTTTTAAAAATATTTGGGTTCTCCAGACCCAAAAGGAGAAATGTCTGAGGTCTTTTCAGCAATCATGCTGGCAACTTCATCCAGGAAACAGCAGCATTCTTGGCTTCTTACAGTGCCTGTTGTTATACCCAGTATGAAGGAGCTGCTATATTCTAAATTTACAGGAAGCCACAAAGTTCATGTGTTCATTCATTTATTTTTGATCCATACACTGAGCAGGAGGCAGCCAACAGCTGTTGCACCAGGATCCAGAGAGGGAGGGAGCGACAGCAAATCAGGGATTACAAATAAGTCCCTCGTTTGGTTGGAAGTGAGCAGAATTTCCAGGTGAACAAGTCAGAGACAGAGACATCTGTAATTGTTAAGGAGCTGGTCCCTAGCTAAGTTAGTCAGTGAAGAATTAGTCTGGAGCTCCAAAGAAATGTCCAGAGAACCACAAGTCTTTTAAGTCTGCAAATCTTGGAGCAGTTGGGAATTTGTCCTGAGACAGAGAAGTCCAGCAGTGACAAGAGATACTACATTTTCTTTTCTTTCCCTGCTTATTTGATTTTTCCTGTTTATTCCTAGCATTACATACAAGACATGGTCATTTTCCCAATCTCTTTAAAGCCCTAGGATCCAGTTTTGCTCATTCTTCATTCTGTATTTATTTAATATGTGTAAGCAAAAGTTGGTTGATGAAACATGTTGCTGAACTGTGTGAGGCCATCACAAGAGGAAGTGGGTTTATTTTTCTCCTTAATGGCAATTCAGATAAGTACGCAATGACTCCTGGAGGATTTTGCATTGAGATCATGGAGTTACAGGCAGCTCTCCTTCCACAGTTCTCTTCAAAGCCTCAGCCTTGGTCCTAGTGTGTCATGTTCATATGCTTTGACCTCTTGGTACCAATGATGTATGCAGTGAGATGCATTTGGGACTTGGAACAAAGCAGCTGGCATGGACTTGATGTTCAAAGATCCCATATTGATTACTAGACCCGCAGATGTCAGTAAAAAAAGTACTACCCAAGCACCATGCCTCTAAACCTAAACAAAACCATGGAGCCATGCCCTTCCTCTCAATCTGTGCGTGGTGGTGATTGATGATGACGACGGAGGCAGTATCTCTTACCTAAGGCTCATGTCTGAACACAGTGGTCTCCAAATTAGTACCTGGAGAGACAGTGCCTCCAGGTCCATGAGCATACAAAGGTGCTAGCGTGACGTTGGTGCGAAGACAGGCTTTGACATACATGCGGTTGGCAGCCGAGATACCTGCTGCACTGTGGTGGTTGGTGGTTGGCGTCATGGCTAACAGACCGGGAGTTTAACCGGCTACACAATATTAGGTTAAAGAAAAGCTGTGTGGTGGTAAGACTTCCAGGACTGGCCTTTGAAGAGGATATATAACACACAGTGGTATGTTCCCAGATCCGCATATGACTGGCTGTATCTGACACCCTTTACTGCTTAACTTAACTTACAGACTTTGTAGGAGCAAGTATCTTAGGCATGCAAACAGCAAGATCTCCTTCCTGTCTGAGATGGGATTTTTTTCTAAATTGGTTAATGCCAATTGCCTGTGCTTCCTGATAAGCTAAGTAACTGCAGTTGGGATCATCTTCATGGAAATTTCCATATGCCCCTTGCAGAGAAGCCAATAACCAGCTGTCAAGCAATGAACCTCAGCCCAAACACCCGACCAGGACAGCTGCTAAATGGGTATGGAAGGAGCGATGACTCCACATCCGATTCCTGCCTCTGTGTGATGACAGGATTGCAGGGTTGCATGACTGCTTGCACAGTGGGCTTGGGCTGCTGCGGCGCGGCTGTCCCAGCTATGCAAGAAGCTCCCAAGTGGAGATATGGGAACTGCTGCTGTCGGACTGCCCATAAATTCAGCCCAATTAGGGATGGAGACGATGTCTTCTTTGTTTGGAATGAAACGTTGTGATCATCAGTGCTGGGTTGTTGTAGCTCTTCCTTGGCGGCCAGCAGTCTTTAAAGGTGGTCTTGCCTCCTCCAGCCCCCACAGACCTCCCGCGACTGATAGTGGGGTGAGCTTTGCTTTTGTCACTTACCAGCTTCACAGCAATAAAATGTTTATTGCAGTTTTGTTCCTTCTTTCCTTGAAACGTAGGCTAGCGTATCCTGTTATGCTACTCAAGCAATAGTAGAGATAGTGTATTTGGAATATGTAGAGCAGAAGTTTACAGTTAGCTAATCTGCAGCTTGAGAGAAGTAATATACGTCATTCAGGAGTATAGAGAGTTGTTTTGTTATTATTTTATTAAAAGTGCATTTTTTTGGTAAAGGGGATCCTTAGCCAATAATCAAATAAGAGAAGCTGCAGATCACTAGGAAAACAATAAAGGATCAGACTAATGACTCTTAGGGCCTCATTTGCTCTCCAGTTAATTAAACAGACAACACAGATGCTGCTGCTGTTAATAATATCATTCAATTACTGTGCTGCTAAGTATTATGGTCCCTAGGAAACCATTACCCAATGCTGATTGAGAAGGGGAGCTGTGAAGGGCTACTTAGGGGACAATAAACCATGTCTCTGTTGAAAAGGGGGCTGAAAGCAGTGTTTACTGGAGACACTAGGTGCTCTAGTACAAGTAGGTGTGAGGTTGTTTGAGGTGATGGAGGAGCTGAAGGGCTAATCTGAAGAGGTACCCTCCTACCCCCAGTGTGCTAACAAAGCTCGGAGCAGCTGGTCAGAGGTCAATGGGAGGCATTTTTATGAAGAAGGGTCTGAGGAGGAAGTTCTCTTTGCTTGTGGAAAGAAGAGAGTGTGTGCCTATAGCAGTTGGGAGACGGATGGTGAATAAAAGGGAATTGGAAATGGAAATGAATGTATCTCAACACCCCAGAGTATACTAAGCATCTCTTAGAGGGTGACAGAGGATATCATAAAAGCCTCATTGAGCAGTGCAGGTAGTAGATTCATTTGTCTAATATTTCCACTCTCCTAGTTTGAGGGCGAGTGTAAAATCCAGGGCTGGCAGTGGAAGACCTCATCTCAGCCCTTGCAACTTTATCAAACTCAGTTTTCTCGTCCCAGGCATCGCAGTGACACGGACTACCGAGCTGAAGGAGCGCAGCACAGCACGGTCCCCGGTGGCTCCCGGTCATGGCACAAACCTGCTTCCCCCAGCATCCCGGGAGCGCAATGCCCAAGGGTATGATAGCGCGGAGGATAGGTGTTGAAAGGAAACCTGGGCCTTCCCCAGAGTCCTCATGTCCCCTTGCACCATTTTCTCTGTCCCAGTCCGTTTTGTATCCCTCACGTCCCCCACAAGGGCCAAAGGGTGCTAATTTTTTTTTTCTTTTTTTCTCCTTTTCTCTGTGTTTGCTTGTGCAAAATGAGCTTTCGTAGTACTTATCTATACTGTGGTAGCAGCTGGAGACCCTGACCAGGGATATCGGGGGCCTTGTATGCTGTGATGCTCAAGCTGGCAGGTAACAACAGTCTGGGGTTAATGGTCTGTGTGCTTGGTACTTTCAGCTGTTCTCTGGTCCCCAGGAAATGCCTTGGGTCATGGTCATAATAGCTTAAGTAATACGAAGAAATGTGTTGGAAAATGCTTGGCAGTAGCTCTGTGTAAGAAAACCTCTCCTGCATGGCTGCACTGACATTTTGAGCACAATGCCAAGGAGTTTGCTCTGTATCAGGCTACTTCTTCACGGGTTCTCAGGGTAAGCGAGTGAATATGGGGTTTTGGGGTGCTAATACTCCATCCATAAGGAGGTGTCACAGTGTCGGGAGCTGCACTGCCATGTGGTGACACCAAGCTGCCTTATAACTGGTTTTGCTAGTTGCAGAGGGATCCTTTACTGGCATCTCCTGGAGTGCTGTGCCAAGATCAGAGGCTAAAGGTTAAAAAGATGTATGTTTGTGCGTGGATTTGCCTGTAATACAAAATGATTCAACCCAAACCAGTAACACGGGAACCATATTCACTTCTGAAAGGTGCTCTGGGAAAAGTCCATTTTTTTAAAAGCTCAATTAAAAAAAACCAAACAAACAAACTGCATTATTTTTTTTTTTACCCAAACTTGCATTTATTCATTCAGGTTCTCCTTTGTCACTATCTTAATATACTATGCCAAAATAATTTCAGATAGCTTTAATGCCACAGACCCATGCCCCCACTGAATTATTGTCTGAGCACCTCAAATTCAGAATGCAGAGAATGTTCTGACCCTTGGGACTTGTAGCGTGACCTGGCAATTAGCATCTCTTTGGTCATGAGCAAGGTATGGACTTGGGAACACTCTGGGATCTGAGACCTGGGCACGCACCAGCATCTCACCAGTCCTTGGGCTGGAAGGAGGCCATGGAAGACCAAGGCCAACCCAGATCTGGTGGTGTTGCCAGGGGATGGACCTGCTACTTTATCCTCAGACTGGGATGATCCAGACATTTTCAGCAGCTCCAGCTCACTGGGGCTATGTAGGACCTCTTTCTGGAGAGTGGGGAAGTGTCTTGGTGGCGAAGACACTCTGCTTTCCTTGGCCCAAGGCAACGGCCAAGGACAGTGCAGTATAAGACTGAATCTCTCAGGATGTGTCCTAGCACTGTGGCAAACTCGAGCAGAGAAAAGTTTGAATAGGAGGATACCGTGAAGCAGTAGCAAAGGAAATTTGGACTCAGTTCTGTGTTTGAAACACGGGAAATTGGCACTAACGTCAATCAGGGGAATTAAATGCAAGAACAGCCCAGCCCCTTACGATTGCCACCGCTGAGAAAGGAGATTTATTGTGAATGAAATCATCCTCCAAGGTGCTTCGGTGTAAGCAAAGCATCCCCTTGTTTCTGTACAGTTTGTCTCTGCCGGCACTGACCTGTCCAAAGGCAGCTCCGGATCTCCTTTGCGTCAGCGGAACGGGGATCAGCCTTGCAAGGAAGAGTCACGCCGCTACACTCGCCTGGTCACTTGGGGTGTGTGAGAGGCAGGGGGGGCTGGGTGGCACAGGTGAGTGGGGCCAGGTCCGTGCTCCGAGTTTGGGGAGATGGAAACCTTTGCAGGACACTGTTTTCCTTGTGTTTCAGCTCTTTCCCAGCCCCCTGGAAAGGTGCTGGCAGCCTGTGCCCCCAAAAACCCTTGCCTGCTATGTTGTCAGGGGTGCTTGGTGACCGTGCAAACCTTCCCAATATTCCTGTTTTAGTTTTTTGGTGATGCTTCCTTTATTGCGGATGAGTTCGTGACTTGCTAGCTGGCAGCAAAGCTGGTGAAAGTGCTGGAAGGGATGTCCTGTGAGGAGCGGCTAAGGGCTTTGGGCTCATCTAGTTTGGAGAAGATGAGGCTGAGGGGCGACCTCATTGCTCTCTACAGCTTCCTGAGGAGAAGTGGAAAGGGAGG
>JAVJGG010000029.1:49047861-49060308 GCA_035590195.1 Aviceda cuculoides | reverse complement strand
CCCCCCCCCCCGGGGGGTTGAAACCGTTTTGTGTTTTATAGCTTTCTTCCAAAATCATGCCAAACGCAGTGATTTGGGGGCCCTCTGTGATGACAAAGTAGGGTATGGTCAGCAAATTTGCTTGCTTTATTTTTCCTTTGGACTGTATCCCTGAGTGGGGGGAGATTGCCCCAGCAGGATGGAGCTAGTGGACACCAGCTCTGGAGCATTGCCCATCGCTAACCAAAAGCTGATTTGGAGAAGTGAGGCTTGAGTTGCTACTGATGCATATACAAGTGTCTATCTGCACGGTGACAGTCTGTGTGTGAGCAAGGCTTCTTTAAGCCCAGATACTCACCAGTTATGCTAACACATCCTCATGTACACACAGAGGCTCTGGGACTGGATTTTTAGTCAACATAAATCAAAGTAGCTCCTCTGGGGCATTCTCCTGACTTATACGAGCCGAAGATCCAGCCCTGGGGTGAGGGAGCAGCTCTGATTATGATGGGTGTGTGTGTTTAATTAGGAGACTGCAAGCTATGTGCATGCTCCGGAGTCCCCACCGAGTTAACCTTTTTGCTGGTGTGGCACAAGTTACCTTCTGAACAAACCCAAAGTCTGGAGATCTGGTAGCGACTTTCCTCATTTGCTGTTATTACATGCACTTCCCTGCGGCTTGGCTGGGCCGGGAGGGAAGGAGGGAAGGTTCCCAAGAGCAGTTTCATTTTGCCTGTATTCCCTCTGAAACATTATATAATGTGTTTGAACGCTTGATCTAACCAAGGAGTAGTTGTTTTACTTCCTAATCTAATAACTTCATGATGTCTGTCTCCTCTTAGCTTCGCTCTAGCTTGACTGTGCAAATGCCATTTAATTGTGTTCTTGTGAAAACTAAAGGCCAGTAGCTTTGCCAAGGATGGCTAATTTTATAATGCACCATGCCAGAATTAATCTTGACTGCAAAGATAAGGCTGATGGTTTATGGTTGGCAATTATGGTCATAGAACAACTGTTGTATAGGGTGGTTATAGGCTGCGAAGTTCTCTTTACTATCGTGTGTTGCCTAAGGAGGCAGGTGTTTGCTGTAGTCAAGACAGAGGAGAATGAAGAAGGGGCAGATGGGAGTGAAAGTGGGCAAGAGAGAGGTTTGAAATAGGAGAAAAAAAGAAGGGGACAACAGCAAATGAAAACAAATGGGGGAGAGGCACAAGAATGGCATGGGAGTGACATGTGGGTGGAGCAGGGGAGGGAGAGGAATGGACATGGTCAACAAGAAAGGAGAGGGTATGGAAAAGAAGTAGAAAGAAACTGGTAGGAGAAATAGGCCAGTGGGTACAGAAGTCTATCTGAGATTCAGTGTAGTCAAAAGAAGAATTTTTTTTTTCTTTTAAAGTGTATTTTCAGCTTCTCTGTCTTTAGGTCATGTACCACCTATCTGCCTAGTAAGAAAAGCAACTTGGTTACCCAGTAGGTGTGCTGATGCTTATTGGAGTCTTCTCCCCAGGACATGTTCTTTAAGGCTGAGAGCCGGTCCTCTGCAGATATAAAGGCAACATAGCCAGGTTTATAATTCTGCTGCTGTTACACAACCAGAAAGTCAGGAGGTCTTTAGGACTCAGCTTCAGCCTCAGTGTGAGCACTTGAAGCTGGTGACAGCAGCTCCATGAAACCAGTTACGGTTTTGCAAAGCAAATGAGACCCAGCAGCAAATGAGGTAGCAAGTCTGGAAGTGGAGCTGTTGCTTCTAAGACTTAAAAGCAAGCAAGCAAGCAAATAAAAAATAGCTATTGATCTATATTGGGTTTATGTAGCAAGGTTTTGGTAGCCAGGGTCTACAGGGGTGGCTTCTGTGAGAAGCTGCTAGAAGCTTCCCTGTGTCCGATGGAGCCAATGCCAGCCGGCTCCAAGACTGATCTGCTGCCGGCCAAGGCCGAACCCATCAGCAACAGTGGTAGCGCCTCTGGGAGAACAGATTTCAGAAGGGAAAAAAACTTGCAGTGGGAGAGAAGAGTGAGAACATGTAAGAGAAACAGCCCTGCAGACCCCCAGGTCAGTGCAGAAGGAGGGGCAGGAGATGCTCCAGGNNNNGCAGAGATTCCCCTGCAGCCCGTGGTGATGAAGACCATGGTGAGGCAGGCTGTCCCCCTGCAGCCCAGGGAAGTCCATGGTGGAGCAGATCTCCACATGCAGCCCATGGAGAGGAGCCCAGGCTGGAGCAGGTTTTCTGGCAGGACTTGTGGCCCTGCAGGGGACCCACACTGGAGCAGTCTGGTCCTGAAGGACTGTATCCCATGATAAGGACCCATGCTGAAGCAGTTCTTCAAGAATTGCAGCCTGTGGGAAGGACCCATGCTGGAGCAGTTCATGAAGGACTGCATCCCTTGGGAGTGACCCCACGCTGGAGCAGTGGAAGAGCGTGAGGAGGAAGGAGTGGCAGAGATGAAGTGTTATGGACTGACCAGAACTCCCATTTCTGATCCCCTTGCACTGAATGGGGAGGGGAGGAGGAGATAGAAGAGTTGGGAATGAAAGAGTGAAGTTGAGCCTGGGAAGAAGGAAGGGGTTGGGGGAATGTTTTTTTAGTTTTACTTTTGTTTCACACTATCCTACTCTGTTATTAATTGGCAATAAATTAAATTAATCTTCCCCAAGTTGAGTCTGTTTTGCCTGTGATGGTAATTGGTGAGTGATCTCCCAGTCCTTATCTTGAGCCACAAGTTTTTTCATCCTGTTTCCCCCCCCTGTCCAGCTGAGGAGCAGGGGGTAAGAGTGTGGCTTGGTGGGCACCTGGCAGCCAGCCAAGGTCAACCCACCACATGATGATATGTATATATAGAGATTCCCTGAAATGTGCAGTTGAGGAAACTTGACTTCCATGAAACTGTGCTAAGATCCTTACTGAGAGTCCAAACCCGAGTCTGTGTCTGCAGCTCCAGTCCCAAACTAAAAACTGTGAGTTAATACCACGCTGGAAGTACAGGACATACATGGGAGGGGTGGTGCAATGGAGGGTTGTTATGTCTCATAGACAAGAACTCTAGTGGACCCTCAGCAATGCTACTCCTTATCTATATAAGCTTCAAAGCTTGCAAGTGAAGCTGAAACTGAGACTTAAATCCCTGCAGGAATGGCTCTGGAGGATGTTAGCCAGGGTTTTGTCCAAAACAGTTTTAAATAATCCTCCTAGTGGGTTTTCTCCCTTGTTGAACAGATTAATAATTTTCCTCATTACATGGCATTTTTTCAGGGGGTGTCAAACTCTTGGTCTGACCTGTATTCTTCATGACGAGGCCCTCTCCCTCTCCGGTATCCGTGTCTGGAAAGTGCAGATGGCAGTTCCCAGTGTCAGAGGAGAATTGTGAATAGTCAGGGACCATCTCGTGTTACTCTGTGTCATTTATATAGCCCCTGCCACTGTAGGGTTTTGGGCCATAGTGGAGGTTCTCAGGTATAAAAACTGTGCAAATGATGATTATGACTGCTCAGAAATGTCACATGAAGTATTTTGTCAGTCTGATTTTTCGAGCTACCTTGTATGGAGGAGTTCAGGGATGAAATAAAATGAAAAGCACTTGATTATGATATTAAAATAATATAGTAGGACACTGTTTTCCACCCAGCAAAAGAGAAAAGGTGAGGGGTAAAGCTTTGAAGAAATTTTGTTAAGTGGCTTCCCATTTCTTCCCACTCAGTTTGACTATTCCTTTTGGCTGGGAATAGAAAACTGAAGTGATGGATTGCTCTGATTATGCCTAGTCAGGTGCATTAAATGGTGTCTCACTCTACTGCCTCCTGCAATCTTCCTGCTCAGTGTGCTTATCAGGGCTGACGTGGAAAAGGTAGATGTCTGTAAACAATAAAGAAATAAAAGGGGAGGTGAAAGATCTCAGATTGGTCTCAGCAAAAAGATTTGTTGGGAACTGGAAATGTGTTGAGGAGATTATGCCATGCCACTTTTAGAATAACTAATTGGGATATGCCTGTCAGCTTCAAGACTCAGTAGCGCACATGAACCCCATCCTGCTTTTCATGGGTCATTTGTTGCAGAGATGCCTGCAGTATATGGAAAGTTTCTTTTTAGCATCCATCTGTTCAATACTAACGTGGAGCTTCGCTCAAACGCTTGTCTCTAGTTAAACCATGAACTCTTGTGTACTTGAGTTATAGTGCTGTGAGTTCACAGTCACCATGAAAGATTACTCTTTTTTCATCAGTGTGAAACAAAATAAGATCCCATGGATTTTTAGTACTGCGAACCAAAGACAGGTAGGTTTGAGATGCAGTGGTTTATTTCAAGTTTTGTGTCAGTGCTGTCTACAAGAACTGTCTAAAATTGTATGAAATACTATTTAAAGTCTGTAAATGGAGCATTGAATTTCTGTGTTTCTGTATCTAAATTTGCATTGTTGATGTACAAGAAAATGGAATTCAAGCCGGAAAGGTGCAAAATGCTGTGAAACTGTCTAATGCAACAGACTAGCAGTGGCTGGTTTATTCGTCCTAGGAAAAAAAACAGGCTGGTGAGATATGGCTGATCTTTATTAATCTATGGGAGTAGGGAAGACAAACAGGGAAGATTGCTGTTTGAGCTAAGGACTTTACTTTTACAAGAACAAACAGACCATGAACAAGGTTGGATTGAAAATAGAAAGACTTTTAGCTGTAAGAGCAGTGCGTTTAGAGACGGCTTCATTAGTGGAGACAGAAGCCCTAACTGAGGTGGAGCTCCATCTTTTTAGGAAGGGGATTTTCATTGCATGTGAAAGCAAGTTCTGAGTTTAATATCTCTTAGGGTCAAGTTCCTAAACCATCTGACTTCCTTGGACAGTTTCTGCTGGCTGGAACAGCATCCCATGAGAAATGCCTCTGGTTTCATCTTGTTGGAGAAAGGTACTGGCAGACTCTCTGCTCCTGGTGTGTGCTTGCTTCTTTGAGATAAAAGTTGTTATGAGAAAAAAAGGATGAGGTGGCTTCATATAAAAGTGCCAACCCAATGAGTTAGACCCAACTAGCTCCTCGGTGCAATTACCCTGATACCGCAATTCCATCAAATCTTCCCATGAAGAACCCTGAACAATGTTGCAAAACTTTGACCTTCGCTTTTAGCTCAGCTCGTCTGTCTTCAAAGTGCAAGGATGAATGTACTTCAAAGTTAGTACAGGACAGTGGAGTTCGGCAATATATTCCCATTAACTTTCTTGGTTTCAACTTCCAAAAATGCTTTCTCAATCAGAACTGAACTTCGTCCTTCACAGAAGTGTTTTGGTTGAATTATTTCATTCTTTCAAAGACAATTGACAGAACACACTTAAAGTTTGTAAAGGAAAATTGAAAAATATCTTTTTGCTTGTATTTTCAAACATAAGTCTGTTTTGGGAATAAGAGCAACAGAAAATCCAAGGCATTTGAACAAAATGTTTTTCTTTTTTATCTTTTTTTTTTTTAATGGAATACATGTAGCCCTTTGATGAGATCTATCTATAAATCCAATTGAATCACTGCGCAGTCTATATGTGATGTAATGGGGGAAATTATGATGGACTCCACTTGCTTTGGCTGTTAGATCACTGAAGCCAGGTTTCAGCTAATAAAGCTGCTGGAAAATTAGAGTGTCTGCAGGGAAAAGAGCCTTGGCCAAAACTGCAGCCAGACAGAGTCAGAAGACGTGTTTGGGAGTGCTTTTTTCAGAGAAGGATATAATAAATGCTGGAACTGATATAAAGAAGTTTATGACTGCAAAGATCTAGAAGCATGAAAACTTGTGTCCATCTGGCTAATTCCTTATCATGGTCATGAAGGGACAGAGAATGAAAAGCAAAGGAGTGGGAAGAGGAATTGATGGTTCCCCCCCACTAGACTGTCCACCTGCCAAGACTACCCTGTAAGAAGTGCTTTTGTTTCTGTATAATTTTGTCTAGGTCAGAGCTTGTACCACTTTATTGGTATTAGTAGAAGTCATGTCTCTTAATTGATTTGCTGACATGTTTTTCTAGCTCAACCGAAGTTGAGCACAGTGGGAATCACTAACCATTCCTTCAGCTGCTCTTTTGGATGGGGGAAGCCCTGGTTTCTCAGACATGAGAAAGGAGAATCTGCTCAAAATACCATGTGCCTTATTTTCTAAAAGTTTGTAAACTATCCTTTTTTTTCTTCCTCATGGGAACAATCTGCAGTAGATACAGCACGAAACAAAAACACATCGGTGAGCAAACTCATGGCAAGTTGTCTGTGCTCTTCTCTTAGTTGCATAGAGAAGAGAGTTGTAGAGGCAAAATGTAATCGCTTCAGTGAAAACACAGCTGAACTGCTTGCCTGAATGTCACCCCGCGTCTCTCACTGGATATGCTGTGTTTTACCAGACCAGCTCTGACAGCATTTGATGTCACACTGATTTGCAAACAGAGCTTGCTGGACTGCAGTGGATAATGACATCACGGGTTCAGAGGACGTGATTACTACGTCAGGAATGATTTGTGCCTGATGTTTCGAGCCACCCTGCTGCTTGACAGCCTTTGGTAACGTTTGTTCACCAGGATTTTTGTTGAGATCCAGCTTCTCAAGCCCTGGCAGTGTCAGACTGAGAGCTGTCTCAGGCACTCAGCAGGTCTGAGAGGAGAGTCCCATTAACCCTGTGAATGCTCAGAATTGATGTGTTTTTATTTTGAAAAGAACTAACCCTTTGAACAAAGAGAAGTCAGAGATTTCTCAAACCCCTTTTCTGTCATCACAGCACAGTAAAGGAAGAAGCAGCCCATTCATTTTTGGCCTCTTGTTTAGGTGTGAGCCCCTACGCTTCTTCCTAAGGTATATTTCCTTGATCCCTCAGAGTGCTGCTTGGATCATCCTGCCAAATCTGCAGGTGGTGAGTCCTTCATCTTCCCCCCTCATGGAGAGGTCTCAGATCATTGCCAATACACTGGGAGCAACCAAAATCACAGTTACAGACAATGATTAAAATGGCCCAAGAAGGCCATTTATAGAGGGGATTGAGGAGAAATAATACTGCAATAACATACATGCAGTAGAAGGAGCCTTTGGGGTGTAAAGAAATGACAGCATCAGGAAAAGTTTGCGATGCAATGAGATTGTTATGTTACAGCATTGTCCAGTCAGACCTACATACCCAAAGGGGACATTTGTCTGTCTGGGGAACTGATAACCTTGCTACCATGGTCCTGCATCTATGAGGACTGTGAACAACTCTGGCAAAGATCCTGAAAGTTTCTGAAGAGCAAGAGGGATCTCAAATAAGTGCAATAAAAATGACCCCGTAAGAAGCTGCTTCTGAAGAGGCATTTAAAATCTCAGTCTAGGTATATTGTTCTTTGATGGCTGAAGGACTCTGCCTCAAAGAGCTCTGCTTATAGCTAATGTTGACTAAAGGATGAAGTTGTGACTATCTCCAAGAAGTGTAAAGGAGCGAATAATGATGGAGAGAAATGGGGTGTGTGGGATTGAGGACTATAAAAGAGCACTGTGATAAAAGACAGCATAGAAAAATACAGGCTGTGTATCAAAAAAACCTTCCTAATAGCTGGATCTGCTAGACAGGGGAATAATTTCCTAAGGGAGAGAGCAGAAACCCTGTTATTTCAATCACTTAAACAAAACTGGACAAAGCCCTGGAGAATATATTGTAGGGAACAATCATATGCCAGCCCCCAGGAGTGGGTAACATGACCTGATAAGTCTTTTCCTAGTGGTTGCTATGATTCTCTTCAGATTGAGAACTTGTTCTGGGCATGATTTGTCTTGGGTGATCTAAGCCTCAGGTCAATCCTCTGACTGTTTCGGAGAACAAAATGGAGAGGAGGAAGTGGAAGCAAGGCGTGCAGGGGCAGTCAGAAATAGAGAGCATGGGAAAATGTTGACTCAGAAGTGCTACAGGGCTTTGTGCAGTCACGTATCTATACATATCAGTGCCTGCAGAGATATAAACCACAATCCAGTCCAGATGCAAAGGTTTTATGCTGAGCTGGTTGTGTGCAGGCTCCAGAAAACCTGATCATTTGGTGCTTACCAGAAAGCTCCCAAGATGTATGAACTCAAATTGTCACAGTCATCCTGCCTCTTCTTGGACTTAGGAAGATTGTTTTTCTTGCTGTTACAAGAATCCAGCTTGTTGGCCAAGCTGTCTTGCTGTGTCCCTGTGATGCACACACGCTCTCCTGATGGTGTGCCTGGCTGCCGGTTTGTACCGCTGGTGATGTCTTCAGAAAGGTGGCCAGGCTCAGCTCCAGTCCGGGCAACTGTCAACTACTGCTCAGCTAGAAATCCAGAACAGAGCTGTTGTTGGGTTTTGGAAGGAGTTGGGAAATGGTATACCAGAAACATGACCCAAATCACTGCTGTTTTCAATGTTAGTCTCCTTACAGAGCTGGAGAGGAACCTCTTCCCTCTTCCCAACCTCTTTTCTGAAGCAGAGGAGGTCACAGAGATGAGTAGAGATAATGTTGTCATGTCTGGACAAAATTAACCAGCAAATGTTGGCATCCTTGATTTCCTGGGAGGTGGTGCACCAGGTGGCAATTACCTTGGATGGTCTGTCATTCAAAAGAATTGCCAGTGATTTCAGACATCTCTTATCTAAGCAGTAAAAGTAGAGGCTAAGTTCAACAAGAGGAGGTTTGAGATAATCAGGTCTTCTGTGTCATAGATATGAGCAGGAAGATTGTCAGTGGTTTCATGTGGCCATTTGAAAAATTTCCACTTTGCCTCATTTACTTTTTTAGTAAAACCATTTATAGCGTAAATTTTACTCAGAAAAAATGGAAAAGGTTCATGTGCAAAAGAAAAAAAAAGAACAACAAACACAAACAAATGAAGAACTCTCAAATATTTGGGTTTTTTAAAGCAGTATTTTTCAAGTTTTGTCTCTTGCTAGAAACAAGTTGTTTCTTGAGCAGCAGCAGTAGTCAAGCCTGGTTTCCTGTGAACTCCAAAACATCCCCCAGTTCTCTTGAACTCTCATGTGCACCCTCATCCTCATAGGCAGATAGATATTCCATGACAGGTGATCTTATAAGGTGACAGAGACACTCTATTCCTGGAGTTCTCTCCCATGTCCCTATGTCTCACCCTACCTTGCACGACCTCCAGCTCCTGTTTCTTTCCTGTAACTGGCCAGAGAAAGCTGATCACATTGCAGCTGAGTCTGCACTATGTGTGTGTTGATTTTTTGGCCCTTTTATGTGTATTCACAGATTGCCAGATGGCAGGCCCAGCAGAACAGATTATTATCAAGTTCACATTACAGCTTCTTCTAAGTGGTGGAAATTGGTGAGCAGCTTCAAAGCTACTGGGGAGGAAAGACAGATGGGCAGAGAGATAGATATAGGTGGCTCATCCTTATCAAGAAATGAGAATAAACCCAGTACTATTTAGAGAAAGAAGAGTTTCTTATGGCTTGGTTTAAACTTGTAAACTTACTCCTTCATGCAGTAACACAGTGGGTATCTGAAAGTGCCAAATGTTGGGAATAAATCTGTTCTTCCCTGTTAGGTAGAAGCAATATCTGTCAAAACAGGGGAGCTGTGACCCGTTGGGGTATAAGTTCAGGAGGAATACAAGATCTTTTCCAGGAGAAACAGAGAAGCCCCCAGCTCTCTCCAGCTGTGGGGAAGGTGGAAACTGCCTGCGTACACACCTCTGAGGGGTACGCAACTGAATGAGCAGCACTTCCAACTAGTCTGCCCCAATGAACTGAACTGATTTGTCCCTCATTGCCCCAGGTAGGCATCCAACAGCACAGGGGAAAGGCCATCCTGTGTATTGCTGGTGGTGGAGTCCAGGCAGGGAAGGAGGAAAGCCCAGTCTAAGCAGTCTGAGAACCTCTGAAACACAGTTCTTCAACACGTCCTGTGGAGGTGACCTTACTGAAAGCCTTACTGGGACTGGATCCTCTAAGAGACCAAAAGAAGTCTCCTCAAGAGGGTCAACTTCTTCTGGGGAATGCCTGACTGTATTGCATGTGATCCTCAGATGAAACCAGCCAAACCTGAAGACCTAAGTCCTACCCTCAATCGGAAATGAGGATGCCAGTTCATGAGTGTGTTTCACAAAATTAAACTGCTGCCTTTGAACCACTATCATTTAAGGTAATGTGAGAAACATATTGTCTTCCCAAGCTGGACCCACAGGAGGACTACCCTGAAGGCTGTCACAGGTGATAGCCTCAGTTCTTGCTCCCTCATAGCTATAAGAATTCAGGGCTGTGTTCTTAAGCAGTCGCTCAGGGATGCTTGATGTAATAGTTTTCCTATCTTCCAACGGGACATGGTTTAACAACATCTGATTAATGCTCAGGGGAGGGAATTGATGCCAACAGGCAGTTTGGGCAATGCAAAACATTTGCCATGCTGGTATTTACTGCAACTTGGTGTGGCTGGAAGAGAAGGTGCAGGAAAAAATTACTATCCATAATGCTCCAGAGCAGGAGGTTCAGGTTTCATAAAGCAGGACGTATTGTGTGATGGCTGCAGACCAGACCAATGGAGGGAGTGAGGAAATGTGGTGGAGGGATGAATGGCATGGAAGCTGGCATTGTGCTGACTCAGCAGTAATTTTCTGTCTTATAAGTTGTTTTGGCTGAGACCTTCAGCTCTGCTGCTGGGCTGTCATATACCAAGTTTGCTGACAGGCAGTAGATTCAGCGTGCCTGGTGAGCTTACAGAAATCATTGTGCTGGGGGTAATTTTTGAGGCCGAAGCAGTTGTCTGTGTTCTGACTCAAGATACACATGGGTCAGGGCTGGCTTCCCACCTGCAAGAAGGCTGGCTTTGGCTGTGCCCTCACCTGCCAGTCAGTGGATCACAGAGAGAAGCCATTTCTTCTCCCCCGCATTTCCTTGTCGCACACCACCCGTGCATATGTGTGTGCCTGCCTGTCTGGTCAGTGCTGCTTTTGTAGCTGTTTTTCCTGAACATCTTGAAAGTTTGGTTCCAAGGTCAACAAGAAAAGACATCTGTGCTTGTGGTGGGGAGAATAAAGTGAGGGAAGCCTACTGTGTCCCTGCTGCCCAGAACAGGAGGTCTTCTGCAGGTCTTGATGCAATGCAAAGTGAAGAGTGTAATTTCCAAGGTAGCATGGCCTTACCTCTGCAGTCAGGACGTGGAAGCAATCATACCAGACCAGGGAAGAGCCAGGGTGAGGGGCTATGCTGACTATGTCGAGGAATTTTGGATTTGAGGTTGAACCTGGGTGGTGTTGGCACATGATTCCTTCTCTCATGATGTACGTGTCTTCACAACACGGGATGGTATCAGCCCATATTGCTGGGTGTTCCTGTAGGGAGCCATGTGCCAGGCTTTGAGACTGTCTTTTGAGCATGGAAGGGGACACCCGTCTTTGAGGATGGAAGGGAGAGCTGTGCAGAATTAGAGAGGTTATACAGGTGATGTGCTGCAGTGAGATCAACTGACAAGGGAGTGAAAGAAAAAGGGGGTCCTGGAGGTGTCTGGGGAGAAAGGCAGCAGGATTTAGGGAGAGCCCAGACATGGGAGAGAGAAGAGGGAGCAGTCAGTGGTGCTCATGTGCCAGGAGGCTGGTGTAGTTACACAGCAGCTTTCATCCAGGTACAGCAGCATCTGTGATATGATCTCGATTTCCTTACAGCAGAATGCCTTTGTCCTGGTAAATGAGTTACTACCAGTTAGTTAGATGAAGTATCTCCCTGATCTCTGCGGAAACCTCTTTCATCTGCACTGTGAAGGCCGTGTTGTTTCTCCTCCCCACTGAAAGCACGAGCAGCAAATCCAGCGGAGAGCTAGCCAGTTCTTTGTGGCAGTTTCTCTGACGTAGATAAACCTCTGAAGTGAAGTGTGTGACATCAGGAAGATGTTTTAATCTGAATTATGTTTGCCCATCTGAGTAACAGGTGCCGTTATCCCCTTTTCATTATCTCACGGCCAGGGCTGATGCCAGCATGAGTAAGAAGGGGTTGAGTCACAGGGATGGAGTAGTTAATTTCTTTCTGGAGGCTGTTGTCAGAGGCGACCGGGCCCAAATGTCCATCCCAGGGATGAATGATGTGTAGATGAATGAGGGGAGAAACCTACTCCTGAGAGAAATAAAGCATCCCTCATGAATAACGCAGAATGTTGCTTCAAGATTCAAGACATCTAAAACCTGTTGTATATTGAATGTGAATGTGAATGAGGCTTAGCTGCTCTGCAGCTACACACTGGCCTGAACGTGAACTATAAATAACTTATAACATATAAATAACACTGCCACAATTCATTTTTATTTTTTAACACTGACCATGTATTTGGCTTGGTACCAGTGCACATCTAGAGACAAATGTCTCCCAATCTCTGACAGACCCCAGTGTAGAAAAATGCCCTTTGCTTTGCACCACACAGTCTCCATCTATGCTTCTTTGGCATCTTGGCCTGTATCAGAAATGGTGTGGCCAGCAGGAGCAGGGAGGGGATTGTTCCCCTGTACTGGGCACTGGTGAGGCCG
>JAVJGG010000029.1:49029842-49047761 GCA_035590195.1 Aviceda cuculoides | reverse complement strand
GGTTGTCAGACATTGGAACAGGCTGCCCAGGGAAGTGGTTGAGTCACCATCCCTGGAGGTATTCAAAAAGCACGTAGACAAGACACTTGAGGACATGATTTAGTGGGCATGGATGATGTTTGGACTCAATGATCTTGAAGGTCTTTTCCAACCTAAATGATTCTACGATTCTAAGTAGAGCGGGACCTGTGTTTTTTAAGACACAGAGGCCAGCAGAAATGGGATGGAGAATGCCGGTAACAGCTAAACACATGTACTGCCCCAGAACGGTGCTTAGCTGCAGTGGTCCCTGGCCAGCGTTAACCTCCATGTGTGGACCAGGCATGGACATTGCTGGGACAGTGCTGGTTGATGTAGGGTAAAGCCATGTCGGGAGCTGGGCTAATGATTTAACACTGTGGACAATCATGGGTTGGTGGTAGAATCCATCCCATGTCCCAGTTTAATATGTTAGAGTCGATATCACCTTGCAGTCTTGGAGATGGTCACTATGTAGATGCAACACACTAAAAGTATTCAGATTTTTTTTCCCATGAAGTTTTATTTTTGTTATGGATTTACTTATTCTGGGCAGTCTGCATTGTTGAAATAGCGTGAAATTCTTTATTGAGACCCGTTTTGCCCTAGAAGCAAAGTGTTATTCAAGAGACTTCATGGGCCGTCTATACCCTGCAGCTGAGCATGGTGCAAAGATTACTGATGTAGATCTAAGCAAGCTGGTCTGTCCACATGAGGCTATACAGTGCCAGCGATACTTGCTTAGGGCCTGAATGCAGACATGGCATTTTTGTTGATAAAATGTCTATAAAATCGTGAGTGACACAAAGAAGGGGGGTAGGGAACGATTGTTCCTGGTCTCTTCCATAGGGAAGGTGGGGACATCAGATGATAGTAATCGGCGAGAAGTTCATAATAAGGAAGTAATGGTGATTTTTTTTTAAAGAACACATGGTCGATCTATGGACCTTCTCACCACAGGATGTTGCAGGTGCTAAAAGTTTATACACATTTAATGGACAGTGCTCAAGTTCATGAAGAGAAATCCATTGTGTGTTACTAAAACTAGTGAAACTATATCTGGCTTAGGAAAACCCTGAGCTCCGTATGATGAAGCTGGGTACGTGAATACTTGGGGGAAATGTCATGTATCATTATACCATTCCTGTACTCTTCCCCAGCCACCTGCCTGTGGTCACTGTTGGATTCAGGGTAGCTGTGCATGGTGTTCCATGGTTGTGGCCTGGTACCCCAGCACAATATCCCTTTAGAAGCGAGAGAAAGGTATTTGGGTTGTCCTCCTGAATGGACCTCACATAGATTGTAATGAGGAGTTTCCACTGTGTCTCATCTGAAAAGCACTATGGAAAAAATAAGCTTAAAAAGGAGACTGAGTGGAGTTTTCCCAGACTTTCATAGCTACACTCTGGCAAATGAGAAAATAGTATTCCCTTTTTTTCTAGAATTACATACATATGCACATGGTCTTTGAGAGTTTTTCCACTGGAGAATGGATGAGGCCTGGAAAAATCAAAGGCAGGGAAGACCTCAACAGAGTACTCATTTGGTGTCAGTCCGTATGGTCTGACCTTTTGCCTCTCTTGCCTACACCTTCTTGCAGTTCTGCTTGATGTCTGCAGCCCAGCCCTTCCATAACTGGGAGGAGATGGCTGTTGCAGTACATTGGTGCTCTGCAGCTCAGAATTGAAGTAATACTCTGAGACATGACATTTCTTCATGCCAAACTATTCCTCTTGGTGCCAACACAGATGAGCTCTGTCTTGAAAGCCTAAGCAGCTGGGATGTATTATAAAAGAGAGAGAGAGAGAGTACTAATGACATCACTTCCAATTAAGGTGAAAGTTATTTAAACTGTCCTTGATCATTCAAATCATGTCTCATTAAATATAAGACAAACCTGCCTGCTGTGGTCATGTTGCTGTATTGTGGGACCTCAGCAAACTGGTTGGTGTACTGGAGTAGTACAGGTGGTATTTACCTAGGTGTGGTGCAATGTAAAGCTCTATCTATACCTTTCTCATTGTTATCTCAGCCCCATGGCTTGTTAGGGACTGCATTTGCTATACCTAATTTTAAGGTCTTCTGTTTCATTGTTCTTCTTCACCACAGAAGAGTGAGAAATATCAATGTCGTGCTTAACCTTTCTATTTCTCTTTAAGCCTTGTGTTTCTTATGGTTCACATGGAGTCATCACTTTATACTCTGGTAAAGGGCAGTGGCATTCATGTAGGGGAAGTTAGACTGAATTTTGGTAGCTGAAATCTGCTACCAAGGCAGTTGCTTCAGCTTCTGCCTTTTCTTGACACAAGTAAAACTCAACTACTTGGAGACTGACCCGGAGGGCACTGCGGAGGGCTGTTCGCTGATGTTAATGATCCTCTGTGCCCCTCTTCCTCTGGCAATTACTGACATTCTCATTTTTCCCAGAGGCAGTCTCTGATGTTAAGAAGACAGTGGCTTGTTTTAAATTTGAGATATACTGAATTTCAGAGGACATGCACTGCTAGAGTTTGCTATTCATGCACTGTTCTGTGTATTGCTGGATAGATTCTGTAATGCTAAAGTAATGGAGAGTTAAGTCTGTCTTTGGTGTATTTTGAAACCCCTCATTTCAGAGTGTTGAAGGCAACGACTAAGGTGCCTATTCCTTAAAGCCGTGTTGTACTGGAGAAATATATGACTCTAATCCCCTATACGTGAATCTATTTGTAAAGTCTTATTCCAGCTTCATGAATAAGGTCCTTTCTTTACCCCAGCTTCATGGCGAAAATACAGTAAAAGACATTTATCTGATATTGTGGAAAGTGAGTATGACATGGGGCAGAATAGAAATAAGAATTTCTGAATATTCCCTCTACCTGTGTGAATTGAAGAGAAATAGCCTGCCGGTGCCTGTGCTTCCCTATCTGTAAAACAGGGATATGGATATATTCCTATCTTACGGGAGAGCTGTGAGTCCTGAGTTAATTACAAAGTCTGTGACAAATCTTAGAAATTAAATTGTGAGATAGTGTGTAAGCATATAATATTAATGTTTTGTAATCTCCCTAAACGGTCTCTGTGGATAACTTCAGTGAGAGGAATATAGTGATATCAAAAGAAATCTTTTTTCACCCCAACCATTTTCTTTAGAACCCAAAGTGAAAGCTGTTTCCACCAACTGCCATCTCTGCAACCATCTGGAAAATCACATTTTCTGAAGCTTTCCTTCTCTTTATCAGCTGTAACTAAAGCTATAAAATGGTAAGATATCCCTAGTTTAATTAACACCCCTGTAGTTCAAAAGCTGATCTTAGTAATGTGAGGCAATTATAGCCTTTATTGAGGGACAGTCAGGTGGAACAAATCCAGCATCAATCTATTGAAGACACTTCCCTTTCCAGGTAATTTGGAAACTGCTTTTTATGATGAACAGGCTACCTGGCCCAATACAACAGGTGAATCTCTTTGTTTTGTAACCTGAAAAGAACTTCCTATTTTGAGTTACGTGCTTCTTTTGTAAACTGGTTTTTACATCCTATCCATCTGCCCACAACTAGCAACTGAGCTAAGGAAATATCTGTTGCTTTCTGGAGGGCATTCTTGCTGGTTTTCTCATTTTATTTTCCTTGTCCACTGTTGCTTTTCATTTTGAAGGTTGCTTGGTGTTCATATTTTTGTTCTAGCAAAACTGCAGACTCCATAGTGTGCCCACACCCCGAGGGCTATGCAGAGTTCTGGTTTCAATACCTCAAAAATTATGTGGTAGAGCTAGAGAAGGTCCAGAGAAGGACACTGAAATGATCAAGAGAATGTGATTTCTGCTATATGAGCTAAAAAGACTGTGGCTCCAGTTCAGACAGGAGAAAACTGAGAGCAGAGAGAGAGTTGAGTTTTGCTGAAGTCATGAAGGTGGTAGATAAGGTAGATGTAGGTCTTTAATACTAGAGCTAAGGGGCACTAGCTGAAACAAGATTTGCTTGAAGTTATTAAGTACCTTTTTACACTGCAGATAGTGAACTTGTGGAATCTGTTGTCACAGGAAATTGAGGAGGTGGGCATTGTCAACAGTTTCAAAAAAAGGGATCAGACAAATTCAGAGCAGCAGGTTCATGACCTGAGTCTAAAGGTGATGGGCAGGGCTGAGGCAGTACAAGGGGAATGGTCTGGAGAGAATGGCCATGCACTTCTGGTCTGCCCCAGTAGTATCCCAGGCCCTGTCTGGCCTCCAGCTCCTGATCTGTAAGAGTGTGGGTCTGCTGTATGCCCTGCGTTTCATCTGCCAGCCCTCTATGGTTAACCTGGTGTCTCAGGGTCTCAAATTATGCTAGCTGCCTCTTTCTGGAAAGCTGATATAAACCCTCAGTGTCTACAATGCAGGCACCTACATTGGAGCTAGTCACTGAAGGTAGAGCCCTACTCATGATTAAGATGCCCGCATTTGGCTGTTTGCATGTAGTTGTCTGCCTGGGCAGTAGGTGTCTAAATTCTTCTGCAGTCAACAGACGTCTAGTCAGTCTAATGGGGAGCTAATGGATACAGTCAATGGAACAGTCAGGACTGTCATTTCATCTTGCCGTAAGGTAGACTTGGGATGGTCAGTTAAAGAACTCACTACTGCCTGTTTTCACTAAATCTTTGTTGACTATAATGAGAGCTTGGACACCTAGCACACATGTAGATACCAAACTTTAAGTATATTAATCTTGAACTGAGTTCTGTCGCAAGATTTCTCTTATAATGACTGTAGAGAAATAGGTGTCTCCTGAGAATAGCTCATTGACCTGTTTTAGACATCTAGGCGTAGATGAGAGGAACTGCACTTGTGAAGTGCATATTTCTATTCATTGACTTTAAGGGGCATCTAAATAGTGGTACCCACGTGGTCAGTGAATGCCATGGACAGATGAGTCCCCAGCCATCCCATTTTGGAGACTTTGGTACTGTCACTTAGAATCTCAGCTGTAAGAAATGTAGATATTTAAAGCAGTGTGATGTGAAAAAGTGAAATTATAATTTCAAAACAGCCCCCCACATTCTTATGGTTTGATTTAGAATAAAGGCTTAGCCTTTACTCTCTGTAAACTATGCTGTGAAACATGCTATATGTTAGTTTAACATCCTGATGAAACTGCCTTTGCCAGACTAACTGTAAAAGCTGTAAAACTATAAAACAAGCTGGTAAGTTGTTTATTCTTCAATAATTAAAGATAGAACAGCCATTAAATCCCTAAAGTCCTATGGTGTTCCAGCAGTGAGTGGCTTTCATAGGGTGTCTAGTAGAAAGGTTTGTTCAGTATGGAAGAGTTTGAAAAATAATTTCTTTGGTTTGTGGGTCTGTGGATGTTGTTAACTCCATGCTGCCAGCAGACACAGAATTTGGATGCCATCAGTGTACTCTGGTTTTGGGGCAGGGCAACACAAACTCCTCTCAAAAATACTGTGGAAAAGTCCACCTATCTCCAAAGTTTCCACTATTGCATGTGGTACAGAATGGACGTGAAATTTCTTTAGAGAATGAACACAATATAATCTTGTTTAGGAGACTGTACAGTTATTTGGGGTAGGATGGATTGCCCATTCTTTCATCTTTCCCACTTCTCTGTGTACAACTTTGTTGTTCTGTGTCTTATGTGCTTCGGGTACAGGATGTGGGCGAGGAGATAGGAAGATTGTGACTGTAGCGTTCCTGTAACTTTGGATCTGGCTGCGGCATCAGAATCTCTACGATTCATGTGGCTTGCATGAAGGGGAAGCTGTGGTCGTCACCTGCCTTACTGACTGTCCTGTCTTTTCATTCCCCCTCCCAGGTTATGGACATGCTGCCCCAGGGACGGATGCGGGGAAGGCCTTTTGCATGTTCTATGCGGTCCTGGGGATCCCACTGACACTCGTCATGTTCCAGAGCTTGGGCGAGCGCATGAACACCTTTGTCAAGTACCTCTTGAAACGCATCAAAAAGTGCTGTGGGATGAGGAGCACCGAGGTCTCCATGGAAAACATGGTCACTGTGGGTTTCTTCTCCTGCATGGGAACACTCTGCATTGGAGCAGCAGCCTTTTCCCAGTATGAGGAATGGAGCTTTTTCCATGCTTACTATTACTGCTTTATAACATTGACTACGATAGGGTTTGGAGACTATGTGGCCCTGCAGACCAAAGGGGCCCTTCAAAAGAAGCCTCTCTACGTGGCTTTTAGCTTTATGTACATTCTAGTGGGGTTGACAGTCATTGGGGCATTTCTAAATCTGGTTGTTCTCAGGTTCTTAACCATGAACAGCGAGGACGAGAGGCGGGATGCCGAGGAACGGGCGTCCCTCGCCGGGAACCGCAACAGCATGATTATCCACATCCAAGAGGACTCCCAGCGTGGTCGGCCGCGGTACAAGGCCGAAGTAACAGACCTTCAGTCAGTTTGTTCCTGCATGTGTTACAGGTCCCATGAGTACACCAGCCGGGTGGTGTCCCACCAAAATTCGTTCAGCTCTAAGCTGAACCCCCAGTACTTTCACTCCATCTCTTACAAGATCGAGGAGATCTCGCCAAGCACATTAAAAAACAGCCTTTTCCCATCTCCTGTCAGCTCCATCTCACCTGGGTTGCACAGCTTTACAGATAACCACAGGCTGATGAAAAGGCGAAAGTCCATTTAAAGGGATTTGTCTTCTTTTGCTTTCCTTGTTTTCCCCAGTTCTTCTCCGTTGTTTTGGGTTTTTTGTTCCTTGAGTGAGACGGAGCGAGGCCAAAGGGAGTGGAGAAAGCCAGTCCTCCTCTGAGACTCAGCTCTTGAGCATGAAGCATGGATTATTACTGTTCCAGCAAAGTATGCCTTACATTACCCCCTCGGTGGATGTCAGAGGATTCAAGGTGACGTGAAGTGGGTACCAAATCCAAAGTTGCACACACAGCTGGGAGCCTTCATGTGCCACTGGCACTCCTGACCTAAAAAACTATTTTCCTCACGAGCAGGTTGCAGCGTGCGTGCGTGCTTGTGTGCGTGTGGGGTGTGTGTGCGTGTGTGTGCGCGTGCAATTCCACGACCAGTGCCATGTGACAAAAATTAAAGCATCAGGTATCATTTTGTTTCCCTTGAAGCAATTGTGTTCCAGCCTGCTTTTAACTTTTAGATTGCTTCCAAAAGGAACGGGGAGGGTGGGAGGGGAGCCAATTTGGTTGTTTTTTTTTTTTTTTTTGCCAAGACACGCATGCGCCATAAGCAGTCGATATACCAGGTGTATCATGATAAATTTTTTAATGCTAGATTTTAGATTGTATTAACATTAAAAAAGGCAGGAAAAGATGGATCATTTTAGCTTGCCAGTTCAAAATTTAAAAAAAATAAAATAAAGCATGCACTTTGTAAAACTGGTATGCATAATAAAAACACAAGAAAAACTAGCAATGGAATTAATAATCAAAAGCAAATAATCCTATTGATTTAACTATATTTAATTTTATCATTTTCAACTGTTCCAACAATTTGCAAGTAGAATTTTTAAGATAAATTGGGAGAGTTGTTGGAACTAAAGAGTGTATTTTGTTATTTTTATTTTATTTATAAAATTATTATTATTATTATTATTATTATTAATTTTGTGCAGCAATTACCTGCATGAATAGGAATTATATTTTTTGGAATGCTTGGATTAGGATGGGTATAAATAGGTGGATGTATATTTTTTTCTTATATAATAGTGACAGGGCATTCCTTGTTTTAAATAAAAAAATAAAGATGATTGTCTCTAAATGCTTTTGATTTGTAAATAATGGAAAGCCTTTGTTGGTCTCAGGAAGAATTCAAGGGACAGTATCTTGTGTTTGGCTCACTGGGAACTTGTGAGATTAGATGTGATACTGCTTTTTTGCTAGGCGGAAAGGCAAAATGCATTTAGCAGTAATGGGCAAAAGCAGTTTTACTCCAGTGTTTGGAGGGTAACATTGGGAGTGATTCCACTGGCAAGTTGTAGTGGAGGATGTTGAGACCATGTCGTAGAGTTGTTCCTTCGAGATTGTCCATCTCTCGGTTGTTCATCTGGACCAAACAGACTTTACAGAACCAAATTAGAGGCCTAATCCAGCTCCCTTTTAAAACAATAGGAATTTGCAACGATTACGTGGGATTTAGTGCTTTGGGAGATTTATCTTTGATTTGACACGGGTAGGACTGGGAGTTTTATAAACCTGCACCTTTGTCTCCGATTTAATCCTATCTTTTAAATCGCCTTCTGTGTTAATTCGCCATGCAAAACCTATCTTTTTTTGGCACTAAACACCTCCTGCTGATTCTACCATTTTGTCCTCTCAGTGTAAAAGCAATAATCCTTTTTTTTTTCTCAAAACTAGATAGTGTGTTTTTGTACAAGCCCCAGCTCTGAGCTCTGTGTGCTGATGGATATTGATATCCTTTCAAAGAGGCATCTATAAAGAGCATTAATAGGGAGAAATAAGGAATATCATTCCTCCTCTGTTCTCTTCTCCCTGGCTTTAAGTTATTAGCTATATCAAATATGTTCATGTTCTCCTAATTTCCATATCTGTGTTTCAACAAGTAAATGAAAAGCAAGTATCCATGGCTGACTCCCCTGTGCATCTTCCTTTGGGATTATAAATTGCTGTGGCATGAAAAACCTCCATTAAGATTAGTGAAGAATAATTTAGGGTTCTTAATGAGGATGGATGAGGATGGACTTTTTCAGCCTAATGTGTGGGGATAACATCCTTCAACAAAATAGGAGAGCATGCTGGGTGCATTAATGCTCTGCTGCTGGTACCATGTCCCGAGGCAATGCTGCTGGCAGAAGTTTTGAAGCAAACTTACCTAGAAAAGCAGTTTCAGGATGTGTTAAACCACCTCAGTGGTGTCCACCTAGAAGCTGGTTTCCGCAAGGCTGGCCCGTAGGGTTCACAGCGCTGTCAAAATTCACTTTCTTCGACTTTGCAGGTGGTATCCCAAAAGTGGAAGTAAATGTAGGTTTCTTTTCCTCCTAAGGAGGTGAGAAGAAGAATGGCTGGAATATACACATCTGTATCATGTACGCCTGCTGGGTGTATTTGACACTGGAGAAAAGCAGGAAAAGTTTGGGATTTTGCAGAACTCGAGTGAAATTCTCTCTGCCTAGCAAAGGAGAACTTCTGTAACAGGACTTTTAGCAAACAATTTTAAAAGTTTTGTGAAAAAAAAGGTTACATCATATAAAATATTGGTTAGCTTTTTCCTTTTTTTTTCCTTTATAAAAAGAGGAAAATTCTATTTCTGCTGCATATAAAAATAATCTTTAAATGTCCTATAAATCATGTCGAACCCCAGAAGTTCAAAGCTGTTACATACTCTAGCTGATTTGTTACTAAATCTTCCCTCTGGAACCATAAATGAAGAGTAAATTTTAATATATGGGGTGTTTAACCAGGGGAGCAACTTACCTCGGCGTGTCATGGGCTATCTGCCACTTAGAGTCTTTGCATTAAAACTCAATGGCTTTATAAAAGCTCTGCTTTAGCTTAGTTGAAGTTTATAGACGTGGTTGAAGAAATTTTTGTATGTTGATATGAAGGAGCCAGAGTAGATGTCCGTAGTGATACTTTTAAGTCTAAAAGCTGTAATGAGTGTGTATTTGGGAAAGAGTTTTTCTAAAATGTATCTGCATTCCTTAGGATTTCAAAATAGGTTTATTTATTTCTATCTTCTGCCTGAAGAACCCACAATTCTGTCCAATCTATGTTTTTGTTACACACAGGGTTTTAAAGTGGCAAGATGTTTCCTTTGCAAGCCTGCGCACATTCAGACTTTTTTTGTATGAGCTCTTGTAGGATTTGGCTTTGTGAGCAGACACAAACACAAGAACTCTCGTGTACACGTCAGTACACCAAGCTCAAAATGCCTCTCTCTTTCATTGTTTTTGTGGTTCTTGACTGATGTGTGAATAATGACTTGGGCTGTCTGGAACTGGAACAGGCGGTATCATGAAAGGGAAGCTTTTGTCCAAGGTTAATCCCAGCTTTTCAGTTACACATGAAAAATCAGTCAGCAAAAGGTGAGCTGATTTTTGTCTGCTCTGTCTCTGACTTCTTGTTGCCCTACGTGAATTCCAGTTTTCTTCCTACAACATTGCTTTTCAGAGAATATTTTGTCTGGTACATTATTAGTTTTATTCCACTTAAGACATTATTTCTTTCAGAAAAACCTCTCTTGCTCACTACTCGTGCTTTTGAAATTCAGCTAGAAGCAGGTAGTAGTGGTGCTGCTTGTGACAAGACATCGTAATATCCAAAATACCTAACCTGTGTTTCCGTAGCACACAGACATCTGCTATCACTTTGTGATGCACTCTTATTCCCCAGAGTCTCATTTCCCCTACACTTCCCTATTATTAAGCATTAGAAATAATAATAATAAATCAGATTAGTCTATTTATGTCACACTAATGTGCTCTTCATCAAAACAACACAAATTTAGCTCCCTGCTGTCGACTTTGATTATATAACAACCCTATTATCCTATCATATTTCATATTATCATCAAAGGGAAAAATCAGTTTGATCAGTGAAGCACCAAAATAGCTTTGACTGAGCATGCTGTGATATGGAAACGAAAGAGGAAACTTAATAGAACAATGCAGGCACAAGTGGCCGCTTGGTCTTCATTACTGCCTAAGAAAGATCCCGACTGATCTAACTGAGGCTGCTTTGCCAGAATTTTGTATATATATGTGCTTTACAGAGATTACTGTAATGGGACAGCTCTAGAAGGGATGTTTGGATGTTACTTCAAGGGTCCAAAATAGCTTCTTGGTTGTTAATGAATGGAGAAGATGTACAGTGACCTTCATCATTAGACTTCTGTTTGGATTCTGCTGTAACAGCTCATTAGGACAAAATCAACATTATAAAAAAAAAAAAGAAAAGAGGGAAGTGACCAAGTTAATCTACTGTATTGTAGGTTGTCTCATTAGTTTCCTAGTGCTTCAATCGAAGAAATGCCAGGGCAGTAATCAAGATTTTTGTGAATCAAACCAGAGCAAGGTAATTCCTGGTTTTCTCTGACAGATTTGAAAGCTTTTGTTATGGAAAAAAGCATCATTGGTTGCTAAAAGCTTAAAAAAGAGCAGTTGGTGGAACCATAATGGAGAATGAAAATGTTCCAGAACGATTTGGTGTGTGCAGACCAGAGGGCAGGGGCTTGGGTGGAAGTAGCTTTCAGCTGAAATTTATGTCCTCATTCAGCTTTATGTAATATTCCTGTTAATATTAGGATCTAATTAAGACAGTCATTTAAAATCTTTATGAGGAAGCTAGACCAGAGAGATGTGTTGGAGTGTGTCCATTACACTAATGTTATGGACTTTTTAATGCATATTTCAACAAGACACTATTATTGACTGGAGTATTGCACAAATTACAATGAGAATCACACTACCACTACTTTCATCAGCTAGACATGCATAACACTCACAGAACTGAAAGAGAAATATTGCCTTTCTGACTAGCCTGCCTGTCATCTAACTTTAATATAAAACTTTATTTTGGGAACTTCAGCAAGATAAAGCGTATGAAAAGGATTAGCTATCATAACAATACACCAAAATTGAAATGAATGGAATAATGACATTGGACACAGAGAAATTGATTACAAATGGAAGGCGCTCTGGGACTTTTATGATAGTTAATCTGAGCTCAGAGGCTGAATTAAAACCATGAAAACTGATAGTACCCTTTGCCAAAATGCAGTTTTCAATTATTTAAGATGCAGATAATGAACGTGGCAAAGGAGTTTTCACCCAAAAAAAGGAGTAGGTGGGCAGAAAAAAATTTGGAAAGAAAGAAATTGTTCTCAGCAGAAGGAAGGGTTGCGTTATTTCCAGTTGAAATTACTGTGAGGTGATACTGAAGACTGTTGTGCTTTGATCTAGGTAGAATCCGTCTGGGAGACTGACTGTTCTCTGCTCAGTCAAGGTCTGACACCACAGTGTTTCACTGATTACTGCTGATAAGGAGATTCATGGAGTTCCTGATTCTTCAGTCAGGTTTTTGCTGCTGTCTTCATTGAAACCAGGATTTTACTCAGCTAGCCCACCCTGAGCAGTGCTGGTCCCTGTGATATATTATTTTAGGGATGCTATTTCCTTTACTGGTGCTCCCAAGTGCAAGTGCAAGTATATAAGCAAACTCTTTCCTTCTCTAAAACCTGGAGTGGCAGGACCTTCCTCTGAAGCCAGTGGACACTTTACTGAAGCTAAACTTGTTCGGACTGGCCCTAAGTCTTTCATTTAATTGGAAATTTTACCATGATTGTTATTCTTATTTTTTTCCTTTTCCCCAAAGAGGCTTCTCCAAAGCCCCTGACTGATTCTCAGTCAAACTATTGTCCTTTGCATGAATTTTGAAGTCATGTACATGTACACAATAGTATCCCTTTGGGGGAAAGGTCCAACATGAAGCTTCAAGTTGAGAAGCTTTCAGCATTTTTGTCCTGGTTACACTGGGAGCTCCACAAAGTTCCTCCTTGTGTGCACTGGAGAATGCAGACATGGGAAATGCTTGATGGTTGGGTTTGCATATAACCTAGGTGGATGTTCCAGCTGCCGAGCTGGCTCTTGCTGGGCTATTTTTTGAAGTTGGTGGGTTTATATTGCTGTGAATTGGTAAGCTACAGAGAAATCAAAATGCTATAAGGCTATTTTTTTCTCACACAGATTTCCAGTATGGTAACCTACTGTTTACCATGAACAAACTTTCCTAAACCTAATGGAGAGCAGAAAGACTTAAAAGCAACAGTCAACCTGTATAATTTATGCAACTGTATTTTGCTTCATGGAATCCAGTAATCCAAAGCTGCCTGCTAATTTTAGGCTGGAAATACTATCCCTGGAGCCTTCAGGCTTCATTTGTCTCTCCTGCTGTGAAAATTGTAATGAATAAATATCCCAAAGCCCTCCCTCACCTTGCTTTCTGACAGTGTAAGGAGTGCTGCCATACATTAACACCCACAACAGATTGGGGGGGGGAAGAAAAGGGAAAAAGAAAGATTAATGCTGCAATTTTATTAGTAGTTAATATTCACAGTTCCAAGCTGTGTTGTCTTTTAGTTCACTTTGAGAAATGCAGAGCAAACAACAGCGTGATAACATTTATCATAGCTGGCTAATTCACAAGTGGAGCTAGCAAATATAATAATTGAAACTATGCTCTATAATGCATCTTCCTCATGCATGAGTTCTGATACCACTAGCCTGGCTTTGATTCATTGTTTATCTGGTCTGTGGAACAGCTTGCAGTAATTGCTGTATCCAGAGCACTATACTTGAGGCAAGAAGAGAGATCCATTTCACAGACAGCGGCCCTCCGGCTTTCTCCATATGCCCTCCCTGCTTTCCTACCCAGACATTAACTCATTAGCTTGCCATTTCATAGACGTATGTTCAGACCCAAGATCACCACATTCTGTACTTTCCCCCCTCATCTATTAATGAAAAGCATTATGCTACAGAACTGTACCCTGGGGAAGGAAATGTTCCACTCTAATTACTACTGACAAAGGAAATCTACAGATTGATTAAAAGCAGTATGCGGGGAATCATGTAGGAAATGCAAAGTGCATAAACCTGCACGAGTGAGATCCACTTCCTCCCTGGCTGGGATGCAGTGCATTAGCCTGTGAGGAGAATTTGGGAGTGTGTTTGTTTGGGAGAAGACCATCAGGAGAAAGGGTAGCACAAATGACATGAGCAGGCAAAGAGACACAGTGGTTTAGCTCATGGTCTGTAGATCATGTGGTCTGTGGTGTGGTTTCAAATAAAGGAAGAGCCATGGGTTTAGTCTGTTTGCTAGTCACCTGCCAGCATCCTCCCAAGGAGGAGTGGCAGGAGGTGTGGGAAGGATGGACCATGGCTGGTTCATGGTGGAGTGGATTGTCCTTAGTGGGACTATATTACTGGTGTTGGTGTCAAGTAGGAAGCGGGGAAAGTTGTGCCTTCTAGAGCATCTTCCCTCTACTATTCCATGGAAGAGATCAATTACACCATCCCTCCTATTGCCTGCAGCAAATCCATACTGTCACTCAGCAAGACCTGGATTGTTGTATCCTTGCCTGTCTTTGAGAGCGTCTCCCCAGAGCTGTGCCATAGAAATGTGTGGGAAATGCTAAGCTTCTCCAGATGGGTTCAGGAGGTCACAATGTAGTAAAGAAGCCTCTTCCTATTGATTGTGTTTGGACAGTTTCTACATGTCAAAACATAATCACAATTGACCTTTAGAGAAATACCATTAATTCAGTATTGCTAGCTCTCCCTACAGCATGGGTATGCAGCTCTTTAATCATAATTATTGTTAAAAGGCTAATTAATCTGATAACAGTATTTAATTAGATTAGCTGAAGTAGAGTGTGTAAATGATTTTGGCCTCCCAGAGTCTGAAATCACAAGTATACAAAATGATTTCCAAAAGGCCTGTTTGGTAATATCACTGCTGACATGGGGGACATGCCATGGCTGTCCTATTGACAAGCATCATCTTGGCATGTTGACTAGAGCTCGTCATGGGAGTTTCTTGAGAAAGGGTTTTAGCTCGGATCCAATATATGCAGTAAGGCTCTTAATTCCCACCGAACTAAATAGGTGCTTAAATGTCTTTGTGAAAATAGGCTTTGGAACTGATTTTGTCTCACCCATAGAGGAAAGAACCAGTGTTGTGTCTTAAAGAGATGGGAGGATGCAGATGGATGAGCAAGGGACTGTACTTCAGGATGGAGCATGGTTCTGGTACCCATTTAGTGCAATGGCCAAGGTGTCTCAGTTGTGCTGTCTGGGATAGATTATGCTTCTAGGAGGAAGGGTTGCTGGATACATGTCCAAACCTGTCTGGACCGTCTGAGGAATGGGGAAGATACAGCTGAGTTTCTGGGTCACAAGCTGGATTGATGAGGACACGGATGCTAGGGCATATCCTTCTCCCAAACCCTCTCTGAGCAAGGTTAAAAAAGGCAGAACAAAAGATTGGATTTCTTCCTGGCCTCTGGGTGAGGGTGATGGAGGACAGGGCTGATATCTAACTTGCACACTGGGCAAGAGCTCAAGGCAGCATTCTCCTTAGGAACCAAGACAAGAAACTTCAGTGACAGAGCTTTCAGACAGCTCCATAGCTGTTTCTTCTAATGTTTCCTTTAAAGTACCTAGCACATTTCTCTGATCAATCTGATTTGAAGCTCTTCTTCTGAGACCCGCTTCTGAATGGTGATGTGGCTGAATTGGAGTTTCTTGTTCAGCACGCAGCAGTGGGCACATCTCATTATCTTCTTCGTGCCAGTCATCCAAATGGATCTGTGGGGCACCTCACAGCTATTCATCGTGGTTATGGCCACCAGAACCTCACCAAATTCTTCTGGTTGCTCTGGTAACTGTTGTTTTGCCAAAAGATTGGCCAAGTGCAACACAGGAGCAAAGACATGTATGTGGAGATCCTTCAATGCAGTTAGTTGTTGTCATTTTTTTTTTATCTTCACTGTAGATTTCTTTCATGTTCTTCAGCATCTAAGCCCTAGTTGCTCTACAGTGACTTATCTTTCCATGTGACTTCTCTTTTCTTTGAGGAATCCCTTACTGTCACACATGTTTTCCAGAAAAGATGGGTGCAATATTGCTCCTTTTTAGCATATCTTTTCAATTCCCAACATGGAGAGATACTGCAGTCAGAGGCAGCAGTAGGAAATTCCCTTTCATTGTTGATACTGTTCCCTTTTTATTCTCCTGGGAAGATAGTACAGCAGAGTCTGGTGTGATCACCACTGACCAACACAACTGGTATGCTCAACACAACTTAGTGATCTTCTCATGCCAGTTTACCTCCTTTTCAACTGCTCAGCTACATTTAGATTGTGGCAGATACTTTCTGTATAAGTTGTTAGTGCAGGAATATTATTCAGACATTGGAGGATGAATATACTACCTGCATAACAAGAGAGGGATCCCAGTGTCCAGGTTTAAGACTCTGTTAACTTAACAGTTGGCTTTATTAAGTCGTTTCCTGGGTACTACTCTGAGCACCACTTTTTTGGACTTTAACGAATTTGGTTAATCCACACAAAGTTAGTTTGCATGTAAGTACTGCTGGGTTGACCCTGTATGAAAAAAGGAATAGTATATGCTTCAGAAAGAGTCCTGTCTATGACAAACCTTTTTAACAACTAACTAATAAGTAGAAATTATGAGGGACTGCTCATTCTTTAGAATGCAAACCTTATCTGTCTTTCTTTTACGAATGTAAATTTTCTATAATATGCTATACAACCAATAATCCATCTGTTCCTTTTTTGCAAGGTCAGGAGTGAACTGTGGAAGAAAAAAATGTTTTCTTTTTCCTCTTCCCTTGACTTGTTAAGATTTGTGTGGCTGTTTGTTGCCATTGGGGAGTATTGACTAAAATTTTTGATCCTAGTTATATGATGGCAAAGGAAATTATTTGGAGCTGGATAGGTCATGGGGAATGGGAGGGGGGCTTAAAAGTTGTTTCCAGTAGGCCAAAAGAATGTGGATACTGTCTCTTCAAGGTGCAATTTCTTACTTCAACAAACTGTTCATCTATGAGAAACAGGGATAAAAGTGTTCAATTTGGGACCTAAGGAGTTTATATGGAAATTCTTGGATTTCTTCCAAACACACATACATGTTGAAATTAAATTGTGATTCCTACTTTGGAGACTGAGCCTTCCTGCTCAGACAGGAGCGTGCGTGTATGTGTGTGTTTGTGAGTGTGTGTTGATGCTATGTCTCTTTTGGATCTCTTGACACTTTTTGGTGCATTTTTGTACTTCTTTGAATGTGCATATGCGGACTTACCGATGGTGTATTGACGGCATTCTAAAGGCCCTCAACAGCCTGAGATAGAGCAAAACTCTCTAAATTTCTACCCTCGTTGATATATTTTCTGTGCAGCACACATTGTATTAGGAGCATGGTCATCTAGAAAGAGGAGCTGCTTGGCTGTGGAGACTGCACTGGGAATTTACCTCCTGGAAGCTGGTTTCTCTGCTCATTTCAGACCTCTAACTTCAACATAGTTGTTGAGCTGGTCCTAGCAAAGGAGAAAGAGCAGGTCATAAGCATCAAGATGCAATTTGTTAAACCAGTGATAACTTACAAAGAACCAAATTAAAGACTCTTTTGTGTTTTCATTTCTTTTTCTGGCCTTCTCCGTAATGGGAGAGGATGCCTTCACACATGGCCTTAGAATGCCGTACTGGAGTTAGAATGCAACAACAGTCAAATGAAAATAAGATGTATTGCAGCTTACATAAAGAATGAAAACTGTATCACACAAATGTTTACAAGTCCAAGTAGACAGCGAACCCCTGTACAATATGTAATTTATGCAAGGGATTGCATCTTTCTTTTGTAATGAATGCACTAAGCAACCCTGTATATATTTTACAATGTCTTTACAGAGAAAAAAAAAAGAATCATTTACTGTAGTGTTGTAAAATAATGCACTTTTCTAATTTTTTCATTAAAAATCCTATGGCACGTTTTCAAATGTATATTGTTTCTTTTATATTGAATGTGGAAATGTTAACTTCCTGTAAAATTGCACTACAGAAGTAAAATCCACTGATGGAACTTATTTTGTTAAAGAAAAGTCCCTTGACAACCAACAGATGTTTATGATTATACGATATGTATGTGTGTGCATATATGTGTATATAGTGTATATGTCATGTATATATATGTATATGCACACGCACATATCTAGTGATATGTGTATATATATAAAATTATATAGGTCCAGATTTATATATGATTGTATTAATATAATATCTATAGATTGATAGATATGTATATATATATTCATACATACACACAAGAATCACAATGTACAAACCCAGAAAGGATTACTCATTAAATTTAAGGGGGTTGGGGGGGGGAGAAAGATGTCATAT
>JAVJGG010000029.1:48995790-49010883 GCA_035590195.1 Aviceda cuculoides | reverse complement strand
TGCCAAGACAATGCTGTGGACCAGTTCTTCTGTGAAATCCCCCAGATCCTCAAGCTCTCCTGCTCAGATGCCTACCTCAGGGAAGTTGGGCTTCTCCTGGTTAGTGCCTGTTTAGCATTTGGGTGTTTTGTTTTCATTGTGCTGTCCTATGGGCAGATCTTCAGCGCTGTGCTGAGGATCCCCTCCGAGCAAGGACGGCGCAAAGCCTTTTCTACATGCCTCCCTCACGTGGCTGTGGTCTCCTTGTTTGTAACCACTGGCATGGTGGCCTGCCTGAAGTCCCCCTCCATCTCCTCCCCGTCCCTGGACCTGCTGGTGGCAGTTCTGTACTCGGTGGTGCCTCAAGCCATGAACCCCCTCATCTACAGCATGAGAAACCATGAGATCAAGGATGCCCTGAGAAAACTGATCACTGGATGCTTTTCAGAAGGAATAAACTGCCTCTTGTCTTCTGCATAGTACTTATATCTCATTACAGCCCCAACCTGACTTTTGCTCGTTTTATGGTTATGCTGTGTGTGGTTTTATTCATTCACTTTCACTTTTCTTTACTTATCTGAATGCTTTCCACAAAGAAATGTCTTTATTCCTCCTGTTTCTAATTCACAGTCTATCCAGCTTCTGTGTGCCCTGGAGGCTGTGCAAATGAGCTGTGTCCTCTGTGTGTTTAAACAAAATAAAGGACCCTGCTGTGTCTTGTTTTTCTACATTTCTTCCTCCAAGACCATCTCTGCAGCTGCAGGGAGCAGTGCCTGTGTGCAGAGGGGAAGAAGAAAAGAGTCCTGGCACAGCGGCACTGCCAGGGAGCACCAGCGCTTGGTCTTTTCTGAGCTGCTCTCTTCCCACTTCCATGCTTTCCTTCTGAACCCTTTGGTTGGTGGAAGGCCTGAGTGCTCGTCAAGCATGGTTAAGAGTCCTGCTGTGTGGCAGGCCTGTGACCACAGGCAAGGAGAGGCAATGGGCACTTGTGTGACAGAGCTGGCCTCCATAGCAGCATTTCCATGAAAAAAGGGCATCTCCTCAGGCCTTGTGCCACAGATGCCCCCCACCCCTGGCGCTCACCCTTTTCCACCTCCGAGGAGCTGCTGTGCCCTTCAGAGGGTCTGGGGCTGTGGGGTGAGTGCCCAGAGCTCTGCCGCACCCTGTGGTGAGCACTGCTGTGGGGCCATGTCAGACTGGGCTGTGCTGGGCAGAGGTCAGGGGAGGTGGAGAGAGGTCAAGGGAAGTGGGAAGAGTTTAGAGGGAGCTGGTTGGGGCTGGAAAGTTCCCAGGATAGAAAAATATTAGTGTAGAGCTTGCAGTGTGTGACCATGCAGGGTGATGACTGACACCGGGGCTTTGTGGTGCAGAGGTAGGGCTTGTGACAAGCATGGAAGACATGCAGGTGCAGAGGAGAGGAAGAGCTTGGTCTGTGCCCTTGGTGGTGTGGACAGATGGGGAGGGTGACTCAGGGCTTCCCTCATCCCCAGTGTCTCTTATTGGCCATTTGAAGCAGTAGCTCATCATAGATTCATAGAATCATAGGATAATTTTAGTTGGAAAGGACCTTCAAGATCATGGAGTCCAACCATCATCCATGCCCACTAAACTATGTTACAGAGTACCTTGTCTACGCGCTTTTTCAATCTCTCCAGGGATGGTGACTCCACCACTTCCCTGGGCAGCCTAGTCCAATGTCTGACAACCTTCTCAGTAAAGAAATTTTTCCTAGTATCAAACCTAAATCTCCCTTGCCTCAGCTTAAAGCCATTTCCTCTAGTCCTATCTCCAGCCACCCAACAGAAGAGACCAGCACCCACCTCACTACAACCCCCCTTCAGGTAGTCGTAGAAACCTGTAAGGTCTCCCTTCAGCCTCCTCCAGACTAAACAGCCCCAGCTCCCTCAGCCGCTCCTTATCAGACTTGTGCTCCAGGCCCCTCACCAACTTGGTTGCCCTTTTCTGGAAATGCTCCAGCACTTCAATGTCTTTCCTGTTGTGAGGGGCCCAAAACTGAACACAGGACTTGAGGTGCGGCCTCACCAGTGCCGCATACAGGGGAACGATCACCTCCCTGCTCCTGCTGGCCACGCTATTTCTGATGCAGGCCAGGATGCCGTTGGCCGCCTTGGCCACCTGGGCACACTGCTGGCTCATATTCAGCTGGCTGTCAACCAGCACCCCTAGGTCCTTCTTTGCCAGGAAGCTTTCCAGCCACTCTTCCCCAAGCCTGTAGCGCTGCGTGGGGTTGTTGTGACCCAAGTGCAGGAGCCGGCACTTGGCCTTGTTGATGAATGTGTATGTAATGTGTATGTATGAATGTGTATGTAATGAACTAGTGGTCAGAACCTCATCCAGACCACTGTCCTTGTTGCCTCTAGGCCTTCCCCATCTTCAAATATCACGTCACTGAAAAGATAATCTTAACCATATCTTTTACTAAAACTAGTTTACTGTTCAGTCAAAGATACAAGGAACGTTGGAACAGAAATTGAATGAAGGGGTCCTAGTCCTACCTCTGTTTACATATGCTAAATCAAGGATTATGTAATGTGATGCATGCAGAGCAAGGGCTGGAGAGAACCTTCCCTTCAACACAGCTGAGTCTTCTAAACAGCACAGCCAGGAGGGCAGCCAATGTGGAAGAACTGATATATCCCCAGGTCTGTAGTTGGCGTTGGTCGTACTCATATGTTTAGAAATTAAACCTAAAGCTGCAGGAGTTATACCTTGCACCAGAAATCTTTGCCAAAAAGAAATGCAATGATGTTGAGCTGGTAGAAAAGGGTCAACTTGCAAGTGCAGACTTATTTTCTGATAACAATAAATATAGATTCTGAATGTTATGTGTGGTATCCAGATTTCTAGGAGTGTGGCAGCAAGGAAAATGGAAGTTGTAACAGGAAAATCTGAGGAGAAATTGAAAGAAGTCAGAAACATGCACGCCCACTGTCTTTCTTTTAAACGAGTCAGACGCTGTTGTCAACACAGCCCAGTACTCATTTGTATGATGTTCATGGAGCACAGTTTCAAAGGAGAGCTGTTTAAAACTCTTAACAAAAGAAAACACTGGGAGGAAACATTTTCCCGATATTTGTAAGATAGATGGAAGACTTGGAAGTGTTTTTTCCACAACTTGTTTCAGTAACAGCAGATGGTGGTTTTCCTTTGCCTCAGCGATGATACCAATCTACTGGAAAGGAAAGAATTATCTTTCCAGGGCCTGTAAGTCCCTGCTAAGGTTAACAGCAGTCCTTTGGTAGCACAGACCATCCTGAGGACAGCAAAGTTCACCCCTGTCAGATTTCATTACGTACATTTTTAAAATGATCTTTTAATAGTGCACATTACAGCTGCCTACCTTCTCCACACAATAGTGCAACAGAAAAGGAAAAACACTGAAAAGATTTCAAAATCTTCTTCCAGAAATGTGCAACTTCTTGGATAAGAGAGGTAAGCAGTATGAAGAACTCAGTGTTCCTCCACAGCTGTCTGGTTTGGCTTTCACTGTTGAGCTGACATCCAGACATAAAGACCTTAATCTTGAAATTCAAGGTGAAGGGAAAACTGACACAAAATATTTCATCAGTAAGGCTTTCAGAATGAAGCTCAAGCATAGATAACCTAGTTCAACACAGATTTCTTTCTCTACGTTTCAAAAGAAAGTCAAAGAAGAAATAAACTTTCCTAAGATGATGTAGTCAGAGTATTTGGAAAATGCTAAGGAGGATTTTGAGATGTGACTTTCTGTCTACAGCTGTAACATACTCACCTCTTCACCAGCTTCTTGGTTGCTAGACTTATATGCAGAATTTGTAATCACATTGGAAGTGTCTTGAAAGTAAATGACCTGGAATGGAAATTATAACCTTGCAAACAGATGTGCAATTAAATGCGCAGCCACATCAACCATATTTTTAGCCATTACTGGAAAAAACTCGTCTTTCTCTTTCTGAGTGGAGCTCCCTTTTGATTAAGTGCATGTTTCAGGTCAGCACATCTGAGTGAAGCTGAAATTTCCATGATGAAAATATTGAAGTCCAAGTTCAGGTCTGTCTTGTCAGATGACCTCTTTAATGACTACAGACAACTAGCAGTGACACATTACATATCCTGAAAGTTGGCTGAGAATATGCAATGCTGGAGTTCTCATTATTGCTTCTCTGAGAGCAATTTTTATGACACTGATGCCAATAATATATCTTTATGTCTATGACTGCGCTGTATTTTTTAATATAATGTTATGAGAAATTTAGCATTATGTAAAATGAGTTAATTATTAGCTACATATTATTTTAACCTCCTGGTTTTGTGCAAAGTGCAGGTCTTAGTGAAAAATGTCACCCTGGCATTGGCCCTGAAGGTGAGCACGGTGGAGGTACACCCCAGTCACACAATGCAAGCCATAGAAGAAATTTAGAGATATCCACAAATATCAGTGTTGAAATAGATTTATTGGTGCTGGACCTGAACTGACATTTCCATTTAACCATGCTGGGGTTTGTGAACTTACTGACTTGCTTGAGGATCTTTTTTCTGCACTTCATCATGTGCTGTAGTTGCACCCAGGTCTGAAATATGTAGGTGGCACTCGGTCAATAAATGTTTATCCTCCTAGGCTAGTTCTATGCTTGGATACAATCAATGTGGGGAAACGCCCCCCCTAAAAAACCTGTGCTGTGGAGAGCAGATAACGTGTCAGTCGAGTGAGCAATGCTGCCTCCCTGGAGCAAGTTGTTAGAGCTGGCCATCAGCAGTCAGGTAGTACATTTTGTGGACATCTTTGAAAAGGTGATCTTGAGGGAGGGAACTAGATGAGACAGAAATAGTGACTGCACCCTTCAAGGTTACATTCTCTTTAGTAGAAAAATGCGATTTAGGAGGAAGAACAGATGTGACTTGATTGGTGGGTAGATGTGGACACTACAAGTACCTATGGCTTGATCATAGTGGCTGTAGCCCTTTGCTTTTTTTTCATGGTCTCGGGGTGTAGTTCTCTAAATTCTTCAGAACAATAGGTCTTTGTTAACCCAGTTCTTTTTTGCTGAGGTAGGTTGAGGTGCACTGATTCCATCTGCTCTGCTGACAGGTCTGAGGAACCAGTAGCATCTATGTAGGGGGATGCCTGCACCTGCAGGGAGGTAATCTCTACCAGTATCTGGGTGAGGACGTTATTGAAGGCCCCAAGAAGACAGCAAAAATCTAAACTTCTTCTGACCTTCTTTGTTGAGGGGAGTGACTCAAAAATCTGGTTTTTTCTGTAAACAGGCATTTATATCTGTATCAACATCACCAGAACAAAAGCAAAGCAGCTTGAAATAAAACTAATTCTCTCTCCTGAATGCAAGGGCTCCACAGTCTGTTGTCAATGGCCCCCTTCAGTTTGACAGCATCTATTGGTCTCATGAATGTATTCCATTAACTCAAATTTCTACCAAAATGGGTTAGTCACTCCTGACTTCTCCTTTATGAGCTGTTCCAGATTAAAAATGCCTCAGTAATAAATGCCTGAGCTTAACCTCAGTGCTGCAATAATGTATTGTTACCATACATTAGAAACTATTGGATAATGCATTTTACAGCACGACGAAATTTTGCAATAAATTATGAAACAACCCCATCACAAAACACACAAGTGATGATTCTTCAGATGAATATGCTATCGATATTTTGTCATTGTTTATTATGCTTCATAGCACACTACATGGCCATAAATATTGCTGGAATGACTAGCACACGAGAGGTTGTACAGTAATACTGTACCTTACCTCTGTAGATGCAATCATAGTATTAAACCACCTTTGAGTAGGGTCTGTGGAGGACAGTGGCTGGCCCCTGCTGTAAGGTAGAGTAGCCTCCAGCCACTGCACTCTACATCTAGCACATGCAAAGCTGAAGAGATTGATGTATTTCAAGGACCCTTACTGTTTTTGCATCTACAGGGAACCCTTATTTTTATTACTATCCTGGATTTTAATGTTTGTTGTAGATTCTGGATTTCTCCTTCTAGCCCTTCTTTCCCCCCCCACCCCTTATTCCTTCTGTTGATTTTGGTGGACCTACTCTTGGCCACAAGACATCAGAATCTCACCAGAGAACCAAAATATTAATCCTAGCTCTGGTAAAATATGTCTTGTGATGTTTCTCAAGGAGGGAGAGAAGGAGCATTGACTACAGTTCTAGTTTTCTGTGAGAGTGGAGCCAGCTGGTTGCTTTTGGTCAGGATTGGTCAAATGTATTTCTTCACAGTATAGCAGAAAGACACATTGTAGAAGATGAACATATAATACTGGATATTTTATTATCATTCAGTGTCTGGAAGAGTTGAGCACTGGGAACATAACCTGGGAGATTACTCATTTGACTGAATACTCTCTCTCCAAGGAAGAGCAGTCAACAGTTGTTGGAAGATGAGGTTCCAGGTAATCTAGTACTGTACAACACCTCAGAATGTATTAGCCGTTTCATGAAGAATGTACTAAAATATAGTCACTGTCCCCCCCAAACTGCAGTGAAAATAGCCTACACACATTACTGCTGTTGTCATTATCAATAACTGATGTGGCCTTTTCACAGCAGGGCTGATTCAGCTGCTCTGCCTGTTCAGAGAGAGGAAGGCAGGTAGAGCTGCCTGGGCTTGCCCTGGAAGCTGGTGAAGCGTTGACCCACACTCATTTATTCTAGGGAAAGAAAACAAACAAACAAACAAACAAGATTGCTTTTAAGGTAAGTGAGCACCTTTTATTCACTCACCCTGATCCCACACCTGTTATGAAGGCGGAGAAATGGAGCGTGAGAAGAGTAATCAAATTATCATAACATCTTCCTGGCTTTGCGTTTTCTGCAATGCAAACAGGCTGGCCATGCTCTTCACCATCCTAAGCATTCCTGGGTGATCTCATTGATGTAATTGTTTTCCTGCATGTGGATTAGAAAACTTAATTTAGAAGCACTTGAGCTTGCAGAAGGACAGTCCAAATAGGATGGTCAATCTTATGCGAACAGGGATTCAGGTAGATGCACGCTGAATGGCAAGCTGCTGTGGGACAAAGACGTTTGAGAGATGTTATATGACTGCCTGTTTTTCTTGAGTCAGACCTGGCGTAGTGCTCCAATTATATGGTAACGGTGAATGCATATCGCTGTACAAGTGTGACCCTGTTGTACGCAACGGGCAAAGCTAAGGTCAAGGCAGCAAAAGCCCTTGTGCTTTCTGCAGAAATAGTGTTCTTGGCTTTTCTGTGCTGATGAAATTCCAAGGTTTTGTTACAGGAAAACAAGCAAGAGGAATGGAAAGTAGTTTCTCCAACTTCCTAGCATTAAATCATGCCTGTCCCCAGTATGACTCTCCCTAGGTGCTGGCATGTTTTCCTTCTGGTGCAGCGTGCTCTGCATTATTAAAAAGCTTCTTGTTTGACCTCATCATTAGGTTTTTATTTTACTTTTTGATTGTAGTGACTAAATATAACAATAAATGATTTAAAGAGGAGACAGAAATAAGTGTTAGAGAAAACAAACAGCCTCCCCCCTGCCAAAACGCTGAGTGGCATAGCAGTGAATGTTTGAAAGAATCAGATTTAATTAGGGTTCCTTTCAGCACTGAAAATTCCATTTATGCACACTATTAAAATAATCTTCTGCATTAATACTAATTTACATCATCAAAATAGCACTTCATCTATTATTCATATGGCATTGTAATTTCTCCCGACTGAGAGGGTGAAGCGTGGTAAGACTCTTCTGCTAAATACTGCACAGATATTAAGATATCAATAATGGCTTAGGTTTTGGGTTTTTTTTTCTACCACATTAGATATCCCACACAGTTTCCTCTCTTCTCTGGATCTGTGTAATGACCACTGAAAAGACCGTAATAATTATTACACTCTTTCTATGTCCCTTATGGCCAAAGGGTCTCGCTTTCACAGGCATTCTCGTAAAATCAATCTCCCTCTGCCTGCTGTGCGAGTGCAGCCTCGTTCAGGGGAGGGTGAAAGAGCTGTTTAAGCAAGAGAGTAGCTCTTGAAGGAGAACAAAGAAAAATCTCCTTTCTTCTTGAGTTTGAAGGGCAATGGGGAGAGTTGATGTGCAGAGCACAACACAGCTGGAATTTCATGCAGTCTTGTCTTGGAGATGGCAAACTCTTTGCTTTCTGTACAAAAGCAAGTGACTGATGGTAGTTTGCAGCTTTCACTCTCTGTGGCAGGTTCTCCGTGAGTGTGATATGTGTGTGTAGGATGTTGGCGTAGCTCCCTGTTCCCAACCGGCATCATGGCAGCACCTACCTCATGCTACACTGCATGCCAGACTGGGGCCTCTGGCTTTTTAAGGAGCAGGTGCTAGTGGACATCGTGGTATTTTTTGGTTTCTAAGCCTGACTCTCATTATGCTAAGAAGACAGACCAAAGTTGTCTGTAGACTACTCTGGCAGTACAGAAGGGTCTTTCAACAGTGTAGTTTTCATCTACTTGAAATCAGGTTCCCTGAAATGTCTACTGGGCAGATTCTGTCTTCATCTACACACTTGTGAAGTGAAAATAAAAACTTCTAAATCACCGGTTAAGGAGAAACCTCCCTGATAACTTATCTATTATTCTGAAAAAGAATAGGTAGAGATATTTGAGCATTGATTACATTGAGCATCAGCTTATATTTCCTGCTCCAGAGCAGGGAAGGACAGATGACCTAGCAAGACTTTCATGTTCTGTGGTGGAGTGAGTCACTCTGCTCCTACTGATGAATACAAGGGAAGAAATAATTGTCTACAAAGACTGCTGCTAATCACCGAATAACAAGATGCAGGGAGGAAGGGAGGTAGGTAGGATGTAATTTTACTTGTGACAAAGAAAGAGGTCTAAACAGAAGTTTCATGTGTCAGCTGAAGATGAAAAAAAGACCTCACATGGTATTTCTTGGCTTTGGGACTCAAGTGGCCTTTCTGCTGCTTGTTGGTTTAGAGTCTGCAGCGAAGCACAGTATGACTCTGCAATGTTTAAAGAGCAATAATCATGTAGACTTGGAAATCAATATCTAAGACAAAGTCATTCCAGCCTCAATAACCCTAAATATCAGAAATCTTATAAAAGGGATTATTTTTTTCCATGAGTTGAAAGGTCTTGCTTTATTACCCTTGTAGTTTTATTAATCTCTATAAAGCTTTTTTTTTTGCACCTAGGCTGGTGTTTAATAATCACTGTTTGTCATATTCTTGGCCTTTTAGAATATATTAAGCACTGTAGAGCAGATGTACAGTAAAGTGCAACTAAGCCTGACTGGTCATCATGAAACTGCCCATGGGAAGAATATTTTGATGAAGACTTAAGTGTGGAGGCACCATAAATTTGTGGAAGAAGATTGAGTTTTCAATGCACTTAGAAAACCATTAACTAACGTGTTATGGATAGATTTCCATCACTGATTTCTTGCTGCTACATGTGATCATAATAACATAATAAAAGACCTCTGACAGAGTAAAAATTAAGCTTCAGAGTGGATTTATATGATTTAAATGAATATATGAAAATAAGATATTTTAATATGTTCTGCATTATCTCTCACAGTGTGAGTTCTGTGAACTTCTTGAGTTCTTTGTTAGCTTATTGATGGCACTATAGCAACAATTAGATCAGGGTTCTCACGATAAGATATTCTGCATTGGTTTATTGATTAATTAGTCTTTATAACCAGGACCTTACTGCTTCAACAGAGAAGATAACCAGGTGAAATGAGTTGAGATAAACAGCTGGGTATTTGTAGCAGAAGATATACAGTGACCTTTTGCTCAAGGTCTCAGACGATGATTGTGAAAATCAGAAGTGGATACTTGGGAAAAGAGATCCAAATTAGGTGGAAAAGATTGGTTAAGGAACTGGGTTTCACAAGGTTTGGTTGGCTCGGAGCTGTAATGAGTGGACAGAAGGGAGCTGTTTTGGAAAAGCAGAGCTGCCTTTAACGAATGTCAATATGTATGACAGAGAAAGCTTGAACAGATGGTTAAGCTTTCCCTAGCCCATTTTGAGAACTTTCAATGAGAAGCTGAAGGACCGTGACCTCGCATTATACTCAAGATTCTCTGTGAAACTAAGGAGTCTACTTTTCAGCCTTTCCAAAGGTTTCAACATCAGGTTGCGAATGTAAAATTGGCCCAAACAGTGATATATCTATCTATATATACATATACTGGAAACAGTAAAAATGACAGAATTTACAAGTCACTGTCTCATCAGGTAGTCTGACCACAAGGACACCCAAGTCATCCACTCAAGTGTTAATCAGGAAAATGCTGCATGCTAATCCTCAAAGCCCAGTTATGACTCTCAAATGTGTTGCTATTTTCCTAGCGTAGCAGCTTTTAAAGCCAGAAGGAACTGTAGTAATTATCCAGTGTGAAATGCACAGACCAAGCCATAGGACATGCTTTAACTGATTCCTTTTTCAAGCCCATTATCTCTCCTGAGTTGTGATGTAACTTTCAGAAAAACATCCAATATTGATTTAAAATTTTCCAGTGATAGAAAATCCATCATAGCTGTTGGTAAGTTGTTCTGATGGTTAATTACCTTGCCTGTTGAAAGTTCATGACTTATTTCTTGTCTGAGCTTGTCTAGACTAGGCTAGATCTTTCTGTGCGATTGCCTGTGAGGTAGGGGAATGTTTAATTCACTTTTCAGTTCTGTATGTGATAACTGGTGGGCAGCTTAAGTTACCCACGTGATCTTCCTAATATTTTGATACCCATCCTGAAGTGTAGAGACCAGAACCAGAAGGAGTAATCCTACAGCTGTGATATCTTATCAAATTGAGAGGCTGTATAATTTCTGTTCTTACACTCAGAAATCCTCAAATTTATGTACCCAGGAGTCATATTAGCCCTTCTGACTATGTTACAGTCAGTAGTCTTTATTTTTTCCAAAGGCACTAATTTCCAAGAGGGAAGGGGGTAATACATTATTCTTTATTCCTTCATGTATAACTTGACAGTTGATAAAAGCATACTTTTTTTGTGTTTACTTTATTAGGCAGCTCTGTCTCAGTGACCTCCCTTTTCAGTATTGTCTGCTTAGAAACTCAACTAAATATACACTCTGTTTGCAATTACATGTCAAAGACTATCAGTCAACCAATTGTAAAAAGTTCAACATCTACATATTCATTTCATATCCTCCTAGTTCTTGTACAATTTGTTTCTGGTGTAAAGTCAAATACCATAGTGATTTCTACTGTTTTGACATTATTGTCTTTTTCATCCAAGCCTGCAGTCTCAGGAAAAAATATACCATATTATTTTAGCAAGAGCTGTTCTTACACTTGAATTCTGATTTACATATTGCCATTTTTAATTCCTTATTGACCAATTCTCATATTAGGCACACTATTTTTCTTTTTCCCTGGATAGTGTCAGACAGAAATTTAGTCCTGTAATGAGCCACTTTTTTTTTTGTTGTTATATAGGGGTCATGTGCATTTTAGCCCAGTTCCTTGGAATTTTCCTAGTATTCTAAAATATTTTGAAAACAAATAGAACACCACTTGACCAAACATCTTCTCTTCTAGGAAGGATGGAGGCAACAAATGTGGACCAATGGATTAAAAATGTCCTAATTCCATAGCTAGCATCCCAAAATCCACCAAAACCAATAGTATTTTTTCTTATTACTTATATAAAGAACTCGACCATGCATACCTTTTTAGCATAATAACTTTAGATAGTTGAATTAACATACATATTGTTCTTTAATGCCAAGGAGGATGGTTCATTATGGCATTAATAGTCCTTAATGGTCATGGTTTAATGATCAGGTGCTCTGCTATATTTCTTTTGTGTTCCTAATACTTTGTTCATCAGGAGTAGGCTGCAATTTGATGTACCTTCATACAGTAGTGATGGTAAAAAGGAACTGTGGTTAATAGGAAGTTAATAGATATTTCTGTATTTTTTCATTATTAATGTACTTTTTATTTTATTCATCAAGAATGAATCAGAATAAAGTAATAGGGCTTTAAATGGTAAGTGATGAATGTCTAGTTTGCATAATGTAAGCTTTAATTCCTGAGAGAACAAGGGAAACAGAGGTCAGCTGGCCTAGGCACCAGCCAAAGTTTTTAATGGTTTGTATGTACTACCTGCCATGAGATGGGGGTCAGATGCTCCTAATTGTAATATTTGGTTTTTACTTCAGCAGATGTGTTCTATCATTTTCTCTCTTCCTCCCTCTCTCCCTCCCTCCCTCCTTCCTTCCTTCCTCTTGGTTATTTCCTTAATTCCTCTCTTTTTCTTTTTTTCCTTTCTCTCTCTCTTCTTTCTACTTTATCCTTTCTCTCTTTTCTCACAGAATCACTAATGTTGGAAGGGACCTCTGGATGTCATCTGGTCCAACTCCCCTGCTCAAGCAGGGCCACCTAGAGCCAGTTGCCCAGGATGACAAAAGTCCAGATGGCTTTTGAATATCTCCAAGGATGGAGACTCCACAGCCTCCCTGGGCAACCTGTGCCAGTGCTCAGTCACCCTCACAGTAAAAAAGTGTTCCCTGGTGTTCAGAGGGAAACTCCTGTGTTTCAGTTTGTGCCCATTGCCCCTGTGTCTGGCACTGTCCTCTTTGCAGCCTCCCTTCAGGTATTTATATACATCAATAAGAAGCCTTCTCTCCTCCAGGTTAAACAGTCACAGCTGTCTCTGCTTCTCCTTTCTCCTTTCTCTTTTCTCTCTTTTTTTAATCCAAATATCAGAAGGACTTAAGCATAATGAATCATCGTATGTTATGGAAGAGGTCAGTTACAGTGACTAGAGTTACAGCTGTCATGACTAAATTGTAAAATAATATTACAGAGCCATTAGAGACTTGTGAACCCAAGATACGACACTGCTATTTCAGGTGAAAAGAGATGCATTTTCCCATCTGTTCTTTCAGTCCCAGTAGTTAAACAGATTAATTACTGGCATGATTCCAGCACATTAGGGATTGATTTGCTTGATTTTGTTTTTGTGAGTGTTGTTGAAGGACTGCGATGAAGCGTATAGTATTTTTAAAATAAAAAGCACTAACCTATAAGCTCTAGAGAACATGTTTCAAATCTGCCTTAATTTACTAAACCTTCACTGTCTGAAGCATGTCCTTGATGGGCATTTACCAGTGTTATAAAATCACCAGAAGATGACCTGTTGCGATGCTCAGAAAATCCTGAGGGCTGTAACAAGGCGGAGGGCTGCCTGCTGGGTTACAGTGCAGACATTTTGCTTTCTCACTATTGCTGTCTTCTAGCATGAGAATTCAACTGAGGCATACACAAAAAACAAGCAACATCTCCAGGCTATGTTGAAGACTTCACAAAGACACATTTGAACACACATTTGAGGAGTTCTGGTACTGGTTGTCCCATGCCTTGGCTATTATGGGCTCGCCAAAGTTGGGACCCAGCCTATGCAGCCTAGTGGAGGACCATACTTCTGACTTCTGGATTTCCCTTTATCTGGTATGGGGTGAAGGATTCACCCCTGTTTCTGCTTTTGCAGATCCAATTGGAACACTCCCTCCAGCTAGCTTGGTTCTTGCAAGCATTCAAACCCAGACAGCTATTATGGTAAAAGTAGAGGATGTATGTGCTGATGCAATTCATAATTTACACAGTAACAATGTAGGAAATGAAGGTGTCCTTCTATGACTGTGTATATTTATTGACCTTGAAGGGATTCACTCTGTTTCAGCTCACTTGCTCCGCTCTCCCAGCTGTGATGAAATTCTTCAGCAAGGCTCTAGTATTTGGAATTGCTGTCATTGATTGGGGTCTTGATCTTGTTTGTCTTTGGAGACAACCATTTCTCTAGAGACTCATTTTGTGCTTGGGATTCTGCTCAAGTTCAATCCTTGCCATTTGAGCACTTTCTATCACTCATAAAATTGATACATAATAGAGATATTATGCATTCACTTTTCTTCTGAAGGGTCTTTCCTGCACATACCTATCTTCAGAGGTGCTTGTGTCCGTTGAGTGTAGATGGCCAAGCAGATGGATCTCCTGGAAGACCGTAAGCAAAATTTACTAACTGCAGCTAACAGTAATATACTCTGTGAAGGAAACTCTGAATGGGCAACGAGGTTCAAACATACTACTATGCTCTATAAAATACTAAAAAGTGTCATAAATGGAAACATAGGTTGAGAACTAGACTTATGAAAGCATGCATAGGAAAACAATGTCTGCAAGTGGTTATTTTGATTGTGACTATGTACTACAGAAGCTAGGCATAATTTTGATCATAATAGACTTGAGATAAATAACCCATCAACTTTTCAAAGGTACCACAAGGTGGACATGCCATATAGACTCAGTGGCTAAGTTAGGACAAAGGGTGAATCTTGATCTGTGTTTTCTCAAAACAAACAGGATATTGAAATATTGCCACAGTTTCATTTTTATTGTTTGATGACTTGATGCACTCTGGGGTTTTCAGCCATGACAAACCAGGGACGTAAGGACAATGACAACATCAGAACATATATTGAAACCTGTTGCATTAAACAAGGAAACAGAATGGAGCAGGCAGTGAGCAGAAAGTCTTTACAGTATAGATGTCATGGGAAGAACACACCTGGTTTGTGTAATTTGTCAGTCTGGGAACCAAAAATCAAACAAGAGTGGAAAAATCAGTGATGCAGGAACCAAACAGGTAGAACTGAAATAAAACATTCACACCTCTAAATTGGAGAGATATAGGTTTGATGGCTGTACTGTTAGATGGATAAAGAACTGGCTGGATGGTGGCATCCAAAAGGTTATAGAAAATGTCTCAATGCCCAAGTGGCAACCAGTAGTGTGTGGTGTCCCTCAGGGGTCCATACTGGAACAGATGCTATTTTTTATCTTCATCAATGACAGACAGTGGAATTGAGTGCACCCCCAGCAAGTTTGCTGATGATACCAAGACGAGTGGTGCGGTTGATTCACTTGAGGGAGAGGATACCACCCAAAGGGACATGGGCAGGCTTGAGGAGTGGGCCTATGCAAACCTCACCAGGTTCAAAAAGGCCAAGTGCAGGGCCCTGCACCTGGATTGGCACAATCCCCAATATCACTACAGACTGGGGGGTGACTGGGTTGAGAGCAGCCCTGTGGAGG